>HG993125.1:7740928-8352356 GCA_905231855.2 Eristalis tenax
AGCGGAGAGAGAGCCATAAAATTCCACACAATCCCCCAAGGACCAGGACCGGGTGAGGAAGCCGGCAAAAAAAATTTAAATCATCATTAACTATTGGAAATAAGGTTCAACGACCTGAAATGCATTTAAATGCAGATACTTTGCCCAAGTTCATTTGATAATTGGCACATTAGTTGCTTCTACTCTCTCCGTGTGTATGTGTGTGTTTGTGTTGATGAACCTTTGGCTGGGTGCCAGATGTTGAACCTCATTCTGCATTCGGATGTCGAGATGATAGGGCTGGCGTGACGCTGGTCGTGGCGGTACTGTGAAGTTTTCGATGGTTTCGCTGATGAATAATTTCTTGGCAACTACTTCGCCGTGGTTTATGACTGATTTTGGGGAATTCCTAAGCACTTAAGCACTCGGAATCTGAGTCTTGTGGATGTGGGAAGAACCCGAATTGCATTTGCATCGCTTTACTTGCGATGTTTGAAGAGCGGTGTAATTGTTAAGGACGTGTTTTGACTAGCGAATCCTCCTGACGTTCGAATGACTGACGGTCTAAGGTTCGATTTCACTTCCGTGAAACATTCCTCGAGCCACTGACAGTGATCAGGGTGTATAACTGCTAAGCAACAGCTGTTCGAATGCCTCAAAATGTGTGAATTCTTTTCTCTACTTGTTCAAGAAACAACTTGAAATATCAGAGAAAATGAGTCTGGTTTGAGGCGTTTCATGACAGAGAACACCACCTCGCCAAGATGTGTAATGAGAGTATACACCATAGGCCGGTTAATTTCACTCGGGTAATACTCATCAGGTACATTTACCCGGGTACCTCGTTGCCCATGCATTGCGTGTAATAGCCAATTTTGCGAGTAGTCGGGAATGTCATATATCCGGTAGCAGGCAGGGGAACACGTTTTCTCTGTTTTTGGATCCAGGACATAAAAACTTGGAATTCGAGGTTGAAGGAAAAGAAGACATGTACGGAACTTAGATCGGGTAGAAAACTGAATGCCAATTCGGAATAGAGATACAAAAGTTATGAGAAAAAACTTAGTGCAATGGATTTCTTAAGACACGCCAAATCTGTCCTTTAATGAGCTCGACATGAAGCTGTGTGAATCTCAGTTGTGCACAATGCTCCCCCCATCCATTAAATGGTCAGAAATTAATCAGGGAAAACATTCAAATAAGCATTGCTGGCCAAATGATGTTTACGAGGAGCGTTCAATATATTCTCGGTATTGGGGTGAAGTTGTGGTTGTATATATAAACTGACTTATTTATCGAGTAATACTATTATTTTAGGTCAAATGTGATTATTAATTCGCGTTTTATCTCTAGTTAAACAGAATCATAATGGCAACTGAGACGATGATGGTGAAAATTGAGCATCGCGCTGTAATTAAATTTCTCACTAAGCAAGAAAAAGTCAAAAAACTATTCACGAAGAGATGGTGGCTGTTTACCAGGGTTCCGCACCTTCATTATCAATTGTGCAAAAGTGGTCAAGTGAGTTCAAGAGAGGCAGAGCATAGAAGACGGACACCGCTCTGGCGTCCCGGCAACTGCTTCCCGTACAAGCAGAAAGCATCAAAGAAGTCGAAAAACGTGTTCTTGAGGATGCCCGAATAAAGGTGAAAATGATGGCAGTGATCACCAAGCTTTCAACTCGTACCATTCACACCATTCTTCATGACCATCTTAACCTTTCAAAGGTCAGTGCAAGGTGGGTGCCACGAATGCTCGCAGCGCCTCAGAAAAAAGTGAGAATCGCATGCTGTAGAGAGCTTTTGGAGATGTGTAGTGAGAACGCGGATGGTGACGAAACATGGGTCCACCACTATGACCCTGAAAGCAAACAAGAGTCCATACAGTGGCATAAAAAAGAAAAGATCCCCCGAAGAAATTCAAAGTCACTCCGTCTGCCGGGAAGCTCAAGGCCACAGTTGAATCTTGCTCATTGAGTACAAAAAAAAAAGGTGAAACCATCAACGCCACATCCTACGCTTCCACTTTGCATAATTTGCGGGAGGAAATTAAAAAGAAAAGACGGGGTAAACTCGCAGCGGGTGTGTTGCTTCTTCATGACAACGCTCCTGTTCACACGGCGCGAGTTTCCAAGGCTGCTGCGCGAGATTGTGGTTTCGAAGAAATCCAACACCCACCCTATAGTCCAGACCTTGCCCCTAGTGATTATTTCCTCTTTCCGGATTTGAAAAAATGTCTTCGTGGGAAAAGATTTTCGGATGATGAAGAACTCAAGTCGGCAATAAATGGGTATTTTGCAGAGGAAGAGGAAATTTATTTTTTTGAGGGTTTAAAAAAGGTTATCTCAAGATGTAACAAATGCATTGATGTTAGGGGAGATTTTACTGAAAAATAAAAACAATTTAAATTGAATTCGCATTTTCCTTCATATCGATACCGAGAATATATTGAACGCCCCTCGTACCAGCGACATCGGCATCATCAAATAATTGTAACACCCAAACAGTCTTGCTTGTCGGCAGTATCCGGGTATTTACCCTAGTCTCAAGAGCTCCGGATTAATGTGAATCGAAAATGACACAAATCTTGAACACTCTAAAAAAGCTGCTAACAGTGTTGCCAGATTGTCGGGAATTCGCCTTTTCGTGGGGAAATCCGTATAAATCAAATACTCACGTGAATACGCACGGCATGCTTGTCAAAAATCAGAATTGGAGTATCCTTGAACATTTTACTGCCAAGCTTTTATAATTATTGAAGGGCTTACAATCAGGACTGGGTTTGGCCAGAATCTGAGCCAGAAAGGGAATGTAATCGAATCTTCACGGACGCCTCCAAAACCAATGCGCTAGCGCCTTCACGGAGGGCGACGACATTACACTGCACATCTCATTTACGCCGGTTTTCCAAGCGGAAACCTATGAGATCCTAATGGCCACTAACTATATTGTGAAGAACAGGTGGAAGGGGAATCTGTGTCTGTAGTGGTAGCCAAGCTGCACTTAGGGCATTGCTCAATCCTTTAACTACTTCCTGGATAGTTCAGGAATGCAAGTCCTATCTGAATTTGATCGGCAGTCATAATTCACTAAGACTTGTCGGGGTCCCGGTTCACGCCAGGATCGCTGGAAATGACAAGCATCAGAGGAAACATTCCCAAACGGACCCGAACCTATTAGAGCTTAGTTAGAGCTTCCATCAGTGGTTGGACCCTCTTGTGAACTCCATCGGATGTGGCGTGACTCTCCAGGATGCAGATAAATCAATCGCATGCTCCCAAAGCAATTCGCGGCATTCTTGTTATCCCTTGCCAGAAAAGACTGCAGAAGAAGAGTACAAACGGGACACTACACCTTCGCCAAACATCTAAGTGTGCAAAGCTACGCCTGTGGAGACGGCGACGACACTGCAGAGCACTTCCTCTGAAGCGCCTGCTAGACCAAGAAACTACAGCAAAACTAGGTTGCTGCCTGGCAGTACAATGGCCCAGATTTTGAGTCTGAGTTTATTGCCAGAATTTGATAAGTCGCAATACCAAAATACTGAGAAAGTCGTTTTTCAGCAAGAGGGCTCTGTTACCCGCGACAGTCGCACAAGAGAGCCTAAAGCTTAGGTAGGTTGGAAAAATGGGTGCCTTACGGCTTACCGTCCTGATTCATTAAGACACTTCAGGAAGTCTTTCAGTTCCACACCGCACAAGTCATCGCTCTGCTAAGAAGTGCTTTCTCAGAAACCGTTTACTGCGGGGCATTCGCAAAACAGATGCTGGATTCTTCCAAATTCTTGCAGCTTCTTAATCGTTGTGTGGAATGTTCAGTCGCGATGCGTGGTCGACATTCGCACTTCCTAACGACAAGAACTGATCCGTGGTGTGGATCTCTTTTTGCTCAGCTTCGGACACATGGCCCTTGCTGTTGTTCTTAAGAGGCCGGGGTCTATCCAGGGTTTAGTCAGCCAGTTTTCTTCTCAGAAGAATTGCCTGAGATTCACGCCGCTCAGACCCATTTTTCGCCAGGCCGTGCACTTTTTCGTTTCCTTGGGTGCCAGTGTGCCCTGGTACAAAGCATAGGGTCACCATGTTTGCCAATGGTATACCCTTGACGCTGCTCTGTCTGCATATGCTGACTACTTTCAACGTCGAGATATCCGATGCTATGTCGTGTATTGCCCGTTAGCTGTCGGATAGGATATATATGGATTTGTTGGTAATTCGGAGTTCTTTCAGCACGAGTATTGCCTCCTGTGTCGCAACTACTTCAGCTATAATCGTCTCATAGTGCTAGGGATTTCTCGAGTAAGTCACAGAAGATCCCCTTACTCGTTTTAAGTCATCAGTGTACAGATGAAAAACACATTTCAACATGATCTAATACATCAACTACACGTACAAAAAGGCGACCAGAAGGAACAACCTACATCCGCTGGATGTAGCTAAGCTCCATGAAGATATACAGGAGAACATCCACTTACCGCCAGTAATAAGGAACCTCACCAATGCGGAGACTGACACAGCGGTTGAAGGACTCGAGAACTCAATCGTGTTGATTGAGCAAAAAAGGACGAGCAGAGGCAGGTATAGTCACTTACCCGTACATATCCAAAGCCGTAATCGCCACAGGCCGATGCTGAGGAAAGGACTCCAGCGAATACACCACCGGGAGCTGAACACACGAGGCAGATGCTACGACTAACAAGCTGTTCTCGTGCAGTTCAAAACATTATGCTTCGGAACGCGGCACAAACGCACAACAATATACAGTTGGAGAACAGGCTCCGCAAGATACAGCCAGGACCCGATAAATCCACTAAATCATCGGCAAGAGGAAGAAGCTGCCACCAACATTGACAACACACGAAGGAGACGCAAGCACGCCGGCGGAGAAAGCAGAAGACTTTTCATCCTTTTTCGAAGGCAACTTTCAACCATCACCGCCCGATGACCCGGAATTTGTCACAGAAGTCAACAGGTACGTCAATGCACTTGAGACTTCATCCGCACCTGATATCCCAGCGGACGACCCGACAGGAAACGGTGACCATGCCGAAGAAATTGCGGGAATTATTCAACGCAGCCCAACGAGGAAAGCAGCCGCGGCTGACAATATTGCGAATTTCGTCCTGAAGCGAATGGCACAAACGGTGATGGTACTTCTCACAATCGTCATGAACAATTGCTACTTGCCTAGCAAGTGGAAAATAGCAAAAATTGTCGCAATTCCAAACAAGAGGAACGCTGCCAGTGTTTCAGGATACGGGCCTATAACCCTCTTGAGCAATACAAGCAAGATCTTGGAGGACCTGGTAGTGCGAAAACTAAAGCGATGGTCTACCGACCTAAACATCATTCCGGATATTCAGTACGGCTTTCGGGAAAAACATTCGACGCTACATCCTCTAATGAAGTTCCACCACGATGTTGTAGCTGCACTGAACAATAACAAAGTCCCCGTCGCCTGCTTCCTGGACGTAGAAAAGGCTTTCGATACGGTCTGGATTGAGGGACTGATCTAAAAGCTGAACGAGATGGCAGTCCCCTTAAAGATCATCAGAATAATTTATAGCTTTCTGCTTTCCAGAAGATTCTACGTCTCAATTGAAGGCAGCAGAAAGGAGCACCAAGGCGGGAGTTGCACAAGAATCCAAGCTGGGACCGTGGCTTTTCAACATCTACACGGCAGATCAACCACATCCAACCGACACAGTGAACCGCTGTCTATTTGCAGATGTCTAGCTGACTTATGCCAGCTCGACGTCAGAACAGAGCCGCGCAAAGGGTCGAAATCCAAACAAATTTGACTACTCTACCCAATGGGGAATTCGTATTAATGCTGGGAAATCGGACTTATGAGCTTAAGGAGACCATCCAGAGGTGGATGCAGATCAGCAGCCAAATGTCGAAGCATAAATGTAGTGCTCCCTGACGGTAAAGAAATATCAACAAACGAAAAGGTCAAGTATCTTGGCGTTAACTTCACGAAAAGATTGAAGTTCCACAGTCATTCGAAACTGACCCTTTAGAAGGCCAACCTAGGCTTACATCGCATCTATCTCTTGCATTAAGCCAGAGGACAAACGTACGGCTTCCCGGTTGTCACACCATCTCTACGACCAGCATGACGAATTTCGCAATTTTCGAAAGAAAAAAACTGCGAATATGTACCGGACTCACCTTCAACAGGGACCGTCAAAGGCACCACAGCTACAATAGGCTTTACGATCAAGCGCGAATCATCCCATGGTGTTCAGAAAGCAGCTACTAGAAATCAACAACGATCCTAACCAAGAAATGATGAACCTGAGAAACACAATTCCCGGACAACGCTACCTCTACGCGTTAAATCTGCTAAACGAGCAGAACTTTCCAACGACGTCGAACAACGAGATGCATGGACTCTACCAGAGCAGCAATAGCAATCGAGGCTAAGTCGACTACCACATCACCACTCTATCCTACGAGTAAAAGGACGACGATGGACACACGGACTTGAACGTACAAATTTGCAAAATTAAACAAATTACATCACTCGGGCCCCTATTGTTGAGCCAACACCCTCACCTTTAGTTTGTAAGTCTAGTTGTAGGCCCAATTGTAAAAATAATTCCGTCCAAATACATTTTTAAATCGCCTCAAATCGATAAATATCCCGGGTGATCATATATCTCGGCATTTTGCATGCAAATTGAAATTTAAGCGTACACACGCTTGCAAAGAATCGCAGGCGTTGAAGGAATGTTCGAAGCAAAGATTCCACTTAATTAGGAAGGATTTCACATGCCACATAAACTTGGATTACAAGACATTGTCATCACTCGTATTCTTCGGCGTGTCATTCTCCATCAGCAAACGGATCGTCATTGATCTGATAACATCCCTTCAACGGAGAATAACTCCTCTCCAGATGGCCTTCGACTCATCGTTTGGTTAAGCCTAAGTGACAACTTTAACGGCCTTCTCTCATCCTCTCCACCATCGGGCAAGAATTATTGCCAACTCCAAAGCTCATAACAAAATTGACTTCGATTACAGCAACCAGCTATCGTGTGATTTCGCGAAGCCTTTCAAAAGAGGACAGCCACCACCGCCGCCATCACTGTCATCAATGTGCAAACGACTGCGGCATTCCAATCAATTTTGTCGGCTTCCCAAAAATAATCTCCACACACTCCAGCGACTGAAACTGGAATCACTTCGACCGGCAAGAGGATCAGGTACGCCCGCCCTTGACGCACTCCAGCATGGCATACCGCGGACAAGACACCATTGGCCGCGCAGCAATATCGGGCCCATAATGAAAACGTAATCAACATATTTCCTCGCCCCGAAAATAATAAAAATAAAACATTTCCAATAGCCCTCGCAAATCCGCCGATAAAAGCTCCCCCTCCGTCGGTCATGAATAATCGCTTGCCCAGTTTGGCAACTCGTTTTGTATTTCATCCCACGCAGCGGAAGCGACTTGAGATGGCGGCATTTACACTGCGAAACCCCCTCATTTCAACAGCCACTAATTTATGAAAGCAGCTCCTTCCCGCCGGCCCGAACCGACTCATAGCCTCGCAAGAGAAGCGCGCAGCACTAAAAAATGTTGTTAACGAGCGCATAACAGCAAATTACTACTTAACCTTTATTGTGCCGCTATCGAGACATTTGGTGTACAATGCTTCCACGGCCTACCCCGCCGTTACGAGCGCGAAGGCAATGCCCTTCCCGGATAGCATGGCCATAACCAGGCCGCCCTCTCCGGGGGCTCGGGTTCAGCCCCAAATCAAAGTTTTCCTCACTGATTTCCACTCGTACTCCGGGGCTGTGTATCATTGTGTGTGACCGGTTCGACGTAATGGCTGCTCATTAAAATTCACGTTGGACACTGGCAAGTGGCAGCATGGAGAACGAAAGCACCACCCACCACCGTCGGTAGGAGGATACTCCGACTGCCGCTGTGGAACACCATGTAATGTCGTTGTTTTCAAATGTATTTGTCGGTTCGAAATTAAAACCCCTCGACAGCATTTCATAACGACAACGCTGAAGTTTGAAGGCTGAATGCTGCCGGGCAACATCCTTGCCCCGGCATCAAGACGGAAACCTCAAAATCGAAAGGATACATACCAGCGTTGCTGTTGGGGGAGGAGGCAACCATTAGAAGGTTCAACTTATCGCAGGCACACACTCAGCCATCCGGCGACGGGCAGATACGGGGGAGTGGCTGCCCGATGCTGGGTGCCGTGGAGGTGTAAAATGAAAATGTTCTTCAGATGCTTCCGATAAATCATTCTAATTGCTGTTTTAACTGCTTACACTAAGTGCTTGAATACTGTGTTTTGTTTTTGTTTCTCGCACCAGCTCCCGGTCAATCCTAGAGGAGATCGGTTTTGTTTTAACGAGGAACGTGAGGGTTTCCGAAGATGGGAAACAATTAAAAGAATTCGTTTAATTTTCTTTTTAGTGGTCGTTTCAAGGGCAACCTGCTGGAGGATGGTCGTCGCAAAACACGACTCAAACTTGGGTTTCTAAACGCGGATGCAGTCTCAGGAGGAGATGTTTATCAAATGATTGTGTCACAGCAGCAAATCTGATTACGCAACCGAAGCAAGGAGTTGTAAGGAAGTCCTTGGAAGAGCTTACTGACACATGTCCTCAAGCGAATGGCGTCCTTTGCATAATCATCGTCACTAGGAGGTTTATTCACTCGATGGCTACTGAGTGATCTAAGTCCAGACATATGTGTATTCAGACATTTTTCATACCCAGGAGTAACATGGCTTACTATCGGCATTCGGTGCAGACTGCACTTGGCAGTGTTTCTACTTATCCAAACATGCGCCCAAGCCACATGCGGTAAAACCAAGGCCAAGCCTAAGCTCTCGCGTGATGTTGCTATGCATTGGATGAAACGCGGTACACCCAAGCCAAGCCTAAGCTCTCGCGTGATGTTGCTATGCATTGGATGAAACGCGGTACACCCAAGCCAAGCCGAAGCCATGTGCTTGCGATTGTCCAAGCACGCGCCAAGCCAAATAAAGGACGCCAAAGCCAAGTTACAACCGAAGCCTTGTATATCGTGCTCTCCCTTTTCTTTCAATGTGTACAACCTACAACGTCTGTTTTGTTCTCTTTTTGTTATATTGTCTTAAGTTAAGGACTGTTAGTTTTCTGTGTTAAAGGTTAGAATAACAGATGAAGTCTCACTCGACGTTTGGACTCAAGTCAATAAAGACACATTTGAGACACGATTGATTTTAGTGTTTTTTGGCTACCACACATATAACTCAGGGCGATGCGAAGAGTGAATCAAGTTTTAGCAGCTGCTCTGATTTAAGCTCTCATTACGCGCTCTGGGTGTCGTTGCCTTAGGCAGCTTGTTTGGCCTGTGGACCATGAGCCAGTATATTTGAGTCCGCTGTCAAGTGCCACTTCCAACGCTGATATTCGAAGTAAATTCAGGGTTAATTGAAGGGTTTAGATTCCGTGGCACTTAATCCAATCTTCTTTACCAGCAGACTTGGAGTCTCACCTTTCAGCGGTGAAATCTGGACTCTAGACAACTTCGGCACCCTCAAGGGACGTGTGCTAACGAGAGAGGTGGGGAGAGTGATTTTATCGACTATCAGCCGATTTTCCACTGATGGCATCCATCCCATGAGTCGGGACGAGTCATGTGATGGCAGGACATCGGGGATAGGGTGTGTTAACCTCCCACCTTCTCTGCCAAGGAACATGTTTATAATCCAGAGACCACAGCAAACCTGGGATACGGACGAACATAGTGTTGCCGACGCCACCGGACATGAGGTACAAAATTGACTTTTGGTGCACCAGCACCTTTCAAGCAGTAGTCTTATACCACAGATGCGCTCAGATCAATCTTGACAGGAATTAAGGGCCGATGTTGAATGTGAACCACACCTAAACGTCAAGTTTTTTTCTGCATTTCATTTGACATTCCTCAATTTCAGACTAACTCAATTTGAACCATGGAAATATACACAATCGAGCAACGCGTTAAAGTTATTCAGGCTTATTTTGAAAATGGGCGTTCAAATAAAAATGCATATCGTGCACTTCGTGATTTTTTCCGTCAATTTATCGTCCAAATGTGCGTACAATCGGAAAAATCGTGCAAAAATTTTAGCAAAGCGGGTCCGTAGGAGATGTGAAAACACCAGTGCGTGCTCGTACAGCTCGTACTGCAGAAAATATTGCTGCAGTTCGCGATACTGTGGCTGAAGAGCCGTGCACCTCAACTCGTCGTCGTGCCCAACAACTGCACCACTCACGCTCGTCGTTGATGACCATTATGCATAAAGACTTGCATTTACACGCTTACAAGGTGCAATTGACTCAAGAACTAAAGCCTCTTGACCATTTCAAGCGTCGTCAATGGTCAGAATTGTGGCAAGAAATGGCAACAGTGGATGATCAGTTTTCGAAGAAAATCATCTTCAGTGATGAGGCACATTCTCACCTCAGTGCATTCGTCAATAAGCAGAATTGCCGCATTTGGGCGACTGTTCAACCAAGAGTGATTGTCGAAAAACCAATGCACCCACAAAGAGTGACTGTTTGGTGCGGTTTATGGGCTCTAGGCATCATCGGGCCGTATTTTTTCCAAAATGAGGTGAAATGATAACGAACTTTTTATGGCCCGAATTGGAAGATATGACTGTGGACGATATGTGGTTTCAACAGGACGGTGCCACTTGCCACACGGCTAACGAAACAATGGCTCTTTTGAGCGACATATTCAATGGCCGCCAAGATCATGTGATTTGACACCGTTGGATTTATTTCTTTGGGGTTATTTGAAAGAAGGTACGTACGTCGATAAGCCAGCAACAATTCAAGAGCTAAAGGATGAGATAATTGAGCACATTAACGGCATAGTACCACAATTATGCTTCAGCGTCATCGAAAATTTGGACCATCGGATGGAGGTGTGCCGCCGAGGTCGCGGCGGTCATTTGGCCGATATTTTGTTCCATACATAATTGAACCATACCAATATTATCATAATAAAAAGAAATGACAATAATTTCGTAAATAATTTGTGTTTTATTCAAAATCAACATCGGCCCTTAAAATGTACCACCCAATAACAAATACTCCTGTTGCAGCCAGACTACATAAAGCGCTGTCAAAAAAAGGGGCGATTACGATGTCTCTAAAGAAACATGATGGCAGCTACACTGAAAATGAGGAACAGAGGCCCAGGCTTCTACTAGAAATTCTCTTTCCGGGTAGTCATCAAAACACTAAAGGGTCTAGAACCAATTTGCCACGACCAGGGGTTATGTACTGGAGAGTTGCGAGGGAGAGCTCGTTCCAACCATTCAAATTTCCAGGGTCTTATGAAATTATACCAGCCCGACTCCAGAAAGGTAAAAGCAAACTGCTTCCATACAACACCAGTATAACTTGAAGTTGTCCAGCGCTCGGATATATACCAAATCAGAGGAGATGGGCAAAGGTAGTGTTCCTTCCAAAGTTGGGCAAGAAAGACCCATGCCTACCTATGTCTTACAGACTAATCAGCCTTAATCACAAGAACAGCTAAGACGCATACAGAAGAAGGTACAATAAAAGTCGACGCAACAAGAGTATGTCCGCAAGGAGGAGTTTTATCTCCCCTAATGTGGAGCCCAGTTGCAGACGAACTTCTGCGGATACTTGCAAGCCACGGCATCTTACAAGTCAGGCATAAGCTGATGATACAGTCAGAGCCAGAGGCAGGATGGAGGATACCCTGTGTGGACTAAAAATTACTAAAGGTTGGTGCTTATCGGCTGAGCTGAATCTAAATCCGGCTAAAACCACTATAGTACCTCTCTCAAGAAAACACAAACCGGAACGACTAAAACAAATTAGTCTGTCAGGCAAAATACTGGCTGCAGTAAGAGAGGTAAAATATCTAGGAGTTAGCTTAGACAGCAAACTCATCTGGAAAAGACACACAGAAGAGATCGCCAGGAAGCGAGGAGGCTTTAATAATTTGTAGAAGCTTAGCGGGCAAATCCTGGGGTTGCAGTTCAATCATCCTAAGATGGATATACATACTCGTAGCTTTTGTTAGACCGACAATTACATTTGGGGCAATAGCAAGGTCCAAAAGAACCAACTTGATCGGTGCAAGAAAGGCACTCAACAAAGTTCTTCTGTATTACAGGGGCCATATGAACTTGCCCAACTGCCGCCATGGAGGTGTTCTTGGAGCTGACTCCACTGCATCTAGTGGTCGCAGAATGTGCAAATAAGACAATCATGAGAATGGCAAAAGAAGGGACAGGAAATGACAGGTGCATTACATGGAGACAGTTCCACCACTCCCGGCCATTCCGAAGGATGACGCGATTAGGAAATTCAACTTCCAGGAAGGAGTTTACCACTAAGCTCAGCAAAAGGATCAATGAATCCGTAGTCCACAGACTCAGCAGAAATACGTTGAACTGGTATACAGATGGATCTAGAACTGATAAAGGAACAGCACCTTTCAAGCAGATGTCTATGCCATGGACAGATGCGCTCAGATCAGTCTTGGCAGGAATTATACCAACAGTCGTGCCGCTATCGTGGCTCTAGACTCCTATGTTATCAAATCCAGGCTCGCGTGGGAATGTCTGCAGAAGCTTAAGAAGCTGAGCTGGAGCAACAGAGTGTAACTTTGTTGGATACCTGGCCATACAGGGATTGAAGGCAATGAAATGGCCGACTCCCTCGCTAGGAAAGGAGCATCGGAGCCTTTGTTTAAGGCCCCGAACTATTCTGCGCTGTAGGAGATCACGTCCTCGAGGAAGGGTTTAGGGAACTCGAAAGAAGGAACCGGTCAGGTACCTGGAACCACGCTCATGGCATGAAACTGGCCAAGAAACTCTTGGGTCAACATAACCGGAAAAGGTTTGAGGCAATGAGCAAGACCAACTTCCCTATCCTAACATGCTTCCTACCCGGGCACAGTAGACTCAGGGAACACCTAAAGAAACTAGGAGCATTTCATTCATTTGTTAATGGGAACGTACATTAAGATGTTTATATTTTTTTGTAATTAAGACGAAAGAAGAAGGACATCAGAAGAAGGTCTCTGCAGATTCTGTGGAGAATCTAATGAAATTCCAGAACATTTTGTGAGGCACAGGCAAAGATAGAGGAGGAATTGAAGTCACTAGAACCAGCTCTCTCTCAACTGTTTCACAGGGAATACTCCAGGACAAATCTCTTCCGCCTTCGCGCAACTGGAACAGATAACCCTCAACACAACTCTGACAAGAGCTGCATGCGAGGGGAGCTCTTAAGGCAGGAATAGGGGGCGCTGCAAATTAATGTTGCGAAATTCGAGGAGTTGCGTGAATCGAGAGATGCGTTATGTTGCGTTCCAGTGCTCCTTTCCTATCGAGGGAGTCGGCCATTTCATTGCCTCCTATGAACGGACTGTATATGAATGAGAACCCGCACAATGTCTACACGCAACTGAGTTGAGCAGGAAGGAACAATCGAACATTCAACCCGATTTGCATCGAAAATTGAGCTGGAAGCCACTGGCTTGCGGACATATTGAGCTTGATTCAAGTGAATTTGGGATCGAATTAAATCCTCTACTAGTGAGTTTGGCACTCTATCGCATAAACATCAGTTAACCTCCTGCCTTAGATATTTCCCTCCAGATATTCCTCCTCCAACCCCTCTAGAAATCATCGACCCAGTCACTAAAACTCCCAAGGAAGCATTGACTTCTCTTGTGGTTTAGGCCTACAGTGGACTCTGGAGTCACTTCAAACGACTCACCTGCCTAAAGCAACAACCGACAGAACACACTCAAAATGATCCTGTCAACCCATCGAAAAAAGAATAACTTCCCAAAGATTTAGCTACACCCCAGCACATACGCCCGCAAGCAAAAGCATTCGTTTTTTCCTGTAAAAGTGTCAAAAAAGGGGGGACAAAAGTTTGTTGTTTGAAGAAGAAAAAAAAATACATATAGTTTTACAGTGTCATTGATAAAATTTTGAATGTTTTCTTTCATTTTTAATTTTCAGTTTCTTTTGCAATTCAATGCTCGCGGACCTCCGACTCAATGTTGCCATCGAGTCGTCGATCCAGTTGCATTTCACGTCCGAAAAAACAAACAAAAATCCATCAAGAACTCACCTTTACCCTCAATTGGCAGATGGTTACACTTCATGATCGCTAGCACTGCTTGGGCGATGTTTGGAAACTCGATCAGTCCCGACGATGATCGTTCCGTTTTCAATGGGAACAATCGCACCGATGTGGCTGGAACTTCTTTGATGTTGAATATGCCTATCAGCTGATCCTCGGTCAGACCAGGTGGTGTGTTGAAGAAATGAAGAATCTAATTGAAACGATGAATATGAGTGAAAGTGTCCCCTCAGTGGCAACAGGCACATAAACAGACGACTTACCTTACTCGGTGGTTGGATGCGATTTTTACTGGCCTGTGCTGGCGATAAAAATCGATTATTTTTCGAGCCAGTGTACTCCTTAAAACTGGGCGTATGATCTGGAAGTAAGAACGGATTTATGACCTCCGATAGGAAATTCTGTTTGGAGAACGCTATTTGAATTTTGCCCGAAGTGCCAATGGGAATGTTGTTGAGATGCTGCACACAACGCTCGACCGCAACTGAGTCACCCATTTGTACCATGGCTGTGCCTTCTTTGGTTTTCAGGAATTTTATCTGAAAGGACACAAAGAAAAGAGGAAGAAAAACGTGAATAGATTGAGTGAATTGAGATTAATTAAATCCGAGATATACAAATCAGAATCAAGGAGGAGGAGAGAACGTGTTCAAATTCAACGCACAAATTCGAAAGGAGAGCACCTAGCCGGTAAATCAATTTGATTCAATTGAAATTCCCCACGCGAAAGGCGACACACAAACTTCCATCAATTAAATTATTTCACTTCGTTTCGAGAGTGAGTTCGAGGCATCACCATCACCATCACCACCGCCGTCGTCGTCGTCGTTCGTTGGCTCTTGGAGGACGTCGTTCTAAATTCAATATTCATTTCGGCCAGTGGCGTGTCCTTTTTGGGATGTTGCCACTGGCAATGCAACACCATGCCACTCGATGGTTAGTTGGTTCTAGTTCGTTTTTTTTTTTATAAGTGTGCTTGATTATTTTTACCTTGGACTCTGGCTACAGGGTGCCCTGATAACTTTGTGACGGTGTGACAATTTTTTATTTTACAACGAGATTCGTGGGCCTGAGGATGTGGATACAGGCAGAGAGTGATGACTCATGGAGAGTTACCCGATTGCGGGAGCTGAAGTAGTTCATCGAAAGGATGTCAAACAATTTAGAGGATGAATAGAAACCAGGCCAAATTCGACAATTTCTTGGTCGAAGAAAGGGAAATAAAGGGAGCACGTGAAGTGAGTAGTGTAGTGTAGCTATGCTGGTAGCCCAATTTTGGGCTGAATGGTTGGCTAAAGCTGGAGTGAGGTCGCGGCACCCATTGCGCGGTCACCTTATTCATGTAAAATGTGATGTGTTCGCTCAGTTGTGTTGCCTACACCATCGGCGACTTTTCGCGCACTTTAATGTGGGTGACCTGATGGTTCGGCGTCACTTAGGCTGGTATGAAACCAAGGGATTTCAGTTAAACACTTCTTGACTTCTTGGCCATGGTTTCGGTGATTGTTATTGGCGTTGTTGAGGGTATTCAGCAGCGCGACCCTTTTTGACACCTTAGCTCCCCTCACATATAGTTATTTTCAGAGTTGAGGGTGAACGTTCCACTCGTGAAAGGACAATAGCACGCACAACACGATTGGTCGCTGAGAAGCTATGCCTTGGCCTTCTAGGGGATGGAGTAACTATTGTGTATGTTAAGGATTCCTGTTGCGCAAAAGTGGAAGAGATCACATTCGCTCTTAGCCAGGAATCTGAGAAGTGAGAGATGGTTCTGGAGACCTGCTTGTCCAGATAACTTTGTCTTTTTTGGGCTAGTGCAGAGTGGGCTGCTGCAGAGAATCTGCAGAGATCTTCTTCTGATACACCTAGTTTCCGCAGGTGCCCCCTGAGTCTGCAGTGCCCTCCTAGGAAGCCTGCTAGAACACGGATTTAGTTTTTGCTTACTTTGATACTCCTTCTGTATTGACACAAGAGTTTCTTAGCCCGCATCATGCCGTGAGCGTTGTTCGTTGGTGGCTTTCCAATTCGCCGAATTCTTGACTGAGGACACGCTCGGATAGGCAGACGTCGCCTTCTATTCTTGTCTGGCTGGCTATCCAGCAGTCCATCCAGTAGTCCTTCTCAAACAACCTTCTATTTGATAATGTAGGAGTATAGCGCCAGGATAGCCGCATGTCGTGTCTATCAAGTGCTCGCTGTCTAGCTCTAGCACAACTGAAATGTATTAACGTCTCCCTCTCAATAACGTTGTTGCAACTGTGACAATGAGTGTTGTGTGGGGATACCTAGTTTACAGCGCATAATCTCCTATTCCCCAGTGACTCGCATAGACAGCTACAACTTCTATTCGTCAATGTCCCGTAGAGACTGAAGAGTTCGTCGAAGGAGATATTTTCTTTTAGATCAGTTGTACTTCTTTTCCTTTAAACAGCTTGTCAGTCTGGCCGATCTAAGATTTGCTAGGATATTAGACTGGCTACGTCTTCTAGTGAGACGTGCACCTCGTCTATAAGTGCTCAGTGAAGAGGGGATCCCTTTCTAAACAGTTCTCACTGTGACATGGAACCCGGATGAGGGAAAGAGATGAGATGGCCTTCTGACGACACTAACTCATCCCGAAATGCCCTTCCTTGAATAGGATGTTAAGGCTGCCTTTGATGGCTGTTGGTTATCACAACACGTGCGTCAACCATCTGGCTTGGCAAGATTTTTGAGTTTCTTTTGACTTGACGACATAGATTCAAGAATTTCAAGGCATTCCCCGTGGAACCTACTAGAATTGTCCGGCTCTGTAAGAAAATGTTCAGGGCGCCCGCACCGACTCCGCCGTCAGTGTAGACTATCCAGTGTAGACCTACTTTGGGGTCGTTTTCGACACAGTTTTGTTTTCCAATTTTAATATTTTCAAATCTAATATCAAGAGCAGGCTGTGCTGTCGTGATTGCCTTACCTGAACATCCAAAAGCGGAAATGGGGATATTTCAGTTTTCATACTCTTAGATCACCACGCATCTTTTTGAATTTGGGACTTTTTGTTAGATTGGGTCACTTTCGACAGGAGTAGGGGAGGCTCAGAGGGTCACTCAAAATTACCCCGAAATGGCTTGTCCGAACCTGTTGCCCTTTGCATATACAAGAACTGTGGCTGTGTGTTATCATATGGCTCACTTTTCATCAACTTGGCGTGTAGAGTCGAACGACTGTGAGATTGAAGCTGTCAAAGCTAGAGTCATCATTCAATTTATTTCAGTCGAAGAGACTGTGAGATTGAAGCTGTCAAAGCTAGAGTCATCATTCAATTTATTTCAGTCGAAGAGACAATTTGCCAGATGTTTTGGAAAATCTCAAATGGTGAAGATTTCTCTCGATGTGAGATGAAGTGAAGTGTGGTCCATAGAAATTCAGCGAACAGCACTTTTCGCATTTCGTATCCACAAACAGTACCAAGATACCAGAGCCAAGATGTTCAAATCGACAAATCGGAGCAGACAGCTCCTAGTTTCAGGATTCACGGTCGGTAATGAACTCACCGAGACCTTCAAAAGGGCCGAAAAAGGGATTTAGACAAGGCGCCCTCATATAATTTCTTCAACATCATCATGGATCATGAAAAACTCAAACGTCAACACCAGAAGTCCGTGCAACTGTTAGCAGATGACATTGGCAGAACACAGAGCACCTTCACTGATACGTTTGCTGGCATTGAGACGGAAGCGGCTAAAATCGGTCTAGCGGTGAATGAGGGGAAAACGAAGTATATGCTGCCCTCAACACAGACGTCTTTCGGAGAGCCACAATGGGCAGCTATAACTTCGAGGTAGTCAAGGACTTCGTCTAACAACCAAGATCAAATGCAGAGTAACTCTTGCTAACCGCTGTTTCTGTAGTCTTAAGAGGCAACTGAGTAACAGAGCCATCAGATAACGTTGCCCATTCTGATACTGACTAGGCCAATAGTCTCAGCTCTACAGTCTCGGACGATCATACAGTCTCTCAGAACCTTAGCGATGCTACAACGGAGTCCCTGGTTAAACAAGCAACGAACATGCTGCGTTTACAAAACTGCGAACCTCATCCATCTAAATTTATATCAGAAACTGACGTTGCTGATGTATTAAAACAGGTAAAACCGAACAAATCAGCAATCAACCAAGACTATACTATTCCTCACATTTCGTGCATTAAACTCCGGTACTTTGGTAGTACCTGTAAAGTAGCAAAAGTGACCTTAGTACTGGTTAAGCTGGGAAACCAATTAAAAATCCAGGTAGCTACAGACCAATGAGTCTACTTACTTGTGTCGGCAACATTTTAGAAAAAGTTATCAAAACAAAACTTATGGAATTTATTGATGAGAAATGCATCTTAACAAATTAACGGTTTCAATTTAGAAGTTAGCAAGCCCAAGTGCGTCTTTGGTCCTGTTTGTATTGATGGCGTCTGGAGAAGGAGATTCAACCACGAACTGTACGGGCTGTACAGCGCCATGCACCTAGTTAAGCGTCTTCGGATCCAACGCTTAAGATGGCTAGGTCACGTAGAGCGGATTGACACCACAGCTCCTGCCCGAAGAGTCTTCGATTCCGAGCCTTTGGGACAACGCACAAGAGGTCGTCGTAGAACCAGATGGCGCACACAAGTGGAGAAGGACCTCAACCAACTTGGTGTGCACAACTGGAGGCAGCTGGCGAAAGATCGTACTGGCTGGAGAGGCTTGTTGGTTGAGGCCCAGGTCCACCCCGGACTGTAGCGCCAAACAAAGAAGAAGAAGAAGCACAAGTGCTTAGAACAAGCCAACATGTCAGGAAGAATTTTGATCTGGGCAAGTCTACCGGTCTGGTTTTGCTAGATATTGAAAAGGCTTTTGAATCGATCCTATATAAAATGGTCTTGGTTTCCCACTACATCTAATCAAAATCATACAGTTTTTTGACGCACTGATCCCTTTCAGCACATGTCAATGGAGAAATATCATTCTAAAGACATTTTTTCGCAGGTGTTCCACAGGGTTCTGTCATTAGACCTGTTTTATACAACGTATACACTTCTGATTCTCCCAGGCCTCAAGGATGTGAATTAGCTATTTACGCCGATGGTACAGGCATTTCACAAATCTGCTCTCGTTATTGAGAGCAATTGGGAATAGATTATATGCCGAGACTTAAGTAAGTGGAAAATTAAAATTCATGCTGATAGAGTATGGCCTATCATTTTCAGTTGCTGTCTACCCAGCAATCAACTTAACGTGTGTGGGATAAACGTTGAGTGGAAAACTAGTGTCAAATATCTGGGAATTTATTTTGATGGAAAATTAACATTTAAGGAACATATCTCTAGTAAAGGGTAATTTTTTAGCTTTTATCTTTTTGGCAACACTGGTTTAAACAGCTGACGCACGTTTCGTGTTTTGTTTCACTGTCAAACATCTTCAGTTTGGTCTATAATTTAACCATGAATCGTCTTACAAACGAACAACGCTTGCAAATTATTGGATTTTATTATCAAAATGAGTGCTCTGTTAAGAAAGCTCATCGCGCGCTTCTTCCATTTTATGGTCAGTTTAAGACGAAGCTCATTTTTGGCTCAATGGGTACGTAAATAAGCAGAATTGTCGATTTTGGAGTGAATATCAGTGAATATCAGCCAGAAGCATTGCAAGAGCTACCAATGCATCCAGAAAAAGTCACAGTTTGGTGCGGTTTATGGGCTGGTGGCATCATTGGACCGTACTTCTTCAAAGATGATGCGAATCGTGACGTAACTGTGAATGGTGAGCGCTACCGTGAGATGATATCCAACTTTTTTTTTGCCCAAAATGCAAGAGCTTGACTTGCATGACATGTGGTTTCAACAAGACGGTGCCACATGCCACACAGCTACCATGAGATGATATCCAACTTTTTTTTGCCCAAAATGCAAGAGCTTGACTTGCATGACATGTGGTTTCAACAAGACGGTGCATCATGCCACACAGCACGCGCAACAATGGACTTATTGAGAGGCGAGTTCGGTGAACATTTTATTTCACGTTCGGGACCGGTCAATTGGCCGCCTAGATCGTGCGATTTAACGCCTTTAGACTATTTTCTGTGGGGCTGTGTTAAAGCTCATGTCTATACAGACAAGCCCGCTTCAATTGACGCATTGGAAGACAACACTGAAGCATTTATTCGTGAGATACCGGCCGAAATGTTGGAAAGAGTATGCCAAAATTGGACTAAGCGGATGGACCATTTGAGGCGCAGTCAAGGTCAACATTTGCATGAAATAATCCTCAAACATTAAATTATATGGACCGTACTATCGATTCAAATAAAGATTTCATGCATATTTCTGAATTTTGTGTTTTTTTTTGAAAAACTTTCCTATAGCTTTTAAAAAATCACCCTTTACAATTATAATGCATAAGGTGATAGTCAATCGATATTGCTGTACGGTTGCCAAGTATGTGGAGATTTAGCAAATGGCAACGAGACAAGTATCTCAAAATAAGTTGTTAAAAATGACACTCAATCTGTCTAGGTACCAATCCCCCTCTGATCTTCATTTTCGTTCCAATGTTTTTTTCTTTTAAGGGTTTAACTACAAAGTTTACAATAGTTTACCTGCAAAGCTAAATGCTTATCTGCAGGTGGTTGTGAATTGAACGTTACAAATTTTGAAATGACTTTTAAGTAAACATTAATATTTTATGAACCAACAAATTTATGACACGGAATGAATCTCCTTTTCCTTCTTTTCCTTTTTTGAAATTCGGAATTACTTTAAGACACTGTGGCAGCGAATTCGTTAATTTGGGGACGGTGCAACGTAGTTCTCGGAACATCAAGCATCCCTTGGGCACGTCTTCTGGTGTTAACCGTGACGTAATGGTTGCTGAAACAGTGGGTCTCTCATGTACTGCAGCAGTGTTGTCATCTGGCAAATTGCTTTGGCATTAAGAACTTGAAAAGTTGAGTTAAAGTGTCTAACAATTTTTAGAAGACGATGTTGTGTGCATGATATCTTATCGAGGTGGGATTTTGCTGCGTTTCCCCAGGCCAGAATGCCGTATCTGATGAGCGATTCTTCTTCTTCTTCTTTGTTTGGCGCTACAGTCCGGGGTGGACCTGGGCCTCAACCAACAAGCCTCTTCGCCAGCTGCCTCCAGTTGTCCTTCTCCACTTGTGTGTGCCACCTCGTTCTAGGACGCCCTCTTATGCGTTGTCCCAAAGGCTCGGAATCGAAGACTCTTCGGGCCGGAGCTGTGGTGTCAATCCGCTCTACGTGACCTAGCCATCTTAAGCGTTGGATCCGAAGACGCTTAACTAGGTACATGCCGCTGTACAGCCTGTACAGTTCGTGGGTGAATCTCCTTCTCCAGACGCCATCAATACAAACAGGACCAAAGATCGCACGCAGAACTTTTCTCTCAAAACGACCAAGAGCTTCTTCATCCGCTTTCAATAGCGTCCATGTCTCTGCTGATGAGCGATTCTGCTAATGAGTTATACACCTGCTTAAGCACTTCTACGTTTGCGTAAAACTTAAAATACGTCATTGCGAAGACGGTGCTCTTTAGTTGCAGGCGCAGGACGTTGATGTGTGTCATCGTGATTTCGTTGCTGTTGGTTGATTGCAGCGATCTATTCGGTGAACAATTTGAAAGACTTCTGCAGTGTTGATGGAGTGCGAATGTGCATCGCCCTTGTTTTCGCAGCATTCATGCCTAGGCCATTATCATGACACCATTCGGATACAATTATCTGCAGAGCAGAATGCAAGTTTTGGTATTTTTGAATTGGTCTCCGATTGTGTTTAAATGCGAAATAAAATTGATTGATAAGTGAAGTTCTGTTCTATACCACGGAGGCAGGGACAATCTCAAGAGCACGTGAAGAAGGCCTTGGCATTTGCGAGAGAATAGTCCTGCGTTCAATCTTTGGTCATGCTTGAGTTGATGGTATTTGGAGAAGAATATTAAACCACGACCTGTACATCAATTTGAGCCAGGCCAGCCGTCTACGAAACCGTCGCATGGACAACTCAGCTCCGACTTGAAGAGTCTTTGCCTCCGAACCTGCGGAACATGAGATGCCCGAGTCTATGTTGGCGCACCACATGGATAAGGACCTCAACCAACGAAACTGGAAACAGATAGCCAGAGATCGCGATCGTTGGAGAGGCTTATTGATTGAGTTCCAGGTGCAGCCAGGTTTGGAGCGCCGAATAAAGAAGAAAAAGAATTGTATACAATCATTGACTTTAACATTCCAAAAAAAAAAAATGTATGAGAGTCGAAAAGGTAAGATTAAAATCCCCACACATCTGCGCACTATGCCATTCCAGTTCATCGAGAATTAGCGTCACAATGCCGACTCTTTGAGCCTGATGGAGCTGTCTGGTAGAGAAGTAGGACTGAATGCGAAAGTGTCAACAAGATGAATTAGGAGTGGACCTTGGAATCGTGTTTGAAGTCCGCGGCAATGAGACACCAAAACTAAAACAAGTAAACCACAATAGTCACGGAATACATTGATCAGAGTCGTGGGAGCTATTGTCACCTCTGTATATCAAGGATGTCTGAGAGATGTGTGAGATCATCTTGAAGGGCCACAGAATGTGGTTCAAGTACACTTAGCCTTTGAGTCTTCTTTAACTTCTTCATATCTGTGTCATCGATCAAGGGGCATCTCTGCTAGCTGCTTGGACTTTAACACACCAAGTTGGTTGGAACAGGCACAAAATCGAATATGTTAAGTTTTCGAAATCTCATGACCTTGTCTGCATAGTAGCTGCTGTTGGGAAACAAAGCCGCCGGCAGTGTGCGTTAAGCAAATTCAAAACAGAAACAAAACACTAGTAACAGCAGATTTCACTTTAGGCCGAGAGCACAGTCTGCCCGCCCATCAGAATCCATTCGAGAACTTGTCTGCAAACAAACGCCACCCTGTGCATGAACACAGAACAAATTGAAAATAAATGTAATTGCGTTTCAGAAGAAATGAATCAAAAGCATCCACCCACGCCTAGCGTGCACGAACCCTCCACACACAAACAGTTTGAAGGGAGAGCAAAGTCCTTCGCAAACAAGGCTGCCCACTGAATGAACCAGAGCAACTGGTCCACTGCACTGCAAAGAAACCTTGAAATAAATCGAATCCTTAAAGCTCTCGAACCAAACCGGAAACACCACACCCTCATCAATCCACTGGGACACACGAAAACCAAAAATCATTGCCTTCAAGGAAGTAAGTGTTCCCAGAAGGACAGAACACCCCGATTCGGTTAATATCTTACACAAATAGGAACTCTGCTCCAATCCAGCCCTCACTCCGTCTCTCCATTTCTGTCACCATTTCTGACTTCTCATTGCCAGCGGTGCCGCTGTCACGATAGACGCGGACGGGGTTGACTACCAGCAGGTGGAGTGTTCGTGTATCCTTGAGTAAACTCCTGCAGACATGGCACGACAGTTCTGCTGTCCTTTGACCTCCCCTGACAATATTCTTGGAAAGCTTGTGCTGTTTCGTAGATTTCGAAATATCCGCTGACGGGCTGTCAGAGAAAAAAAAACGGGGACACGGGGAGATATTTGATTTATGCCGAGTCTGGAGCTGCCAGCTGAGGTGCGGAAGGGTTACCTTTAACGCGACGGTGTGCTATTCGATTTCTTCGTTTTCCTTCCGTTAATCGGGGAAAAAATAATGCGATTGATGGAAGGGGCACATGTGCCTGCGGATACAATGGGACAAGACGTCCTTCATTTGTGAAAGTCAAGTTAGGCAACGCACAGCATTGACAGGTAATTTGACGTGTTTGGTGGGGGGGGGTGAGCATGATGCTACTTCCTGGCTTAGGGGGAAGTGGAGATCTGGTACGGGAAGTCCATGGGAATGGGAACTACGATTTGGAGTAATGAGAGCATGAGTTGTGGGATGATAGAAGACTCATCATTGGAGAAATGGGCCTGCGATAAAGGACAGTGGCTGTGTCTGGCGATTCCTCGCGTTTACACTAAGAATGAAGAACAAAAGAAGATGTTTCTGTCTCTATACATTATGGCTCAATAATGGTCCAGGATAGAGTCGAAAAATCCACCGCCCTTCATGTCCACTTAGTCCTGTCCTGTACATTGTGCTGTCACGATCGGCTTCATATGTAACTTTCTGACATTGATGCTGATGATGTAACTTCCTCTTAGGATTTGTTGTATTCCTTCTTAGGATTGTTTTTTTTCATAGCCATTCAGTGGCTTTAATAAATGTTAGGATGTCCATTGGATCTATGTGACTCAGGTCCGCCAGGATTCAGGACTCAGTACCGCGAAATGCAGCCAACCAAAACCAATCTCTTTACCCAGAATTCCATTCATTATGCACTAACGTGTAATCTTCAGCAACTTGTTTTGCTCTTGCGCAAGCCTGTAATCTTCGCAAGTTGCTGAAGATTATACGTTAGTACATAATGGATGGAATTCTGGCTAAAGTATAGCACAGTCAGCCAAATCTCCTGGCATTCATCAAGGGTTACCGCCTTCCAACAGCAGAAGTAACCACTGAAGCTTTAGGAGCGACGTCATTGTTGTAACGACGGAAATTACTCGCGACAACTGCCATGCCGAAAGTACAATCATCAGAAATCCTGTCGAATATCCTTCGAATTTTAGATTAAATGAACAGAAAAACATTCACACAATCTTGCTGGACTCCTGTGTGCGTTCCAGCGTCGTCGGATGCGAGCTCAATTTCTCAAGATCACAGCTTACTGCTAGTCACAATTATCTTCTTGTCCGTGAGGACAGCTGTCTCTCTCTGTCTTTCTCTGTCTTTCTCTCTCTCTCTCTGTCTTTCTCTCTCTCTCTGTATTTCTGTCTCTCTCTCTCTCTCTCTCTGTCTTTTTCTCTCTCTCGCTCTCTCTCTCTCTCTCTCGCTCTCTCTCTCTCTGTCTTTTTCTCTCTCTCTCTGTCTTTTTCTCTCTCTCTCTGTCTTTTTCTCTCTCTCGCTCTCTCTCTCTCTCTCTCGCTCTCTCTCTCTCTCTTTCAATCTAGATCCACAGTCTATGACTTAAAAGAAACAACTGGCTGCTAAACGACGACGAAGCACATCCGTCAACTGTGAAAGTTCCTTTCAATGTTGTTAGGCTCGCCTTGACTAGATCATTCAAAAATAATTTATTGCGTGGAAAATGCAAGGTATTCGAAGCATGCAGCAGTTTATCAAAAGGAGATAAGGAAGGACCACCGTCTTGTTCCGTTTTTGCCATTTTTTTCAGTTCAAAGACTGGAATCATTGACCACTGTTCCTCGGTCAGACTGGACGAAGTTACACTTTGTTGATTTAGTTGAAAAACTCATGAGATTTCTTCATGCTTCTTCATTCTTTATTTCTTCAATGTTTAGCAGCTGCTGCTTCCAACAGGAAGAGCTATGCTTCGATGGCTTGGCCACGCACCGCGAACTTTCGTGGAGTGCCTTTAATGCGATTACATCAGACGAAGTCCAAAAACTCGACTGCTTGCGTATGCTGGCGATGTCTTAGAGTCTATGCTGGAGGATCAGGAGCGCTTTGCCAACCGACCCCTTTAGTGGACCATGGAGATGCACTGAGTCCTAGATTAGAGTGGCTACCAACCTTAAGGGTAGCCACACTAAGGCCAAAAGTAGGCGCCTCACAAGATCAAATAGATCCTAGTTAGCGATCCATCTGAAGCTCTTAATAAAGCGATGGAGTTGACTGATGTTAATATTGCTTAGATCTGTCAAGTCGTAGAAATATGGGGCGCCCCCAAGTGACTACATCTGCGAGACGAGAGGGCACTGCAATTACAAAAAAGAAGGTACGAAATGGTTTTTTCCTCCTCTTCATCTCTACAACTTCTGCAGAAGTCGCTATAAGGGATACCCAGTCTTGAGGCGCAATGCCCAGTTATAACGCCGATGAGAGTTCCAAGATACGGTCCATTCATTCTGATCAGGTCTCGTGTGCTTTTTGGATCGATGGTACGTCATAATTGCTTGGTAATAAGGCATCCAGTTCAAGAAGACCATCTACGTTTCCAGCGTTTCAAGCTTTAGTAGATGTTTTGTAGTAGCGATAGGCATGACGGCAGTTCCCCGTCTGGAATGCGTGTTGAGGTGGTGTCCTTTCAAGCGAGTTCGTCTGCTTCGCAATTCTCTGGGATGTTACTGTGTCCCGGTACCCACATGAGTTCGATGATAAAATACTTGGTCACCTCGTTAACAAATAGGTGGCAATTGCGGGACGCCTTGGAGTTATGATTGCATTGAGAAACATCGAATTCCACCCCATTTTATCTCCATTGAGGTCGTAGTTCAAGATGCTTAACCCACCCTGCTGATCCACACTTAAACGGCCGAAGGAGGGAAGAGTTAGTCTTGGAATGAATTTGAAAAGCTGAGAGTACCCTCCCTCATCAGCGAAGAGTCTGGTCAGAGTCAGAACACCAACGTTGATTTATCGATGTCGCACTCGAACACACCCATAACAACTTGTATTAAATTAAATGGTTCGGATGGTTCCCTTCAAATCGTTTCTTCGCTTAAGAGGGCAAATGTAGGAGCCACTAGAGAGTCAACAAAATCAATAAAATTATGGACAACGTATAGAACATTCATAACACATCCTCCTTAAGCGCGTTTAGTGTGTTAGTTTTAGACTATCTCTAAAATCATATTACTGTGAAACTTCTTTAAAACGGACAGTTGCGGGCCCATCATAAGTGTCCGTTATATAGGGGTGTCTATTCTGAAGGGGTTAAAATACACGAATAATATAATATGAAATATCCTCCTTAAGCGCGTTTGGTGTGTCAGTGTTAGGCTATCTCTAAAATCATAATACTGTGAAACTTCTTTAAAACGGACAGTTGCGGGCCAATCAGTGTCCGTTACATAGGGGTGTCCATTCTGAAGGGGTTGAAATACACGAATAATACAATATGAAATATCCTCCTTAAGCGCGTTTGGTGTGTTAGTGTTAGGCTATCTCTAAAATCATAATACTGTGAAACTTCTTTAAAACGGACAGTTGCGGGCCAATCAGTGTCCGTTATATAGGGGTGTCCATTCTGAAGGGGTTGAAATACACAAATAATATAATATGAAATATACGGACCCCTTTATGCCCGGGACAATGATGAATTGTCCGTAAAGAGGGGTGTCCCTTGTACATGAGTGTCCGTAAAGAGAAGTATAAGAAATAATATTGGTGCCGCTGCAGCCCGTTGATGGCTAGGGCCTATCTTCTCGAACACCCTCTGTTCTCTCACTAGTCGAAGGGACCTACAGTTTTATGGCGACTGAGAAAGGCCAAGTTTGAGAGCATTGTCAGTGACTCGAAAGAGTTGGGGCTGAGAAAATGATTTTTATTGTACCAGGAATCGAACACAAATCATATCAATCTTAAGACCATACTGAAATATTTGTGAGACATTTGGAAACGTACTCACGAAATGAACCAGTCTCTGGCTGTATATAAAGGGGAGTGGAAGAATGGGCGGACACATTCCTCATTCCTTGCGTTGTTCCTTTATTTTTATCAATTTTCTGATCGCCTCTAAAGGCTACATGGTTCGACCGAAATGTTCTCGCTCATTAGGTGTAAAGAAAGTCTAGGAAATCAATGAGAGAGGATTCAAGCAAGACTTCGTGAACCGGGGGGAGCAAACACACGATCGACGTTTCCCTGAAGATGCTTCAAAATCCAGAAACCAGAAGCAGTTAAATCTCGTGTAACGAATACTTCAACGGTCCATTAGTCAGGAGTCGTTGATAACGATGGTCCACCACTTCCTTCGCAAAATGTCTACAGCAGACGTGCCTCTGTGTCTATGGGAAGTTTTCTCTGGAAAAGCTTATCAGTCGACGCGTGTTTCCCCATTTGCTTAACGCATTCTCATTGAGCGCCGACTGTGCTTTTCCCCATTCCTTCGTTCGTTACAAATAAATGATGGCCAGCTGACTGAACATCATCATCCGACAAAGAGAACTATACCCCGCAAAGATGGACTTCCTCCATCAACCACCCACGAAGATCTCCCCAAACGAACATTGAAGAAGTGATTGCCTTCCTTCCTCTTCCCCCACCTCGAACATTACTACCTATTCCCATAGCATACGTCGTTGTCGTAGCAATTGGTGAAGCTCCATTGAATGTTGCCCTCGGGTGAGTTTCCTTCACTTATCATTAGAATCTACGCAATAACCAAGATGGCAGCGAACTCATCTGAGTGCATTTCCCTTTTCCAGGCTCAGAGATATCCTAAGTTCACGCACACACCAAGTCAATAATCTATCTAGCTGCGAACGCATATCACAATTTATTGCCGCCCTGATCTCATCGTCTGTTCCCTCTCCATGCCCTCGGTAAGATTTATCTCGCAAAACTCATAAAATATCTGTTTTAACGGCTAGTTTCAGTGACACCTCCGCAGTCAGTGGCCCAGAAAGCGCAGATATCTCGCGAAGCGACTAGAAATGATTTGATGACATTTTAATCCAGAATATCCCGCACCCTTCCTGCAATCGTTAGATTCCTTCTCATTAAGTTCAGGAACGTCAGGAACAAGACAATGGACACAAAGTCGGAGACAAAGGCGCGTTTGTTAAATCACAGTAATTATGACCCGTTCATTGGGCTCTGCGATTAAATGTTCAAGAAAATCTGCTGATTTGGGCTTAAGTTGACAGTGGCAACACACTGATTCTGAGACAATAGGCACGGTTTAACGAACCGAAAGGATATGAATCGTTGGGTGATGAACAAAGTCGCTTTGACGTTTGCCTGACGTACTTTGGAGACGGTGGACAAAGGAGATTGGTTTCTGGGGATACAAGGTGACGCTGCACAATGAAAATGTTTCGAAAAAATGTTTGAAGGGTGCCACGTACGAAATATGAACAGAATGCCGTCACTTGAGGCTTGTGGGATGACTGCTTGGAAGTCATATAAAGCATGAGAGTTGCTTACTTTGGAATGCACTCGCTACTGATTTAGGATAAGAGTGAACCATTGCAATTTTTCAGATGAATTGTGTCCACTTTTTGAAAAGTTTCTACACTCTTTCCATGCAATTTTAGCATTTATTGGGTATCCTGGCAACTTTTATATAATTTTTTTCTTGGAACAACATTGACCGGATATTTTAGATATTGCCTATGCAGACGGGGTTGCTAAAGCGGTGTCTGGTAAATTCGTCACCACCTTAAGAGACATGATGCATACGCTGTAAGCATGGTCACCCGCAAAAATTGGATCTTGTACTATTCACCAGAAGGTACAAAATCCTTGGTTGTGCGCCACTCTACAATTAACCGCCAGTGCGACATTTCTAGGCCTCATTATCGGCAATAAGCTAAGGCTGGAAACTTAATATCCCGGAGAGGCATAAGAAGGCTTCTTCTGAACTTGTCAGGAGTAAAAAGCCATAGAAAAGGCCAAGCTTACTGAATTTTCATCTTAGCTTGATGGACAGCACTGAACAAAGCTGTCAACTGCGAGATTCTTAATCGGGTGCATGTATTTAACTGGTCTGCATGTGCATAACAAGGACACTGAAGCGCACTCCTTGCACTTATCCCTCAACCTTCCGCACACTGGAAATTTTCAGCAAACAGCTAGTAATCAGCACAGCCCTGGGACTCAAAACCCTCCGATTGTGGCCCTAACTCACCTTGGGCCACTATTCTAAACGAATATAACTTCTTCCCTACGACATCAACTGCTTATAGTCCTAAGTTATCTTTGAGAAGAACTCTAGATCAGATAGCTGATAACCAGCCGCTGGTTGATTCCCTGCGCGTCCTCACAGACGGATAGAAGACGGACGAGGGAAAATGTGCTGGTGTCTATTCCCAAGACCATAACTCATTCAAGCCAAGGTTCCAAACAAAAAGGGGCAAGGTCTTGGCTATAAGGCGGGTGGGGTAACACTTCCCATCCACTGTTTTCCAAATAGTTCTTAACCGGAATAGCAACGTGGGGCCGAGCGTTGTCATGATGGAAAATTATTGCCTCGTGCCTGGTCGCATATTCCGGGCATTTTGCGGCTACTGCTCTCTTCAAACGGATTAATTGTGTGCGGTAGTGTTGTCCATTGATGGTTCCAGCACACCCTTCTGATCCCACCAAATACAGAGCATTACCTTCGCGCCATGGATGTTCGGCTTTGCCGTTGATTTGGCTGGTTGGCCAAGCCAAAATCATCACTTTTGCCACGTTCGCTTAGCTAGCGCATAATCGCCATAAACTTACACCAAAATACGATGAATCACGGCAGCAGTTCTCTTCATATTAAAGTAATGAAGAACAACTCCCCGTAATAAAACACTTTTCCAGACACGAAGTTCGACATATTTGAGTGAAAAGAAATTATTGTTGTTTACGCTTCAAATGAATGACATATGCCTGAACTGAAGTACAATGACAGTAGCTTTCCAACGAATGTTCCAATGGAATATTACAAGTTACGCCATCTCTTAGCAAACCGCACGAATTAAATAAAAACGAAAAAAATAAAACTCCAAATATGACAATTTAGAAATATTTCGCAGTTATAGAACAGGTAATGCAATGGTTCTAGCAAGTAGCAATCGAGTATTGAGGGGAATAAGTTCCTGCTATACCCAATGACTTCGAAGAACGCCATAAGCTTTCCCCACGGCAGAATTTATTTGGTCATTCCAATTGAGCGTTCTAGTGAAAAGTACGCCTAAATTCATCGACGTATTAACGAATTCAATTAGTGAATTATTTAACAGTTCTGCGGGAAAATAATCAAGTAACCATACACTTACATTTTGCCGGGTTTAACTTCAGGCCATTTCTGAGCGCCAAGTATATCAAACTTGCTCCTGGTCATAACAGTCCACGCAGTTTTCAATAAACCCAAGGGGACAGCTTTTATAAATTTGGATATCGTCGGCGTAAATATGAGTCGACGAGTACGTCACAATACTTTGAATTTCATGCTGAATAAAAGTGGTCCTAAAATCGAACCCTGAGGTACACCTTTTAGTAGAGGTAAGAATTCCGATAAAATGCCGTTCACACAAACAGCTTGCATGCGACCACATAAATAGGATAAAATAAGATCTGCTGATAAATTTAAGTTATTTATCAATTTAGGAACAAGCATAGAAAGATTAACCATACCATACCATACCATACAAGGGATAACTTCTTTTAGAGCAAAATAAAATCATACCGGACAACCAATTCGGATTCAGGGCGATGCATGAAATCATACATGCCGCGTCCAAACTGGTGTCCGACATTCAATGGAATAAAGGCAAAAAACAATGCACGGGTGCCTGCCTGATTGACTTGGAGAAAGCGTTCGACACCGTTTGGTTGGAGGGCCTCTTCCTCAAGCTGGTCAGGCTTGGTATAAGTAAACCATTGCTATACATAATCTATGACATGATAATAGGTAGAAAGTTCGTCGTGAAAAGTGGCGACGTAACTTCTACCACGGTGTTTGACATTAAAAATGGTCTGCAAGAGGGGGCTATTGGTTCGCCTATCTTGTTCTCAATATTCACTGCAGAACTTATAGGTTCCATGCCGCACTTAATTGCGTACGCCGACGACCTAGTAGCGTACAGATCAGGTCCGAAGGTCAAGGTAATAAATAGCCTGTTGCAGCGTGACTTCGAAAAAATTCAGCGATTTTGCGACGACTGGAAGTTGGTTATCAACTTCTTGAAGTGTGAAACTATCCTTTTCAGGACCCCGCTGTACACGGCTTCGCGGGATACTCGGCTACACTGGCGCAAGTTCGGCATAGTTGACCCGCAAGGACAGCCGTTAGCTGTGAAAAGTGTAGTAAGATATCTTGGCATTTGGCTGGATCAATATCTGTATTTTGCCAAACATATAGATATTGCTCTGACGAAAGCCAGAAAGGCCTTTGCTGCGGCAAGGAGGTTATTTTTCAGTAGCCAACTTGATACCAGGGTGAAGGTAATCTGCTACATGGCTCTTATCAGGCCAATCATGGCGTACGGTTGTCCATTGTGGTTCAACGTGAGTCCTTCCCAGATGGAAAAGATGAGGCTGTTCGAGAGACAGTGTCTTCGGACCTGTCTCCGGTTGTATCGTACACCCGAGTCTGAGTACAAGAAGTACTATCCTAACGAAGTCCTGTACAACGAGGCAAACGTGAACAGGATAGATAATTTTATTATTAAACTGATCAGAAGGCACATTGCACGAGCTATGACTTCTTCCAATAGTCTGATCTTCGGGGCTTACTACCCCAATATTATGTACCATGAAAGGGTGCGCCTTAACGGCTTTATTCCGCCCGAAGCATTCCTCTATTTAGACACGATTGGCCTAATACAGGATACAGACGGATGCCCTGTAATCTTCCATGTCGTACGCCGAACAGTGGACAGGCGACTCCAATACGAACCGGATGTCGCTCGCACCCACGAGGATCTTCTTCGGTTCAGTCGAGCGATCCCCGCTCGAGATAGGAAGCAGTCTGCCAAAGATAGGCAATTTTACTTGTGGTTACACCAAAACCAGTCTCCGCCACCGCTGGCCTTTTTAAACGACCCGGTAGTTGACCATGGTGGCCAGCTTACATAGGTTTAAGGTAGTTAATAAGAAAAAAAAAAAAAAATATATATATATAAATAAATATATATATTTAAAAAAAAAAAACAAAAAAAAGGTGCACCACGGCATATAAATTATATATGTTAAGCATATACATAACATATATGCCCTGGTGCACGCGTCCGTACTGTTACGGACATAATTAAGATAGTCCTAAGTTTTAGGTTGGGGTAAGTTAGTATAAGGTAGGTTAAGTAGTTAAATTAAGTTTAGCCAAGTTTTTTTATAAGTTTTCTTGGCACATAATAAATGAATGAAGTTTGTCAAGAAAGACTAAAAAAACAAGTAGATTAAGCTGAAAGGCACATTTATAATTTTAGATTAGATTAGCTTAGAGTACCCGCATAGGGTCAGTAGGTTAGTATTAAGAACAATTCATGAATTGTTAAGTTAGTTAAGCTAGTTTTAAGTTCTTTTGTCTAGCATGTAAGTTACTTTTAATACAATAAAAACAAAATTACACAAAAAAAAAAAAAAATAACTTCTTTTCTTCGTATGACCTTGGTAAAAAATTGTTCTCAAAAGACATTACAATGGTTGGTACTATTAGAAAAAATATAAGAAGTATCAATCTACATTTGCATTCACCGACAACACAGCACTTGTTTCTCGAGCACGGCAAGGAAAAATAAATGTACTGTATTGCAAACTGGGAAGTTAAGACGCGCAAAAGTTAATTAGGTTCGGTTTCCAGGGCAACGGTTGAATTTTTATTTTTCTGCTTCAGTTCGTGTTGTGTTTGGATGTGACGGCAACGATGTCAGGGCGACTTAGACAAAAACGATTATCAATTGCCGAAATATGCAGCATTTAAAAAAAATAGAAAAAGGCATTTTGGCTAATCGATTGGTCAAGCTGCAATTTCAAAAATTAAAAAAAACATTAATGCTGCAAGCGCTTATGAAGAAATGAAGAAGAAAACTTTACATAAGCCAGAAAGCGTGGATATGGAGAAACAAATGCACAAATGGTTCTTAGATCAACGTGAAAGAAACTGTCCGATAAGTGGTTCTATTTTGAAAGCTAAGGCTAGGGAACTTTTTGCACAAGTCTATCCAAATAAAAATCAAGACGGTTTTATGGCACATCAAGGATGGTTTGTCAATTTCAAGCGCCGGTGTGGAATACGCTATCTTAAGGTGTGTGGTGAAATTGTATCTAGCAACACATCAACAATTACCCAATTCACTCATGCTTTGCGAGCCAAGATACATGAAATGGAAATTACAAACGAACAATTGTACAACGCTGGTGAATCTGGCCTCTTTTTCCGATGTCTTCCTGATAAGACTTCTTGTGAAAAGACTGCACCAAGCAGAAAAATTCGTAAAGAAAGAGTGACTTTTATGTTGTGTGCCAATGCAGATGGATCACACAAACTTAAACACAAAAGGCTGTCAAGCCGAGCTGCTTTCTGAATTTTAACAATCCGTTGAACCGCGAATATTCTGCAAATGCATTAATGACAGCAAACATTTTTAAAAGATGGTTTCATACCTCATTTGTAAAAGAGGTCAAACATTCAGTTTCTTAAATTAGATCACATTTCGATGTGTTCCTATAGGTACGTCGATTTAGTGCTGAAAATGGCTTGGCTTCAAGGGTAATTCTTTCATTGGACTATCGAAGAACTTCGCTCTGAGGACGGGAACATTTTTTGTGTGCTTCTTCCACCAAATGCCACAGCAGTTGTTCAACCAATGGACCAGAATCCGATAAGAATGACGAAACCTTTTTATCGCAATCTGTGTAGCTTAAGAGGGTTCCTCATTTCACGAATTGCTGCAAAAGCACGATCTTCGTAACTCAATTTCGCTTGGGATGAATGCCCTCAAAAAAGGTTTTACAAAAAGCATGGCATAGATTACTGAATTGGGATGATTATCAGTACGACGACGAAGACGATATCCCTTTGGCAGTACTCTCACCATCGAATCCTGCTTATAGTCGAATCGTCGAAGAAACACAACAGCTGTTGGCAAGACTTGCACCCGATTCTACTCCCTCGGCTGAAGAAATTACTGCATGGAATGCCCATTCGCTTGATGAACACGAAATGGCCTCAAGCACCGATTCAGAGGATTGCAGTGTTTCTGAAGCTCCCTAGTTTGTTTCTTACTAAGATGCAATAAGCTTTGATCAAATGGAGTGAGTACAATTCGAAGTTCTCCGATAAACATATGCCACAGCTGCTCCAGATACGATCGTCGTAACATCGCACTTTGATTAGAGTCTTCATCAAAAGAAGGTCACTGACTATTTCACTTGAACACATGCCAATGATACGTCACAGCTGTAAAAGAAAAACCAATAGATGGTCAAATGGCTGTATTTGCAAACATGATTGATATTTCGGCTTTGAATTCGTTAATTATTTTCAAAGAATTGACTCCGAATTGGCATGTGTGTGTCACTTGCGAAGGAATTTTCTACGTGACCTTGGACTTTCAGTTGCAAAACCATATATGACAGCTAGAAGTTGTAAACCAAGATCGTCAGCTTTGCTTGCGACTGCTTCAAGAAAAAGTTCACCCAATATTTCGAAGATATATCGGCATCATCTTCATCGAATCTGCCAAAGCGATCCAGAAGCGTTCCACCACAAATAAAAGGCAGATCTAGATGCGACGTTTGCTATGCAGAAAAGTCCGCCACCAAAAATAATATGTATGCGACGAGACGATTTGCTGTTTTTGCACAAAGGGTGCCTGTAAATATCAACATAATCGAAACGTTTGTGACGAACTTATTTGAACTTGGAATCATGGAAAACACACTAAAGTCCCAAATGAGTAGAAATCTACGCACAAGGGTAGACGAAGTAATTTCTTTTGAGGATGAGTTCCAGTTCCAGTTCCACTTTCCATGCCAATCGCTACAGCCTACCGTCTACGCTAAGATACGCACAATCAACACTACGAATTGAAAATGGCTGGAAGGCATAAAATGCCATGAGACAAAGGAAATATAGCCATCACTCACACTAACTTCACTTAGGACGCTCATCGTCGTCATAACCGGACACCGCACAATTGGCATTCATGCCCGCAGGATGGGTGTCCACTTTTGTAGAAGCTGCATGCATGAAGAGGAGGTGGAGTCCACGTATCACCCACTCTGCTCGTGTAGCGCGCTGGCAAGTCGTAGGTACTTACACCTAGGGGCCTACTACGAATGTAGCTCATTAAGCGTCAGCACTAACCAGCTAAACCGTCATAAGGACCAATTGGTTCTAATTGTTAGGGGAAATCAATCCACTCGCCTACTTAGGCCAAAGTGTGGCTGCCTTCTGCAGTCAGCCACTACAACCTAACCTACCTCGAAGCTATTTGCGCACTGGAGTATTTTTCAGGCACTAAGCATTGCGATAATTGCAGGGAGTCGCGCTAAGAAGGACCTATTCCACTAAATTATCCCATCCAATGCCCAGGAGTTTTTCTTCGGTTTTGGATAAACCTATACACAACCCGGTCCAGTGGAAGGAGACAATTTGTTCAAACTAACTAAAGCCACTCGGTGACACTCCGCATTTGTTGAATGCGCCTTCAATAGTCACGTCCCGGTCCAAGCATAATTGAAAATCCTTACCATCCTTCAGAAGCAAATTCCTTCTTTTTTTCACAATCTCACCCTCGTTTGCCGTCAAAATACTCGTCCCCAGTCGCTTCCTCAAGACGCCCAACGTAATAATTTAAATTTTCTACTGACACTTAAGCCAAGTCCCTTGAGCTTTCCATTCCTCTCTCCCCTGTGTAAAGGAGACGAGGAGAGCCAGCAGGCAGCAATTAAGCAACAATGTTCATGTTCAGGCATATCAGCGATGTCTTCTCTCAATAAAAATGTCCCGACAAATTGTAACGTTCTTGCACGTCCAAATGCCTGCCAGAAACAGCGGATACATTAGACACAATTCTCCACCAACGTAGAGTTTTAGATGCCTCACGTGTGAACAAAAGGGGAGCGCGACCTCTTCGGAGTAGCAGCACAAGGAATGGCAACAAATTATCCTTGCAGTCATCCTGCGAACTGGCACGTACTGCAAACTGTCATACAACGTATTTCGGAACGCTAGTGTGTGCGTGTGCAATTAACAACGCTTCTATTATCCTTTTAAGTTGCCTTCATATCTCCACGCCAGTGCTGCCCTCAGGCACACACGAACCCACAAGCGGATGCAGACTGCAGCAGACTGGATCCGGAGCGTTGGTTTCCTGAATGGAAGCTGAGCGAAGACGACATCCACATCCACGGAGGGAAGCATAAAAATATCCATTTATGATACAAAGAGAGCTAATTTTCTTGAACTCCACGTCGTCCTTGTGAAGGTATGTGTCGCCGCGCTACACCCGCACCGTTGCCCCTGTCCGTCTGCTTTCGGAAGAAGTACCATAATTGAAGAAAGCGGCACTGTGGAGCTAGAGCAGCTCCAGGAGTCATTTCATTTAACTCCTTAACGAGATTCTCAGTCGTGAGTGGGTGAGTGACTGGTGGGAGGGTGACTCCGAACAAGGACAAGAAACCACTTGCGGGTCGGTTGCAACGACTCGAGCGATTAACGTTGATGTTGGCTGTTTTTTAGGGGACATTACAACGTTGGGCAACAGATGGCGTGCGAAGCGAAAAAATCACTGAATCCACCGCTCATTTGTCCTGCAGTCCACGTCCTTCCTTTGTGGTCGCTTTTTGCTGCACGAAACGCTGATGATGGATGGTTTTGCAATCTGGCGTTGCCTCTGGCAGACATACTTAAGGGCACCTCTTCAAGGCATCATCGTTACATCTGAATAACGATCGTCCTTCCACACATCCACAGGACCTGCTTCTAATCATGTTCCCCGGGATGCATTCCATTTCTGGTCCCTCGAGGCAAACGTTTAATCAAACTCGCGCGGCTCCCGGAGGACTTTAATTACGCGTGTTCACGCGAGGCATATCGTAATTGCTTTCTGCGTGCACCTGTCGATGCCCCCGGGCGGCAGTACCTCACCCCAAACGCCGTGGATGCCATGGAATTTTGCAACACTTCTTCATGATCGATTCCCGCAAGTGAGAGGAATTGCTTTTGGATTGGAAATCATAAGCCACTGCGTCGTGCTGGCTTGTCTTGGAGGCGATTTCTTGGCAAATTCGCATGCGGCTACTGTTTGCGGTGGCCCACAATGCCAACTTTGGCAGTTGGACAAGTTTGCCTGTGGAATGCCTTGAGACATGTATATCCACCGTGATCGTAGCACCAGCACTAGTCTGCTGGTCTGTGGCTTGAGATTCATTTGGAATTATGGACGGAATGTGACCGACGAAGGCAACGTGCCATAGTTGTGCTCCCAACTTTGCTGCGAAGTTTCGTAAAATGTTGTCTACAACTGATTGGTATGGTGGATGTGGTTACCCCTTCACTTTCCTTGGCTGACTGGAGTTTGAAGGAATTTGTTGTTGAAACGAAATTGTTCACGCAGGTGGCTGCTTGAATGGCGTTAGGGCGAGTGAGCATAGTGGAAATCATTGTTTGCCTGAAACAGTGGGTTGCGTGCATGACCACCAGCTCCCAAGTGGTTGTGGAACTGACTCGAGATGTTCGGGTACGTGACTGAAACTTTGAGCAAACATGTTAATGGATGGGAATGATACGTTCGCAAACCGCATAAGTTATCGCATTCTTCTTCTTCAACGTCTTTGGCGAATTTGTTGCAAACCAAAGCGGTGTTTTGTTGAGTACAGAAATACACAAGAAATTTGTGGTGCTTCTGCACATGTCATGGATGTATACGGCGCGCCTTCGAGTTTAACCAACAAACCTTCTATTGGCCCTACAAAGTCTGGGGCGTGAAGTGAATGGAGAAGTGTGACATGGACCCTTTAGCCGGGTGGTCTCGCCACGCACATACAAACAATGCGAGATCAAGCACAAGTAGTCAGCAGTTACTTACTTACTGCTTCTTCTGGGCCTTAATCAACAAGCCTCTCCAGCCAGCACGATCCTTCGCCAGCTGCCTCCAGTTGCGCACACCGAGTTGGTTGAGGTCTTTCTTGACTAGTGAGTGCCATCTCGTACGAGGACGTCTTCAGTTGCGTTGTCCCAATGGCTCGGAATCGAAGAGTCTTCGGGCCGGAGCCGTGGTACCTTTCTTAAGCGTTGCATCCAAAGGCGCTTAACTGGGTGCTTGCCTCTGTACAATTCTTGGTTGAACCTTCTCCTCTAGAAGCCATCAACGCCAACAGGACCAAAGAGAGCTCGCAGAACTTTTCTCTCAACGCGACCATGAGCTTCTTCATCCGCTTTCAATTGCGTCCATGTCTCTGCGCCACAGAGCAGGACAGGGATGGTCGGAGTTTTGTATAAAATCAGCTTGGTGTTTCGAGAGATGGCTCTGTTACTCAATCGCCTCTTGAGCCCAAAAAAAACAGCGATTGGCAAGAGTAATTCTGCGCTTGATCTCGGTACTGGTGTTATTGTAGGTAGGACGACGAAGTCCTTGCCAACCTCAAAGTCTCTACTGCCCATTAAGACGCTCTGTCCGAGACGTCGAGCGTAAGCAAGCATTTGAAGGGACTTTTGGAAGATCGTGCCTCTGGTGTTGACGTTTAAGTTTCTCACGTTCCCCTCTTGAAGAAGTCACATGATAGCGCGTCGCCTTGTCTAAAACCTGTTTTGACACCGAAGGTCTCGGTCAGTTCCTTACCGACCTTCATGGAGCAGCGAGAGTTCTCCATCGGCATCCTGAACAACCTGAGTTTAGCAGCAATGTCAGAGCTAGGCATGGCGCTGTATAGCTCGTGTCTATGCACGGTGTCGATCTGCATCTCTTGAGACTTTGTACAGGATCTGCCAAGTTTTATGGATGGCGGACTTTCCCGGCCTGAAACCGCACTGATAAGGACCCATCAGATTATTGACGAATGGTTTCAGGCGTTCGCACAAAACGGCTGAAAGGATCTTGTACGCCGGGCATTCACACAAGATCTTGTACTACCGGGCATTCACACAAGATGTGCCCGGAAGTCTCATCATCTCCGCGGCAAAGCCGACAAACCGTGTCTGGACACAGGCTTAGTCTGTTAAGGAGATAGTTCAGGCCGCAATGGCCTTTTTTAAGATGGAGTAGAGACGGAGTGGAGACGTTTGCCTTTCTTGAATTTCCCAAGACCATGACCAAACACGGCCATCCGGGTCGAGGCGAAGTTAGTTTTTGAGTGCAGTTTGACTGATGCCTTTGTGGAGCTCGTGTCTGGCGCAGATCTCGATGGCATGGATTTCGGCTTGGAACTCTATTGGACTCGACCCCATTGGGCCAAAGACTTCTGTCCCTACTCCTGAGTCCATCTTTGATCCGTCTGTGTGCCAAACCAGACTTCTAGGGTCCAGTGCTGGGACAACATTGGTCCACTTTCCAGACCATGAGATCTGACATTGCACAGAACATGTCTCACATTTGGAATTGTGGTGAGTATAGGAAGGTGGCTAGTTCGGTTAACTGGTTTGTAATTGTACTCTTTGATAGCGTATCCGGCAGCAATCTTCCTGACGAAGATCGGTAAAAGGGGTTAGCCCGACTATAGCTTCCGGAGCTGTTGTGGGCAATTCGTTGCACCTTCTGCAACCTGCTTTGGCCCCCAGACATATGCCACGTCTTGCCAACATTATGTACAGTGCTGGGAGAAAGACCCCAAGTCCTGCCATATACACGTCTACTGGCCCGCAGTGCTCTAGTAGCACGTTCTACGACTGACTTGAAGTGTGAATTCCAGTTGAGACGTTTGTCCAGGTTTACCTCAAGACATTTGACTTCACTGGAATAGACTAGAGTGGTGTTATTGTGGGTTCACGGTTGGTGCGAAACCTCCTTGAGAATGGCACTAGAACAGTCTTGCAGAGATTAGTAGATAATCCTTTTGTCTTACACTAATCCACGTCTTGTAACAGTGCTTACCCCTAATAATAATAATAGCCAGGTCATCAGCATAACCTGTTGTGGTAAAACCATCTACACCGGCAGTCAAGCACTCAAAATTGGTACGACTCTACCGTATGTCTCCTCACGAGATATCAAGGACATTGCAGCCAAACGGTGTGCTGGGCTCCTGGACATAAAAAGCAGACGATCTAGCGAGAAACGGAACTATAATCATTTGACAAAAGGTTGAAAAGATCTCGGTGCCAATAGAAACCCAACGAGCCAAAATCACAGAGCTAGCGATCGGCAGAGCCCGTGAAAGAGGGAATAATCTTAACACGTGCCCACATGCGAAAGAATTATGGCCAAACACGGCCATCCTCAGTCTAGGCAGGAAAGACCTGAGCAACCTAGTTGGATGGAGCAGTTGGTTAAGTGCCTGCCCTTAGTTAGTGGGGTCCCCGGTTCGAATTCCAGTGAAAGCAAAGTTTATACGCTTTTAAGTGGTTTTCAAATCTGGCACTATCACTGAAGCGGCCCATCGGCGGTAGTAGTCAGGTCAACATGGTCAAGTAGCCACCTTCTCTACCCTACCCTAACCTAGTTCGAGTCGTTCCAATGGGTGGACAAGCCCCAAGACTAGGACTAGCATGCAACTACTTCTGCAGCAGATGCATGGACGAGAAAGAAGGGGAAAACCCCTACACATCTACTCTGCAACTGCCCTGCACTGCTACTTAAATGAACTAACGACTATATCCGAAACCGATGTCAAATCAGTCAGGGCGTTGGTCCAAGAAGTAACTGAAGGTGCTTCGTGCCAACAATGGAAAGGAAGCCAAATCACCTACCATAACATAACCTTGATGCATGCGACTGGCAAAGCACACTTGGGGATTTGCCTCACTTAGACCTTTAAGGTCCGTTGCGCTGTCACTACTCGGCTTTTCCCGCCACTTCGTTGACCTGCTAGACTCGTTCGTACTTTCCATCTGTTGGTGTGTGTATTGACAGTTGATGGTTTTTATGAACTTGAGGGTGTCCTTTATGTTAATGATTGCAAAATGCTCAAGACTATTGAGGAAATAGCTGCCCAAAAGTTTTCCGCTTGCCTCTGCAAGGGTCGGGCAGCTACCAAGGTAGTGTAACACAGTTTCCTCGTCCTCCTCCTCCATGCAGCTCCTGCAGGAGTCGTTGTAGCGTACTCCAAGTCTTCTGGCTCGATTGCCAAGTAGGCAGTGGCCAGTAAACCTTGATGCTCACTGCGAAGTTGAAACAGATGACTATCGAGGTGTTTCTTACCCGGGATATCCGTAAAGACGCAACAATTGAAGTTAAATAAATTATGACATATGACAAGGATAATCATATCGTCACCGCTCACCTTCTATTCAAGAAACCTTGAGTACGTCTTCTCCAATCTTCTCGCGGCAGACATCCGATTTGTTGATTTGGGGAAGGGTTATGGTTCTATCCGCTTTCGTGGCGATCATCAGCTACAGAGTGGACTGCCCAAGCCGACGGAGTCTCATTCGAGTCGTTGTAAAGTTCCAGTACAATCACCTGTCACAGTCCGAAGTGGACTTGGACTGAAACCTTCAGAGGACCGTCACTTTGCTAATGATTGGCCGTCAAGTAAACCCCATCTCTCCCACGGACACCTCCTTAAAAAAACAACAACTCAACCCACTTCCCATGCTTTCCGAGCGCATCATTCACATAACCATCGACCAATTAGTTGCATCTGCATAAATTGCTCAGCCAAATGCACTTCAGGTTCGATGAATCTAAATCTAAATTAAAGATATTCCACGGCACTGCTGGACCGTGGTCCGTACGAGTGTGTGGCTATCACATGAGAGATACCCGCAAACCGTAACTGAATTGAGTTCAATTCTATGCAATTTGAAGTGAACGTGGAGAAGCAAAAAAAAAAAAAAAAAAAGCAACAACCAACCACAACCCAGAACACGCTATGAACTGAGCTCTGAAATGGATTTTCAATTAATTTACAGCAGCGCGCGAGATCTCGAATTTGTTGAGTTATTTTTTGTTCTCCTTCTCTGCCGACCTGCCAACCTGCTGCCCTGCCGCAGTTGGTATTGTTGTTGTCGTGTATTTTTATAGATTTGTGAAATTGAAATGCATTGCGAGGCAGTTACGAGCGACCTTCAGCATGAGTAAATAAAATTCCATAACTAATTCATTGAGAGATAATTGAGTTTTCATTCATTATTCGGTTGTGTGGAGAGATTGTGCTTTTTGTTTTGATGATCATTTCTTTGGTTTTTGGGTTAAGGGCGATGCGATTTGAGATACATAGGTTGAGGTTTGATGTATGCAGTTGCTTCGAAAGTGACGAGGGGTCGAATGGGGAACATCCAGAGGGCAGTTGTGGTGGGGTGGAGTTTGTGAGAGCTTGTTGACTTGCCATCTCATGTTGGATTATGCTACGTTTCCCACGAAACCGCGAGGTTCCATCAATTTTCTTCGAAACGACAAGGTTCGGGCATAAGTTTTCGAGGTCTGGAAACCTCGCGCTTTCTGATAAACCCCCTTGAGACCGTCCATGAGAGGTTGTCATATCGAACAAGCCTACTGCGTGAATTTCAGTTAATTTCGAGGTTCATTTTCTCATTTTGTCTCTTTCTATTTTCTGGTGTTCTCACACTATTATGGCCTGTCAACAGCTGTTCCGGCGGCCATTTAAAAATTGAGAGCGAGTGACAATTCTTTTGGCGGGCACTTATAAATTGAGAGCGAGTGACAATTCTTTTGGCGGGCTCTTGTAAATTGCGAGCGAGTGACTTCAAAATTGGGAGCGAAACCACTTCAAAAGCTCGGTGGAACCGGACTATTAAGGGTTTCAGAAAAAGTTCAACCGGACCGCGCATAAATTAAGGTTGACTGAGGATGAAGGGATTTACTGGAAGCCAAGTTTTAGCTTCTGTGTCCACAAACCAACAGTCAACACCCAGCTCCTTGGTCAGTCACAATTTAAGAAGTCGTATGATATGTTCGCTAATAAACGGCCTCTCTTAAGCCGTCTCAACCAGGTCGTCTGCTCAAACAAGCCTCCAGATTGGAGAATATATAGAAGAACGAATGAGGCCTGAGGGTAAATACTCTTCCTCGATTACAGACGTCCACAGGCCACAAGTATGTGTGGCGTTGTTGAACAAGAACTGTCGTGCAGATCAGAACGAGACTATCGCTGTACATAGTCATGTACAGAAGTTAAGCATTGAGTGGGTTTGGTTGTTTAAAAGGGAATTGTTGTTTGCGTTAAAACCCTCTAACTCTCCCTCACCGCCTCTAGGCGGGCATTAGCTGCTAGCCTTTTAACAAAATGTTTGTATTGCAATCGGTTTGTGGACATGCCAATCGAAGGAATATCGAAGCTCCAGAACTTCCGAAAATGGAAAAGGCATTATTATAAATGGCTAAAAGGAAAAAGGGCAGATCATACTCCAATTTCCGGGGGCATTGTATGTGCAAAGGCTAAACAGTTACACAACAGCATACAAGAAAGTGGTGTTGAGTAGGACGCGTATGAGTTTGTATGGGGTACTCATTTCAGAAAGTGAAGGGTACAATGGCCCACACCATCTGAGGTGTGAGATATTGGGTCGACGTTGCAAGTGGTGTCACAAATGTGAATGAATGATTGAAAAATTGAAATAATTTGAAAGTTAAATGAGCAATACATTTTTCTTGCTTCTATTACACAAGTGTCCCCTGAATGACAACAGAAACGAAACCGTCCCAACTACACACCAATATGAGAGTTGTAGTCAAAGAATCAGCGCACACTTTAATTTTTGCTGATACTTCGTCTACTCGAGGGAGAAATCATCGCTGAGAATGGCAAAAATAGACAAATTTGTGATAAATTTGAGGTGTTGTAGAGTAACACAACACTACAAGAAAGACCAGAAGAATTAAAACCAGCAGTGGGTGGCTCTCCACATTCAGGAAGCGTCATGGGATCCGGTTACAAAACATTTGCGGAGAGAAAGTTTTCAATGCTTCTTTTTTAACGGGGTTTGATAAGAAAGTTGCTGAAATGGATGTGTGGCCGGAGCAAATTAAGAAAAATTAGATTTCATTTGAAAAGAAATTATTTCTCATAACCAGCATGGCTTGATGCAGGATTTTTTTTTTTTTTTCAAAATTCCTTTTTTAAGAAATTACAAAATTTACGAATTGATGTACTTTACGGCGATTTCGATAAAGTACATCACACTTTGCTTTTTAGCAGGCTAAAGTCTTGGGGATTCCATTCGTCCATCTCAGAGTGGTTTTCCAATTACTTAAAGGACACGAAGCAAATGGTAAACATCGATCGTTTTAGATCTCGAGTAATAAGAGTTACATCGGGCGTTCCACAAGGTAGCCATGTGGGACCATTACTCTTTCTTTTGTTCAAAAGCGATGTTCACGAAATTTTAAAATATTGGACAGTATCGCGCGTATAAGATGAGATAATCAGGACACCATCACCATATATACACAATTAGAAGAACGATCAACTTCGAAAAGTTTTCCCTTAGTTCTTGTAAAGGGTGATTTTTTAGCTATTATCTTTTTGGCAACACTGGTTTAAACAGCTGACGCACGTTTCGTGTTTTGTTTCACTTTCAAACATCTTCAGTTTGATCTAACAAACGAACAACGCTTGGAAATTATTGAATTTTATTATCAAAATGCGTGCTCTGTTAAGAAAGTTCATCGCGCGCTTCTTCCATTTTATGGTCAGTTTAAGACGAAGCTCATTTTTGGCTCAATGGGTACGTAAATAAGCAGAATTGTCGATTTTGGAATGAATATGAGCCAGAAGCAATGCAGGAGCTACCAATGCATCCAGAAAAAGTCACAGTTTGGTGCGGTTTATGGGCTGGTGGCATCATTGGACCGTACTTCTTCAAAGATGATTCGAATCGTAATCGTGAAGTGACTCGATGAGAATGGGCTGGTATCAGAGACTATTTCGTTGAATTGCTTCTACATAAGGTCTTAAATGGTCCTCCTGAGGAACCCCATGTCGATGACAGAAGGAAATGACAATGCTTCAGTGGTGAATGGTCTGTAATTTTGTCTTGACAAGGAACGAAGCTGCCGGAATGTAAAAATCGTGCTCACTTCGGACTCTAGAACAACCCTAGCAGTGGCCTGGATGGAAAAAAAAAACTCGCAATAGCAAAATAAAGTTTGTACTTTAGTTGTAATTGTTTAACCCTTCACGTGTCTTTTCGAACAAGAATTTGTTGTGAGTAAGGAAGTCCTGTCGTTTGTTCAGAATTGCCTCCCGTACAACATGCAATTGTGTTCCCGCAGAAAAACAACTTGGGCACTAGCCTGGAGACATGAAACAAACTTCCAAAATGCATATTAAATCTTTCAACATTTGGTGGTAAATCCCAAAAGGCTGACCTGGACCTGACTTCAACAGCAACCACTAGACTTGGGTATGCTACAGTTCTCTCACGAGAGGGAAATTTGTTGAATTAGTCACCAAAAGTTACTTGCTTTGGTGGTCTTCTGAAACATTGACATTTCCCTCATCATCACAGCCTTTTGCCAGACTTGAAATGAAATCGAAATATGCTCCTTATCTCCCTGGTCCCACAAGGAGTCCGCTCTACGGTCTCGATCTCTCGAGAATTACTTCAAAATCGAACGAGTTCGACATGAATGTCATATTGCATTTCAAATGAAAGTAAATTATTCGTCCTTTCAGCCCACCTACGCGCGCACACACACGCACAGGGTCCGCAGGAAGTACGAAGGCGACCCAATAATGTCTAAGATAAATGCGCACTCCCCACCCATTGGCAAATAATGCCAATAGATTAGATATTCTACGAGGCTATAGTTTGCACCACCACTCAACCCAGGTAACCTGAATCCCCTTCGAGAGGGATTGCTTCAAATGGAAATATTCACCGCCCCACCCACACCCCAGTTCTGTAAATGTTGCTCTAACCACTTGTGACAATTTCCTCGATATGACTTATGGAATTGTAGACCGAAGCATGAAGCCTGGCCATGTGCGATGCGGGAGTTAAGGTGACAACAGACACCACTTGTCAGGATTTCTTTGTGAGGACTACGAGCGGAGGAGAACCGCATCAAATGCTCCTTTGTATCGATTTCTCATGTGTAACCCGACGGAGGAGGGCGGGCTATAATGCTATTTCGGATTTAGTGGCATCGAATATTTATCTTAAGGATTGCAATTTGATATCTGATGATGTATGGAGTGGGGTCAGGATTATTGCTTGAGACTCGGAAATTGGCTGCCATCGGGACCGGTGTTATGTGCTCGAGTGTGCGGTGGTCGGGGGGAAAGTTGATAGATTGCTGGGGGATTGCTCATCCGAGGAGTGAGGGGCTTCCGACATGTATTTCATGTTTTTGGGGACATTTCGAAGGCTTTGTGAGGATCAGTCGGCAAAGTAATATCAGAAATTTTGATATTCTTGACATAGGCTCTGTGAAGAAGAACGACTTGAAGATGTCGAGGATGTGAAAGGGGATTAAGGAAGAACAAGGAACGCATTAAGGCAGGCGGTGTGTAGTTTAAGTGGTTTTGTCTCTGACTCCAGAGGGGCCCCCTCCAATGGCTTGACCACGCTCGTTGTTGAACTGATTCGTTTGTGACTCCCGCTTCAATTCGAAGGCTGAAAGTGAACAACCTCTCGCAACAAGCATATTCTGAATCTAAATAATACCGCCTCGTTCTGTGGGTGCCTCAAGTGTTCTTCATCGGGGCCGTGATCTTTGAATTCAGTCCTTAAACCAGCCCTTTCCGTAACAATGACGCCGCAGACAATCTCATCGCAAGTGCTAACGTAATTCGAAAAAAATTATCTATTTGGACTTAGTGGCGAGTTGTATGTATGGTTAGTACTAGCGCGACGTTTTTTACTTGATGACAAAGCAGAGATTTGGTATTGCCTGCTGGGGAAGGTAAATGAATGAAAAGTCACGACCGCGAAGTAGTCCGGCAATTGACGAAGGAAGTAAGTTCCATCAAGGGTGGAAGTAAACATTAGATTGTCCCCAAACTCTTTATGTTTAACTTGAAAGTATGTACACACCTCAGACGGGAGAGGTCGAAAACCAATATTATATGAGGCGAATGGGTGGTAATCCTACGACCCCTGTCAGATTGTTGACCACAGAAATGTCCAATATTATAAACAAGCCTCTGTCTGTTGAAACCGTAAGACGTGTTCTTCGATCACATAATTTTAACGGCCATGCACGTAAAAAACCAAAACCAAAAAAGACTTGACTTTGCAAAAGAACATGTGGGTAAGACGTCAGAGCTCTACTTTTCTCACGAAAGTAAGTTTAACCCATTTGGAGACGACAGGAAGCAGAAGGTATGGCGGCAGCCAAATACAGATGGAAAAAAATCTTTGCGCAACGATCAAGGACGGTGGTGGCAATGTAATGATGTGGAGGTGTATGTCTGCGAATGGAGTCGGTACAATGGAGTTCATTGAGACCACAATGAACCAATATGGTTATCTGGATAATTTAAAACGAAATCTCCAAAGTGCTTCAAAAATGGGATTAAGCCAGGGGTCTTTCAACAAGATAATGACGCTAAACATGCTGCTCACATGGTAAAGATGTGGTTGCTGTACAAACCCAATAGAACATCTCTGGGCAGAACTGGAAAACAAAATCAGAACCCGAACTATAACAAGCAAAAAAAAAAAAAACGCTAAAGGAAGCTCTTCAGCTGGAGTGGGACATAATTAGCCCCGAATTTACAAAAAACAAACTGGTTGATAGTATGCCAAGACGCTTGTAGGTCCAACTAAAGGGTGGTTAAATTTAAATTAAAGGCCGATGTTGAATGTGAACCACACCTAAACGTCAAGTTTGTTTCTGCATTTCATTTGACATTTCTCAATTTCAGACTAACTCAATTTGAACCATGGAAAGATACACAATCGAGCAATGCGTTAAAGTTAACTCACATAACTCACTTTTATCACAAATCGTCCAAACACATGTCTACACTTTACTTCACATTGTGGAATTTCATGTAAGCCCCCTGGAAAGCAAAGATTATGCTCCGGGATTGACCTACAGCCTTCTTAGTTCAATCCAACGATTTGGGCACACGTCTGTCTGAGGCAGATGCATTTTTTCTAAGTTCACACAGACGCCCCCTAGCTTCTACAGTTTTTCCTCATCACTCCAGTCCTATAAACCGGCCCTGTCCAGAGTAGATCTAGGATGTAATCAAAAGTGCCTCCCCAGAGAACTTATTACTTGCCCGCTGTTTTGATCAGCCAAGTTTATCGAGTTTATTATACCTTGATTTTTTATCATCACATTCGACTCTTTCAATGAATGTTTAAGAGATGTCAAACTGCATGTGGCATAGAGAAGGTACTGACATAAGCCCTTTTTGATGCATTTGAAAACGCTTATTTTTATTGTTTGACTCGTCTACGTAGCGAATCCATTGCCGTTTAAATCAAATGAAATATGAGTCTGTAGTCAAAGAGACAAAAACAAGTGATCTGTCAGTGAAATGTCTGTGAGCGTCCATAAAATACTTCTTCATGGTGCGCACATTATTGAGAACTTCGCTGTTCAAATTGGCTAACTGTTGGAAGACGTTTAAGAAGCCCGCCAAAAAGATTTTAAGCCGTACCATGAAAGCTTTTCAAGAAAGATGTCACGGATAGCAACCAACGAGGATGTTCTCCATAATTTATTAATTTTGTTCGAAAAAAAAAACAAATCTTTTCCTCCTGAAGCATAAATAAATAACTCATGCATTACAAAAATTAAAAAAAAAAACTTTCATTTCATATTAAAGTCCAGCCAGCGACCATAAATCGACCGCTGTGCGTCGACGGAGAATAAATTGTCTCTTGCGCGTAACTTAAGCAGGGGTCAGAATCAAATGGACATCAGTTTTCAGGTGTTTAACAGTAGCCTCCGCGTAACCATTGCCCTAGTAGGGCGCAAAGCCGGCACATTTCGTGGCTGAGGAGTCGATAAGTTCAGGCGGTTGCTCAGACTACGCCCTTATCTAACTCATGTCGTCCATCATCGCTTAGCGTGGAGCCGTTAATCCACATTCTTAATACAGTAGCCGCTCGATATAGTGAACACACATTATTTTATACAGGCTATTCTAAATAATGAACAAAAAAATCTCGCTATAGTGAACGCATGTTATATGTATAGTGTACATATCCAAAAACTGCTCCAGGGCGATTTTTATCGTGTGCTACTGTTACAGGTCACCTTAAAGTGAAACCACTTGTCATAAGAAAACCACAAAAGCCTCGTTGCTTTAAAAATGTGTCCTGGCCTGGATGACAGCAGCAATTTTTAAGAACTAGTTCCAAACAGTTACCAGTTAAGCCCTTATACGTTTTGGACAATGCTCCAGACATTTTCCAGAAAGTGAGCATCAAACTGCTGGTAGATGTTATCATTTCAGCCATCTACATGCCTCCCAATGTAACACCACCAATTCAGCCTATCCGCTTGACCAAACTATTTTCATAGAAAAATTTGCTGTTTCTGAAAGCGTAGATGCTTATCAGCTTCTCGTCTTCACTTCCCACGCTCATTTCATGACACCCCAGCTGTCAGCTCATTACACAAACCGAATCTGCTTGCGGCGCATTTTGTAGACAGCTCAACACTGCCAGATTGAGAGCGTTGAAGTGGATTTGTCCCATATCCACTTCCGCACTCGTACAGTTGCACGAGTACTTAAAGATCTCGACGTGCACAAATCCGCTAGCCCGGATGGTATTTTGAAGAGGAGTTCTTCTGCGCTGGCAAAACCACTGCGTAATCTTTTTCATCTATCCCACTCTTTAGGTCTCTTTCCGAGCAGATGGAAAGCAGCATTTGTCCAGACCGTCCCTAAAAAGGGCGAATCTTCGTCATCCACCTCGCACCGACCCATAGCACTTACGACCTTTCTTTGTAAGGTCATGGAAACGCTGATAAATCGTCAGCTTATGAAATGGTTTCCGCAGCAACCAGATCCACTGGTGATCTGATAGCTTATCTCACCGAAAAGTGGAACCAATCTTTGCACAATGCAGGCGAAAGCAAGATCGTTGCGCTTGATATTTCTAAGGCATTTGACAGAGTTTGGCATCAAGCTCTCTTGTCGTGAATGCGTGCCTATGGTGTCGATGAATCTCTTCTTCAATGGATGAGAAATTACCATTCGAACCGTTAAATTCAAGTTGTTTTGGATGGGTTCGAATCTGATATCCACCAAGTAAATGCTTGTGTTCCCCAAGGCTCTGTTCTCTCTCCGACACTCTGTCTCATTTTTATAAATGATCTCTTGTCTGCTACTTCTAATCCAATCCATACCTTCGCTGATGACAGCACCCTCAGCTTTTCATATTCGTTCCAAGACTCACGACCCCGCCCTTCGGCCGTAGAATTGGAACGGCAGCGTGTGTTAAGCACATTGAGTACCGATCTCGACAGCATAATTAACTGGGGAAAGAACAATCGAGTGGAATTCAATGCTTCAAAAACTCAATGCTGTTTGCTGTCACTCAAGCGAACGCTTGTTAATCAGCCATTATCTATGAAACCGGAAAGCATTCCATCCTTGGTGTGTGTATCAACACAACACCTAGTTGGAACGATCACATATTTGAGGTCGCCAAAACGCTGCGAAGCCGCAAACTTGAGTACATCGCTCATATATGGTCCGGTGCTCCCAAGGCGACACTGGGAGGCAACAATATCGTAGAGTCATTAGACTGGCGTACCGTCTCTTGTTTGTCTGTATTAACAATCCCATGTGCGAGAGCAAATTATAAAAAAACCCTGTATACCATTATAAACAGCAGTCCTGCAATCCATAGACGAAGCCCTATCCTGGCTGAGTTGGAACGTGATATCCGACCGCTATGTCCGTATATTTACGGATAGCCAGGCAGCACCCAATTCCTTGGAATCGTTCTCTATAACCTCGAAACAATCGCAATCGACTGCCGCACATCTCTTAACCAGACATCCGACCAGTTCAATATTCGCCTGTTCCGGTTTCCAGGCCATAGAGGCATCCCAGGAAACTGCAAAGCTGATGAACTCGCTAAGCGCGCCACTAGACCGCCAGTTGATGGGCTCTCTTTTAACATAGGTACCCATATGACAGGCAGATCTCAAAAGAGAACCGGTCTCATCTTGCCCGAAAAAGCTTAAATAACCTGATCTCTCTAAGGAGCACTGGGTACAGTGGGAAATATTAGCCTTCACACAAAGAGACTATGCCAATTCCCCAGCGACTTTTGCAGGAGATGCCCAGACGAAGAGCAGGAAGGAAGCATTCAACTCTTCCTCTGCAACTATCTCGGTCGTGCCTTATCTAGGAAAACATCTACACGCTGTGCGACAGTCTAAACGGCAACCCTCTTTAATTCGAAACACCCACGTGGCGGTGCAATGGGCCTACTTTGGCCTAAATGGGTTAAAGCCACTTTCTAGCTATCACCATTTATAATCCACCACTAAAGTGAATGTTAGAGGAAACCACATGTTCTTTTTTTTGGGAAAGCTCTTGAATAGAGAACTACCAATAAAGTGCTCCACTTGGTGTGCCAATTAAAGACAGCTAGCAAGGGAACCTGCCAGCTGGAGAGTCTACTTGGTAAAGACTCAGATCCTCCACGTACTATAGCACCACACTTAGACGAAGTTTTAGCCATTGTTAAGGTGAACTCATCGATATCGTCTTCCAGAGCATTGGCACGATTTCACTGAATCCTTTGTGACACTCTACCAGAACATTCCCCTCGTCGATGCCTTTCGAAAACGGGATGAAAGCAGAAAAAAATTACCCTTCAAAAGAATCCACCAACCGCGAGTTGTCCTCGACGTGTAATCAATTCTCTGTTGCATCCTTGCACACATATGCGTTCCGTGTTCCACGTGACTGCAGATGCTCCCAGGACAACAATTAAACGGCATTACGGGAGTTAAGCTCCATTTTATCCCGCATCGCGTGCTCATTACAATCGATTTCAAGCCAATTATCCTTGAACAGCACACACGCCCTACGTGCGGGCGTTAACCACACCGCATGCAAGTGAGATAAATGACAAAAGCGAACTTTTAATCAACCCCACATCCCCCTCTCCCGCACAGCGGCATCCGGCGACTTGGCGCGGAGCATTCAAGTAAACTCACCGCAATTACCTGTCAGCAGCAGTTACACGGTAATTTAAGCTTCTTAATTGTGCACCCTCCTCCTTCCTGCGACCACTTCCACCACGCCGCACACATACCACGTTAATCATTTTATTTGCAATTGTTTGTGTGGCTTTGTTTTATTAATTTCGCTTCACATTAGCCGCTGGCTGGCGGGTCTCTGGCATCGTCGGGATCCGCTGCAGCAGCCGGTCGCAGCCTAGGCTGTGATTAAACGTACATCCGCCCTCTGCCCTTAGTTTACAGTCGGCATTGTAACGTGTTGCTGCTGGCCGCGAACAACCAGGTCATCATCGTTCCCCACTCGCATTCCGCCAACACACTCGCGAGTCTATTGACATTTCTTGAGCGGCTAATGACAGTCTCTGTTGCTGCGGTGCTGCTTATGCACTTCGAGGGCTTCAAATTGTGTTGCACCCATTCATTGACACCCCCAATCATTGCTCATCAGCTTCCTACAGTCAACGTTCGACACCCCACACATGGCGTCCACCGACAACGATGACGGTGGGGTGTCACATTTCGTGGCTAGTCCTGAAGAAGAATCGTCTTCGACTGAATGGATAGCTAAATTGATAGCCCTTCAATCAGGATTCCACTGTGTTCACAACCGGCGCGGCGGTAGGAAGACACGCGAAAGTGGAGGATGCAGCACGGAAATTCTCTGAAATTATTTTCATCCTTATCCGCCTTTGATCAGGACCGGGAAAGGAAAATAAAAAGCACATCGAAACGGAGATTATCGAAGCGCAAGTTCAAAACTCGTCCTTTATTAACGAGAAGTAATTCATCGCAGGACATTACATGCAATTCGGACGGATCAAAGGGAAGGCGCAACTGAACCCCGCTGACGAATAAGCCCGATGATGGATGGACGAATGGCTCGTATTAATCGAAGTTGCATGCAGTGCCCGGGCTTTGGGGGATAATTAATGCATTTCGATGTCCTCTCGTTTTGCTTTCTCTTTTCATTTCGGCGATGTTTTCGTACGAGAATGAGCTCCGGATTAAGAAGGGAATCACGCCGCCTCGTTTGCTGGCATGGTGGATGAAGGCAACTAACTAACTCATTGACGATGAGGGATAATGTGATCGATCTGGACGAGGGGATTGTCTCTCCTTCTTTGGATTATTACGCGATTAGTCAAACAGCAGGACAAGTTGTAGGGAGATGAAAAAGTGGGCCATCGCAGGATGAGCACTTGAGGAATTGCCTGGAATTCGAGAAGGAGTCCTCCCATTTTTTTGCGGAGTAAGTAATTGGGTCTGTCAGGCAGCGACAGTCTGCAGTGTGTCATCGTTTGTGGAAAAATTTCTGGGAAAGGATTCTCTTGACAAATTGATAAAAATTGCGGTTTGGTAAAGGTGGACTTCGCCAGGACAGATCATAGATCTGCGTAAAAGGTGTTCTGGCAAACCATTCGCCGACTCAGAGGAAGGAAATTCAACATCATCGAAGGAGTGAATTCCAATGATGGTGTGTTGCTTTCCAATGAGATGGACGTCTTACGCAGATGGAGCGAGCACTTTTTGGAGTTGTTCAATAGCGCACAGGATGGTAGACCCGTAGCCTTGAGTGGGGCAGAACATAGTCTAATTGCAGAGGAAGTCAAGGCAAGTCCGACGGGGTCGATAAAATCCGGCCAGAAATGCTCAAGGCAATGGGTAAAGAGGGAGTTTTATTGCTCTCTTGTGTCATTAAAGTCTGGGAACGTGTTGAGGCACGTTCCCAGAGGTTTCTGTCGCTCTTTTCAAGAAGGAGGCCAAAAGGCATCTCTTTTAAGTCTAACCGGGAAAGTCTTCGCTAGGGCATTGCAGGCTCGTTCGAGAGCTATGGTCGAGCCCAGGATGGAGGATGAACAGTGCGGCTTTCGTCCCGGCAGAAGTACAACCGACCAGCTTTTCACTCTAAGAATGGCTCTTGAGAAGGCTTGGGAGTATGCCAAGATCGACAGCTGTTTTGTAGAACGAACGAGGTAAACTCTGGAGTGTCCTGCAGAAGTATGGGATTGATGGTCCTCTTCTGCAGATCATTCAGTCTCTATACACAAACTGTAGCATCTGCGTTACCCGTGCTAAATCCCCACCTTTCACCGTGGGCGTTGGACTTCGCCAAGGGTGCGTCTTGCCACCTCTCCTTTCATAGACTGGACCCGAGGAATGTTTCAAATTGAGAGAGTTGAGGGTTAGTCATGTTCTCTTTGCAGATGGCTTAGTTATCCTCACATCTTCCCAGAGGGAACTCCAGCGCGCATTGGATAGGCTTGGGGTCATATGTGCTGGGATAAAGCTTAACAGAGGTTATGGTCATTTCCAGAAATCCTGTTCAATGCACTCTACAGGTTAGGAGAGTCCCGCTGAAGCAGGTGGAGAAGTTTAAGTATCTCGGGATCTTTTTCACGAGTGGTGGGAGAGGTAATGCTGAACATTCCTGGAGGACCCGTCAAGCTGGGCCAACTCTGAAAGAGCTTGAAAGATCTGTTATAAGGAAGGCCGAGCTTGGTGCCAAGTGATCTTGAATTTGATTAATTAGTCAAGCGATCTTGAAATTTGGGTAATGACCGAAGGAATAAGATCGCGAATACAAAGCTGCTGAGACGAGATTTCTTCGTGTGGGAATTAGTCGCCGGAATAGGGTGCACGAGGAACTCCACATTGAGCAGCTGCCTCTTCGAACGAAACGGGCTGCTTTGGTGGTTGGGTCACCTGGCACGAATCATTGTGACTTCCGAGGCGGGCTTTGAAAGCGATTCCGTCAAATAGGCGATCGCTTGGCCAGAACGAGGTGGTTGGACCAATCCAAAAACTTGCCTGGTTACGCTTGGGCATAACTTCTGATGAATTAGTGTCGATGGCGGAGGCTCGACTTGCCTGGAGGATCTCTCGTGCGTGGTTTACCTCCTGAACCCCTTTAGTGGATCGGGCTGAAGATGATCATGACGATGTCAACGAGGAATGCAGAAATCATTTGAATTTGAAGGGAATTTCGAGGAATTCTTAGGACAGCCTGAATATCTTCAGATTCGAATTGCTCGTTTAGAGAAGAATGTGGTTTCTGTAAATCGGGAAGAGAATGTCTTGTCTAGGTGGAAGCTTTAATTCAATTGTTAATAAGTAATTTGTTCCGAAAAACGTTGCCCTGAAGTATACTCGACTTAAGCTAAGTCAAGAGAAATCGAACGTTAAAGCTCTCGTTATAGAAGCAATTCCTTGTCAGGTGCGCCAATCGACTAGATCTCTCCCCAACAGGCTCTATGTCCAGAAGGAAGACTGTTCACGTCTTTGGTTGTGAAACCAGGAAAGAAGCTTAAAGAACCTGGTCACCTCGAAAGTTGCCTCAAAATCTGCCTCAAATCACCCAGAGACACGCGACAGTCTAATGCCACATTCGAGACCGCAGTGACCAGGGTTTAAAGGCTGCCTGACCGTTCCCAAGAAGGACACATACCCTCATCGTAACAGAAAATCCAACGACTGACCAACAACAATAGGTCACAAAAATCCTTGCTCAACCGTGCCCAAATTACCTCACAAAAGTCATCTGTGCTGATTGCCGTCATTGTTCACCAGTCTACAGACCTTTTAATGAACGAAGCGCAAAACACCAGTTACCATGAACGCACCCGAAATCCTATTAGACAAATCCTTTGAAGGATTAAGAAAACCCCTAGCTAAACAGTTTAATTCAATGAAAAAGCCAATCCTGAAACCTTCCAGCTGCCACCCCTGCTCAGCCGCATTTACATCCAATTTACCACCACTTACCGCATAGCCTATCACCCATCGCCCGTCGCTCAAGGACATCCTCCCGCTTTCCCGTCCACCTGTTTACAGTCACTTAATTCATCAGCACAAACCCCGTTCGCCCACGTTCTCTTCGGTAATCCGCACAAAACAATCACCGTTCCACACTCACACGCTCTTTCTTTCCACCTCAAGGACACCTAACAAAAGGGCAAGTTGTTAACTTTTTATGGTTGAGTGTCATACATCTCGGCGTACAAAACGATGCGGTTTTCGAGGATAAAAAATTACATGCTCTCCCTCCCATACTTTCACATTAACCGCAAAACGTTTCACATCACTTGATGTTATCGCATCAAGTCCTTAGAGCGGAACCAGACGCAGCCACGACGGAATAATCCCCTTCTTTGAGAATGTGGGTGGCTGGCTGGGCAGGCGAGTGTGTACAGTGAGATTGTCACAATTCCACTGCCACCGTCGTCGTGGCTTCATCGTCGTCCTTGTTCGCCTGTCTTGGGCCATCGTCGTTGATTCGAATGCTTCGGGGAAACTCGGCTGTAAGACTTCAGGTGACACACTTTCACGTTGCGCAGCTAATTTTGTTTCAGCGCCCCGCGAGATAACACCATGGCCCACCAGAAAAACTGCAAGTTGCCAGTCTATGATGCGAGAAAACGAGGACAGGACACGACCTGAGGGCAAATCTGTTTGTCGACATTCAAGCTGGGGGACCTGGTGGCCCATCAGTGGCCCTCCCAACGGAGACAAAGACGGAAGGGTGTCCGCGATTGGCTATGTGATATTTGAATGTACTCACCCTGGCAACGTTCCCATACAGACAGACCAAGTTGAAGAGTTTGTCTGTGTTCGATGTTTCCTGGTCGAGTCCATACACCATCATCACGGCGCCCTGCAAATGAAATGAGAAAATAATTAGAATCGAAAATGTGGGCTTAATTAGGAGGAGGGGAGGGGAAGAATGGCACAACAAACACTGTGCGCTGGAATCCCTTGAACGTTGAGTGAATTTGGCAAGTGTTCTGAAGGTTTTAGAAGCGTCTGCGAACCATGAACGGGGAGAGGGTAATTCTGAGAAATAAACAGAGGCTGTGGGCTTTAAAATGGGCGGCTGATGACGGAAATGTTAGGTCATTTGAGGGAAAGAAAGTGTTTGCTGATCGCTTTGTGATGTTCAGTGTCTGAGCGGAAACTCCGTGGACGACCAGTCGTCTGCATCCTCTGGAGAATGTCAAGTCAATAGGTGCCAATATGAGTTACTGTAGAAACTTCTTCCGAAGAATACTGCCACCAAGTGCATGACGGTGTCTGCAGACACATCGTCTAGGGTCTGAATGAATACGGATTGCTGGCTCAATCACGGCAGCAAACGTTTGTGAGTTTCGAGGAAAGATAAAGTCCGTAAAATGCTGATCGAAAAGAGACTCAAGAAGATTCCAGACATGTCCGGTGACTGGGCGTGTAAGAACTGATGGAGTATTGGCCATATTTTAAAGGAAGTCAAAGTGAGACGGCTGTGGGGAAACATAGATGCCCCCCTACCACCAAAAATAGTGACATATGGTCATTACTTCGCAGTTTTGGCATTCATTGAAGACAGAGTATATTTTAAAATACTAGAATTTATTACATTTCGTACAAATACTTCTCTAGAGCCCGCTCTAACTGTAGAGGCTCGTTGGTTGGGACTTAGGTCCCACCCGGACTATAACTTTGTGATCGATCTTTCAGACCTGTAGTCAAAGGCCACAACGGTAGAGATATGTTTTATGGTATGATTGATGGTAAGCCAAAAGACGTAGTATGCACTTCCCTTATGAAAGAGAAGACTTATGTACGTCCCCTTAGCCAAGGTAGCCTGTTTACAGCACAGTATTCAGTCTTCGATTGTGAGCCATTGGCAACTGTTTATGTCCTCGGGCCTCAACCAACTTGGTGTGCGCAACTGGAGGCAGCTGACGAAAGATCGTGCCGGCTGGAGAGGCTTGTTGGTTGAGGTCCAGGTCCAAGCCGGATTGTAGCGCTAAGCAACGAAGAAGAAGATTGAGTTACATGAATGCTCTGCATACCAAGAAAAAAGGTCGTACTCTCAATCTCTCTTAAAAAAAATATCTTATTTCATTGAGTTCCATTGATTTTCATTCAAAATGTATGAAGGGCCCGCCAGCCCTTCCCATTGAAAGGCTTTAAAACATTCATTGACGGAAGGGCATCAGAGGGATTTGCTTGAAAATTGTCTGTCAAATGGGGACAAGTTTATCTGGCAAACATAAGGCTTTGTATGCATGTCTAGCAGTCACTTGTGTCATTAGCACACCGCCAGCGGCCGACATGGAATCGATGTCAATATGCTTCCACATTTATAAAGGCACGCATATGTGTACATATGTAGAGGAGTCAGGTGCCTTTGTGAGGACGCCCCCCCTATCACGGTTTCAAAAAATCGATTTTTTTTATTTAATTCGAACCATCAACTATTCAAGAATGTACCTTCTTAAAATTTCAAGTGAACATTTCAAAAACTCTTGAAAATAAAGCCGGCTTCAGGCGACGGCGAGAGCACTCGTGCAGCGTGGGCCACCTCGCAGGAACCTAGCTCTCATAGTGCCCCTGTCCTCGTGGGTTCCCCTTCGGCACATTTTCAGACTACCTGCTCGAAACATTTGCTTCTAGCCCTCCGTACTTATCGAAAAAAAGAGTAGGAAAGGGAATACATAAAACTAAACGCGTTTTTCTCGAAACAGGGTTTTTGCGACTGGCGCATGAGGTTACTCAAAAACTATTAATCCAATCGGTCCCAAATCTTGATTCGTTATTCTATACATATTAAGCTATGGAACGAACTAGGATAAATCAAAGCGGGGAAGTTCTTCTTTACGTTTTAACTTGATTTGTGGATGAAAAAAAGGCGATTTTCAAATGTCCGCCATTTTGTTAACTTTTGTGCGAAATTAATAGTCCTAGTTCATACCAGAGCCAAACATGTTCTCCTTTTAATCCCGTTTGAATTTTTGGTTTCAGATGTTCTAGTGAGCAGAAATCACATGAGCCGCCGAAAAGATGGGTATTTTTTTTGTAAAATTTGTTTATTCTTTTTTAAGTCTTCAAATAAATGTATGCAAAGTTACGAGCCTATAAAATAATTTATGTTCATTTACCAGCCCATTAGAAATCGTCAAATTTGAACCCGAAAATGGGGGGTCCCTTTATACTGAATCAATCTGGTGGTTGGATTTCCAGCACCCCAGGAGGGTATAAGTAACTGATGCAGCAGGTGGAAAGTGAGTGCATACATCCTGCCAAGTGGTTAGGTAGTAAATAACGCCACCAACAATACATAACTTCATCTCAAGCTTTAACGATTTTCCCTTTCGTCATCTTGACAGCGTGGGGAAAATAAGCAAGGACATGTTCTCTGAAATATTCACAATCAGACAAGCAAGGGAATTTCAAACGGAACACAATTTCAACGGAAGTCTAGACAAATCAAGTCCAGGCACTGACTTTTTAACTAAAGAGAGATTTTTTAAAAGCTATAGGAAAGTTTTTCAAAGAAAACACACATAAAATTCAGAAAAATGCATGAAATCTTTATTTGAATCGATAGTACGGTCCATATAATTTAATGTTTGAAGATTATTTCATGCAAATGTTGACCTTGACTGCGCCTCAAGCGGATGTACCATACATCCGCTTAGTCCAATTTTGGCATACTCTTTCCAACATTTGGGCCGGTATCTCACGAATTGTCTGTATAGACATGAGCTTTAACACAGCCCTACAAAAAATAGTTTAAAGGCGTTAAATCGCACGATCTAGGCGGCCAATTGACCGGTCCCGAACGTGAAATAAAATGTTCACCGAACTCGCCTCTCAATAAAAGTCCATTGTTGCGCGTGCTGTGTGGCATGTGGCACCGTCTTGTTGAAACCACATGTCATGCAAGTGAAGCTCTTGCATTTTGGGCAAAAAAAAGTTGGATATCATCTCACGGTAGCACTCACCATTCACAGTTACGTTACGATTCGCATCATCTTTGAAGAAGTACGGTCCAATGATGCCACCAGCCCATGAACCGCACCAAACTGTGACTTTTTCTGGATGCATTGGTAGCTCTTGCAATGCTTGTGGCTGATATTCACTCCAAAATCGACAATTCTGCTTATTTACGTACCCATTGAGCCAAAAATGAGCTTCGTCTTAAACTGACCATAAAATGGAAGAAGCGCGCGATGAGCTTTCTTAACAGAGCACTCATTTTGATAATAAAATCCAATAATTTGCAAGCGTTGTTCGTTTGTAAGACGATTCATGCTTAAATTATAGACCAAACTGAAGATGTTTGACAGTGAAACAAATCACGAACGTGCGTCAGCTGTTCAAACCAGTGTTGCCAAAAAGATAATAGCTAAAAAATCACCCTTTACATGTCGAATATGACAAGCTTTTAAGAAGCCCCCGCGAATAGCCCAACTTTCAGTCATATTTTCAAACGTATTGGCTTGTGCCTCGCTAATGTTAGAGCTGAAGTGTAGTAATCGAATCCTTTTGCTTTTGACTTATGCCGGCATAGACGGGTGGTTTGGCATATCCCCAAAATTAGTTTTGTTTATAGGAGCATTTCGGTGGGAAATGAATTTTGTCAGCTTTCCTAAAGTGTCCCACACACGCGAGACTTGCCACGAAACACCGAAAATGAACATGCCCGAAAACCGGCCGACATTCACCACACCCAGCCAATTGAATAGGCTAACCCGCCACTTGCTGACGCAAAGTAAAAGGTGGACGACACCATTGGTTTGAGAGAACGCTAACCGGTCACAATTGCCCGAGCATCAGGGCTTTTGACTGAATATTTAAGGGACTTGGTTATAAAGACGCTGTCACTGCCCACGTCCATGTCCTACGAGAGTCGAGTGTGTGTTAACAAAGCCAAACACCAGTTAAGGTGCAGTGAAGGCGATTTATCACCACAAGGTTCTGATTTGTCTTGAAGTTCCTCAAGTCAAATATCAAGGCATGCTTTCTGACAAGAAGAGTTCTTAAATGTTTTGTCTTCTAGTGTCTGCCGTTCGGGCTAAAATTGACATTTCTCTCGGCTTCCCATGCACACAACTCCACACAGTTACACCTACATTTGCACCTCAATCGACAGATTCCCATGTAATCGAATGAGTACACCCAGCCTTCTCTCTGCGAACACTCACCCAGCGAAACGCAACCAATTCCACTCTCGTCGCAAGAGCAATGAAAAAAGGCGAATTATTTTACCTGCATGCCCGCAGTGTTTCTTTGATGTAAATCGAAATTATGCCGAACATCTGCATACCTGGACTGTGTCCGATCACAGTCTTTGGGCAGAGCCAACAGATGAGTCAGATGTGTAATGTGGAAGCAAGTCGTGACTCATGGGCAATGTGGTCGTGTTTTGACAGCTGGATGAATGTGTATCCCATATGGTCTAGTGGCTAGGATATCTGGCTTTCACCCAGAAGGCCCGGGTTCGATTCCCGGTATGGGAAATTGTTTTTTTTTTATTTTTTTCGCAACACTCCTGTTTATGATGAATGTTCACCATGAATGAACACAGACAGCAGCCGGTGAAACTCGTTCGAAGGCAACAACGACACAATAATCAGCTGGGAAGGTTCAACTTGTCAACTTATGATTCGATTGTCATGAGCAGGGTCAGGATAAAAAGGCATTTGATAAAGAAAACGGAAAGGAACGTAAATGCACACCTAGTTAAAGTAGCACGTAACTACCACCAGCTTTTTGACATTTTCTCCTTATGACCTTCTCCGGTTGTCTCTTAGAAGCGCATTTGAGGAGTTAAATGAACTTTCTACTGCAGCTGAAACGAGTGGAGCCCATTTAATGCTTTCAACTTGATTAACATCAAATTTTTTTGGAAGTTTGGACTCCACGTCGTGGAACCATTCATTGCAGAATGACTGCACCACTCCTGAGCATGGTAAAAACCTTAAAATTAATTAATTTCGGAAAAGTGCGACTTTTTTGTGCGACTTTTTAAAATTTTCAGCGGCAACACTACCACGGACTTAAATCCCTTCTCTTTATGCCATTTATTGCTGCTTGCTTAAGAGAGCTCCTCTCACAACATTGTTTTAAACAATAATACAGTGGACTCTCTCTAAGTCGATTAATAATATATTAATACCATGATTTGCTCTAGTTAGAGGCGGTTTTCGAAAAATTCGAGTAACAGAGAGAAACCTTTTTGTTTTCGCATTTTTTTTAATTCATCTTACTACCAACTTGACTACAGAAAACTGCATCATCTGAATTGACCAGTATCAACTGATTTTCGAATTTCAACTGGGATTAGCGTTAATGCGTTAGTTTACACCGCACATAAATCGAACTCGTCTTAGCTGAAGACCTAATGAAACGGAAAAATGTTGTCGGTCGCATTTTTGCATACCATACTGTAGTTGGATGTTCTTAGACCAGTTCTTATTGAGCTCTCAATCCTGTACATGAGTACTTTTCTGTGCCAACCTGATCGTCTAATCTTCTCGCAATTTTGACAAATTGTAATATTTTTCCTCGAATGTTCGATATAACGTATGTACAAATTCTCAAGCGATCTCTTCCTGGAATAAACTGTCATACCAGCAAAAGATGTGTTTTTCGCCATATATTCCAAAGTTGGATTTCAGCGAAATGTTGAATTGCATTTGCTGCATTTGCCAGTTTGCCAAATCGAACTATCCTCAATAGTTTTCAGTTCCGTTCTCGCATTTAAAAGCCAGTAAAGAACTTCAGGAATTAATTTGCAATCGCTCTTTTGCTTTAATCACTTTTTTAATGTTCTTTCCAAACGGCAACACTTCGCCAATTGATTTTTCTTGATGAGAAAGTGCAACTTAAAATTATAAGTACAACAACTGTATTTTTACGTCTCCACAGTTTTTTGTGTCGATTGAAAACAGTCACGTGTGTCGCCGTAACGTAGCGGGTGACTTCGAGAAAATTCAGCGACGACTGAAAGTTGGTTATCAACTTCCTGAAGTGTGAAACTACCCTTTTCAGGACCCCGTTGTGCATGGCGTCGCGGGATACTCGCTTAAACTGGCGCAAGCTCGGCATAGTTGATCCACGGGGACAGCCGTTAGCTGTGAAAAGTGTGGATATCTTGGCATTTGGCTGGATCAATATCTGTATTTTGCCAAACATATAGATAGTGCTCTGACGAAAGTCAGAAAGGCCTTTGCTGCGGCAAGGAGGTTGTTTTACAGCAGCCAACTTGATACCAGGGTGAAGGTAATCTGCTACATGGCTCTCATTAGGCCAATTATGGTGTACGGTTGTCCATTGTGGTTCAACGGGGGTCCTTCCCAGATGGAACAGATGAGGTTGTTCGAGAGACAGTGTCTGTCTCCGAGTCTGAGTACAAGAGGTACGATCCTAACGAGGTCCTGTACAACGAGGCAAACGTGAACAGGATAGATAATTTTACTATTAAACTGACCAGAAGGCACATTGCACGAGCTAATTCTTCTTCCAACAGTCTGATCTTCGGGGCTTACTACCCCAATATTATGTCAAATGAAAGGGTGCGCCTTAACGGTTTTATTCCTCCCAAAGCATTACTCTATTTAGACACGATGGGCCTAATAAAGGATACAGACGGATGCCCTGTAATCTTCCATGTCGTACGCCGAACAGTGGACAGGCGACTGGAATACGAACCGGTTGTCACTCGCACCCACGAGGATATTTTTCGGTTCAGTCGAGCGATGCCCGCTCGAAATAGGAAGCAGTCTGCCAAAGATCGGCAATTTTACTGGTGGTTACACCAAAACCAGTCTCCGCCACAGCTGGCCTTTTTAAACGACCCGGTAGTTGAACATGGTGACCAGCTAACATAGATTTTAAGGTAGTTATTAAGGAAAAAAAAAAAATATAAAACAAAAAACAAATCCAAAAAAAATATGTAAAACAAAAACCCAAGAAAAAAGGTGCACCACGGCGTATAAACAATATATGATAAGCATATACATAACATATACGCCCTGGTGCACGCGGCCGTACTGTTACGGACATAGTAAAGATAGTATTAAGTTTTATGTTAGGGTAAGTTAGTATAAGGTAGGTTAAGTAGTTAAGTTAAATTTAGCCAAGTATTTTATCAGTTTTCTTGGTACATACAAAATTAATAACAGTTTGTCTTCAAAGACTTAACAAAAAAAAAAACACGTAGATTAAGCCGAAAGGCACATTAATAATGTAGATTAGATTAGCTTAGAGTACCTACGTAGGGTCAGTAAGTTAGTATTAAGAACAATTGTTAATTGTTAAGTTAGTTAAGCTAGTTTTAAGTTATTTTGTCTAGCAAGTACGTAAAAATACATTTCAATAAAAATAAAATTACATTGAAAAAAAAAAAAATAACGTAGCGGGTTGGTGCGTCGCTCAGAGGGAGGTTCGAGACCCGAATTTTCCAGTCCTTGTTTTATTTTTTCTTTTTTTGTTTCTTGTATGACTTTGGGGAAGCGATTTTTTTTTTTGGCGAACAAACCTCGAGATGACGTCAAAATGGCACAAACGCAGACAAAGGCAACAACAATACAAAAAGGCAATATAAAATACATATATTTGGAATCAGAAGTAAACGGTGATTTTTTAGCTATTATCATTTTGGCAACACTGGTTTAAACAGCTGACGCACGTTTCGTGTTTTGCTTCACTGTCAAACATCTTCAGTTTGGTCTATAATCTAACCATGGATCGTCTTACAAACGAACAACGTTTGCAAATTATTAAATTTTATTATCAAAATGCGTGCTCTGTTAAGAAAGTTCATCGCGCGCTCCATCCATTTTATGGTCAGTTTAACCGAAGCTCATTTTTGGCTGGCAATGGCAAATGGCAATGGGTACGTAAATAAGCAGAATTGTCGATTTTGGAGTGAATATCAGCCGGAAGCATTGCAAGAGCTACAGAAAATGTCACAGTTTGGAGCGGTTTATGGGCTGGTGGCATGATTGGACCGTACTTCTTCAAAGATGATGCGAATCGTAACTTAACTGTGAATGGTGAGCGCTACCGTGAGATGATATCCAACTTTTTTTTGCCCAAAATGCAAGAGCTTGACTTGCATGACATGTGGTTTCAACAAGACGGTGCCACAAGCCACACAGTGCGCGCAACAATGAACTTATTGAGAGGCGAGTTCGGTGAACATTTTATTTCACGTTCGGGACCGGTCAATTGGCCGTCTAGATCGTGCGATTTAACGCCTTTAGACTATTTTTTGTAGGGCTATGTTAAAGCTCATGTCTATACAGACAAGCCCGCTTCAATTGACGCATTGGAAGACAACACTGAAGCATTTATTCGTGAGATACCGGCCGAAATATTGGAAAGAGTATGCCAAAATTGGACTAAGCGGATGGACCATTTGAGGCGCAGTCAAGGTCAACATTTGCGTGAAATAATCTTCAAACATTAAATTATATGGACCGTACTATCGATTCAAATAAAAATTTCATGCATTTTTCTGAATCTTATGTGTTTTTTTTTTTGAAAAACTTTCCTATTAGCTTTAAAAAATCAGCCTTTACATGAAACGTGTTTGTAAAAATTCGGCACTATCTTCCGCTTAACCAATAAAAAGAGGCAAAGTTAGCAAAATCATATCGCTGACCATCAGATTATGACATATATCGCTTGAATGTTCATACTTTTTGATATTTGTTCATCCATTTGCAAAGCGCCACCAGAGAAGCCCTTGTCAATCGCGGCTTCTTTTGATTCAAGACGCAATTGAAGATTTCTCGAGGGACTGAGCTGACTTTATGTAAGTCACTGATCGCTCGGAGGCATGGAAATCTAAAAATCGGATAAAAATATTGCGCTCGATCTTTGGACCTGTTTGAGATTCAACCGCGAACTGTATGGGTTGTACAGGCAAATCAGCCGAGCCCGGCGTCTACGGATCGCACGCTTAAGGTGGCTGGTACATGTAGAGTGGACAACTCAGCTCTGGCCCGAAGAGTCTTAGACTCCAAAACTATGGGACAGGATTTTTTATCCGCAAGAGAGGCGTTAAAGTTGGCGCACCCAAGTGGAGAAGGACCTCAACCAACTCGGCGTGCGGCACTATATGCAGCTAGCCAGAGATCGTGCTGGTTGCAGAGGCTTGTTGGTTGAGGCCCTGGCCCACGCCGTCAAGAAGAAGAAGACTAACTTCTGGATCACCATAAATGCCTGGACACACGAGGGTAGATGCATTCATATTCTTCTAACTCGATGAGCTTTATTTTATTATGCCAGGCAACAGCGAATTTGATTGAAGCTTAAGATGCTTCAAGTGTCGTCGATCTTAGATTAGAGTGCCTCGCTGCGGATAGCAGTCAGTCTCGTACATTGACTTGCTCCTTTTCCTGGACACAATTGGCGCTTGTGACAAAGCGGTCTAGCTTTATGTTTATGTTAATTCAGTTGGTCGTGTGATAAGTTGATCGATTATTTTCTGGATGAGGGGAAGGAACTCTAAAGCCATTAATGCTCGACGTGTTTTAAGACCGCTGTCAGTTTGAAATTGAGTTAGTGTTCCAGGCCGTCAGTCCCGTACAACCGAAGGAATAAAAATAGAAACCAAAAATGATAACCATCTTTACGGCTTGCAGACATTCACTCGTCTCCTGCCAAATCGTTACTGCACTGCAGAGCGTATAAATCTCTCCGCGCTCCTTCCACATCAGGGCGCATCATCGATGTGCCCGCTCGAGTGGGCATTCGAACGCTTTGGGGAATTAAACGCAAACACCACCATCATCAGTTGCTCCTCTGCAAATAGGTTGACTTCAAATTCGATTACCTCATGCGCAACCAAGTGTCGCTTAAGTGCTTTACAGACACCTCTCCCCTATCCACAGAAACGCGACAACAAAAGGAAAATGTACACAGGAGCAAACAAAAACGAGAGCGGAATGTGAAAATGACCAAAACAAAGGGCTCACCTGTTGTTGTCCTGTTGCAGCGAAATTAACTGGTCCATTGCGTCCTGCGGCTATTGGTGGTTCTTTCATCAGGCCAGTCGGATGTATGGGTGCTCCCTTCCAATTCTCCGGGGTGGTGGGATGAAATTCCGGTGGGCCAAAAGGTGGAAAACCAGCGCCTGGTCCCAGTAGTGGTGGCTCTTTAAATTGACAATAAGTTGTTATGAGGCCAACTGTATTCGTTCAATTCGTTTGATTTGATTTTTTTTTTCAGTTTTCAGTTTTCAGTTGTGGGTGTTTATGTTTTGTGTGAGTGGAGGTGTGTGTAATGCAATTTACATAGATGTTTGCGTTTAGTGGATGTGTGAGTGTGTGTGTTTGTGTTTGAAGAAAGGATTCACATGCGTGCACAGGAAGTTTCAGGAAAACAAACAAAAATGGAAATAAAAAAAGAGAAAAAACATTCATGGTGAGGATTTCAATTTGAACAGAAAACAAAAAATAAGAGGAATTAAATTAATTCATGTACATAAAAAATAAATACAGGATTTGCATGCATCATGACCACCACCAGGACCACCCCAAGGGCACACCGATGAATGAATGAATGAATGAATGATCATGGGGCACGGGAGTATTCAGGAAGCGGTTTATCTGGATTCGCTTTGCATTCGAGATTGGCAAAATTGAATTGACAAAGCCGCAGGGATTGGCATGGAGGGGGCGATGGGTACAGGGTTAAAGGTGGGTTCATGTTTGTGACCAGAGTTAGGGACAGTTTCGCTTTGGGAATAGATTTTCAATTACATACGTGGGCTTTTTTTTGTGTTTGTACAGCTTGTTAAAGCAGACACATCGGTGCAGGACTTCTGCTTTCTTGATGTAGAGGCAGAGGTCCGTTTTTAATCCTAATGAGTTATTGGAAATTGGAAAATATGATTTTATCCGTCCACAAAATTAGAATGTCCCACTCTCCACATCTGAATCAAGCGATTCCTCTCAAAACAGACAGTCCGGAGTCAAATGAGTGGTTCTGTTGCATAATCCACTTGAAGGCAAAAGCGGACTGATCAACGAACTACAAACGATGGTTAACAATGTGCACGCTGATTGGGCCGTGGAGAAGTTAAAAGCCGAACACAATCCTTTTCGTGCGAATGGATTTGGGAACGAGCAACTTTTTCAAACTTGGATGTCAATCAGACACCAGAACCTAAAACCCTGACATCCTACGAGTAAAATCCACATATTACAACTTGTTGCAGATCTGACGTAGATTTGTCGACACAGCCGAGCCCAAAGCTCCTTCTAAGAGCTGTGTCAGGAGGTCGCAATCAGTCATACTGGCTGGACTATTGCTCCAGCTTAGAGAGACTTCGAAACGGAGGTTCCGAGTTTGACAACGAGACGAAGACCGAGAATCTGGTATACAGTCGAAGGTCTCATATAGTTAGAGAGATAAGTTAGACAGCAGGTAACTTTCTATGAATGATACATGTGAGTTCCTTGATAGTGCTGCGTGCAACGTGCAACCCTTGCAAGAGTGGACACTTTGAGCAAGCGAGAGCGTGGTTGAGAGGGGGAGTGAGCGTTATTTATGAGCCTTCTTATCCAGCCGCAGCATTCTGGAGTTTGGTTCGAAATGGCCATAACTAGTGCGGTGAAGAGGGGGACGAAAGATGGGAACAGACCTAAGTTTACGTGGGTTTGTATTAAGGGATATCATTCCCAGTAACCCAGGGGAATCAATGAAACCAGTCTAAATCTGGAGCACGAAGTGTTTGTCAGCGACTTCACGACGATTTTCTACAGTTTGTAGGCTAGCCAATTTAAGCCGGTGTTCATGGGGAGGTAGTCTAAGGTTGTCGGCCCATGGAAGATTGCGTAAAGCAAGGTACAGGTTAGATTCAAGGGCAGTGAGTTCATTGAAAAGGTGACCAGACGCAGGAACCCAGGTCTGACAAAGGTAATGAATAGGGATTTTATAACTTAGGGGTTAGAGAATTCCTTAGACCAGCGTTATATGAATCCAAGAGAACTGTTGCCAGAAGCTGCCTGTCACAAATGAGACCCAAATAAATTTCGGAGACTACGAGAATGGATTCGTTGCGCAAGTAATAGGCTCTTTGGGCAGAAGGGGGAAGGCGTTTCCTGGAAGTGGTTATGGATTGACGTTTGATTATAAGTCGTTTTTGTCAAACCATAAGTAGAATGATTTTAGGTCACTTTTAAAATAGAGAGAGAGAGAGAGAGAGAGAGAGAGAGAGAGAGAGAGAGAGAGAGAGAGAGAGAGAGAGAGAGAGAGAGAGAGAGAGAGAGACATTGAGGATAGTTATGGTCGTAATGATCCTTATGTCGCCCGCGTAAATAGACAGATCAGAATATTTTATAATGTGACCGACATCATTTATTGTTCGTTCAAAGAATAAGGGACCAAGATGACTGCCTTGAGGAACTCCTGAAGTGGCGTTAATGGGGTCAGAGAGAAAGAGAGAGATGATCGAAGGATAACTCTATACTGGTGATACTCAGGGTACGCCTTGCAGAAGTCGGTGGTCATACCATCAACCTCCTTCCTATAATCTTTTCAAGGCCTTCGAGACGAACTCGGTTAGGTTAGTCGTAGTGGATCTACCACTTAGTTAAACTTAGTCGCCAACAATGATGAAGTCATGTCCGGTGTCAGCGACATCAAGCAGAGAGTCAACCGCATCAACAGCCAGCTGGCATGCATGGATGGATAGGGCATATAACAGCAGAGAATGTACACACACCGCTTGGATGTTGTTATTTTAGCACATACGCATAAGAAAGGAGTTTCATTTGACACCTAGACAAGAGTTGCATCCAGACAAGTATGAATGGCTAAAAGAACGCCGCGGCCTTTGGGTCCGATGTATTTTAAGTGCACAGAAAGTGGTGATGAAAAACCCTAATGTTTCTTGTCTCTGTGGGCCTGGAACTGAAACAACAAGCCTATCCTGTTCTACAACCTTGACCCCACTATGGATAGCTTTGATGTTAAAAGGCAATCATATGGAGAAATCTTACTGCAAATACACCCCTGTTGTGGGTTCTGTCGAATATGATGTGGCTTAAAACACCCGGAGTTGAAGAAGCCATCAGATGGTAGAAGACAGAGACTGGATTCTCTTGGGAGGAGCGAGGGGCACGCACATTGGCTGTGCGAGCAGCTAAAGACAAGTCTTGGAAGGAGTGACCACAGACGACCATAGCTCTGCGTAAAACGTCTTCTGGCAAACCATTCGCCGACTCAGAAGAAGGAAATTCAACATCATTGAAGGAGTGAAGTCAAAGGATAGTGTGTTGCTTTCCAATGAGGTGGACGTCTTACGCAGATGGAGCGAGCACTTTTGGGAGCTGATCAATAGTGAAGGATGGCAGACCCGTAGCCTTGAGTGGGGCAGAGCATAGTCTAATTGCAGAGGAAGTCATTTTGGCGATTGAATCGCTGAAAGTTGGCAAGTCCGACGGTGTCGATAAAATCCGGCCAGAAATGCTCAAGGCAATGGGTAAAGAGGGAGTTTTATTGCTCTCTTGTGTCATTAAAGTCTGGGAACGTGTTGAGGCACGTTCCCAGAGGTTTCTGTAGCTCTTTTCAAGAAGGGGGCCAAAAGGCATCTCTTTTAAGTCTCCCCGGGAAAGTCTTCGCTAGGGCATTGCAGGCTCGTTCTAGAGCTATGGTCGAGCCCAGGATGGAGGATGAACAGTGCGGCTTTCGTCCCGGCAGAAGTACAACCGACCAGCTTTTCACTCAAAGAATGGCTCTTGAGAAGGCTTGGGAGTATGCCAAGATCGACAGCTGTTTTGTAGAACGAACGAGGTAAACTCTGAAGTGTCCTGCAGAAGTATGGGATTGATGGTCCTCTTCTGCGGATCATTCAGTCTATATACACAAACTGTAGCATCTGCGTTACCCGTGCTAAATCCCCACCTTTCACCGTGGGGGTTGGACTTCGCCAAGGGTGCGTCTTGCCACCTCTCCTTTCATAGACTGGATGTTTCAGCGCAGCCGACCCGAGGAATGTTTCAAATTGGGAGAGTTGAGGGTTAGTCATGTTCTCTTTGCAGATGACTTAGTTATCCTCACATCTTCCCAGAGGGAACTCCAGCGCGCATTGGATAGGTTTGGGGTCATATGTGCTGAATGCTGGGATGAAGCTTAACAGAGGCTATGGTAATTTCCAGAACTCCTGTTCAATGCACTCTACAGGTTAGGGGACTCCCACTGAAGCAGGTGGAGACGTTTAATTATCTCGGGATCTTTTTCACGAGTGGTGGGAGAGGTAATGCTGAACATTCCTGGAGGACCCGTCAAGCTGGGCCAACTCTGAAAGAGCTTGAAAGATCTGTTATAAGGAAGGCCGAGCTTGGTGCCAAGTGATCTTGAATTTGAGCAATTAGTCAAGCGATCTTGAAATTTTGGTAATGACCGAAGGAATAAGATCGCGAATACAACGCTGCTGAGACGAGATTTCTTCGTGTGGGAATTACTCGCCGGAATAGGTTGCGCGAGGAACTCCACATTGAGCAGTTCCTTTTTCGAACGAAACGGGCTGATTTGGTGGATTGGTCACGTGCCATGAATGTTCCCATCATCACGACCTCGGAGACGGGCTTTGAATGCTATTCCGTCAGGTAGGCGATCGCTTGGAAGACCCAGGAGGTGGTGGTTGCACCAATCCAAAAACTTGCCTGGTTACGCTTGGGCATAACTCCTGATGAGTTAGTGTCGATGGCGGAAGCTCAACTTGCCTGGAGGATCTCTCGTGCGTGGTTTACCCCCGAGACCCCCTTAATGGATCATGCTGGTCAGAAGAAGATTCTGATGATGATGCCCAAAAGGTGTTCGAAAGGCTCGCAAGGACGATGACGTCAGTGTAAGGTATTCGTGGAGTGGAGGGCGTCACCCAGATGGATGATAACAAAGCAGCCCAAGGCTGGTATCGGCAGTGAAAGATGATATCGCCTTTGTCACAATTAGGCGATTTGTCATGATGACTGGGCACATATGTCCAACAAATAATGGTACTCCCTTGTTGACTCAGTGGAACGACTGAATGCTAGACAACAGAACTGCTTTTAAAAACTATCAGAAATATACCGAAACTTAGTGAATTAAATAAATTGCGGAACACTCCTTTGAGATTCTGGCTTGGGTCTGTCCGCAAACTGAGTTTGGCAACAACGACAAGCTGAATAGAGTCCCAAGAGAACATCGATGATCCGCCTGGAGACATAAGACTGATCCCAACAATCATCGGCCACGAACAGACGACCCCTTTTAAAAAAAATAAATAAATCTGAGCCGCCCAAACCAGTCCTACTCGTATGCTGGTAAAGTGATTTAAATGCCAGAGAGCGTATCTTCCCCAACGCACTCCAGTCGACAAGCTTCCCTAGCGCCTGTGCTGTCACAATGAATCAAAGTCAGATACCAGATCAGGGTCGTTTCATAATTGCACCACTTTGTGTGGATTTAAATATCGTGTCACGAACCGAACTGTCCTCCCTTGGCGACCAATCCCGCGCAATCCCATGAAGGAGCAATTTTTCACAGATTTTTAAATTTTTCCTTTTATTCTGTGCCATTTGCCAACCCTACCACAACGTTGGCGGTAACTGCAATCGTTTAACATAAATCAGTTACACTTCCCATTCGTCGTTGCTCTGTGTGCCTTCTCCCACCTCAAGCTCCCCAAGCCACTGCTGACTTCGCGTGCCACAAGCTCAAGTCATCATAAGCCGCAAACAAGGACGCACAAGGAAAGTGGCTAAAACCTGTCAAAAGCCAAACAGAAACTGTTTAGTTCCAATTAATATTAATTTATTCGGCGACATTTTGTTTTGAAGTTGTGAACTGTGCTGGAAGTGGAGGCGATTGGGAGGAGGAGTTGGGGATGCCCGAGCGTAATTAGAATTAACAGCCATTCATTCAGAGGGACATACGAATTTCTCTCTGCTTCAGTGCCCCCTCGCACTCGTTGTTTCCTTGTCCGGAAATGTTGTATTAGCAGCCCCCGACGAATGAACCCTTTGCAGCGCAGAAAAAGGACATGAAGTCAGAATGTCGTTCCACTCGAATGGTCGCCGGGGAGAGGCAAAAAAGCGAACAAACAACGAGGACATTTCCACACCATCATTCCCTTGCTACCTCCATTCCCCTCCTCACTCTTGCCCTGTCGTGTGACAAAGTGGAAGCAATTTTGTTAAAATTCATTTCCCCCCTTCCACCCGCTCCGAACCGATGTATAGTGCTCCATCATGTTGTAGGTACGGTCCCGGAAGTGGAACACGCAGGCTCAAGCAGAAACAATCAGACTGTGTGTGTGCTCAGATATGGGGCAGAGACCACTACCCGACCACCACCGAGCCGAGACGGAGAGCAAAAAGGACGAAAATTGAAATAATTGAGGACATTTCTCTATCGGGTGCGAACATCATATTTTTTCATACGCGCACTCAACATTCAACATTGAACGCATTCGCCAAGCGGGAGGATGTGTGATGGATAATGTTGAATTTTTCAGGATTAATAACGTCCTTGTGTGATGGCTTGTGATTTGCCGGGATGTTCCCTTTTGAAATGAGCGCGGTTTATGATGCGTAATATTTTATGCGAGAATAGCACACACACGCCCGTGTGCATGCACACGCCATGTGAACGAACTGTGTTTTTGGATGTGCTTTGCCGTTTGGGGCATATCCCTGCGGTGCCTTCAACGAGGGTGTCGTCGGTCGGTCGTAGATAAATGATGACAAAAGGGCCACCGGCTGGGAGTGAGGGACGATATCACTTTCGTCAGAATTGGGCGATTTGTCACGAGGAGTGAGTGAATTAATCTTGAAACGGAATTTGTTTTGCTTTAAAGAGAAGTGTCGACGGGTGTGGAAAGTTCTCGGCTACGTCCCTGGTTCACGCCCAAAAACAAGGCAACCTTGAATGCGGATATAGTTCTCAAGCAACAACTCTGATGTGGACCCATGACTCAACCAGAAATTTTGACTTGGGCTTCAACGAAGCCTGAAGCTGAGCCTCAGCTAAGGAGCCAGAGGTAGACCTGGCAAAGCAGGAACACCTGACAAGCTGAGCCTCCCCTGAGGAGCCAGAGGTAGACCTGGCAAGCAGGAAGACCTGACAAGCTGAGCCTCAACTAAGAAGCCAGAGGTGGACCTGGCAAAGCAGGAAGACATGACAAGCTGAGCCTCCCCTGAGGAGCCAGAGGTAGACCTGGCAAGCAGGAAGACCTGACAAGCTGAGTCTCAACTAAGGAGCCACAGGTAGACCTGGAAAGCAGGAAGACCTAACAAGCTGAGCCTCAACTAAGGAGCCAGAGGTAGACCTGGCAAGCAGGAAGACCTGGCAAGCTGAGCCTTAACTAAGGAGCCAGAGGTAGACCTGGCAAGCAGGAAGACCTAACAAGCTGAGCCTCAGCTAAGGAGCCAGAGGTAGACCTGGCAAGCAGGAGGACCTGACAAGCTGAGCCTCAACTAAGCAGCTAGAGGTAGACCTGGCAAGCAGGAAGACCTGACAAGCTGAGCCTCAACTAAGCAGCTAGAGGTAGACCTGGCAAGCAGGAAGACCTGACAAGCTGAGCCTCAACTAAGAAGCCAGAGGTGGACCTGGCAAAGCAGAAGACCTGACAAGCTGAGCCTCCCCTGAGGAGCCAGAGGTAGACCTGGCAAGCAGGAAGACCTGACAAGCTGAGCCTCAACTAAGCAGCTAGAGGTAGACCTGGCAAGCAGGAAGACCTGACAAGCTGAGCCTCAACTAAGAAGCCAGAGGTGGACCTGGCAAAGCAGAAGACCTGACAAGCTGAGCCTCCCCTGAGGAGCCAGAGGTAGACCTGGCAAGCAGGAAGACCTGACAAGCTGAGCTCAACTAAGGAGCCAGGGGTAGACCTGGCAAGCTGAGCCTTAACTAAGGAGCCAGAGATAGACCTGGCAAGCAGGAAGACCTGACAAGCTGAGCCTCAACTAAGAAGCCAGAGGTGGACCTGGCAAAGCAGGAAGACATGACAAGCTGAGCCTCCCCTGAGGAGCCAGAGGTAGACCTGGCAAGCAGGAAGACCTGACAAGCTGAGTCTCAACTAAGGAGCCAGAGGTAGACCTGGCAAGCAGGAAGACCTGACAAGCTGAGCCTCAACTAAGGAGCCACAGGTAGACCTGGAAAGCAGGAAGACCTAACAAGCTGAGGCTCAACTAAGGAGCCAGGGGTAGACCTGGCAAGCTGAGCCTTAACTAAGGAGCCAGAGGTAGACCTGGCAAGCAGGAAGACCTGACAAGCTGAGCCTCAACTAAGAAGCCAGAGGTGGACCTGGCAAAGCAGGAAGACATGACAAGCTGAGCCTCCCCTGAGGAGCCAGAGGTAGACCTGGCAAGCAGGAAGACCTGACAAGCTGAGTCTCAACTAAGGAGCCAGAGGTAGACCTGGCAAGCAGGAAGACCTGACAAGCTGAGCCTCAACTAAGGAGCCACAGGTAGACCTGGAAAGCAGGAAGACCTAACAAGCTGAGTCTCAACTAAGGAGCCAGAGGTAGACCTGGCAAGCTGAGCCTTAACTAAGGAGCCAGAGGTAGACCTGGCAAGCAGGAAGACCTGACAAGCTCAGCCTCAACTAAGGAGCCAGAGGTCGACCTGGCAAGCAGGAAGACCTGACAAGCTGAGGCTCAACTAAGGAGCCAGAGGTAGACCTGGCAAGCAGGAAGACCTGACAAGCTCAGCCTTAACTAAGGAGCCAGAGGTAGACCTGGCAAGCAGGAAGACCTGACAAGCTGAGGCTCAACTAAGGAGCCAGAGGTAGACCTGGCAAGCAGGAAGACCTGACAAGCTCAGCCTCAACTAAGGAGCCAGAGGTCGACCTGGCAAGCAGGAAGACCTGACAAGCTGAGCCTCAACTAAGGAGCCAGGGGTAGACCTGGCAAGCTGAGCCTTAACTAAGGAGCCAGAGGTAGACCTGGCAAGCAGGAAGACCTAACAAGCTGAGCCTCAACTAAGGAGCCAGAGGTAGACCTGGCAAGCAGGAAGACCTGACAAGCTGAGCCTCAACTAAGAAGCCAGAGGTGGACCTGGCAAAGCAGGAAGACCTGACAAGCTGAGTCTTAACTAAGGAGCCAGAGGTCTACCTGGCAAGCTGAGCCTCAACTAAGGAGCCAGAGGTAGACCTGACAAGCTGAGCCTCCCCTAAGGAGCCAGAGGTAGACCTGGCAAGCAGGAAGAGCTGATAAGCTGAGCCTGAACTAAGGAGCCAGAGTTAGACCCAAACAACACGCCCGAGGCGTATCTGGGTCTTTACCAAAAAGGCCTAAAAGGGACATGTTCCTTAAGCAAGAAGCCTGAGGTGGTCCTGTTACTCATCCGATGTGGACCCAGGACTCAACCAAGAACCCTGGTTTCAACAAGTTGCCTGAGTTGAGCCTAATACTTTACCCAAAAGCCATCCCTTAGTTGTAGTCCTGAGCACCAACCAAAAGACTCGGGTCTCAACAAAAAGAAGACTCTAATGGAACCCGACTTGACAACCTTAAGGTCACGGCACTAGAGCTTGCAGCGGATTAAAACGGGAGCCTATTGTTTTATGCTGAATCTCACTAGAAACCTTTTTGGCAGTTGTTCTTCTGATCATCAATGGAGAGGCGGTGGTTGCAGTGAAGCAGTCCAGGATTAAATCCAACCACAACGGCCACGAGCCAAATGCATTCCTTGTCCCTTGAATACAAGGACAAGAACGGCTGTTACTTTAAATCTCCGACTCAGCTTTCAACGTCGGGCGTCTACAGACTTCAACCCAATAAAGACCTTAAATCCATCTCAAACCTGACAAAAAAAACATGTCTGACATCTAACAACTGACAACATGCTGGTTATTCCCACAAGAGGATATAGTAGTTCCCCATCCAAGAGCCATCCCACCTTAGCAAATTTCCGTTCTTTGAGAACACACATCGCCCACACACACACACGTCTTTGCATCCATTAATCTCTCGCACGACAAAAATTCCACCCTCAGCGGCTCCCAGTCGACAATGCGCTGCCATCAACCCACCGAAAGCAAACACAGCGTCAACAGGAAAAAGACAAGTTAAATCCCATTTGAATGCTCGTCTTCCTCCAGACTGAGACCAACGCCAGCAGGCCCCCCTCCGACAGTCATCACGGAGTCCTGTCTTCACGAAGCTCCCCGCGTGAGCACTTGGCAAATGCCACGCCGAAATGAATGAGGTTAATAGCAAAGCGATTATCCTCAGCTAATCCCATTTTCACGAACCCGAACCCGAGCACCTGACAACACACCGGCACTCGGCGCGGCTCCGCGGGGTTTGTTGCGTGGATTAGGTGTTTGTGCGTTTTGTCTATTCCGCATCATACGCCGCCAGAGGATCCGGTGCATGGCACACACACCTAACGGAGATTAATGGAGCGAATTAATTGGATGGTTGGTTGGTGCTTTTTTTCCTCGGCTGTGCCGCTTTTCACCTCTCCTTCAACGCGCACGTAAATGCACCGACAAAGAGTTTAATTGTCAATCATTCACTGCGCTGCCACCAGGGGTGGGCGGTTTTAATGAGGACTTCAATTTGATTGAAGACAATTTCCCACAATCTCCTCCCACGCATTTAATTGATGGGCAAACTTTGAACATTTCATCACGTCACATCCTTGAGAAGTGGACCCAAACTTCTTTTCGGGGGACAAAGGAGAGACACATTACAGCCAGGATTCCTTCGCAAATAGTTGCCATAATAGCGCTTAGGTTGCGAACTTTTATTGGCCCATGGATCAGTGCCAGTTATGTCCTAAATGCCATTAAATCCTCGTCAATATTTAAATCTCTTGAGATCCGCACAAAGGATCCACGGGGGTGGGTGAGGTGAGGCTGCCTTTTTTGCGTTCGCCTCCATCGAGATATTGAATATGTGAGTGAGGCATTTTGCTTTGATGCCGCGCGCACATATCGGATACATGAGAGCCCTCTGAACCTTAACCGATGCTCGTTCTGCCCTCCTTCCTTGGCTGCCGGAGGGGCCGAGGGAAAGCAAATTGAATATGTATGCATGGCGGGGAGTGATGCTTGGGAAAACAATATTTTTTTCCGTTCGTTTTTGCATCGGAATTGTAGTCAATTGCGAGCGAGGGCGACAGAGAGCGAGTTGCTCCGGCATTAATCTTTTAAAAGACAATAATATGCAAATGGAGGATTTATTTTTGAATGATTCTGTGTACGGATTGAATGGGTGGCCTTGGGGTTAGGAGTAGTTTTGCCACAAAATTGGGATGTGAATAGAGAGCATGTGTGTATGTGTGCATGTGTGTGGGTTGCTGGGATATCGACTGGGATTATGGGAATTTTGACAGCTTACTATGATTTGCATCGATTCGAGGGCGGAATGGGATTTGGAAAAACTGAAATCTGTAAAAACAGGGCCAGAGGCAATGAGTTTTGATTCGTGGAAGTGGATTAGATTGCAGTTGCTGGTTTCGTGGGCCGCACAGCGCGACAGTTAGATGGAAGCGTAAATAGCTGAGAGTGGGTTAGAGTATGCAAATTTGTTTTTCGAAAAGGGTTTAGAAAGGGAACAGAAGTTGAGGTGTACAGCCCAGGCACCACGATCATCTCTGACACGTTGAAGAGTGAATAAAGGCAGGAGTAGGCTGGTGATGGTCAACATTTATCGACATTATATGCTGTCCCTTCGTTATCAAACGATGTCTGGCCGATGTCAACCGTCGGACATTTAAAATAAGAGCTTCGACTGTCACGACAGTTTAGTCAGGACACTGTCTTATTTCTAGTCTCCTTTTGGGTTGACAGATTCAGCCAAGCATTTTTGTCAGTTGAGGAGAGAGTGCGGAGGACACCCAAAGAAGTGCCACGTCCCACAAAAATATCCCTCTACCGAGATGTGGAAGCATATATGAGGCTGATAGCCTGTGCAAAAGCAGGGTAACCCGCAAAACCCGAAAGTTTCCAAAGTACCAAAGTTACCACTTTTGTACTGATAGCGCCTCATATGTACAAAGGCTGCGCGTCGAAAGCAAATCCACCGCGGAAGGTATCTGATTTGTGACTAGACTGAGCCACTCGATGCACTCGATGTTCTTTACAACCCTCGGGTAGACAATTGCACAGAACCGTCCTTGTTATTGAACAGCAGACGAAATGGTCTTTGGACACTAATCTCCCGACTTTACGCCTACTATTGTAAGCACGTGCCTTTGGACAAGACAAATCCAATAGGCGTCATTGCGGAAGTAGGTGTTGTGGCACTCCATGGACTCTTTGAGAATCCATTGTGTGCCACAGATGGATCTGGAAACTGTTGATCGAGAACAAGTTCAGCCCCGAAGCCAATCAGCAGTGAAACAGACCTTGAACAGCTTACTTTCTGACAGGCCCTGTCATACGCATTGACCCATCAAAGACCTAAGAAGGACTGAAAGTAATTAGGTCGGCATTGTCGGTTGTCTGATACCCGCAGAAGGTGTGATTTATGGGACTGCCAAAGCCATTAGATGGTTCACATGGTTTCAGCGCACCCACATCAATTACGCCCATCGTTGCAGGAAGCGAAAGGAAATGGGAAGGACACACCCTTTTTAAATTGTCCAGTAAATAAGTGATAAAATCAGAATCACAACAACCCAAATCCCTCCCGCCACTAAAATACACAAATTTAATTCAAAAGGGAAACTATTTGCCGCATGCAACGCCAAGTAAGCAGCACACAGCTCTCAAAGGCTGACAACACCTTTCCAAAGTCCCCAATGTCAACGCGCGCGCACAATCTGCTGCTTAATCCACAGGCCAAATATTTGCGGTATGGTAATAAGTGGCTTTCCAAACACACACCCTGCACACTGGTCGGCGACGACGACGACACCACTCGTTCATTGAATGGCTTCATCTTTCGTTGAGCGTGTCAGCTGCGCCGGGTGGGGCGCTGCTTCGGGTGGTGTTGAGGGAAAAGAAAATGAAAGTTCACAGGTGCACAACAGTCAATGGGTGCATCATCGTTCTTCACGTCCCCGCCCCAACCCCCCACTCGAGGGGGGTGATGTGTGCGCATCAGAGTCTCATCTCTTGTCAGGATGACAAGTCAGGTGTAAGTAAGGCACCAGCAGTGTGGGGCTCAGGCGGATGACATGACATTGGATGTGACGTGATAGAGCATCGAGACGCGGCATGACAAGCTCTGTGTCATACTCTCAAAGGATAACGTTAATCATTTACCGGTTTCCATTTTTTCGTTCGTTCATTCTGTGTTCCCATGTGAATGCACATCCCTCCGCATGTCGCCGTGGCAGATGAGCAACGACAGGTAAGGAATTTCCCTTGTGAACTCCCATTCTTGACTTTCTCAAATTTTGATCAGTTGACATGTACGCCACCACCCGCACAAACCTGGGAGAATCTATGGTTCACGTGACACATGGGATTCGGGTGTGGGGGTGCCACACATGTTCACTTTGAGCGAGAGCACACGTCCTGACACGGTAAATGGTTCCATTTGACTTGACGAATTTTATAAATTGTTTCTCAATGACTAAGTCGAACTGAACAACAGCGACCACCTCGTGCTGGGAGATGCAATGCAAGCGTGGTCCAGCAAATTGAACGTCTGATGTGTGCGGTTGAAGTGGCAATGACCGATGGAGCAGATCAACGTGTGTGTGTGTGTCCGAAAGGAGGAATGATCTGCAGAGGGGTTCTAGTCCCTTGGCTTTAAGTCGCATGTCAGTCAAATTTCCAAATATTTTCGTCAGTCTATGATGAGCTTTTAATTGCTTAAAGAGAAGGTTTGCCCTGACCCACTGCTAAAGTCGTGATGTACACCCGTCGCTCCACTGTTTCCTTCGCGCTTGGAGTTGAATCAATTTGTGCAAGCAAGCGGAGTTATTCTTTTGCGTCCGAAATTAATTTTGAACGACGTAGAAAGTTGGAAGACGATGACACTACATGATAGACTCCGGGCTGATTAAGAATCACTACCAGGCATTATTATGTTTTCCTCGATTTATTGCCTCTATTCATCATCGATGCAAGCAGCAGACGTACTGCCGAGAAGTATTAGGCATGTCGTGGCTGTTGTATAACCCTCCGAATACACTCCCAACCCACAATTCCATCACCTGGAGAATTTGCGCCCCTTCACACATCTCTCTTCTTCCAAAAACATACATATGCCAAGTGCAAGGTACCCCATCTGAACCCTGCGGCGTGTCATTGCATTGATAAGCTTTACATTGCCCATCATATGAAGCCATTTTCCCCCTTTCATCACCGACCACACATCTAATCCTTCAGTCAACCCCACACCAGTCATTATCACCCCCTCCCATCACCATTTGCCTTCTGTCATAATCTGAGACATAAATCATTTTAATTACGAGATGGCAGCAGCATTAAAGTCGACGAGTGGGCAACAGACTTCCATCTCTCACCACAAATGTATCCTGTCCAACCAACCTCCCACCAACCCCATCCGCACACACTCACCACCACCACCACCATCACCACCCCCATGCAGGGGAGCACAAGTTAATTAAGAAAAAAGAAGCGTTGACAGCCCTAATTTTGCGCTCCTTGTCACATTGGCTCCCGCTGGGTTTGACTGCACTTGCAACAGAAACCACCATCGACACCGCCACCGCCACCCCCACCCGGGAAGCATGAGCTTCTCGCCTCGATTGTCACCCTTCTATCTTCCTCTTCCTGGTGGAGCGCGAAAATAGTGGAAAATGTGGGAAAATTAAACATCTCCAGCACTGTTTACTTCCATTTCCAGTTTGGCAGCAGTCTAAGATGCGGGGTTGGCTGGCGGCGAGGATTGAAGTAAAGTTAAACATTGTGTCCTTGGATGGAAAATAATTCATTATGTTATTATTGATCCTTTTTCTCCCTCTCTCTCCACCCCAACCAACAAAAAAAAAACAAAGAATCTCCAGTCTACCAGGATAATAGATTCATGGACTCGTCTCCGTCGACCATCGAGCTCTGTGGGTGATATTTATCAGCTGTCCTTCGAGTTTCCCTCAGACTGGGGGACGCCGCGGCGCAGCGTCTTTCGTTTAATTGCCATTATCTCTCGTGTGTCAAGTGATAGTGGCTGCCGCGGCAGCGGTTGTGTGAGCAGATTGTGTCCCAGCTAAGTTCCCGCTCGCAGAAGCCACAGTCAGGCTTCGTCCGTGATTATGACGAATTGCAGTAATTAGTTTGGTTTTTTAAACTCTGTTTCCTGCTTGTCCGTTTTTCCATCCTTAAGTCGATTGTTTATCCCCTTTCGACTGACGGAATCCGAGACAGGACTCACGGTAATGAGAAATTTTGGATTGTGTTTACCTCGCTGAGGGCTGCATCGGAAAGGACATGATTTATTGGAGTTTCGAGTTCTTCTTACTTTTGGACGTGCACAATCGATTTTGTTGCGAAAGTTTTTCAAGAAGTATGGGCAACAAGTTTGGCCCCCTCATTTGACTGAATAAAAATGAGGTTTTCCTGTTGCCTTTGGAACGGTTAAGGGATGTGCATGGGTTGGTAACTTATTTGCACGACGCCTGTCTAACATTCCTCGAAGGAAGAACCAATTCAGTGGAAATGAGATGACGGACAAAGAAGAAATGAAGGGTCTTTGGGAGAGGATAGGCAATCACTCAACATCTGAAGATCGTAACTATATTGCCTTAAGCGCCTTAAGAACATCGATGACTGGGAAAGGCTTCCAAGAAATTGCACCTAGGAGAGTTGTCAAATTCTTGAAGGCGGCTTAGCATCCTAAACCAAGGGAGGGGGGTACAATAGATCTTTTTGGTCGCAGTACTGGTGTCCACAAGTTCTTCAATCCAATAAGCACCCTAAGTCGAATCTGAGGACAAGCTTCTGGAACGTCATAGAGAGACAGATTTTTCCTGAGTGGGTACAGGGGTCTGTGACGCATCTTCTTTAGGCCCCAGTGGACTCATTGTGGTGTCCAGGAAAAAACCCTCCTTAGCTTCCCCATGTTATTGAGCAGTCTTGTCTAGGAATAAAATAGTAATACCCGACTTATCTGCAAAACTCTCAGACATCGACTGAGTGGAAATAAAGGTTTGAAAATTGGACTTCGGTGCGATTAATGTCAATGTATGATGACTTCAGCGCAAACAAAGTGAAGTGAATCGCAGAAAAAATATGCCAAAAATGTAACCTCCAATTTATGCACTTCCAAAATCTCCTCAAAATCAATTCAGTGACGTTTTGAATGAGTTTACTTGTGTTTTCATTCAAAATACTGCTTATTTCTATATTACAACTTTACTTTAATGACATTTGTTGGAAACAATTTGAGAAAGTCCTCAAGCTCAGGGCCTTGATGGAAAAAGTCAAGGAAATTATATCATTTATCCAAGTTAAGCCTCTGCCCAACTTTGAGACAAACGATTTCTGCCATATTTAAAGCCGTCAGTTTTCATTCAATTTGTAGAATACTGATATTGCCTGCATAAGATTACAAGTGTAGCCTACATAAAAAAAAGGCAAACAACATTTCTGTAAACTTGCGTTCTCAATGTCTTCAACGTAAACTGCACTATATCACATCCTTGTTTGAATCCCAACCTCCTATTGAAGCACTTACAAACTGACCACTTTGGTATTCGTATTCGTTGTTACTGTGTGCTCAAACGTACAACCCTATGACGTTAGCGCGATAGAGTTGTACGAAAGGCTCTAAGTGTAAAAGAATTCGCAATTGTCATCGAAGCAACATAGAACCAAAGGCAGTCCAACTAGTTCTTGAAAATGACAAAGTTAAGGAATTCCTTATAAGCGTAATCTTGGTTAGCAAAAATAATAATCAATACAAGCTCATAGCCTTAAGAGGTACCACCTCCAGGGCCGAGTTATATCAATTCTTCTGTGGGTGCTAGTCATTAAGAAAGTCCTGGAGGGTCTCGAATCTCGAGAACCAAAGGCAGTTGTCGGCGACGGCGACCTTATGATCCTGCTCGTGGCAAGTAAGCTAGTAGAAAATGCAATGACCATTTTGTCGCCATTCTCAGAGGGGCGACATCTTGTGGTTCGAGTATTAACCATCATAAGGACAGAGTGGGACCCAGAGAGAAATTCTGCAGTTCAGACTATGGCTAATTCGGGACATATGTCTTTCTCTCTCTCTCTCTCTCTCTCTCTCTCTCTCTCTCTCTCTCTCTCTCTCCCTCTTCCTCTTCCTCTTCCTCTTCCTCTTCCTCTTCCTCTTCCTCTTATTCCTCCTCTTCCTCCTCCTCTTCCTCTTCCTCTTCCTCTTCCTCTTCCTCTTCCTCTTCCTCTTCCTCTTCCTCTTCCTCTTCCTCTTCCTCTTCCTCTTCCTCTTCCTCTTCTTCCTCCTCCTCCTCCTCCTCCTCTTCCTCTTCCTCTTCCTCTTCCTCTTCCTCTTCCTCTTCCTCTTCCTCTTCCTCTTCCTCTTCCTCTTCCTCTTCCTCTTCCTCTCCCTCTCCCTCTCCCTCTCCCTCACCATCTCAAGGAGAGAGACCTGCAATGTCAATTATAGAAATCCAAGCACCAGGAATACGAAATGCAAATTTCAACCTCAGGGTGTTTTATTGATAACTCAGTACTCAGCTCAGCATTGATTCTCAATAAAACGCACATCAAATTTTATTTTTTTGTGCCTCAAGTTACTGCCTTACTTCCATGGCATTAGATGTCAAAATACAAATAGAGCGCCTCTCATTTCTTGTCAGATGTGTTTAATAATGTTCGCACAAATGTGGTTTTATTCACTACAAGCGTTTGAATACTAAATAAACGATGGATTACAAACTGGGGTACGCTACATCTTCGAAAAGTGTTGTCAGCGGCATCTGCGATTCAGTGGTGTTATCTGAATCGTAGTGAGTCGGCACCTAGGAAAAAGATTATTCAAAGCTCTCTAGCCAGTATTGGCTGTCAGATATCACTGAGTGGATTCTGCTCAGTAAACTGTTTTGTTGTTGATTCGCGTGTAAAAGTAATACTGAGCTGAGTACAGATTCTCAAAAAAACAAGCCTAATCACTTGACCATACCTACCTTGGCAGTCTCAACTTCGTACAGACTGACATTAAAACCGACTCATTCCCTCGAGAACCTCTAATACTTGGAAGACTCTTAACTGGCTCTATGATGCTTCTTGATTGGTTGGTTTTTTGTACCGACAATTCATCGTGTGGACTGCTTATTGCAGAACAAATCTTGAGTTTGAGACCGATTCTCTCTGGCAAACGGTTGACCATTTCGTTGTCCAGTCGAAACAATGACACTGTCGCCTTCCTCAAGACCAACAAAAGCCCATCTCCATCAACAGTCACAAAGCAATTCAACTAAGAACCTTCATCACCAGATCATCACTCAGGTTAATTAAATCCAACACGTGGGTCCATTATCCGAAGACTTCCCTCTCGGATCTCCCCCTATCCTGCGGGAACGAGCACAATCAGGCTTCGCTAATCGCCAACAGAAAACTCTATTCAACTCAATTGCCGACGACAGAGTGTGTGACGCCATTAACACAAGCACCTTTGAATCTCGGAGAGATCGTCGTCTTTGGGAACTTTTTTGGTTGGGGTCCCGCCTCCCTCCAACACACTTTAATTAAGGCTCAAATGAGATATTAACGTGAGTAAGGGTTGTTGTTACTTGAAAGTGGTGTGAAGGGCCACGACAGTGCGCCATTTGTTCGCAACGTCACCCCAGAGTCATTTACATTTTAACGATACGCGCGCCACCACCGTATTTGAATGAGTCAATGCCAAAAGGGGTTTCCTACCTTTGTCCGGAACAAACAGACTCCATGGCCTCCACCACCCTGTCAACCTGACATCCAGAATTTACGCGTTTGGTTCGCTTTTTTTCTTCTTCTTTTCAGCCCTCATGTGGGGATGGGAGCAACGGTGTGACAAGTGTTGGCGGCACCGAAGATGTGTGGTGGGGAGGGCTGCGGTGATGCTTTAATAACTGGAGTGGGACTGGGTTGGGGGAGCGGCGCACATTCAAGTTTGGAATTAATTTCTGTTTGATTTATATCCGCTCCACGCGGCGAAGCTGAAGTGGTAATATACCCTAGTTTTTATAGACTTACGAGGTGGAGTTTATGTCCTTTTCGTTCTGGGTGTAGGTGGGAATTAAGTTGTAGTTTAAAGGCGACGACAACCCCACCCATCGCCGCACCCTCTGGGGATAGGAGTTTATGAGGTCTCATTGATGAAAGGGTAGCATCGTAAAATTTGCAGTCCGAGGCATTGACGGTTTTCGCATCGATTTTTGAAGTTTACTTGGAGAGTCTCCCGGGAGATGGATCACGGCCCTGAATGACAAATGAACCATCAGAAATCAATTTTTTTTATAAAAGGGAACTGCTGACCAGGAACCCGTCTCTATCGATATCGTCACACCCACAGCACTATCTTCCCATTCGCTTTTAATCCCCATAGACCATGCAGGTCATGGCTGAAATGGGAGACACCGGGTGGGACGTCGTCTTATCAGGGACAGCCATGAGCAGCAGCTATCAAGGGGAATCGACCTTAGTTTGATAGCCTTTTGCATTAAGGACTGACGGGGCATATCGCTGAGGGGATGGAAGGTTTTGATGGCCCATGAGAGATGATTTACAGGACGTCACATACAGTTTTGATCGATTTTAAGGACCCCTACCACGATGTAATGATTGGCAAAGTCATTGAACCGTTCGCGATCCCTTTTCGAGTTCGGTAACAAGCCGTAGACTTTTTAATCGGCATTTGCTTTGCAGATTGAATTCACTAGTCTGAAGTCGAAGACTACTGAACAGAGTAGCCGCCAAGGTTCGAGCGCTAGTCGGTAGGCTCGGAAGCAAGTATGTAATGAATGTCATCGCATTCGAGGCAATGGATGAGTTCGTGATCCGATTGCATCGCACCACGGTTGGTGTACACTATGCATCGTGCCAAGGAGTTGCGCTGTCGTATAAGCCGCGGAAGGCAAATTGTTCTATAAATCCATCAAATTGTAGATGAAATTGACATCGTGGAACGATCACGGCAAGCCGTATTAGATGCTACCCCGACGAGAGAATAAAAGGCGAAACGAGTTGGTTTTAAGGGAAATGAGGATAACACAAAGTAAACCCTCTCGAATACAAGTCATTCTGTCGCATTCTGTCTGACTGACGGCTTCGGGAGACTTTAGGAGCACACGTGAAGTCCCAAAAAACCGCTGCTGGTGCGACTTGTTCAAACAACACCTTCTCTCGTGAATGACCATATAGAGCCGAAAGTTTAACGATGAGCCTAACACGCCAGAGCAAATTCGCGTTCTCTTCGACAGAATGATTCTGCGTCAGGTACTTAGTCATGTCGAGGAAGGTGAATGGAGACGAGGCACAACTGTGAGCACTATGAGCTAAGTAGAGTTGAGGAGGTAGGCCGGCATCTAGCTCCTGAGCATCTTTTAAGATCACATCGACCCACAACTTGGCCTGAATGACTGTAAGCAGCGTGGGGCCGTTAAGGATGGCACCTTTATCTCCGTTTCAGATTGTTCATTGGCTGCTGGCTTGAAAAGTAATTTTTGTCATCTCCAACTCAGCCTTATTGTCTTCGGCGGTCTAAAGATCATGAAGGTGAGCCCGGGGTTGTGCGGATGGAACTATACCAACAGAATGCAGAGCATAGCTATTGTCATCATATAGTCTGTAGTCGTGTCCATATAAAACAATCAGAAGAGCATTTCAAATCTTAGAAAAGACTGTTATAGAACGAGTAAGCAAGTTCCTCGAAAAACAGATCCGGTAAGCTGGTGCCACAGAGTGATGTGAAGATCTAAATCAGCTGTGGCGGCAAAATGAAAGAAGATTCGACTTGAAGACTGAAGACATTGTTACACAGGTATAAAGTAAAGGTCGAAATAAAGGAAGCACAAGTACAGGAAACCTATGGTTTCCAAAAAAGTGTAAACGTGTTGCCAGTGCATTTAAACGGTGTCCCAAAATTTTAATTCGCCACCATTAATACCATAAATTGTGGGCAACATCGAAAAAAGAGCACAGACTGGGATAGTCAGAGTGTCAGAGAGTGGGATCAATTGCCTCCTGACCCGATACAAACAGCGTTTGGCCAGAGTCACTCAGCGTTGAATTGTTGTTTGTACTATCTACTGAGCCAAGGTAGACGAAGTCCTCGAAGTTTTAGCTCCAATGGCCATCAATCCAATGATCTGCACAAGACGTCGATGTTCCATGTTCTTTTTTGAGGACAGCTTATTTGTACTTCCTTTTGCCCTCATTCACCGCTATCCGCATCAATGCCAGTATCAAACGCCTCATTGCCGGCTTGCTGTGTTCTGCCAAGCCTGTCAATGTCAACCGAGTTTGCTTACAGTTTTACGGACTCCCGGATGACCGTGCCTCTAGTGTTGGCTTGTGAGCCTTGCACGATCTTCTCCAGGACGATAATGAAGAAGGAACATAACTGTGCGTCGCTTTGCCGAAAGGCTTTTTTCACAATGATCGTATCGGCGAGTTCGTTACTGACTTTGATGGAGCAGCGAGAGTTCTCCATCGTCGTGGCCATAGTTCGAAAATTTCATACAAAGACGGTCGTAAAATAGAGCTTAAACTGTTAAGAGGGACTGTTACTGGTGTTCGTGATTTTTCGTATATTTTTTAACTTTACATTGAAACATCTTACAAATTAATTTAATTTAAAAATTAAATAAATTTATAAAAAATTAAAAAAAAACTTTTAATTTTTTTAAATTTTATAATATTTAAATCAACATCAATTATTTAATTTAAAAATTATAATTTTTAAAATCTAGTATTTATAAAAAAATCCAAAAAAAAATGTAATTTTTTGAATTTTATAATTTATAAATATTTTATAAATTTTAAACCATTATAAGTTAGAACTAGTAACAGTCTAAATTTAAAGCTTAGTATATTTTCTCGCAACTAAAGTCACAAATGCTCGATAAATTTAAATTTAAGATACAATACAATTTGAATTAATTAAAATTCGAAGAATATTTCCCCCATGTTCGCCCTTTCAATCAAAATTAAAGTCCTTACACAAGTCAACACACTTCTTCACCCATGGACTGTATCAATGAGCGAATTAATAATTTCAAAATTTTACAACAGCCTATAGCTTCCTTCGAGGTGGATGTCGGGGGGGATGTGGCAGAATGGTATAATCGATCCCATTCCTCAAACGGAAATAACTAACGAAGCAACAAGGTATATCGACAATTTCCGTTTCAACTTATCGCACACATCACGGAGCCGAACACAAACCGGAAGGATGGTCAGGTTTGCATTCGATAGATGAATCCAATCGGCAAGTCATTCGGATCTGTTCCACCACGTATTGCATACACTCCCTCCACCGCTGCCGCCCACCCAGTCAGCGCAAGTCACAACACTTGGGAAATTCAATTGAAAACATGTTTCTTTTCGTGAAAAAAAAAAATCTCGTTACATTTCCGGGAAGTAGGGCATCTGTTGCTAATTTCAATTTCAAATGAATACAATGAACAAAAGCGAAAGATACGAGCAAAAAAAAAAACAAAGAAAACACGCCGAGAAGCACAAGAAAATGAAATAAAACATCTCCACCCCCATCTCCCGGATGGCGCATAAATTCCAAAAAATCTCAAGCAACAGACCCACTCGCTAAAGACGATTCCCAAGCAGACAATACACGGCGGCATCGTCGTCGGTGGCCGCAAGGTGTGAGTTGCGACTCACATTCAGAGAGATGCCTTCGTCAGGACAGCCATCAGCACGATGTTCCAGAAATCGGTGGTGTTGTTTTACCCCGACCAGGAGGTGGGTGAGTATTGCGAGCATTAAATCACAGGTGGTTCCAAGGGATGGGCCTGTTCCGGAGGAAATTATTCAAATTCAACTCGGAATGCTGCAGAAGAAGACCTGACATTCCTTCTGTCAGTCGTCGTAGACAATCGCTTTTGTGGTCAATCAGATGGAAGCGATAAGCCGGCACGTCGACTAATTGATCAGCAAACAGTCATGTCACGCACGATAGCAGCGGCACGGCATGCAGTCGCCCAATTTCTGATTAGATAAATATTTACCACCCTTCACACAGCACACATGAGGAGCACTCCATCCTCTCCCACCCCCCAGCGAACGCGAAAGCACGTTCGACACAAAACAAAAAGTGAACAAATGCGACACAACGCCCAGATAATGATGACATGGGCATAAAAATCGCACGAGAAATACATATTTTCCGTCGCTGATAATCAGGCATGCGATAAATGTCAGGACATTTGTAAGCGAGCGGGCTACTGTGGTGGCAGAACGGGTGTGTGTACATGGCACACCAGCAATCATTGCTTGCTCATTACACAGCCACCCCTTCCCCAAACTATACAAGCTCCCGCAGTTCGGCGAGGGCCCGGAACTTTTCAAAGGGTAATTTATCCGTTCGCATACATATTTCAGACGTAATGACTGTGATGGCGTACACAGAAAGTAGCATGGATATATTGAATGAGACGTCTGGGGGTTGGCATCACATACAAAGACAAATGTTTATGTCCCTGTTCCCCCTGCCCACACAGCCGTGCGCGACTATCGATTTAATATACAAGTGCCTTTACACACTCCCCGGCCCCAACACCACCGCGCCACAGAGGATTATTCATGTGACTAGAACCAACGACGACGACGACGGCGTCGATGGGGAAGATCATAAGTGATGTTGGAGAGAGAAAAACAGGCCATAACTGAAATAAGTTTGGTTTTATACGCCCGACCAAGTTGAGCAGAAAAAATTCCAGGTGAGGATGGTCCACTGGGGGATGGGCCCGGTAATGGATGCTATGCTATTGTTGTCGTTACTTATCAGCCAGGGAGCGTGGGTTGCTCTCGCACAACTGGAAGGAAGTTTTATCTTGTCACGCAGATAGCCACTTTGCAGAGAAGATAAATTGAATGTGGCACCGGGACGGGTTCGGTAATCACGTTTAATTATTAAGAATGTGAGGTGTGCGTGCAATTCAATGGGGTCGCGATGAAGTGGTCATTCCGACTGTGGCATGAGTGGTTTGAATAGATTGACGTGGGGGCTGGTCTTGCAGTGATTGCCAAACGTTTGGTTAACGATGATTGACACGGTTTGGGGTGCGTCTTGAAACACATAATGACGGGAGTGAGCGCTGTGTCGGATTCAAAAGACTACTGAGTCAGTATGGAGCAACAAGTTCAGTGAAGTGGATCTCTTTGTGGTCAGTTGGTGCGACGACTTGTGTACCTGGTTGAATCCCTAGGTTGAGCAACATTCCTAAATCACGATCAAAAGTGTACTATGAATGCGTTTGCCTTGAAAAGTCAATAAAAAACTAAATTATACCGAAATTATGACATGAAGAAATAAAATATTGTGAATTTAGAATCGAAAGTCTTAAAAACCTGAGCGTCACGAAAATTTCGTGACGGATTTGCGGTTTTATGCGTCGGTTTCAAGAAATTGTGTTTTCCTGACTATGCAGCACTGCACGGCGAACAAGCGTCACGTTTCTGATCAAAACGTCACGAAATAATCGTCACATCACAAAAGTACAGTGGGTTGATCCATACATTTTATTTTGTCTCTCCAATGAACTCCAAATGAATTCAAATCAAATCTTGTTCACCGCGAAATGACGATGGTTTGACAGCGAAGGTGATGTTCCATTTTCCGAATTGAAAATCTATGTGAACTATTTTGGATGGCAGTTTAGTAGAGGAAAGTCTGTACGATTGAATGATTCGTAGTAAAAATGGCTACATGTATAATTGTGACACGTACTGCGGATCCAGAAGAATGTCGCAGAGAAATGTCAAAAAGCACCAAAATTTCGGGATGTTTAAAACATTTTTTTGAGAGGTGCTCTCATCGCTCTTATTTTTCTTATAAACGTCGAAACGTAGCACGACGCAGCGAATCGCATGAACCATTGTACCAACGCAACGTGTATGAAATGGGAAAGTCTTCCCAGACTTTACACTCCATAGCTCGAACATTCCACACGGTCGAACCTCTATTCTATTCGACTTCTGGAGGTTCGACTGTATTTATAATGTGAGGTCAGACCTTAAGATATGGCATTTTGGGATGATTTTGACACGGACCTCAAGTAGTGGTGTCCGTTCAAGTCTACGCAAACATAACCAACAAATTCTTTGACTGTGTGGCATCACAAGAAAAACGTGACAAATTAGAAAAAACATCTTCTCAAGACGTCTGCGTTATAAAAAGAATTTGAAAAAAAAAATGTTGCCCTTTTTGTAGACGCGCCACGAAAAAATACCCTGACGGTTCAAGAATGACTATTCACTATCCTCCCTGACAATACCTTGAAGGGTCAACAAGACTTACGGCAATCCTCCGATTGTTCCTTTGACTGCACAAAAGAAACGAAGCACTGCATCATTTGCCCAGCTGTCCATCTAAGCCAGCCACTCACGGAGATGTACTCAAAGTCTGTTTGTTCTCTCGTCAAAGCATCTCCTGTCTCCACCCCAGCAACTTCCAACGGGATTCAGGAAAAACGATGGACACCTGAGCCGGAGGGGCGAAGAATTATTCTTTTCTCTTCCCTTCCGTTGTGTCATCATGCATATGCGCTTGCATCCGTTCAAGAAAATTTTGAACAAAAAAAGAAGACAAGAAAAATAAAATGGAACTACTACTCAACTGCTTGCCGTTGCCGTTACTCGGTCGCGATGATGGCCACCATCAATCATATTTCTGTCAGTCATTACGTCAGGAGCATTACCCCCCACACATGTGGCCATATGCAGAACCGGAGCCGGGGCTGTGCGGGCGCCGAGTGCACGAGAGAATGGTTTGCAGATTTTTCCTCGTGTCCCACATACGAGTACGAGTGCGAGTACACAGTGATTTGTTGAATGGAATGACAGGGAAGTCATTAGTCCGCCGACTGGGGGCGCGCGGCGCATAAGTAAAGGGTGATGTAAATGACTAGTGCGCAGACTAATGGGAATGACGGAGGGATAATCATTAATTAGAGACGGAGATTGTAATTAAGGATATATCGTGGATTTCGTTGTAATGTGAGACTGGTTGGTGATCCTTTGGAAAAGGAGAACGATGACACGGCATGAAGGGGATCATTTTTGACACCACAACCGGCGAGGACTGCATACTGCGTTTGATCTTTCAACGTGTATCCATTGACACTGAATAAAGGAGATTAGCTAACCACGACGAGAGTTCCTCACCGTCATCAGCCTGGTTTCCAACACAACAGAGCTTTCGAGCCCAATGCAGGGAGAAAACGGAGATCGGAAGAACGAGACTAATACCGGACATGAAAAGGGAAAGAACCTTCACTGTGGCGGCACAGGGTACGTTGATAAACGAGAAAAAACACAGGGGCTCGCGCAGATAAGGAATTTCATGAGTATTTGAAGAAGGCTTTCCAATGGGAGCATGTTTCTGGACACAGCTGATTTCAGGCGCCTGTTTTGCCTTGCTCCGCAAACGTATGTTGCCTTACAAGTCCAGTTCCCAGTCACAATCTGTCAACTGCCTACCTCCGGCTGATGCAAGGTCATATCTTACTCGCCTTATGCAAAACAACCTGTCATAGACGAGATTTCGCACATGATCCCGCATCGGGCGCCATTTCAAGTCTTCTCGACTGCAAGTACGACATCTCGAGCATAACATCCTCTTCAAGGTGATTTCTCGGGAACCAATTTCTTGCAAACCCCACACCTTTTGGCTGCCTGGAGACTTTCCACCTGAATCGAAACAAATGAGGAAACGATTTCCTCCAAGATTCCTTCTCCCACTGAGCACTGGGCTTGAATGTCATTGATTGCACTCCAATCAGGCCGTTGGCTGCTGAAGTCCAGATCCCCTGTAGCTCTTCTAGTCTTGGACCCTCTGCGGTCCCAGAGGTCATCTTCGCAAAATACACATAATCTCTGCCAAATTACAACATCCCCGCTCTCCACTCCATCACACACACACACAAGCAAATGAAAACACCTTTCTGATTCATTTCCATTCGCAGAAGCATCGCCAGTCAGTCCATTTCAATTAAATCATTCCTCAGGAAGTTTCCTCTCATTAAGAAAATTCCTCGAGACCCCGTTTCGTCTTACCCTCCCAGTCCAAGTGACACATAACAGATATCTCTTGGTGACATTTTCTAAATTGAATTTACCGCTACAAGTGATTTACCGTGAGCCACCCAAAGGGGGATGCAGTGGGGAGAGCATGACTATTTGTGCTTGTGTGTGTTGGTGTGCATCCCCTCGTGCCATCTGAGAACTCTCATTCGCATTCGTAATCCACAAGAAGGGGGAAAAAAACTGGCTGAATGAATGGCTCGGAGAAGTGCCGGCGGTTGGAGGTGGGGGAGAGTGAGAATTCAGGTGACTATAGCGCAGCAAACAAATGTATCTGTCGCGCGGTGTGTTTTGGTTTAAAAATAATTTATCGAATTCTTGTTCCTTTGGTCATGCGAATTGTTAGCGGGACGATTTACAAATGCAGCCAGCCCCCGTCTCCGTACAACGCGGAATGCCATTCTGATCGAATGAGCTGCGCCCGTATTTTTAGCTGTGCGCATTGTTCGACTTCTTAAAAGGGAATCAGTCAGCTGAGGGGGGTTGCCAGCTCGCGGCAATTAGTTGTCTTTTCGTGTTTTTGTCGGGCATTTGTTTCCGCCCCGAAATATACCCGCACAGTGCTGCGTCTGAATCTAGATCGCGCTCCAAAATGTTCACACTTTGCCAATGGGCATCTCCCCTACAAGACGGCACGGCGGCAGACGCGTCCAAGGATTTATAACTCAGCGCTTATTTATCGTCCAATGCTGCAACATCGCATGAATCGCACGCCACATGAATCTGCAGCCGCGCGATGGTGCACTGTGCGGGGGATTCATAAACTCAAGAATTATTGCCTAATTTTCCATGCGGTGTGACTTTGAATGCCGAATTTAATGAGGGCCTTCATGCGACAGCCGACGCCGCTCGTGGTGACGCGGTGTGATATGGGCCGCGGAAGATTACCGCAAATGATGCTATGCACCGCTGTTGGAATAATTTCAAGGGAAAAACGCACGCTGTTTGGCTGGCGAGAAATTGGAATTAGCCTCGTCGAGGTGACATGCTTTGGTGGCATTGTTTTTAAGAGGGTTTCGCTATGGAGTTGGACACGACTGATGGCATTGGACTCCAATCGAATCAAACTCTTGGATGATCGTATTTGTAGACGTGCAATTTTGACGTAAGACACTACATTCGGGCCTATGGTGCTTTTATTTCTGTGCTTGTGGCCGGTGGGTGTTTAGTTCACAGCAAGGCATGAGCTCCAGTCTTCGCAATGTTGAAAACAATGTGGCTAAAGAAACCCAAATCGGCTTCAAATGTGTGGTCACAATCTGTTTACTTTCCTGTCCATTCCTTCTGGCTTCCTTCGCCCTACTTGTAGCTTAATTTGGGGGTTTAGCTTCTAAGACTATGAGACTAAGAGAGTTAAGACAACGCAAAGATTAAAATCTGACCAGGCTTCGTTCAGGAGTCTATAGCATTAATAGTCACTTCTCGAACGACTTTTCAGACACACACAGGAAGGAGCCTATGAAGCGCTTTGTTGCTCCTGCAGCACTATCTATATTGGACCATGCCCAGGGAAAATGATAAATCTCAGTTCCAACTGATGAACCAGTTATTCTTCAGTCGCTGAGTTGCTCGTTACTACATTTGAACAGTAGCAGAGATGTCCGTGTACGAGTCGTCGTTGACAGCAGTTCACCTGCAGTTTTAGTGTTCACGGGGTGTTGAATTGTATTTTTAAATATTTTTTTTTGAGGTCTTCAAAGGCAGTGCTTGCCTTACAACTAAAAATCGACCGCAGCTGTGATAACAAAATTACGATTGTAACGTGTTCTACCATGGTTCGTGTCTACAGTTGCATTCACGCGACATTCGTTGTGAAAAGTGCTCCGCCCTTCGTCGTGAGTCCAGACATCAATGAAATGCATCAGCAGAACCATCAGCATCAGCCTCAACAACAAACTCGAGGCAACGACAGAAGCGAAACCAACAAGTGGATGTTACGTCACTCAATGCTAATGACCCTCAACCACCATCTGATGAAGAAACAGTACGTCTCCATAAAGAAATTATCTCTCCGAGGAACATAAACAGTAACTTTCTCAGCTGATAGATGACAATCACAAACTTCGTTCGAGAGTTGCATCGTTGGAGAGCAGGCGAAATTGGAGAGAGCAGAAGAACATCGAGACCTTTGGTGTACCTGGTGTGAACAACAGTGATGCAGAATGGTACAACCACTCTTTACAAAAGCTTCGGGAGTTTCTGTCTCCTGTACTGACATCCGAAAACTTTATGTCAAAAGTGTTAACGATGGATGCTAAAACTAATGTAAAATCTTATTTATGCTAATGGTAGTTTTACTAGCTAGTCTAGAGCAGTATTTTTAGAAGCAAACAAAGTTAAGGCAAAAACGAACTATAAATATCGCCGGTTCCAAACTTCGAGGAATCGAAGGAGGAAAGTTGAGAAGGGCAGGTTTGTTGTATTGGGTCTTTAACTTAATTCGTGCCGTTTGCTAAGAGATGGCGTTACTTCTATTATTCCATTGGAACATGCATTGGAAAGCTGCTGTCATTGTACGTCATTTCAGTCATATGTCATTCATTTGAAGCGTAAACAACAATATTTTTTTTTATGTCCAAATTGTGTATGAAGAAAACTGCTGTTTATGAAGTTTATGGTGAACATGCACTAAGCTGAGCGAACGTGCCAAAAGTGGTAATTTTGGCTTGGCCAACCAGCCAAATCAACGCCAAAACCGAATAACCATGGCGCGCAGGTAATGCTCTGTATTTGTTGGGATCAGAAGGGTGTGCTGTATTATGAGCTGCTAAAACCGAGTGAAACCATCAATGGACAACGCTACCGAACACAATTAATCCGTTTTGAAGAGAGCAGTAGCCGAAAAATGCCCCGAATATGCGACCAGACACGAGGCAATAATTTTCCATCATGACAACGCTTGCTATTCTGGTGAAGAACTATTTGGAAAACAGTGGATGGGAAGTTTTACCCCACCCGCCTTATAGCCCAGACTTTGCCCCTTTTGACTACCATTTGTTCAGGTCGATCTCAAATACGGTTCACATCAGAGCAAAATATCAAAAATTGGCTTGATCCATTCTGGGCTGCCAAGCCGGCGCAGTTCTTTTGGGATGGGATCCACAAATTGCCAGAAAGATGGGGTCACAGCTTCAGATGGGCAATACTTTGAATAATACTATTGTACATGTTTTTCTCAAATAAGAAATTAAGTCATTTCCAGATCTTTCAACACTCGAAGACCGATTGAAATATAGACCTAAACTAAGAGTTAAATGCCTTAAACATCCTCTTAATGTTACCCTGAAGAGTAGTTTTAAGAAACTGAATAAAGGGATTAAAAAAAGGTAATATAAGGGTGGCTCGAAATAACGTCTATTTCTCCAAAGTTCAAGGAGCGCTTCGTAGTCCCAGAAAATAATGGCAAGCAATAAATCATATCATCAACCGGCGCCCCGGCTACTGCTTGTACGGGAGAAAGCATCAAAGAAGTCGACAAACTTGTTCTTGAGGATGCCCGAATAAAGGTGAAAATGATGGCAGAGATCACCAAGCTTTCAACTTGTACCATTCACACCATTCTTCATGACCACCTTAACCTTTCAAAGGTCAGTGCAAGCTGGGTGCCACGAATGCTCACAGCGCCTCAGAAAAAAGTGAGAATCGCATGCTGTAGAGAGCTTTTGGAGATGGGTAGTGAGAACGCGGATGGTGACGAAACATGGGTCCACCACTATGACCCTGAAAGCAAACAAGAGTCCATACAGTGGCATAAAAAAGGAACAGACCCCCCGAAGAAGTTCAAAGTCACTCCGTCTGCCGGGAAGCTCATGGCCACACTTTTTTGGGACTCAAAGGGAATCTTGCTCATTGAGTACAAACAAAAAGGTGAAACCATCAACGCCACATCCTACGCTTCCACTTTGCATAATTTGCGGGAGGAAATTAAAAAGAAAAGACGGGGTAAACTCGCAGCGGGTGTGTTGCTTCTTCATGACAACGCTCCTGTTCACACGGCGCGAGTTTCCAAGGCTGCTGCTCGAGATTGTGGTTTCGAAGAAATCCAACGCCCACCCTATAGTCCAGACCTTGCCCCTGGTGATTATTTCCTGTTTCCGGATTTGAAAAAATGTCTTCGTGGAAAAAGATTTTCGGATGATGAAGAACTCAAGTCGGCAATAAATGGGTATTTTGCAGAGAAAGAGGAAATTTATTTTTTTGAGGGTTTTAAAAAAGGTTATCTCAAGATGTAACAAATGCATTGATGTTGGAGGATCATATCGAGAATATATTGAACGCCCCTCGTATGTAGATAGCTATTAAAGTTGGTCTAGTCCCCGTTACTAGTGTTAATTCATCGTACTGTTGTAGTTTCGCGAATTCCAATTTAGTCAGCGAGAGTATACGGAGCCGAAGTTTATTTTTGTCAAGAAATAACTGGCTTTGAAATTTATAATGTCATGACGGTCATGACGGTATCACTAAAAAAATACTCAAAAACATTGCTGATCTTTTCAATCCAAGCATTTTAAGTGGAGTCTTTTCCAATAAACTTACGCGTTCTAACGTAATACCTTTTTTTAAAAAAAGGTAACAAAAGTGACAAGAACAACTACGGACCCATTTCGCTATTACGTTCAATATCAAAAGTTTTTGAAAAGACTAGCTTGCGAAAATAGAGTTTCTCAGTAGCACCCAATATGGTTTTAGAGAAGGTCTCTTGGAATTCTGTTCCTTTATTCATAAGGCATTGGATGACAAAATGTTGTGCTGGGCTCTTCGTGGTCAACCAGGAAATTCTTCTCCATAAACTTTAGTTACTGATTTAAGTCATAACTAAATTACAGATCCCAAAGAGTCAAAATTGAGAACATCTATAGGGCAGCAAGTATTAACATTGGTGTACCCCAAGGTTCAGTTTTGGGTCCATTACTTTTCCTTATTTACATAAACTCCTTATTAAGTCGATATTTTAAAGGAAATATTACAACCTTTTCAGATGATCTGGGCATCGCATATAACTCAGTTAGTCCCCTCAACCTCTCTGCTGATGGATGACATTTTTTATTTTAAAAATCTGGTTCGCTGAGCACGGGCTTTCGGTCAGTGTTAAAACTGAATTCATGCACTTCAGTCCTGGCCAGGATAACTCTCATGATTTTAATTTTTCACATTGTCAACCTGTCACTGCCATTCGTCGTCATGAACTTCACACTTCAATGAACTGTGATACGAATTGATTCGCAGTTGAATCAGTTAAAGAGTTCAAATACCTTGGTGTCATCATTGATCGAAATTTGAGCTGCATTTTGGCCTTAAAGCAATACCTCTGTTCTCCGATCAGAAACTTTTTTCGTCTTAGTAAATTTCTTGATAATGAGACTCTAAAAACGGTGTATTTTGGTTTATTCGAATCAAAACTGCAGTATGGAAGCAGTTGCTGGGGGGTGGTGCCTGCCAAACCAAGCATTAAACAAACATTTGCAGAATGTGCTGCTGCTAGTTCTCTGTCTTTGTTCAAAAGATTGAGAATTCTGACCCTGAAACATTCATACTTTTTTAAGGTCCTCAAAATGTTGATCGTGAAATCGGGTTACTTGCCCCTCATTGAGTCCTCATTGCACTCAACTGCACTTATTCAAGTTCTCTCAAAAGATGGACCTTATTTCACAGACGGTTCAAAAAAAATTATAGATTTTTTCGGAATTATCTGGCTCCGTAAAAAGTCTTGACGGTCTTCCAGGACCTGTCGCCGTATTGGTAGTCTTCTGCATGGTTCGCAGATAGATAGTCGTTGGGCAAGACCCGTTTATGAACATTTTCTCTTATTTCACATTGTCACCAACTTTTGTATACCTCAAAGACCGTAGATGGCTTTTGGAAAGGTTTGATCACTGAGATCATGCAGCGACAGCCGTGGAACAGAATGGAACTCGTCACGCGCGTCACTCGATACGCGAATTTTCAAGATTAGGGTTGGTTGTTTTTCCCTGAAGCTTTCACTTCTATGCAGGCCGTATCGGCGGTGCGGTGAAGATGGAACCTGGCATAGCCCCTGCTAAATCGAAGCATGCCAACGATTGAACTTTGTTGAGTGTCTCCCTCCGATCAGGTTTGTTTTTTTGGACCATGCTTTGCACGGTTTGTGGCGGTCGTGGCGTCGTGTTTGTGCGTCCCAGTACAACCAAAATAATTTTCCAAGCCCCACCTCTTTCGAGTTGACTGACAATGCTCAGAGAGTGACTACTGACTAGACAAGTTCCTCTTGGCCGTTCAAAGTCGGCATAAAACCATAGGTCCCTTCCACTCGTGGCAGACCAAACACAACACAAGTGATTGCTGTAGAGAACCTAGGCCCTGGCCCTCTGTGGGCTAAAGCGCCACCCAGAATATTATAATTTCAGTCGCATGCGTTTTTCTTTGACATGCAATATCCTCAGTTGACTCAGAAATAATTCCACTACATGGCAGTACAACAAACCGTTCGTCTTCTCAGGCCAGCATCCCCACCTGTGTTCATCGCCGACCTTAAAATTCCACCCCAACGAATTCATTTCCTTTTTCGAAGGATTTTCTACCGTGCGTCGTCCTTCAGACTCCGTCACGTCACTCGCTAATGCCCTTCAGCTCCATCTGTCAGCCGGAACCGAGCCCAGCGGAGCATCCCTTCATCATTCCAATTTGAATTCGCTCCACGTGCACACGCCCCCGTCAGACCTTTCTCGCGCAAGAGGCATCAACTCCGCATGCGTTTCTCTCAAATGGAAATTAATGCGAATATCGATGAGGAGCGCACAAATGAGGTACACACTGACCATGAGTTCGCCAACTGAGGCCGTGTTTGAGGAAATGTCAAGACCATTGAACTCAACAAGCGCGACTATTTGTGGCGACATATGGAAACTGTCACGAGCCGAGAGCTTGATAGTTTCCTTTGAAACACTCGCAGTGTGAGCCAAGGCAGTTGTCACACTTTGTTATGATTTCGAGGGGTTCGCTGCCAAAAATGAGTGAATGATCAAAAAATCCATCGGACACATGCGAGAGTGAGAAAAGAAGTGAATGAAGCTCGCCCTGAGCCAGGTTGAGAGGGTGGACAGCGTCAGTCATCATCAATCAAAGTCACTGTTGTTGGGGATGTAACACATCCAATTAATGGAAAAGTTGTCGTCGCTCAAGTGCTTGCATGTCGCACACGTTAAATGAACGCCATGGCAAATGTGACCTTCTGGGGCTGAATTTTGGCAAACATTTGTGGTTGCTGTCACTGGATGGAGAGAGTGTGGGGATTTGGGGACATTTCAGGGATGGCCGACTCAATTGGGATCTCATCTCGAAGCTTACCTCGGAGGCAGTCGCTAATTGCATCAAACCAGTTGACGAAAGAACACAGAATACCACGCACCACGCTGAACGGATCATCGACTTTTACACAAAACGATTATGATTGACAGAGCATAAGTCTTTTTGTCGGAGTGCTGCTATAAATTAACTCCAACTTATTGGCATTGACTCGAGGCGAGTGGCAATTCGCAATTTTTTGTCCACGATGTTGTATGACTTTCTGTTTGTCTGAAATCGGCTCAATGGAAGAGGACGGCGTTATGAAAGGTTATGAAAAATTGCTGGCCCGAATGGTATTCCCCCTAAACTTCAGAAGATGTGTTCTTCTGCGCTGGCCAAACCACGGCGTAAGCCATTCATCTATCCTACTCTCTAAATCTCTTTCCAAGCATTTGTCCAGCCCGTCACCCACCACATATCAACCCATAGCACATACGTCGCCCTTCTTTCAAAGGTCGTGGAAACGCTGATAAATCGTCAGCTTATGAAATATCTTGAATGACCAGCAGTACGGTTTCCGCAGCAACAGACCCACTGGTGATCTGATCACTGGGAGCTTATCTCACCGAAAGGTGGAACCAATGCACAATGCAGGCGAAAGCAAGATGACCGAGTTTGGCATCAAGCTCTCTTGTCGACAATGCGTGCCTATGGTGTCGATGAATCTCTTCTTCAATGAATTAGAAATTACCTTTCGAACCGTTCAATTCAAGTTGTTTTGGATGGGTTCAAGTTTGATAACCACCTGGTGTTCCCCAAGGCTCTTAATCTGGTTGCTCATGTTCTGGTTGTCGCCGTTAATGATGCCGGTGAGCACTACCGATAGGCGCCGTGGAAGATTTGAACATCATTCTCTCTAAGTCCATCATTTCTTACACTAAGTCACGAATGCTCACAATCTCTGACACTCTTTCTCATTTTTATAAATGATCTCTTGTCTGCTACTTCTAATCCAATCCATTCCTTCGCTGATGACAGCAACCTCAGCTTTTCATATTCGTTCCAAGACTCACGTTCAGCCGTGGAATTGGGACAGCAGCGTATGTTCAGCACATTGAATCCCGATCTTGACAGCCGAGTGGAATTCAATACTGCTTCCTGTCACTAAAGCGAATTCTTGTTTATTAGCCGTTATCCATGAATGGCGCCTGTGTCGATGAAACCGGAAAACTTTCCATCTTGGTATGTGTATGAACACATCATCTAGTTGGAACGATCACATATTTGAGGTCGCCACAAATTCAGGGAAGTGTTTAGGTTTCCTCAATCGATGCAAGAAATATTTCACCCCCTCGGATTTGGCTTTAATTTATGAGGCGTATATCCGCCTCGAACTTGAGTACAACGCTCGTATCTGGTCTGCTGCCCCGCAAGACCAAGCGTGCGTCATCGACGTCGTTAGACTCGCTCCAACACCGACGTGCACTGTCTTCTCTGTTTTATCGCTATTTTAACAAACGATGCTCAAGCGAACTAGCCAACTGCTCGCCCGCAAAGCTCGTCTCGCCAGGATTGCTCATCAGTTTACCCTCAAGCCTGCTTTTGGACGCTCTGTTAAATTTAGAAACTCGTTTTCAACCGTTCGAGACGATTATGCAATGCTCTTCCCAGTCGACTGCGTAAGACCAACTCTACTTCGGCCCGTGCTGCGTCTTGACCCCGGACACCCGGGATGAAGGATAATGATAATATAACATGGATGGCGCTACAGCCCGTAGAAGGCCAGGGACTAGCTTCGAGAGCAACTACACTTGTCGCGCGTGCTATTGTTCTCTCGCGAGCGACCAACAATTTTATGCCAATTTTGGGAAGTTCTTCCGAGACAGTTATTAGATGCTCTCTGAGCGTGGTTAGTTACTCGAAAGAGGGGCAGCGAAAATTGTGTACGTATGTCATACCGAAGAGGCTTCGAACCACAAACCCACAACGGTATAGCTGGCTTCTGGTCTTCTTATTTTGCTGTTTTAAGCTAAAGGTGCCTCCTAGCCATTTGCAGTCGGTTTCGCATGAGGTGTATATCCAAAAGACTCAGCCATCTCGTTAAGAGAATGGTTTTGAGTTGGACATGACAATATCTAATCTCGGCATGACTGTCTAGGCAGATAGTGTTATCCTTTTTGGATACAACATTGTCGGCGCCGATAATGGCATGGTTTCTGTCTGGACAACGTTACAGTGATCAGGGGGTTTACAGGAGACTCCTGAATGGAGTTGACTCCTACACCCACGCCTTCATCCATTTTCGACCCGCAAGGGATCAGCCATTCTAACCCGATCTGGAAGGAATGCTGCTAGAGAAGTTTTTCTCGAAGATGACGTTTTTTTTCGTGACAGTATTTCCGCACGTTCTGGAATTTTTATATCAGCCACGGCCTCTATTTTAAATAGTTGTCACTACTAGCCTTTCTGTTAAATTTTAAGCAGAATATGCCCTGGCTCGAGTCACCAAGCCGTTGGGATGAATAGCCACGACAGAGGGGTGACAAGTCCCAGCATAGAGGTGACTTGCAACAGCAGCAGAAAACAACAACATGTAGATAAATGTGAAGGAACTACCTACACGGTAGCGCCAGTGTAGACTAGCCCCTTTCTTACAAAAAAAAGATATTTGTTTCCAAAATTTTGACTAAAACACAATATTTCTAGCTTTTTTTTTGTTTTAAGTTCTTCCACATTTCCATCATTAGGAGCGCGTTTAAGTGCATTACACAAAACTCTCATTAATTCGGAAATTTCGTTTATTCGGACTGACCACCAACCGTTCCGAATTAACGAGCTGTAACTTTAGCCACATTCATACACATATGCAATGCTACATCAAGAGAAAACTGTTGACGACATCATAAATCGTCTAGACTCTAGACATGAGTACCGTGCGTTGTTGTTTTTTTTTTTTTTTTGCCTTTTTTAACAGAAAATTAAAAAAATTTGTTGAGCCATCTTGTTCATCATCATCTTCTGACCCGCAGGGTGTCCCGGGGTAAACCACAAACGAGAGATCTCCAGGAAACTCGGTCCTCCATCGACTCTAACTCAGCATGCGAGTTTCTTGACTTGGTCCAACCACCTCGTCCTGGGTCTGCTAAGCCGTCGCCTAGCCAAGCATCGCATTCGCCTCGGAAGTCGTGATGAAGAGAACATTCGTGCCACGTGACCAAACCACCGAGGCATAGCCCTCTCCGTGGAGTTCCTAGCGCACTGCCGTCTTTCTCACCCTATCCCGGCGAGGAATTCCCACAAGAGCACGAGGAAGTCTCATCACAGCGCAGCTTGTATTCGCGATCTTATTCCTTCCGTTATTACCCAAATTCCAAGACCGCTTGACACCAAGCTCGACCGTCATGATTACAGATCTACCAAGCTGTTTCAAAATTGACCCTAGCTTGACCAATCCTACAGGAAAGCTCAGGATTACTGCTCCCATTACTCGTGAAAAAGACCCCGAGATACTTAATCTTCTCCAGCTGCTTCAATGGGACCCCACTCACATGTAGAGTGCATTGAACAGGGGTTCTAGAGATGACCATAACCTCCGTTAAGCTTCATTCCAGTATTAAGCACAACCTATCGAGTGCGCACCAGAGTTCCGTCTAGGAAGATGTGAGGATAACTAGGTCATCTGCAAAATGAAGATGACGCTCAACTCTCCCACCAATGAAAAACATTCCTCGCCTTAGCTGCGCTGCAACATCTAGTCCATATATACAATACAAAGGAGAGGTGTCAAGACGCACCCTTGGCGAAGTCCATCGCCCGCAAATATGAAGAAGGACCAAAAGGGCACGAATTTGAATGGAATGAGTTCAAAGCGACGACAATCGCGAAGTGTTGGAAAAAAGTTATCAGAACCCCTCATCATTGAGCATCAGGAGCTCAAGCTCTAGCTTTCGCCCTCCCATAGTAACAAAAGCTAGTTTTCTACCCTTCTACAAAATACTGTTAGCAATTCTTGGCACCAAAGTTATCATCCTCGTGCCAAATAGTATATCACGCAGGATTTTGAAAAGTTTGTAAATATCTGTCCGATTACAATATGTCATGTAAAAAACACTGTAGTTGAGTGGCCGATGGTAAGTTTGGACCACAATCTTAGTGCCTTGAGTCTTAGGGCCATGTTGTCTGCTACCTGTTGCCGAAGTAGTCCAGTGGAGGACGGTGGAATAACGCTAAAGCATTTTTAACAATGTCATCAGAAGACTACCTTGTGACAGACTCCTTGTCGAGGTCGGTATTAGATGTTGTATCCACACAGCAAAAATATCTTCACTGTTACCTAACGCATTGTTGCCTTGCTCACCCGAATGTAAATGGCACCTCTTATTGGATCAAGACTTAAATCCTATTTGCTAATCCCTTTTGAAAATCCTTATCATCTCATTCTTTTTGTGATCAATTTGACAATCAAATCATTCTTTTTGACAAACCTCCAAAAACGATTCAATCGCCCAATCGTCCCCCTCTCTCTGTCTCATACATCAGCAGTTATGCAATGATCTCAAATGCCAGCGAAAAGATGAACGACCTTTATTCAAAAGAAACCAACAGAATGTAAATGAAAACAGCCAAAAAACACAAATAAATGCCAGCAACCCGAGCATGTTTGTGTGTTTTTTTTTGTTCATCTCGTGGGCGGGGAAGAAAAACATAAAAGGGGGGAATGGGGGATGAACAGGCGATGTGCGGAATCCGAAATCGAATTCGTTTAGCATTTTTATGGATCTAGGTATCTCAGTGAAAGCAATTAGAAATCCGTGATAACAGATAATAAGCCGAACCGAAGAACCGAGTGAGCATCTGGCAGAGAGATGAGCGCGTTGTTCTGGTTTTGATTTATCCACACTCAACCATTCAAACTAATAAATTCCAAAAGTTAATGATACACAAGGCCGGCAGAGTGGGGGGACACAATCATTTTTTTTTCTGTTTGCTTTATTTTTGAAGACAAATCGATTTGGGTCGCTCATCGTTTAGAGGCTAATTGATGGCTCCGCTGATGGGCCACGATTGTTGTTGCTGGGCGAATCTATTTATCCAATTAGTAGTTGTCATCGTCGTTTATTCAATTCATTGACAGCGACATCATCATCGACATCATCGGCAGTGGTCGCTGACGCCGCATCAACTCATCCCCATCCCCATCCACCGTCATCGTCGTCATCATCATCATCATCGTCGTCTTTGTTGTCGTCGTCATCTTCAGCTATCAGCGTCAGCCGTAAACGTCTGTTCTGTAGTCGAGATCCGCCGCTGCCGCTCTTAATGAGATACAAATGCCGATTGCAGTGAGATAAAAAGAAGAGAAAGAGAGAGGGAGAGAGAAACATCCGAGGGTGATGGTGGAGAGGAGGCAGAGTGGTGCGTGTGCCATTGAATCGAATTCGGGCCGCTTGGGGATGTTTTACATCTCTTGGAGCACTTCATCATCTCCCTGCGCGGGAGAATGACGCGAGGTTGAGGGCTAAGCAGGAAAACCAGAACTGATGAGTATGACCCAGATATTAAGTGGGCTAGTGATGAGATACTGTGTAGTGTTTGTTTTTTAACGAGTAACTTTTCTTCGGTTTTTGTTTACTCAGCGAAGCGGTGAAGTGGTGGCAGTCTGCGTGGATTGCGCATTCGTTTGATGAATGTTTGAATGATAAAGAAAATAATGTGCGTGGGTGGGGGTTGGTATTGATCTTGCTGTAGAACACAGTCATGAGGCAATGTGCGGCAATCTGCAAAAATGAACAACGATAAAGGTGCTTCGCTATCTTGGGCAATTGAAGTCGTGAAGTGACTGAAGAGAAGGGGCGGCCGTATGGCAGGCTGCGGTATGTGCATATCTTTCGTTCTTCTTGTGAGTACAGAAGGAATTGGACTGGACGGCTGAGGAAGTGACAAATTGGAGTCGCTGTTGTAGTCGGAGTCTTCCGTCTAAGTGGAGAATTCCAAAGTGACAAATTAGCATTGATTTAGAGTCAGTCTTCCGTCTTTGTCTAGTTGAGCGAATGGGTGTCGCACCTGCGCTCAGAACGACGAGAGACTTACAAGACGGAGATAGCACCAAATATGTGGGTACCCACATGTTGAATGGGACCTTATCGACTTGAAGTACATCGGACCTAGATAGGCAGCTTGGTGTACACGGCTGCGGGAGATGATCATGTCCTGAACGAAGTAGTCCCACTTAATCTGCCAACATTTAAACGCTGAATATCGGAATATCGGCACGGATGCAGGAATGTTGTTTCATATTCCATGTCGATGTATGAACACACATGCATACCAGGCGTTCTGTGGTGTTTAGAAAGGTTTATTGTATAATGACGCTGGAATGGACGGCCTCTTCTAGCACATTTTTACCACGATTCCCAAATCATTGCATGCTTCTTGGTTCGAACATAGGTTGTGGTTGATTCGTGACTCTCATAGCAAGAGCGGTGTGCGTCAGAGGGTCTGTCGACGAAGTAGTATCTTCTAATGATGCCATCATCGGAACCACAATGCCTTTAGTCTTTCGACGTTGCAATGGTATTTCGTGGATCAAATGAGGATCTTCAGTGTCTCGAGGTCCTATTCGGTTTATTAGCAAAACCGACTAAGGGGAAGGCAAACTATTACGATATGTATGACTGATATGAAGAAGTAGTCTAGCACTGGGTCGTATACCAAACCAGTGGAGACGGTGTTTGTTCATAAAATGCAGAAGAAAGACCCAAGCCTACCAAAGTCATATATACCGATCAGCCTAACATCGTTTCTCCCTGAAACGATAGAAAAAGCTGTGAGCAACTACATAAAAGAGGAAATGCTACTGTAGCATGCATCTAGAGCAGGAGTACGTTAGCAAAAAATATGTGTTCGTTACTGAGTAACGAATATTCAGTACCATGTAACGAAACGTTACTCCGCATTGAGTATCGTTACTACATGCACTATGGTCAACCGACTCTCGCATGGACATACGGCAGAAACACACACAGCACGGAAAGGGTAGGCAATAGGCATGCCATCAATCGAAACCCCTGCGTAATGTCCATTGTGCGCATACCATGCTCTTCTCGCCTGGTACACTTTTTGTCCATACTGATTTTGATGTGTGAACAGATTGCCGCAGTGACTTTGTGTGCGCACAATGGTATTGTTGTTGAGCCACATCACGTTTGACGGGTTACCCTCTCTCTCGGTTTATCTCTCTTGAATGCAAGTAGTGAATTAAGAATGTTGTGTGTTGGTTGCAGTATTCTCGTTTAATTATGTTCGGGATGGTATAGTAGTGTAGATTGTTTTTTTTTTATTTATTTTTAAGGTTTGAGTAGATATCGGTGCGATAATATTTGGTCGGTATACGTTACTCTTGAAAATGCAAATATTGTGTGGACGTTTGTTTTGATTTAGTTGAGTAATTGCATTGTGTTCTGTACAGAGGTGCAATGAAAAATGTTCTACTAACAAAAACAGGATATTTTTAGCAAAAATAAGAGTAGGTATCGATCAAGCCAATACCTAAATACTTTATTCAGTTCAATGCAACGTTCCTATTTGTTGTTCTAAAATCAGAAGTATTAATTTTAACAAAAATATAGTAATTTTGTTGTAAGTAACGAAAGTAACTAGTAACGGTATTAAAGTAACGAGTTTTCTGATAAAAAGTAACGACTACGTGTGGGTACTCAATTTGTCGTTACTTTCACAGCCCTATTGAGCAGAAACTGCCCTTCATCAACTGACGAAAACTATCGAAAACGCACATGAAGCGAACGGAAGAGTTTTAAGTGATTTCTTGAATTTTGAAGGAACATTTGACAATACATCGCATTAGAGCTCCTAACAAGAATGAAGTAAACCATACGGTATCGAAATGGATGTATGAAATCCTGAGCACGAGCTCAGCAGAGTCTCACACATCGGGAGGGATAACAAAAGTCGACACAACTCGAGGATGCCCACAAGGAGGAATCTGGGGCCTAGTAGTAGACGAGCTTCTAGAGATTCTGAAAAACCATGGGATCAGATGTCAGGCATACGCGGACGACATGGTGATCATAGCGACGGGCAAGATGGAGGAGACCCTATGCGATATCATCAAATGGGGCCTAACAAGAACTAAGGAATTGTGCTTGTGGGTTGGGCTGAACCTTAAGCCGGCAAACGCCACCAGAATACCATTCACTAGAAAGCGAAAACTGGAAAGACTAAAACGAATAAGTCTGTCGGGCACAACACTGCCGCTGGGCACAAGACTGCCTCCGGGCACAACACTGCCTCCGGGCACAACACTGCTTCCGGGCACAAGACTGCTTCCGGGCACAAGACTGCTTCCGGGTACAACACTGCCGCCGGGTACAACACTGCCTCCGGGCACAACACTGCCGCTGGGCACAACACTGCTTCCGGGACCAACACTGCCTCCAGCCACAACACTGCCTTTGAGCACAAACACTACCTCCGACAGCAAACTCATCTGAAAGAGACACACAGGACAGGACCAGGACACCGACGCATGCTCCAATGACTTGTTGGAACTTGGCGGGCAAATCCTGGAGATGTAAGTCGATGCATCCTAAGACGGTTGTACACAGTTATACTCAAACCGTGCAATAAAAAATATACAAATATGGAAGCCGCTAGAGACCGTAGAGGGCCCGGGCCTAGCTTCTCAGCAACTACTCGCGTTGTGCGTGCTGCTGTTCTTTCACAAGTGGAAGGGGTTTAAGGTTTTACGCCGACTTCGAACTGCCCAGTTTAGGAAGCTGCCAAGATTGTCAGTGACTCTTAATAGTGGGAGAAGTGAACATTATTTTTCGTTGTAGCGGCCGGGGGTACATGCGCACAACGCCATTTCAAGAGCGACACTCAATAAAGACACTCAACAGGTTGGCATACTTTTGTATTACAAGGGCTAGGAGAACTTGCCCAACTGTCGCCATGGAGTTGCTATTGGAGCTGTCACTTGTCAAAAAGCAATTAAATTCCCAAAAGAAATTTGCCATTAAGCTCAGCATCAACAAGGACTGGGGAAATGAATCCGTAGTCCATAGACTGAGCAGCAATACGGTGAAGTGGTGTACAGATGGATCAAGAACTGATGAAGGAGCCGGGGCAGGAGTAGGAAAAGGACTACGATCCCATGGGCAAACGCACCAGCATCTTTCAAGCAGAAGTCTATGCCATTGACAGATGCGCTGAGGTCAATCTTGACAGGAATTATACTAAATGCGACTGCGACAAGGCAAGAATGTCGGACAATCAAGCCGCTATCCTGGGACTAGACCAAAACATCATCAACTCCAAGCTTGTGTGCGAATGTGTAGAGACGCTTAAGGAGCTGAGCAGGAGTAAGGGATAGAAGGCAATGAAATAGCCGACTCCCTCGCTAGGAAATGAGCTTCAGAAATTTGTATAGTCTCCATTCTGCAATGCAGGAGACCATGTCCTCAGGGAAGAGTTCAGGGGACTAAAAAAGAAGAAACCGGGAAGATGCCTGGAACAACGCTCATGACATGAAGAAGGTCAAGAAACTCTCGGGTCAACATAACCGGAAGAGGTTTGAGGCATGTTTAAAGGTTAAGAAGAACAACCTACATGCGTACACTCACTAACAGGCACAGGAAACTAGGAGCATCAGAAGGTCTCTGCAGACTTCGTGGACAATCTAATACAGTTTCAGAGCATGCACTGGGCTTTTGTGAGGCACTAGCCCACCAAAGGCAAAGGAATTTAGGCAAGCCCCTAATATCAGAGGAAGAATTGAAGTCACTGCAACCAGCTCTCATTCTCGGATCCCTGAAGGAAACTCGCTTAGAGAGAATGCTCTAGAATAAATCTCTTCCACCTTTGCTCAACAAGTGTCCCTATCCCTCGATTCAGCTCTGAAAAGAACTGCGTGTGAGGGGAACCCCTAGGGCACAGTAGATCTAAAGGTCGCGGTGCATTGTTACACTCAACAACAAAACAAAAACCAAGGGTGTTGTGTTTAAAGGTCCATTTTTCTTGGCCCAACTCTAAGAAAATAAAATGTTTCAATATTCCCCGGACATCCTTGTGGCTTTAGCTGTCCCGTAACGAAATTGTTATCTCCTACCTCATACGTTTGTCAAATGCCACCGTTGACATCCAATTCGAAGCAGCGGCCATACAAAATCGACCTGGAACATAAAACGCACCCTATCCGCACATGAAACCCCTTCGAATACAACGTCTCGTTCTGCAACAGGAACAATTGTATCCACATTCTCTTGGATCCACCCTCCCTATCACTGACACACTTATTCATTAGAATACGCTGGCAGCAATAACAACCGTCGCCACCCCAAGCGTATGTGGAACTCCACCATCGTTCGACACACTTGGACGCGGCGCAAACCGAAGAAGAAACTCCCCCATCGAGTTGGAAAGTTTTGCGCTTGCCTATCCGCACTGTATCTCGGATCGTAAACTTCCAACTAATCAACCGCGCAAACAAACTTTGAGTCAATATTTACCAGCAGCCTGTTGGTCATTAGTGGAATTAGCCGTACATCCATCGTCTAGTTTAATCAACCCCAACTGACAGCCGGGGGGCGGACGTTGCTCCTACACGACCCCCTCCCCCCGTTCCGCACTCCACAGTCGCACAATCAAATATTATTATTTCCTAATGTCGCCACCTATTGACAGCCAGAGTGCAGGAGGGTGACACACACAAATGGAAGGCAGGCTTGTCATGGTCGCGCGAGTGAGCCGCTTCTCGTGAACTGCTAAGTGAGTTCCTGGTCGGGGCACCTCCTGCGTTACGTCGCAGAGCTGCCACTCGGCTTTGCTGTTGATTTAGGAATGAGAATGCCAGAGGAATGAGAAGTCCAACGATGTGCAAGGCACAGATGGTGCCGACGGAGCTGCGTGGGATGAAGGAGCGTTGTGAGTGAGTGCGTGTTGCTAAGGGCAAATGAGACGTGAGCGTCGAGGCTGTTGAACTCTCAACTTGTGCTCCTTGACACCAAGACATGCGTTGATTTTGATTCGATGTGGCAGCTGGTTAATTGAATGAAGAAGTATTTTGTACTTTGTCTTGGCCAGCGGGCTGGGACTAACGGCGGGCTTAACAAAATTTAATTTGGTCAGCACAAGAAATGCGGACAGTTTCTAGGACGCTGACTTTAGTGTCATTATCCGTGCATGTTGTCGCAAGGACATCCTCCATTCATTGGCTTGAATTAAATTGCTAGCTTGGACTTCCTCCACCGTCGGGTTCAGTAATAGATCGGCAAATACGATTAGAATGTGAATAGCTGAAGACACATTCATTGGGCGCCAGTCGTTGAGTACCCACAATAGACAGGGAAGCGCAGATTATCAGTTGGGGAGTAAGATAAAGCAACACATCTCGTGTAGTAGTAAGTCAATGTAGATATCAAGGAAGCGAAGACAAATGGACAAAACGCAGTCGCTGAGCCAGCCATTTACAGCACAGCAATTAAACAACTTCAGAGGCTTGTTTTTGGATTCTGTAGATTCTGTAGTACTCCCTGCCGGTCAAGAGAATTGAAGCATCTAGACGGTAACTAGTCCTTACTGCATGAGATTTTCGCTCCTGGCGGATATATTACACACACCTTTCCACAAAGTCGCCTCTGTGCCGACAGTTGTTGCAGCGACGAAGTCATGTATGGCACAGCGTTTTATGGACCTGCAACTAGTTGCTGGGACTGGGGACATGGGACTGGCAGAAAGGCATTTGAGGCGGACCCATGTAATTAATCAATCAGTGTGTACAAAATTCTAGAGATGGTATACAGTGGAGTGAACTTCGTAGCCGCCTGTGCAAACCGACGCTGTGGCCTATGTAGGCACACCAATGCCAAGGCCCGGCAACTCTTGTAGGCGGTGGTTGGCATGTACACATCTGGAAAACATCGTCTAAAAACCAATGGCATATGCAAGCCTTGCACTGATGAAGAGGGAAATGAGGGCAGTCAACATCTACTCTGTAGCTGCTCCACTGAATGACTTTAGGGAGTCCCTTCTTCCATGACATGCATGAGACTTTGCAGGTTTCTAAAGGCGGCTGAATTTTTGCGGAGTACTGACGCCGCAACACGGGAGTGTTCGGATTTGCCATTTCCAGTTAGGGCACAATGGACCCACAAGTCCTTGACGTTGAAGTCGTCTACCCGTTCAATCACCAACCAAGTCATCACCAAGGCCTTTTGTTTTGTATTCAGACGTTGAAATACAGAAGTCATAAATCAGGACTACAACAAGTAGGAAGCTGTCAATGGAAGCTGCAGTCCTTGAGGCAAGGCTTACCAAGAATTTGGTTATGGTGTTGTCTTCCACTGAGAACTTGCCGTGACCGTGGGGATTCTCCTCTAATGAGACAGGTGAAGATTGTTGCCGACGAATCTGCTGACATTCCAAGCACGCGACAGCCAGGGCCTAGCTTCAGACTCGTGTTGTGCGTGCTATTGTTCTATCACGAGTAAAAGGGACCGTTGGATGCCAACTCCGAAAGGGCAAGTTTGAGAAGCTTTTTTTGTCTAGACAGGTCTTACTATTTGAGCATTGTCAGTGACTCGATAGAGGTGGAGCCGTGAAAATTATTGTTGGTCGTACCGGCCGGGAATCGAACCCAGGCGAGTTTCAGTGGCGTAGGGACCGACGCACATACGCCACTAAGATGTGCCCAAAACTGGAACAGGCACTGAGATGCTATGGGCTTGGCTCTCTTTCCACCTTGTCTCCATATACCCTTCAGAAGGCTGTGTAGATAGACACTGCTACTGGCCGGTGATAGTTCATTAGGCAGTCCTTCTGCTCAAAGCGTTTCATTTCAGCTGAAATTCTTTTTGACAGCGTCTGATAGCAGGATTAAATATATCTCTCTGGGTTGAAGATAGTAATGGCGATGGCTTTTGTGGTCTGACCCCATCGTTGTCTGCATTATACTCAGCCATCCACGAGCTCCCAGAGAGCGAATGCTCTCAGGAGTGTCTTAAACTTCTGATTTACCGAAACCATAGGCCTGCTTTTGAATGAGCAGAATGCAAATGGATTACCCTCCCAATGTCGCAGAGTGTAAGACTCTAAGCACTCGCATCAGATCCAAAAGAACTTGAATGAAGCCTGAATTCCCAAGGGACGTTGCAACTCGTTAAGACCCGGCGCACTTATACCCGGCGCACTCAACCAACAGTCGACTTGTTAAACTCATCTTTTTGTGAACATTTTGCCAAAATCATACTCCGTCTTGTGGGAGAGAAAGACAAAACCGACGAAGTTCCATGGTTGCTCTTTATGTTGACTTTGAAATGGTATAGAGGACCGCTTGGCGTCTGTCTTCTGGTCTCTCTCTCTCTCTCTCTCTCGTGAGCAGGCTCGGTTCACTCACAACATTCAGCCAATCATCCATCCAGCTAGTCATTCTAACTTTTGACCGCTTCCCAATGCAGCCACCATCAACTTGATGTCGACACCGGTGAAGTTTTAATGAGAACCTGACCCCCCTCTCTCCGATTTGTTGTGACACAGCAACCGCATTGCTTGGGTTTTCAACTACAACAAACCAAAAATCACGTCCAAATAAAATTCTATAAATACCCAAGTGAGTAGTTTGCTCGGGAATGACTCGAAATAAATCATAAAAGCATTCCGAAGCGTAATTGGATTCCGTCAGACCGTGGTGGGGGTGCAAGAGGCCTCAGTTACAGAATAAATCAAGAGCGATGTGTAGCCCGTAAATATAACATTAGACAGCGTTACTTGTATCCCCATTTTGAATTCACCTGCCGGAAGCGGCCTAATCCCCCCACGCCACCGCACCCGGGGAATGAAGACCACCCTCTGGGCGGGAGTGCGTGTGATGCCAAGAGGGGGAGAGAGAGAGATTCCTCTTCATTAGAAACGGATTGAATTGTTCCACAGAGAAGCCTGCTCTCTGCCCCGCCATCTGGCTCCGGCTGGTGCGGCGCTCGGAGTCCCTTCACCGCCGACGGGAATGTCGGCGCGCACAAATGCTGTTTCCATCTGGAAGTGGTAATAAATATCTAATAAATGAAAGATATTCGCTATTGAGAGCGAAAGGAAAAAATCTGACTGCAGGCCGGGGGGTCGTTGTGCCGAAAGCCGCGCGGGGGGCTCTTGGGAAAGGCATTTCTTTTGTTAGGGATTCCTTCGGATGCGATTTCAAAATGAAATGGGAAAAGATGGAACTCAAGGAATTTCCCGGCTATCTACGGATGGTCGGCGAATGAAAGACGAGGGGGCAATAAAATACAGTTCTTTCCATCCACCATCGGGCCGGCGATGTGTGTGACATTCGAGTCGAGAAGGAAGTGCTTGGTTTTGTTAAAATTAACCTTTATCATTTTTTTCGGAAGCCTTGCAAGCCATTCGGCAATTTTGTTTTGACAGCATATTCAAATGAAATATGTCGACGGAGTTATTTGCTGCGGCAAGTGGGTGGGTGTGCGGTGGTTCGGTGGTAATTGGGGAGAGGCGATATGTCAGGGTGAATGATAGATGGGATGCTTGGAAATGAAAACCTGACACATGTGGCTTCGGAGAGAACGAAGCAAGGGAGTAGGGCAAATGTTGAGAAGCTGACTGCCTGATGGTAAGGGAAGAAGCAGATGCCAGAGGTAGATACCGTGCAGGCATCCATCAGTGCCAGAACTCCTGTCTTCGGATTTACTGAAGCCTGGCATTATGGCATCTGTAGATACAGTGGATCGACTCCATGATGAATGTCATCGCGGCTGGAAGATGGTTCGGGATACCGACCTTGGTTTTCACCACCGTCTCCATGTAACATGATATCTTGTCACATTCTAGGGGTTCTGGCTTCCATTTAAGCCCTTAAACTGTCACAGTCTGTATCAAATGTGTAGCACCCCAGAGCTCTTCTGGGATCACGTCACAAACTTCCATTCCTTTTGAACTATTTTTAGCGCCTGGGATGAGTTCACCTCCATCTTTTAAGCAGTGTCAAGCTCGGCAGAAGACTAGATCGAGAGACGTCTTTAAGTCTTTCAGAGTAGCACTTTGAACTGCAAGCAGTGTCGGTTGCAGCAAGACACCTTGAACCTCAAAAGAGACGGCCGATGGTAGCGCCAGTAACGAGTTTCACAGCAGGCCTCGGACCTTTAAGCAGTGACAAGCAGTTGATAGCAGCATGGTGACCTACTTAAGTTTCAGGACCTCCAAACAATTCTGCATAGGTCTTCATAAATTAAAGATTTCCGTCAAGTCTGATGGGCCATGTAACGATGGAGTATTGTCAGGCGCCACTGTCTACATGCTAACAGATGTCAACGGGACGCCCACAGGTCTCAGGATCCACGGGAGCGTGTTTACGAGCAGATGTCCAAACAGAAAGGGACTGCGCTAGATCGATTTGCGACTTAAGGAGTCCCTATCTCAGCACATATCGCGACTTTATGTCATGTCCTCTTCTGACATGTGATAAGATAACTAATGTCAACGTATTCTCAACCTAATGCCCCCCTCCCCCCACACATCACAGTCCACGGCCCCTACCACACATCACAGCAGCCCCCGAAAACCACCCACAAGATGTAACGATAAGTCAATCATTGTAAGTCCTCTCGGATGCACACACAGCAACCATGAAACCATTCAGAAAACACAAATATTTCATTTGGCTGTTTGCGCAGCAAACAATTTCCAATCACTCGCAGTTGTGTAGTTTTCCCTTCAGGCCCGACGCGGCGCGGCGTACCACCTCCACCTGACTGCCCGCACTCCACGTCTCCAGCATTTGAGCGTCTGTGGATAGCAAATGCGAAGAGACCCAGCAGCAGCTATGTACGCCCGGTTGTGTAGCTACAATATTTGCTTAGAAGTTTTCTTAGGAAACCCAGTTGTATGGCTGGGGCTGGGGCTGGGGCTGGGGCTCGCATCAGCGCGCCCTGCCAGAGAGCGAGAGCAGAGAGCTCATAGTCGAGCGACGCGGCGCTCACTCTCGATTGCCTCCGACATTCGCTGGCATTATTCGAAAAGTTTACCAAGAATTTAATGGATTTTTGAGTGTTTTTGGCGTGAGAACGAACAACGGCGACCGACGTGGGCAGGGTGGAGGAGGCGACAGCAGAGGCACCTCCGAATGCTTGCATGTGGTTTTTCGAGTTTTGAGAAAACACTGGCGCACTGCACCGGCAGCTGGCGTGGCCGCGGCCGTGGTGGTCATTTCATGAGGCGGGTGGAGTGTGGGGTGTCGCTTGAGGCGGGCCAAATGGAAGTGGGGGAGGGCGGATAATTAAAACGGATTTATAGTTAATATCGAATTAGCGTAGACGAGATGTTCTATACGTGTTCTCATAGTCGTTTGGGTAATTTTACGGCAATCGGTTGTCAGATAAAATTGAATGGAATGTGAGGGGAATTTGCGACGAGATGTTATCGATTATGTGGCGTTAGCGGCGGGCAATGGCAATGAAATTAATGATATGGAATTCTGCCTGGGGCGACAGGTCAAGGGAGGTCATGAACTTGGGGCTTATCGTTAAGACTTGCTCACTTGAAGCTGATGCAGGGGACGAGTAAATGTAATCAAACTGATTTTCAAAATCTAGATCCCGCCGGAGAATGACGATGCCTGCGGTGGTCTTGCAGAATGTAAGGCTTCTAGACAGATTAGTTCCATAAGCAATGTTAGGATGGATTCATGGGTAGAGCCCTTATTCACCGAAGCCCCATTGTGATTCGCGTGCCTTCACTAAGTCCTTCTAAATTCATTCAACTGTTGCCTGAGCCACACTTAGTCCTTCTGGATCCATTCAACTGTTGCCTGAGCCTCACTTAGTCCTTCTGAATCTATTCAACTGTTGCCTGAACCTCACTTAGTCCTTCTGGATCCATTCAACTGTTGCCTGAGCCTCACGTACTCCTTCTGGATCCATTCAACTGTTGCCTGAGCTAAACAGGAACTGACAGTAACGCCGAATTCAAACATCTCGTAGATCCTTGTAAGCCTGCAGCCCATGAGCAATGTTGTTGCATACTTAAAGTGCTCGTCGGAATCTGCTACGTAAGAGGACTCCACAACTTCTGTGGTAGACTTAACAGGCTTCAATCAAATCCCTTGCCCTTGTGTCGAAGAAAGGGATCCGTCTCCAGCTTAATGGGTCACTGACTGTGAGAATTTATCGAACCGATTTATTGCCCAAAATCTATCGAACTACAGCAAAGGCGAAATGGGTACAAAATAGGTAAACAAGTTTTAACTAGGAATCAGCGAGGATAGTTGCTACGTTGTCACAACAAGCCTTAAGCAAGCATAGTGACGCCGACGAGTTCGCAGCGCTGGCAGACGTATGTAAAGGACACGCAGGGCGCCTTTCTTAAAACGTGGAATTGCAGAACCCTGGTCGTTCTTCAAACTAGTTCTGCGGCAGTCACATGACTAGAGAAAGGGTTAGTTTCAGCTAGTGGTAAAATATTAGAGAATCTGGCAGATATCGAAGCACAACTTCAGTCTTTGAATACCACAGTTGATCACATGCAGACATGCAGACCAAGAATTGATTCGCAGAAGTCGGCCATCAGGGCCTAAAAGCAAGACTTAGACTACTTTTCTTTAGGAACTTTTCCCCTCCAAAGTTGCTGCAAAAACGATACCACTACCCTCTAAGGACTTTTCCACGCCAGCAGCCGGAGTCAAAACTAGCAAAGGGCACGTGGCTTTGAAGTCTTCGAATGACGCCAGACACAAACGATGACCATTGTAGCCTTCACTTTGTCGAAGAAGGTGCCTAGGCAGGTGAGGAAATGCTCAAGTATTCTTGCGACATGCACCTTGACTTAAATCAACGTTCAGGTACCCTTCTGACATGCACCCTTGACTTAAATCAACCTCTTGATTCCAAAAGAGCGTGAAGTGGGCTGGTTTGCATCAAAATGTTCTCATGTGGCTCGTAATCACTTCTTGTGGTCTCTTCCAAGAGTCCAGCTTTTAAAGTAAGGCCTCCACCGCCACCGGCAAAGCATCCCAACTATTTTTCATCGCCCCCACCGCATCAAGATCAAAGACACCAGACACTAGGCACATGTTCTCGCGTCACGTCGCCCACTGCAGCCCAACGAATGCACATCAGTTCCGGACGATAAGCTTGCCATGAACTTTCCACTCGTGTCTCGCCAAACGGAGAACGCAAAAATCTCATCGACAGAGGCGCGCTTCCGTCCTCCTAGTCGTCGTCGGTCGGTGTGTTCATAAATTCCATTCCCATTCGCATTTCATACGGAGTCTATGAGTTACGCAGACACACCATTTCCACTCCCGACTGTCAGTTCAAATTGCATCCGACCAACGTCAGAGGGTGAAGCGCAAAATTTATTAATACGACTTTAATTGCGGATTAAATTTGGATGTCCGTCCGGCTGCAGCGGCAGCGGCTGTGGCTGTGCCACTGCAGCACACAGCTCCATACGAGGCGGCGACGGCGCTGCGAGCGCGCGTTCAATTGGAAATCAATTAAAATTGCATTCGAAGCATTTTTCTTGATTCAGTCCATTTCAAGCGGACGTGTGACGCTAATTTAAGGCATTCCTAGTGGGATGGTGGGATGCACTTAAAATACCAACCCCCGCGTGTATGTTTGCAGGGTGATTCCATTTCTCAATCGGATGCGGGAATAAGATGCATGAGATACTGCTGAAGGCTGCAGTTTTGCTAAATGGAACGGACGATGACGCCATTGATGAGAGATCCAATTGAATGGCCAGCAGTGAGGTTCAGCAGGTGCCTGTCATACGTGGAGAACGTGCACTTGTGGTTGCGCGGGGGTGCGTTAAGAGGGTGGCCGGGGCGTTGGACCGATTTGATGGTTGAAGACGAAAACGAGTCTGTTTGAGTTGGTATATTATGTTACTGAAGGCGTAAGTGTCTTGGAAGCACCTGGAGGTCTTATATAGGAATGCGTTGGACGCCGAAGACGGATGGTTAAGAAGAGCTGACAATGCCAAGGAAGTTGATGTATTTTTGAAAGGGTACTGAAGTCCTAGGAAGCAACTGGACACCTACGAGGACGCTGGAAGATAGGACGCTAAGAAGATGCTAATTGTCTAAGGAGCTAGGGTCATGGTTATCGATGTTCCAGGAGGATGTTGCTGGAGCTCAGCTAAGCCCGAGATTCCTTTAACTGTCCTGGAGTCATGAGAAGTCATTCATCTGTAAGACCGAACCTCAAAAATGTGCGATGTCAGTGACAGCCTAAGGTGGCACTAAAGTCTCAGCAAGTAGCTGCAGGTCTGGGAAAACCCCAAATTGAGGACCAATAGTCCTTGGATGTTGCTGGATGCATAATTATGACATGGAGTCCTTGCAAGGGCTGGAGTTTTCGGAAGTCGCAGGAGCTCTGAGAAGCGCAAGTTTCCTAGGAATATCCTGATACGCAGGAACTTGGTAATAAACGCATGATTCAGAAAAACAAGTCAACTCTTGGCTTAGTTGTACTCCTGGCATTACAGAGGCTACTTGCTGGTCTCGCAGAGCCTTAAGAATGCTTACTTAACAGTCACCATCGCTTACCGCATTCCTCAGCTGCATCAATCCGCCAACATCATCCAACCAACTTTCTGGATTAATGGCTCCATTCTCCGACTGACCTCATCACCAGAAGTATGGCATCATCAGCAAATTGAATTTCTCGTGTAAAGATTTGATGCGAGTCCGCCACTCCTCCTGAGAAAGAGTAATGACCACGGTTCTCCACGCCCCGGTTCACTCCGTCCGCCGCGAACTTCGCCCTGAGTCACTCCGCGCAACACATTCTCCTTAATTATACACATCAAGAGCAATGTCAGTGCTGATGACAGCAGCAACCGCACAAATAGCAAAAGTTACAAAACTCATTCCAGCGAATCTAAATTCTTGATGCTGGGGCTGCTGCCTTGTCCGTCCGGGGTAGTAGCAATCACCTTCGGAATAGCACCTCTGAGCGCCCTTAGAGCAACTTCTCATCACACAACTCACCCTCTCAACCTTGCGCGCACCTTTTTCGACCAAAAACTCTGGTCCCCCTCGAAAGGCAACTCTTTCGGGTGGAAAAACTTCAGAAAACAGCACACACACACACACGAGCGGTGAGGAAAAAACAGAACTCCAAGAATGGGGATATAACAAATTGCTGTACTTTGTCACTCCCCCCATTCGCCATTCCATAGGAAAAGAAAGTCAAGACAGAGCGCGTCTCCACCCAGTCATCATCACCACCATTACCATCATCATTATCCTGACGATCGTCCTCCGCCAAACTTAATCTTTCATATCCTTGCCAAGATTTCTTCTCCTTTCTTTCGGTTTTTCCTTCCTGTACACCTTTGCTTGTGGCGTGCACTAGAGAGTGTGGGGGAGTGAATGAAGACAACCCTTCACAGAGTCTCTCCTGCTGTGCATCTCTTTGTTGATTAATTATTTTTTGTTTAAAATTTTAACGATGAAATTAAAATTGTTGGTCTTTTGCTTTTACTCTTCTTCCACACACACACACATACACACATACACTCATTCATTCATCCCTCACCGCCGAAGGAGAACACCTTTCTCGGGTCCATCTCGTAGTTGTGCTCGTGTGTCCGCTGCTTGCCATGGGGAGGTTGTTGTTTTTATTAAATTATAAATTTACATAATTTATGCTTTAAGTTTGTGTGAAGGTGGGTGCGCGTGTGTGGTTGGGAGCGACGTACTTACGCTGCGGCTTGGGGATGCTAAACAAGGAAGTTTAAGGACGTCATTAAGATGCATTAGCTTCTTTGTCAATTAAGGCGAAAGCGAAGAAGGAGATGTGTTTATCTCTGAAACTGGCAATGCATGCAGGAGGCGGATAGAGCAAGAGAGCGGGTTATGATACAGTGTATTCGTGGAATTTCTTGAATTAAAAATTCTCTAGTGCTGTAAATTTAGACGATGACTTTTGAACGAGTTCCTGTTGCTTGTTCTTGTTCGCCTCTTCGCAACGTATCCCTGACATTTATTGCGTTTCACCCTAGAGACGTTTGAGCATGAAGTGCGGATGCTGTCCTGCGTTGCGATGAAAGGTTTGGGTCGTAAATCATTGCACGGACAACAGACGCTCTTCGGAGAGGAACGAACAACAGTTCATAAATTTCATTTTGAGCGAAATGAATGTCTACCTTACCCCGATCCAGTACGGGTGCACAGTACCGAATTTGCTCGGACGGTTTAAGCACTTTTATGGTATTTTTGAAGTGGAAGTCGTTTTTGCGGCTCGATTTCGCTCGGGGGCTTCATCTGTTTCACTCTGGAGGTCCTTCTTGCCGGCGAATGAGGGCAATAACGAAGTGAATCGAGGAGCAGTTGTTGGTTGACAACAACTACCAGCTCCCTACTCCGACATGTTCGGTGCTCAGGTCAAATATGATTCTTTCAAGGCCAGCGGATAAGGCCCCTCTCTTAGGGCAAAGCACGACGCCCACGGGGGGCCCAGCGAGGTTACCGGCACTGGATGCATCCTAGCACAATGCAACCCATTCGTCCGGGGGTCAAAGTGGCCTGGCTTTCCATTTGGAGCTTCCACGGCGGACCCCATTGTCCATCCCCCGCCATCGAAAGGGCCAAGGTAACAACATCGAGACTGAAGTCTTCCGCCAGTGCAGAGGTGCGTGCACCAGAGGGAATGACGGGTGGAAATCTAATTTCGTTTGACCGATGCACAAGAAAGAAGATCGCAAGCAATGCTTGCACCAGACAGAACCATGGATGGTTTCAATAGCGAATGAAGAAGTATTTGGCGTGTACGCTCTTTGGTTCTGTTTGCGTTGATAACATGAGGAGATTATTCGGAGAGTGTACAACGCTATAAATCGCTTACGCCTAAGACATGTAGAGCACACGGGAACAGGCAGTCCGAGCTGTGAGAAAACGCACCAAATGACACCAGTGTGGAGGCGCACACAAATAGAGAAGAACCTCAAACAAAAAGGTGTCCGAAACTCGAGGCAGCTACCACGAGATCGAACTAGTTGGAGGGGATTGTTGGTGAAAGACACAGTTCCGACCCTGCCTGCAAGACCCCAGTCAGTGTGCTCCTTTCAGCCATTCGATAGAGCTGGGTTCTCAACTGGCCCACAATCCTCAACATTGCGTACATTCATACACTCAATCCAGTTTGACAGCCTCTTGCATGAAAATGATGTCATTCTCGTTCAAGCATGTTTTTGTGAGTGCCTCAGTGCGTCTGTCCATCCAGTGGAGAGCCCAAAAGACAAGTCTACATACTTGTCCCTTCACATACGTATCACTTACGTATCGCTCCCATTAGTCCCACAATCTGAGAAGTCACCGCCTCTGCTTCCGCCTCTCATTTGACTTTATCGCATGTTCTTCCTCGTTCCTCACTCCTGAGATGGATTATCTCGAGACCACTCATTAAAAATCCCCACACACCCTGCCTCTGCATCACATTCCAGTCGCATGGAATATCTTCAAGATGCGATGTTATGGTGGACCTTTTGTGTCACACCCACCCCAACCCAACCCTCTCTCCGACCCGTCATCTGAAGGAGGCTGAATCTGTTATTTCTCCTAAGTGCTTCAATTGTTGGGAAACAACTTTTCCGGCTTCCGCACAAAAATTATTATAATTATGATTCTGTTCCACTCAGAGGCGTGGATGGGCGAGTTTGGGGTCACCTCCTTTTCACATTCTCATCATTTGCACATCCCCCGCTCGAGGACTATAATGAGATCAAGAATAATGTGGAAAATCCCCTACTCCCCCACATGCTCACACATCTCCTCCAAAACACCGCGCATCGTTCGACTCTGCGTCACATATTAAAATTTATGAAAACAATGAAACTGGCGATGGGCTGGTGGTTGGTGCAACCAGCAACAAGGTTAGGAAGTCAAATAGGTCAAGAGTTCTACAAACGTACCATTAGAAAAGTTTTTCTGTTTCCTTCTTTTTTGTTTTTAATCAAAATCCTGAAAGGATTTTTTTTTTTTTGTGTTTTGGTCTTCGTCTTTGCCTTTCAAATCAAAAAGTCAAAGAGGATGTGAGCCAGAGTTCTGCACTCCCTCTCTCTCTCTCTGGTGATGATGCTTCTTTGGTAAATGGATTTGCGTTGTTTTTCAGGTGAGTGGGAGAGAAAGAGAGAGGGTGGGGCGAAGGAGTGCTGGGAAAATTGAAGTTTGCGAATAGTTTCGTTCGTCTGTGCGAGAAAGTTCGGAGGGTTTAATTATTTTTACTTGGCATTAGCTTAATTCCAAGACGACAGGTTGTGTGATGTCTGAGACATCAGTCAGATCGCACGCAAAGGGCACGAGGAATTTTCGGGTTAAAGTCGGCAAGAACAACAATAGTAGAAGTTACTGCAAACCCTGGATTGAGACAGATTTTCAAGGACTGTAGTTGATTTAAACACCAAATGTGCATGCAAATGCGGCGAATTGAGCATGCTCTAGCGCTCAGCTGGGAATCAGTTTGAAATCAAAAACATCCAAAGAACCTCTTCGGACTAGAAAGACAGCTTCCGGAGTGTTTTTGTAGGGGTTGTAGTGCCGACTCACCGCTACGACCGCACTTGGCCGTGGGCAGATCACAACTGAGCAGGGTTACCAGATACATTTTTTGAAACCTGATAAGGCTAGCGCGAAAAACTGGTAAACCCGCTAGGCCAAAAACATGATAAGTGCTATTAAAAAATGTGAGCTGTTTCTCCTTGAGAAATGCGTTTTTTTTTATAAGTTAATTTTCGTGAATTTATGTGTACATTGAACTCCCTCACAAGCGGACGGTACCAAGAAATTGTTCAGCTTATGAGAGGTGTCCGGTTATGGGAAAAAAAAAATACGGTTGACAACCTTGAAAGTAGAAACACAATTGACATACGTTCATATGTTGTTGCATAACGTGAACTTTTTCTTTCAATGTTAACAAATTTTTCTCATAAGAATGCTTTTCGTTCAAATTACGAACAACATAATTTTCAGCGTCCGGTTATAAGGGAGTCCGTTTGCGGGAGAATTATTTGCCTTAAAAATTGTGTAAATAATTCCGGTTTTCCTTGTCCGATCATGAGAGGTGTCCGTTAGGAGAGAGTACACTATATTAAATATACGTTTATTATATGTGACAAATATTTATTGTCGTCGAAGATGATAACTTATTTTATTTAGTACAAGTTTAGTACAATTTAGTACAAAGTTAATAAACAAAATTATTCGGAATCATTATTTCTAATTTAGTACAAGTTTAGTACAATTTAGTACAAAGTTAATAAACAAAATTATTCGGAATCATTATTTCTAAATTTAGTACAAGTTTAGTACAATTTGGCACAAAGTTAATAAACAAAATTATTCGGAATCATTATCTCTAAATTTAGTACAAGTTTAGTACAATTTAGTACAAAGTTAATAAACAAAATTATTCGGAATCATTATCTCTAAATTTAGTACAAGTTTAGTACAATTTAGTACAAAGTTAATAAACAAAATTATTCGGAATCATTATAAAGAACAATCGTCAAAGATAACATTTTATTTGTTGGAATAGAGTTGAAGTTACTTCCAGAGATGCCAGCTTGACTTGAAAAATTGACCAGGGAAAATATTAGATGTAGGTAAAAGTAACATACACCGGAGCCAGATGCTCAGTGTTGTTAAAACAAGATGTGCGATTACAAAAGATCTGCTGCATATTCCTGCTCAATGGATCTTGGCATGACTGACGGCTAGACCCAGTGTCGTAACTTAAGTTGGGGCCGCCCGGGGCAGACCAAATTTATGCCACACTTAGCAATTTTTTCACACCCTAAAAATTCTTTGTATACGGTTTCAACACATACTGTACTGTGGCTGATTGCTGTACGGAAAGACAGCAGGCCACCATAGTTCCATTGTGCTACCACCCGGTCTAAAAACACCTATTCCACAAACCCGTGAGTGGTTTTAAAAAAGCGAAGAAGATGGCTGACGGTGATGCTGCTTAGTTCAGCCAGGCTATCAAAATAATAAGCTCCCAAAAGTCTAAATCTACGGGATGAGAGAGAAAAAATGAGGCAGCATGTTCGTTGGGGCCCAGGCCCACTCCGGACTGCAGCACCACTTGAAGAAAAAGACCAAGATTACTGGGAAACTCTAAAAAGAAATACAACAATTAACATATTTTACTGTTCAGTTTTAGGTAAGGTTAGGTTGTAGTGGTTGACTGCTGGTACGCTCCAGTAGTCTAAGTCTCCGGAATAAGAGGGCACTGCAGTTGCATGGCAAATGTCCAGTGGTTTCTTCCTCATTCTCGTATCTGCAGCTTGTGTAGAAGTCTTTGCTGGGCACGCCTGCTCTAGAGGCGTTAGTTCTTATGGCGCAATGCCTTGTTATAACGCCAATGACAGTTCCAGGAGACGGCCTACTCAATCTAATCAGACTAAGCGATCTCTTAGGGCAGGCCGTAGGCCACTTTGGTCTTAAACCAGTTGACCACCTACGATTCATTTGAGCAACACCATGTGTTGGTAGTCTTTTCGGGTACAGCAGCAATAGAAGGACGTGAAGCTAAAGTTGACATATTTCGAGTGTCATAGTACGTTTGACGAAACTGAGCAATTTTGACAACTTTCCCCATACAACCAACCAATTTCAAAATTGCCTCAATTTCAATGCAATTGCGTATGAAATTGTGTATCATCACGACTTCCGAGGAGGGCGTTGAATGCGATCGCATTAGGTAGGCGACTGCTTGGCAGACCCAGGAAGGTGGTTGGACCAAGTCCAAAAAATCGCCTGGTTACGCGAGGGCATAACTCCTGATGTGGTAGAGTCGATGGAGGAGGATCGAGTTGCCTGGAGAACTCTCGTGCGTGGTCAGAAGATGATGACTGTGAATTATGACAGATTACCCCAGTTTCCGTACAGCAATAACAAACAAAAGTAGCAGATTTGTCACCATTATGCCAGTTAACAAGGAGATTTGTGACAGATGGAGTTGGTGTTTGCTAAAACTGTCCACGCTTTGTCGACGTAAAGACATTTCACTGTCAAACCAAATTGCAACCAATTCCGTCGTGAAAAGTGGTGAGAAAGTGGGACTCTGAATCGAAGTAAAAACGAGCCCACGAAGAAAGTGTTAAGGTCGAAGTCAAGGGTCGATCATCAAATATCTTCAACTTCCTTTTTCTAAAAAAATTCTGAATGTTAAGTCTCAGTCTACAGATATTTTGACTGTTGACAATCAGATTCTTAAATAGTACGAGAACTCAACAATGAGGTTATGTCCTGAACTAAGCACTTTGTATTCGATATCTAGGAGAAATCAAAAAATCACACGAACTAACCCAAAAGAGCGTACCTGCAAAAAAGCAGATTGGATGCTGTCGTTAAGTTACACACGGAACGTCAGACATCCAATGTCTGATTACTTACTGTGAAGCAGTGTTAATGCTGGTAAACCTTGTAAAGGAATTTGTTGGACTGAAAAAAGAATTCGTTTGAAAACAATTTCTACCGCTCCAAATTGTCGCCCCTTGCAAGGTGCCGCCCGAGGCCTGTGCCAACCCCTCACTACGCCACTGGCTAGACCAGCCGAGAGGACACATTTGATAACTACACACTTTGGATTGACCTTTTTAATTTTAGCTACGAAAAGACCAAGAAACAAAATGATGGTGCAGAGTGTACTAAATTGGCTATTTTGAAAATCGTTTATACATTTTTCCAAACAGCTGAATTTTTGGAAAATGCTAAAAAATTTGCAATTTTTAAGATCAAATCCTGCTGAAACTACAGAAAACTGCTAAATCTGATAACGCTGGAACTGAGACAAGATTTAACATGCACACAAGACAACGGGGATAAGGGCATGTTAGTTTGAGCATCCCTCCAGATAAGCAAGAGCCGCAGCGGCTGCAGTTGCTTGGAGCAATAGGAGAGACATTGCCCTCTCTTTCGCATGACACCATAACTTAAAGATAAATTGACTCTCCTGTCGGACATGAAGGCCCTCCAAGAATAAAACATGATTCCAAATCCTTACTGCAGAGTAAAACTTCAAAGATTTCTAGTGCTCCTCATGATAAATTCTCACATAAGAACGTTGAATGGAATTGCGTACCTCAAACGAATCTACACAATTTTCAGAGGAATTAAAAGAATGAAACAAAAACCAAACAAATATTCGTCCGGTGATGTTACACAATCCACTGGATTGCCTGGCGCACAAACAATGGCAAAGGACTACGTCTTATTTTTAAACAGTGCTCCACTGACCTTACCCCTCTCATCTGCGCCGTACTCGCGTCTAGTCCCATGAGCATGTGCGCTCGCAACGAAACTATGTCATCACCTATCGCTCGACTGAGGTGAGGATACGCACATAATCGTTACGAACACCTGCCGATCCAATTAATTGCTCGCGCCGCACATATTCGAGATTTCGCGGTAAAACATGACGGCCTCGAAGCGGTGTTTACGTAGCAAGTCAACGCACCTTGATGAGCTGCAAGTTTAAGGTCACTATTTGCTGACTCAGTACAAGTGCTGCTGACGTTGTATGGTTTGCAGTTGGTAGTAACTGGAGACTTGAACCGAAAGGTCGAGGAGTCAGTCAGCGGCCGGGAGGTCGGGCTGTGCAAGGCTGCTCGTGGATGCCACTCGCGAAGTCAATTCGCTTTTCTGTGTCAACCGAAATGAGCGTCGGATGGATCGTGGAAACACACGGTTGTCGTAATATGTGGAATTTCTGGTGTTTTAACGCGGTTTCCGGAATTTATACATGCAAAGAGACCAGGAAGCACGAGTCGATTGCTCACGCCCATCACCACGTTGGGCACTTGCGAACCCCCGACTACCGCGAGAAATGCCCTCCCATTCACCACAGACACAAAAAAAACTTAATTTCGAGCATCCTGTCCAACATCAACCCTATATTTGTCTCAAGAGTTTCACCGTAAAGCGATTCCAACCTAAAAACCCCGCCGGCCATGCAGCAGCCATTACTCGTCGCATCCCACAAGCCCTTAGCTGCATCTGTTTGAAGTTTGCTCCCTCTCCCGCGTAACCATTGTAAGCCCGGCCAAGTCAACTGAAATAATTACTTGTGACGAGTTGGTTAGTTCGCTCTCAAGCCGACTCCCACCCTTCATAGCACGCCAACACTCAGTGCTTGCGGTTTCCATTATAACCATGCGCTTTGACGATGCACAGCGCCTTGGCTGATGCTCCTGATGCTTCTGGTGATGATAATGTTGATGATGACGACGGCAAGACGTGGCGGTGCTTCCTATGAAAATATTCACGCAACGGTTGACTTTAAGGCAAAGTTCCAGTCAGGAGGGACTTTACGACGGGATGGGCGATGATATTATGCAAATTGAAATAGCATCGCCACGGCAGGCGGTGTGAAGATGCTACACGCCAGGCCAGAGCCAGGCCCGTTGTCGATATGTTACTGTGAAAAGTTTTTGGCTGAAGTTTAGCAGCGGTCCTTAGTGACGCCGACGTCACTGTGATCTGAGTGGGTGAGACGAGGGTAGGGAAAAATTTGTTTTCGAAAGTTTACCTCATCGACAATTTGGGTAGATGGACGAAGAGGGTTGTGTGTGTGCATCAGGGGATGCTATTGATTGATGGAGGGCTGTGTCCGAGGTAGTCATTATCGGCGAGATGGCCTTAGGCCACATCAAAGTGGATTTAGAATGGTTCTGACGGGGATTTGGAGGAGAAAACAACTCGTGGACAGGGATGGGTCAACATTTTGAGGGATATGGGGAGTGGAATGGTCAAGAGAAAGAGCCCATTTTAGGGAGTGACACTGGACATTCTCCGTGGAGTTGATTTAGTTTCGGACTTTGGAGTGGTTTCTCGGCGATAAAGGCAGTTTTGGTTATCCTTATAATTTGTTTGATCAACGTCAAAGTCTTAAGTGAGCGCGCATCGAAGGCGACGACATTGGAAGCCGACTGCTGCCCAAGTCAACGATGTCCGACGTAAACTAAGTCAGTGGCTTACACCTTGCGGCTTGAAAAGTGATGCTATTGCCCACGCGACACGAAATGAAAACCACAACTCAATGAGTCAGAGCTAACGCTGCTGTGGTCTCAGGCAGTATGCTTCCATGCAAGGAGAACAAGTCATGATGCGCCCACGATCACCAGGCCATAGTCCCAAAGATTCCGAGTCTCCTTCTGCTCCCCGAACCGGGAGGCACGTATTTCAAGCGTCTCTTAGCCGAGGCTCTTGTGTGCATGCTCTCGATGTGGAGTGAAAGCTTCGCCTTACGAACTCCATCGTGGCCTTTGTATATTGCCGCGCAAAACTGCTTTGCAACTACAACCTCTGTCTCAGATGCAACATGCTTATCAGCGCGGGAAATCGTGCACTTCAAAATCTCGTCGGCAGAATTGAGTGTGCACTCGACAGGAAAGAATAGGCGTTTTTCATCGAGACAGAGAGTGCTTAATTTTGGCGGCATGTGTAACTCGGCCAGAGAATACGGTGTTGACGAATAATTAGTGCTGTGGATCTAGAGACCTAGGGGCCACAAGGCGGCGGTAAATAGGGGCTGCCAAGGCAGTGTCCTCCGCTGTGGTGCATGCTGGTTGACTCTCTGCTTGATCCTCTCAATGGCTCTAACATCTACGCCCATGCGGATAACGTAGCCGTATTGTTCTGTGTTCAAAAGGGCTAGACGTGATCGACGACTGGTGTATCAGGAATGGGCTTTCAATTAAAGCTCTTATAAATGTAGTTATTCTCCTCACGAGGAGGAGGAAATTAACTGGTCTGACTCAACTGACTCATCCCTTTCGCCGGTGAAGACAAAAATCTTATTGTTGCTCCAGATAGAAAAATAAGGCGCGGTCAGTTTTCTGGCAGTGTAAGGGGATTCTCGTCTGGGGTCTATCACCAAAACGATCCATCGGCATCCATATGGCTATGATAGGGCCCCATCTAGGCCCTTTCTCTCCAACGCATCGGTCGTTTTGTGGGATAAGGTTTCACGTAAATACGTAAAAGCTGCTTTCATTTAGCCGCAAGGAACGGTCTGTCTCGGCTGCATAGGGGCCTTACCTAGTACGCCTGGCTCTACTCTTGAAAGGCGAGGCAGCGGGAATTTTGTTTGGTCCTTCGAGCCGAATTAAATAAGACATCGTGGAAGCATGGGTTACCAGAGTCGATTCTTCTAAGATGTTGTTGATGGCACTGATTTTTTTCCCGAGACAAAGACAAGTTTTGAGAAACTCTTGTTTCGAGAGCTGGAAGACTTGGACAGGGATGATGATGAACCCTACTCATAGTAGCCGAGGTTGTATGACACACGGTCGACAGTAAACCTAAGCGGCTAGCTCAAACTTGTGGGTTCGGTTTGTAACAAGTGGAAGTCTTGTGGTCCGATGGACGTGTGTCTACTGTTTAAGGAGAAATATGGGGAAAAGCCGCTGAATCTTTGTCTTGAAAGAAAGAATACCCCTATTTTCTTAAATTCGTGCTTTTCTAAATTGGTTTCCTTTGCACAACTGAATTTAGATGAAAACACATGGACTTTGAAATCTGTTTATTATTCAAGGCAAAATACGATAATGGTGATGGCAGCATGGCCTCGGTATTTTTGCAAAGAAAATAATGAAGATTGGACAAAGGAAGGTCACAAGGATGTGTGCTTCCCGAAATTGACATAGAATCTGACTGTCAGCTGAATCACGACTGTTTGGCTGCACATTGGGAGGCCAAAGGATTTCGACCGGGCGCCGTTTCTTCAATTCCGAGAATCATTGAAATTCTGAAAATGAAAAATGGTAATTTCCTATAGGTCTTACACGACTTTCTCTAGGCCACCAAACAAATTAAACACTCCCACTCCACGTCAAAAACATGATAAGAAGTTCAAATGGTATGTATTTCTATCTACCAGATTGCAGTCTCTGCCTCATTAACAAGAAAGATCTGCTGCCGGTGCTCTATTGTGTAAAAGAAAGGAAGAAACGTCAATCTCTGTCGACGAGGACGTGCAACTGATAGTCCAGCCGTCTGTTAATGTCTCCCAGCAGCTTTAGTGAGTGAAAAATGAATCACCCACCACCCCTCCTGCTCGCACAATCACTCGGAACGAGATACATCTTGTCATCCCTGACAATGGCACTAACGACCGAACGCGTGTCGAATGCATCCGAACGACGGAAGCAATTGCCATCGATCTGCAGTGCACCGTCAGGACAATTGTCAATTGCAAAAGGTAAAATATCAGCCATCAACGGAGGAGAAATCTGCTGTGCATCAGGACGACATGCTCGAAAGGAAAAGAGACAAATACGCTAAAAAAAATATAGATACAAATTCCCTCCGATAAATTTCACTTCGCACAGATCCATTCACCTTCTGCGGGCCATTGACTCGAGCAGCAGCAGCAGTGCCGGCTGCCACCACTGCAGTCAATGCAGCCAATGCAGCCCACATGCCGCAGCAAGTTCAAGTAAAAGTGAAACACAACCTCTGCAGGGAACTACCTCATACAAAAGTTGATCTCGTTCTTCGGCTAATGTGGTCCTGAAAAAAAAGACCTCTCCACCGATAGTTTCACTGCTCAATGACCATGTGTGTGCCACCGCACGAGGGAATGGACACGCGGCTGCCTCAGCGGCGGCAGGAAAAGTGGACCTGGTTATAGCTTTGTTTGAAATCCACTCCACTCCACACGGCGATGGCTATGGAATTCTGTTTTGATTTAACTTTCTCGACAAATTAAAAAAGTGAAACGACACAAACGACACGATTGACTAACGGGCATCGGCAAGCGGCAGCGACAATGGCAACAACCTCAAGAGAGTCTCGCTCCCACGGCGGAGAAGGAGCCGAAGCGAACGAATCCCATTCATCTCGGCCGTCCGGGGCACATGTGTTTTCCACACTTGCGCTCTTGCATATATGCAATTTCCGGTATTTCAACGATTTCCCAACAAACAACAACAAGACCACATCTTGCAGATTTTCCAAAAATGATTACACAAATGTATCTTTCTCAACTTTGAGATACTTTTTCTTGCTGCGAACCACCACCCGGCTCCTCTGTGAGATAAATCAGATGCAAAGTGTAACAGACCCTGATGGACGACCGGCGAGTGGGTGATGGTAGTGCTGCTGGTGACCGGGGAGGGGTGAGGAAAAAAAGGGTATTGCGTAATTCGACTTTGATTTACAACTTTACGACGGACTTAGACTATATCCAAGAGATTAGACGCCCAGATGTGAGGGATTGAATCGCGATGCTTTGACGTTATTGTTGTTGCGCTTGGATACCGGCAATGATGGATTGATGGAGGGCGGATGAATTAGGAAATGGCTTCATCCCTTGTGGTACCCTTTCCGGGGAGAGAAGGGTATGCTTTAAAGATCCACTGGCGGGCAATGGAGTCGGGTAGGGGAGGGTATGTACTTTGCGAAGGGAGCCTGAGGCAGAGAGTGAGATGAACGAAGACCTGTCATTTTCTGTGGACTGTGCATGACACAGCAATGAGGATGAGGTCAAGAGCGTACCACGATGAAGGCCGTCGTTCATTACCGCGACTATGGGTCCGTTGACGACATCAATCGGATTTAAACATTTCCATTCGTTGTCTGTAAATGATTTTCATGAGCATTGTTTTTTGTACGCGTACGACGGCATCAATCGAAGGAATGGTCAATCGCTCCCCCATCGAGCATCGACGCTACCCTTGTCGTGCAATCGCATCATGTACCGACGACACACATCGTCATCTGTCGCCGACCGAGTATGGACATTTCGAACCCTCTTTAAGGGATCTGCGTCTGGACGGCCGTTTGCGAAGTCAGCAGAAAACAGGGCTTCGACTTAAATTCCCACCAATTTTGTATCAAACCAAAAAAAAATACAGAAGGACTCTTTAAGCATTCAACTTGACAATACGGCCAAGCAAATGGAGGGCAACCCTTCATGTTCAACCCTTCAAATGCTTCAATCTGCGACCCTCGAAAGCAACGATTTTCTTTCTCTCCTCCGTCGGTCCTAAATAAAATTTTGAAACATTTTTTTTTTTTTTATGTTTGGGTCGCCTCTTAGGTGCCTAAACAAGGAGCAATCCCGACTGATTCCCTGCTGCCTCTCCCCTCTCAAGGATAATAATTTCCATGTGGTTGCCCACTGGATCGTTGTTTCAGTCGAGAGCGCACTCAAACTGTGACAACCTTTTCGTGTTTGCTCTCGTTCCTTCCAAACCGAAAACTTTCCCAAAACCAGGTTATGCAAGGTCATGGCTCATATAGCCGCCGCCCACACCATCCCTGCATGGACAAAGTTATTTGATTATATCACTACCAGCGGACCATTCTCGCCACGGAAAGTCCGAGCAATTTCAAACAAAAAACAGCGGACTCCTTTCACTTCCTTTGAAATGCAAACAAAATTCAGGTCAGCAGCGAAATCCCTGAAACTAATTCAAACTTGAAGTCCAAGCCACCAGAACGGGGGGTAGTAGTTCGTTTGTCGCTCGTTCACTCGCCCGTCCCAGCCTCAGCCCACCACTTTTGGTCCCATTCAAAAGGGATTCAAATGAAATGCGACTCAATTATGCAAAACTGAAACGCAAACATGCGTGCGTCGGCATAAATAATAAACACAAAGGCCTCTCGAACGCAGCCCCCACCAGCTCCTCGCCGAGCACACACCAAATGACACGCAACCACAGAGACAATGAGCCGATCTGCGTGTGTCGAGTGGGGGAAGTGTCTCTTTGTGATGATGACAATGGAAGTTCCAAATAGTCGATTAAATTTTGCGGCAAAATGCTTATTGCTACAGTGCGACGAGTTGACAGCCACGGAGGGTGGGTCGGTGGCTGTGGGAAAAAATTGCTCAGATAAATCAATGTCAGGGCATGAAATTAATTATGCCACGTAATTGATTGAGCGGAGGGGAAAGTCTGTCGAAGGTGGGTGCGAGTCCGAACGCAGGAAGCGCGGTTTCCTTCTTCAAATTAGGTGTCTGTGGTATCTGAACTTTAATCCGGCCGCATTGTCATGTGTCCGCGTGTCTTTGCGATAATGCACGCAGTAAAAGCGGGATATTATGCAAGATCACACATCCGTAGGTTTCTCTCTAACAGAATGACTCACTGAGGTTTGAGTGTACGCGTCTCAGTTAATTGCCTGACAGAGGCCGGTCGTGGTTAAGTGCACTTAATTGAATGCGGGCTGAGTTGTGACTCTAGTAATGGCTGCAGATTAATTTGCTGGATTTGACTTAGATTTATCGCTGTGTTGATGATGGATGGAGATAGGCTTTACTGAAGTTTCTTGGTTCGGTGGAAATGGAGTGATCGTTTTCTTTGAGATGCGATCAGAAGGGGAATGTTGCGCACTTGACTAGAGACTTAAGAAACAGTCAGACCGATGCGAACTATCAGCCATCTGAGACCCTTACTGCTTCCACTGATCGTCCAACCATCCATTGATTTTCAGTCCAGTTCCATTGATCTTCAACATTGCACTGATCTTCGAGCTCTCTTGGATCTCCCCCACTGATCTTTACTCACTCACTGATCCTCAGCATTCCTCTGATCTTCGGTTCTCCACTGAACTTCCGCCATCAAATGATCGTCGATCCGCAGTCGTCCACTGACAATAGGATGTGCCTGATCACAGTCTTCCGCTGATCTTCAGCACTCAACTGATCATCAGCATTTCACTATTTTTCAATCATCTACATCGGTCGTCCACTGATCTCCTATCAAACTCCTGTGTTGTGTCCGTGATAGCTTTGTGGGCGATCTCATAAAGACTTATGTACTTCTTATAGTTCCCACTATCGAATATATGAGCAGATGCCAAAACTAACTTCGTTGATGTCAGAGGAACGTGTTTAGCCCGCTGGTTGTGACCTCTGCCGTACATACACGTGGAATCATGCCAAGGCTCATAAAGCCGTTTAGGGTGTCCCCGCATCCAAGAGTGATTCCTGTGACAGTGGATGGCTACGCGGGGTCGTTCCGTACATCGACAGAGTCACCATCCAGCCATGGAAGATGACATTAAGCGCGATTCACATCGATTGTCGATTTTTAATTTCCCATCTCAAATCCGCTGAGTTCGCGAACAAACCGCCACTCGAATGCACTTGACAATTATTTCTCTTGTCCTAGCCCCATCTGCGTGTCTCCATCGCGAATTGACGCAGTCGACGTTAAATTAAGCGAAACGCATGCACAAAAAGTGTCGCTGATGCAGCTGGACAGGCCATCCGCCAGCGAGATGGCCAGATATCCCCGTCCAGGGCCGCACTCGTAAATTAAAAAACAGCACAACATCCAAATTGAATTCAGAAATCATTTCGGAAAGAAGCCGCCGCACGGGGAGCGTGAAAAAAATATTCATTAAATTTATTGCAGCCATGCGGATGCACATCAACCACTGATTTATGCACGCCCACCTCCACCCCCAGGCGCACACTCGTGCCAAGGTGTGAAGCACATCCTCTGCCCTACTGCACCCCATCCGGCAGTGCCGTGTAGCTCTTAAATGCAACGCGATGTTTCCCCGCCAAGCGGACTTTAATTGCAGACCAATATTCCGTGTACCGCCGTTCTCCTTCGACGCCAGCTACAAACGACAACAGCCAATTCAAATTCAGTCCAAGATCCGCAATCAAAAGTGAATTAACGACAAAAACAATCGAGTTTGTGACAGGATCGCCGTTCGGCGGAATTGATGGCGACAAGGATGCGGATCGAATCGGATTAGAGCTCCCAAGGCCAGCGAGAGCGCATTTGTGTGAATGGGAACGAAAATAGTGTCTCCGCCCCCCGCCGGGACTGAGTCAGCACCCGGTGGAAATTCGTATTGACACTTTGTCTGGCGACGCTCGCTGATGGGGGATGACTCTTGAGCGGGATTAGTCAGAGATGACTCTTGGCGGACTTTCGTGCGATCGTCGTGATGTTTTGGTGAATCTGTTGCTTTGAATTGTGTAATTTGTCATCACTGAATGGGTTGGGATATTAATGAGGACATAATAATTTTTGTGGGAGATTTGCGCATCACACGCCCACCGAAGCACTGTGACCCTCACGGGGGCTCATGAACGAGAACTGAACAGATGTGACGACAGATATGTGAATGAATGATTCTTTTAATTAATTGCTTGCGTCGGGGGGAAGTGGAATGTACTTTGTCAGTGGTCGTAGGGAATTGGGTGAGGTGAAGGGAAACTTGGAGCTAGTCTGTTTGTCAAATCGTCACACTTGATCACTGGCAGGACTTCGCAGAATGTCTTTCATCCTCGGCAGTGATCTTTGACTACAATGACTTTTGCGACGAGTACCTCAGAGTCCATGTCCATGCAAAGAAATGAAACAAGAGGATCAACGATCGCGCCGTTTTGAATTGACTGAGGTGACTGAAAACCTGGAGCGGTTGTTTAGGGTCTGTTTGTTGCCAGTGATCAAGTGTGACGATTTGATCGCTGGCAGGACTTCGCTGAATGTTTTTCATCCTCGGCAACGATTCTGAGGCGAGCTACTGACGATCATCTTTGACTATAATCACTCAAAGTGCGACGAATATATCAGAGTTCATGGAAAGAAATGAAACAAGAGGATCAACGATCGCGCCGCTGAAAAACGTGCAGAAATTTGATTGAAATCTGAATCAATCATTTGATGACTGTGAAGCCTCGGCTGTATGACGACGCCGATGCAGCGCTGACACAATAAGAGCAACATTCGACAAAGGTGATGTCGAAGCTTTGCACATGGCCAAGGAATGGTATGTTTTCAAACCTAAGGCAAAAGGAGAAATATGTCAAAGGGCACTTTCAGTGAATCGGAACTTTGTTGGCCTGATTTTGAGGTTCTCCAATTATCATCAGTTGATCGTGTAATGCCAATGGTCTTACGTCGTAGATTCGCGTTGTCTGAATGAAATGTTGTACAAACTTGTGAAAGCTATGCAATCGCGATCAACGTCTGGTGAATAGGTTCTGATTGTGAACCATCGGGTCGACTGCGGATTGGAGGAAAAAAAAGCAATCAAAACGACCTGTCTTTGGGTCAAATGTAAAGTCATGAAAATTAAAGGTCCACTTCTTAGACATTGCTATGGGGACTTAGGCCAAAGATAACACATTGGCTATTCACCGCAATAGTACAGTGCAAGGTATAGACAGTGCAAGGAGATCAGCATCAGCACGGGCACTAAGAACCACAGAAATGATACTACATCTCCTTCCCATGGACATCTATGGCAAACTTGGCTGGCCACATATGCAGCCATAAGACTAAGGGAAGGTAACCATGGATGGGCAAAACCCATGGAAAATGGGCACAATGTAATTTCGAATATCCCTAAGGAGACAGACACGCCTTTCCTGGACTTCGAAATAAAGCACAAGACACTAATCCCCACAAGAGAAGAATGGGAAATAGATGAAGTCTGTAACCAACTGCATAGCAAAATTTACACCGACGGGTCCAAATCAGAAGAAGGCAGGGGATTATACCAGTTTCCGATCTATGCCAGAGATCACTTAGGCAATCCGACTACATAACCACTGCAGTGTATTCCAAGCGGAAGTAACAGCTGTTCAAAAGGCAGCCATCCGACTATCAATGAGCCCAATAGACGGAAGATCTATCGTATCATGCACAGACAGTCAGGAGGCTATAAAAGCTCTGGACGCATCATCATCACCATCATTTTCTGACCCGCATGCTCCACTAAAGGGGTAAACCACGCACGAGAGATCTCCAAGCAACTCGATCGTCCGCCATCGTTATGCCCAAACGCAACCAGGCGAGTTTGTGTCACGTGACTAAACAACGAAGCATAGCCCTCTCCGTTCGAAGAAGCAGCTCCTCAACGCTGAGTTCCTATCGCACTGCCCTGTTTCTCACCCCATCCGGGCGAGTAATTCCCACAAGAGCACGAGGAAGTCTCATCTCAGCAGCTTGTATTCGGGATCTTATTCTTTCGGTCATTATCCAAATTTCAAGACCGCTTGACCAATTGAAAACCGAATACTTGGCGTTGACAACAAGCTCTGGACGCACCATCGATAAACTCCAAGATGGTAAAATTTCTGCCGTCTATCTCTAAAGGGCTAGCGGCCAGATGTAATCTTACACTACGCTGGGTGTACGGGCACAAGGGTATTCCGGGCAATGAATGAGCTGATGAACTAGCAAGAAAATGGGGGGTAAAAGAATGGCACTAGATCAGGAGATAGGGGACGGGTATGCCAATGGCACTAGAGCAGGAGAAAGGGGATGGGTTTGTCAATGGCACTAGACCAGTAGACACCCAGCCCCCAACGATTGCGAAAAACGATACAAATCGCAAATGGTCAGAACTTGACACTTGCAGGATATCGAAAGCGCAATCTCGCCTACACTAAATCAAGGAAGGACTGATTATATCCTAAAGTTAGACTGTTGATAACCTTTACAGTGGCTAACTGTCCCATAGGCAACCATGCCAGAAGACTTGGGCCACCTTATAATGACTTCTGCAGAAGTTGCATGGTTGGAGAAGAAGAACAAACAATATAAAATCACCTCAGAACATGCCCTGCATTTGCCGAAACCAGACGTAAGTACTATTTCAACCACCTTGAGGATCTGAATAACATAGATCCAAAGCATATCCGACAATTGCTTCAAGTCACTAAATGGCCATAAAAGAGGTCAGAAGAAATCCCAAATGACCAACAATTCCAAAGAGGGAGCACAAAATAAATTACAACAAAGTCAAAGGGTTTAAGACACAAAGCCGAACATGACAGATGGTCTAGGTTTGGTTCGGCGGTGGTGGTGTTGGCTGACTGCTACGCAGAGACAGCAGGCACACCTAGACCCATTGTGTCACCATGCGGATCTAAGGTACCTATTCCGCAAACCAATTAGTGCTTATGTTGCTCAGTTCAGCCAACAGGGCCTCCACAAGTCTGAGTCTACGGGACGAGAGAGCACTGCAGCTGCAAAGCAAGTGTTCAATGGTTTCTTCCTCCTTCTCGTTCAGCTTCTACAGAAATTATTATAGTGAAGGCCCAGTCTAGAGTTCCGATGACATAATGCTCTGTTTCAACGCCAAAAAGAGATCTTCATCTGATCAAGCTATGCGATCGTTTGGGATCGATCGTAGGGCAGAGTTGTTTAGCAATGAGGCATCTTGCACCTGATGTCCACCCGAGGTTTTTTTGAGCAAGCGTTTCCAGATTTAACAGAGTTTTATAGTAGCGCTAGGCATGGAGGGTGGGGTCTCCACCCGGAAAGAGTGCAGAATTTGTGCCCTTTACAGCGAGTTCGTTCGCTTCACAATTCTCTGGAATGTCACAGTGTCCCGGCACCCACATGAGATGGATGCTGACGTATTTGGCCATCTCGTTAAGGGATAGGTGGCAATCAAGGGAGGTCTTGGAGTTGAAAGTGACAGAGTCCAGAGATTGGGCTAGCTGCCGGAACAGATGATGCGACAATGACGGGTAGTTTTGAAGATAAAAATGACAGAGTCCAGATATTGGGCTAGCTGCCGGAACAGATGACGACATCTGTGTAATCCCAAGCACAGATTGCCATTGTTTCTTAGCTATGACAGAGTTTCCTTGATCACTATAGTTTCTGACTACAGTGATTTGGCAGGCATTGGGAAAGCGCAATTACGGGGAGTCTTCAGATCCTTGCAATAGACACCAGCCCACACACCTGCATCCGTCTTCGATCCATCCGCGAAGATTCGCAGCATCTGGTGATCAGACTCCCAGTAAGATCTGGGCGGTATGCTGGTTGAGAAATTTTCCTCAAAGACGAGTTTAGGTATTGTGAGGTCTGTTATTCAGCGATCTCAATCTGACCGCCGTACTAGCTGCTGCCTGCCAAATAGTTCTATCGGTGGCAGGTTAAGGAGCAAGTTAAATTCTTCAGGAGGTAGTTCGGATGGTCTAATTGTGCCTGATTTCCTTCTAATCATGCAGTCACCCTACCTACCCACCTACATAGGCATAGCTGATAAAAATAGATCGGGAGAACGGAACAGGCTGACTCTTTCTTGGCGAACCAAACATCACTTAAGACTCTCAAAGACGTAAAGTAACGCGAACTGCTTAGAGCTTCTCATATTTCAGGCTGAATTACGTAACGTAACGCGAACTGCTAAGAGCTTCTCATTTCGGGTATGACCTCGTTTGACCACCTCTAGACCGAACGCCTTGGCAACCACGATTTCAGAGGAAGATTCCGGGACTAGTTGAACCAACTACCGTAGGTCAGTGACGATTCGTCTGAATCCAACTATAACGTCTCTATGACGGAGAAACAAGCGTTAGATTGATCTACACCACTCCAAGGTAGGAACTGCCAAAACTCTACCGTTGGTCGTCTAAAGGACTGAGAAAACAGCCCTCATCCAGGAACCGTGAGTCTTCAAGAAAAGCATAAGAAAGCATATTAAGGTGCAGCGAGAGGATGCATGTAGGATGCAAGAACGAATTGAAGCCCTTTTTTTCTTGACATAATTTATGACGTCAGTTGATGACCAGACCCTGCAGATCTAATCCGTAACAACAAACCAGAGCACAGCCATACGGCTAAAGGACCATCTTGACACATTTGTGATAAACTACATGAGAGAGCAACTGAAAGGCTTTCTCTTTGCTCCATATTGCAATCAAATCACTGAATATAGTTGCATTTATGAATTGCAGCCTGGCTCTGGACTGGAAGACTTAGTATCTTAACGACACTCGAAAGTTATATTCTGACGTGTGGATCGCAGTGCGATGGTTGATGCGGTGCTCACTGACCACAATCGTCCAAAGTGCCATGATATGATGAGGAACAAAAGGATACTCCTAAAGCTCTTATCTGCAGCATATTCTTCGAGTTTTATAAAAACTCCGACATGACTGAACATAGCTCAGGTACAGCTGTTCAACTAACAGGGGAGTTGAATCGGGGTTAATGCCTGCTAACATGGTCTGTCACTAGCATTATAATACTCAAAGCCGATGTACCGACCAGTCAGTATACAGACACATCACTTTATGTGAGTACGTAGAGTCCTGCTGTCCATGCACCGTATTGTAGTCAAACGTCTTGCAATGCATGACTAGTTTCCACAAATATTTATTGCACTTAGGTGGTCTGAATGCCCCACGGATTTGATTACAAAATCGGTCACTCTCAGCACTGGTGCTTCTAAGGCGTCTTAATTAGAAGGAACGGACCAGCGCTTAGGACTCACATTGGCGTCATATAGTCTTCAGAATGGCTTCAGATAAGAACGAACCAAGCATACTTTTCTTGCTCTTTATGCTCGAAGAAACTACTGCCGTTGGTAGAGTATCAGCATTGGGCGCCATTTCAGACGACTTCATCATTGGATCAAGTTCTTAGAATACAGCTAGAGGCATTACTGTAAAAATGCCTTGTGGCTCTGAGGGAGATTTTGTGACGAGTTTAGGTCAATCAATACAATCAGAGGTCCAAACACTGCCATTGGAGTATCAGCATTGGGCGCCATTTCAAACGACTTCATCAAATTCCTAGAATACAGCTAGAGACATAACTGTAACAACGCCTTCTGGCCCTCAGGGAGATTTTGGAACGAGTTTAGATCAATCAATACAATCAGAGGTCCAACCACTGCCATTGGTAGAGTATCAGCATTGGGCGCCATTTCAAACGACTTCATCATTGGATCAAGTTCTTAGAATACAGCTAGAGGCATTACAGTAACAACGTCTTATGGCCCTGAGGAAGATTTTGGAACGAGTTTAGATCAATCAATACAATCAGAGGTCCAACCACTGCCATTGGTAGAGTATCAGCATTGGGCGCCTTTTCAGACGACTTCATCATTGGATCAAGTTCTTAGAATACAGCTAGAGGCGTTACTGCAACAACGCCTTGTGGCCCTGAGGGAGATTTTGTGACGAGTTTAGGTCAATCAATACAATCAGAGGTCCAACCACTGCCATTGGTAGAGTATCAGCATTGGGCGCCATTTCAGACGACTTCATCATAGGATCAAATTCTGTAACAACGCCCTGAAGGGAAACACTGTTCAAAGCGAATAGCTGTCTAGAAAAAGCTTCTCAAATTGGCCTCAATTGGCCATATAAATGTAGGTTCCTCCACTCGTGAAAGGACAATAGCACGTTCAACACGCTGACAAGCTAGGCCCTGGCCCTCTATGGGATGTAGCGCCACCCATATTATTGTATCATTGTTATTGCCACAGGCCATGATAAACATGCGCTCTTAAAGGCTTTCAAACCAACCACAACCTAAACGCTGGAATTATTGAGATTTTCTTCGAGACATCCCCACCGACAGTAATCATGTTCAATAAACTGCTCTAAAAACCACACCTTCCATCAATAGAAAACAATCATCCTATCCTATGTACCTGCTCATCAATCAATGTTCATTCGACAACTGAACTCATTTAACTATCCAAGGTGAGATCTTAAATGTAATCACAAACTACAAACTACGACAGTAATGGGCTATGGACATCAGATCAAGAGAAGTCGGCTTTGCAACGCTGGCGTCCTCCGGACCTTGTGCCCTGATCAACGACTTGACCGTTGCCACCATACACACACCATACACCATCTCTCAGTCTGTCGCCAGTCACCTTGAAATGATGCAGTCAACACGGTAAATCATGCCCGTCTACAGCTGTACCAGCTGAATGCCACCTAAATCAATCTTATCTCTTGACCCCCATTTTCAACGCGACATTATCCAGCAAAAAGGTCTAGTTCACACATCGCCCACCTGACCGCATCGGCGGCGGTGGAGCATTCGTGTATTTCGCACATAATTGCCGAAGGCATTTGCAAGCAAAGTGCTACTCTCCGCCGGTGATGACGACGCCTCATTAAGTTCCAAACGAACGCAACGAAACATAATTTTCCGCCGCGAGGCATACTAAAAACCAGATAGATACATACGTAGTCATGCACAGCAGACCTTCAGAAGCAATGCACTCGCTAGTTCACAGACACACGAGTTGGTATCTGCGTCATCTCTGGACGACTAGAGGTGATTTGCATATCCCGTCCATGTCGCACACCCCCGCGCATTACGGACGGAATGCATTTCGATTGCGCAACCTTCCGAGGATTCACACGCGCGCTGGCATTCAATTAATCCCGCGCTCGCTGAGCCGAGACTACTTTCACTAGAATGCGGGGGGAGGTGTGCTGGTGGCTGACATATGTCAACATCATCTCGCAAAAGAAATGAAAGTGCCAAGCAAAGGCAACCCGAGAAAATATCCATCAAATCGCTGCGGAAGGCGCACTTACAGCAGCCTGACAGATACACGTACTGGATGTGTCTACCTTTCAAGGCAAAGTCTGCTGTTGGATATCTGGAGCTGACGAGAAGTGAAAAAGGAAAAGTACTCTCGTGCCATTTGGGGTAACAAATGACGAAGATACCGTCTGTAGATACACGTCGTATGTGGGATGTCTATCTATGCACCTCAAGCCAGCCGCGTGGAATGAAGTGAAGTAACAACATCATCGACCGTCCGCCATCCCTCGCCGTGCATTTATTTACAATCACATGTGATTTAATGGATCGCAGATCTATTTGTTTGAAAGAGAGGCGAGCCGGGGGGTGGTGCCTATCTGAATGCCATTAGAGGCAAATCGAGTCTTGAGATCCGATAAACTGAATTGATGAGGACGACGCAATGATGTGTGGCGAGAGTTGCTTTGCAGTTCGCAGATGCTGCCGCAGAGTTGCACAGATCGATCGAGGAAATTGCCGCATTGCATAAGAAGCTGGCGAGCGATGAAAGGAAAGGGGAATGTGATGTAACCAGAAACACGCTCGCGTTTGAGAGTAGACAGTGCCAAACACCACGCGAATGGCTCTCAAATTCGGAAACCAAGTGTGCGTTCTCCTCTTCCTCCGTCCCCCCAGTCGGCAATTAATGTGCCGTCAGTCAGACTCTGACAAGGGAAAGCCTGAAACCTGACACATGTCGACCCGGAATTGAATGATTCCTATTGAAGACACACGCAAAAAACGAACAGGACACCCATCAGATCCGGGGATAAGTAATTTTTTCCTGTTAATCCAATAAAGATGGAGAGGTCTCCCGAACGGATGTGCCAATAATTTCCCATTCACAGGACATCCCCATCGGTTCGCCATTGCATATTGGATTTCCCCCACCACCACACAAGGATGCGCAACAAAAAGAAGCAAAAATGGAAGGACATATTGCTGATTTATGAATTTTATTAAATAAACAATCGCTGAATGGGGGGGAAATCGCCCCCCGGTTCAGCAGCGTGATTTATAGATGTCACGGCTCTTCCTTTGGCACTCGCCACTCTGCGACATGTTCCATGGCACGGGGCCTAGTGAAATATTGAGGAAACAAACTGCTGGTTCCTTGAATTGAATCAAGAAAAAAAAAGTCCAAACCAGAGGACCTTTTTTCCCCCCAGTGACAGCTGTCAACTGACTCCCACTTGTGCAGGTGACGTGAATGAAATTAGAACGCGCTGTCAAAGGTTTTGCTGCAAATTCACGGCAACTTATCGGATATGCACGCGTGTATGTGGCAGAGCAGATGCCAGTGACAGGGTGTGTGCAGGTGACAGTTTGAGAGGTATTCGAATGAAATAAACGTCAGATTTCATATCACCATTTGTGTGGGATGGAGTAGAGCCATTATCCGCTTGAGTCTCATTTGCCAACAAAAATGAACTAAACTCGATGCCCCCCGAATGCGTGACGGAAAGATTGCAATTTTCATCAAAAGCATGCACCCAACACAATGCATTGTGCTAACAAAAGCGGAAATATGACAACAGAAAAAAAAAATAAAATAAATTAAAAATAAATCGACTAAATCCTCTGCATTGTCTGGGGCGTTCCTTAGCTCTTTGCCGTCCAGTATGGACGAGAACGCGTAGATCCCTTGGAAGACTCCCTGTGTGTGTGTGTGTGATTTCGACAGGATTTTCAGATCCATTGCAATCCTCCTTGCACTTATCCCTCGTTTCTTTCTTTAGTCAGTTCGTCAAGGACACGAGAACAAAGTCCATTGATGTGTCGACAGCACACAATGAAAATCCAATCAAATCCGATTTGATGCGTTTTCTCTCTAGAGAGCATCTAGATCATCCATCCCGGATTGTAGTCGTCTCTTGTGAAGACTTGAAATCCGGAACAGATTTCGGGCATTCATTCAAAGCGCTGAGTGTCCTCGAACGGAATGTGTGATAGTCATTATGGGACACAACAAAAGACTGAGAATCGTCATCACGAAACACATAAGCTTCCGCATGCAAGCAGTACTGGGGCCAGTGACCGAAGCGGGATGGACGACATTCCAGTGATGGACCGCCAGACTAAAGCGATGGCAAGTCGCCAGGCTTTAGGGGTGATGACTGAGTCTTACCTAGACCATCTTGGTGCACAGTGACAGCTTTGCTCGCGGTAGGGGTGGTAGCTGAGCCTTACCTAGACCATCTTGGTGCACGGTGAGTGCTTTGCTTGGGTTAGGGGTGATAGCTGAGCCGTACCTAGACAATCTCGATGCATAGTGACCGCTTTGCTTGGCTTTGTGTTTTTCTGGGGCGCGCATTAGCGACTTCCATCCGCGAGTGACCAGTCAAACGTCTGTGACTGCAAAAGCGTATCGCCGACGACCTGAGAAATTGGACATCATACCGCATCTACAACCACGACCAGTACAAAAATCGTGGCTCTAGCAAGAATCTCATCAAGATGTCAAAAAAATTAAAATTCACAAACACACAGCCAGTCCCACCAAGAACACAATTATGCCACTCCCTCTCATAATCGCATTCTGCCCGACCAGCGCCAGGAGGCAACGAGAATGTTATCCTTTTTTTCTGATTTTTGAAAGCCATAACGAGCTATGAAAGGAAGAGAGAAAGAGGAGTTTTCCGGAACAACTTTCTTATCGTCACTCACGCCGCCGCCGCCGCCGCCAACTTGACTCTAATGATTGAATACTGGAGTGCCTGCCAACTAGGATGAGGCAAACGGGGCAGAGTGAGACAGAGAGAAAAAAAAACCAGTTATCCCTCATCCTGGCATTACAGCAGAGAACAGAACAGATTAGACGCGACTGGTTTATACCCAACATCCTTGCCTTTGCATCCTTAAATCATTTTTTGCCTGATTCCATTACTGTACCCCTCCCCCCCACACACACATCTACATCGCCCACTCCCCCACGAATTGGTAACTTTATTTTCCTCGTTGCACTTCCTGTGGGAGTCCGGGGTGGATTTTTTTCCCCCCCGTGGGACTTGCAGAGGCGAACTCAATTCCATGCATAATTTCGGAGCGCAAAAAAATGAATTCAATAATGCAACTGGGTGGGGGAGATGGCTGCCTGCAGGACTATGCACACACCAGCAGAACCGGATAATGGATAGCTTCATTCGGTGCAAGCCGAGAGAGTAAGTTTCCCCAGCTCGTATCCTGCCTATGAATAAGGCATAACAATGGATAGATGGGAGTGAATTAAATTTGTTCTTTTCGTTTGTGTTTCTTTCATGGATTATCATTGCAGGCGAGGTCCCCTACAAATTGATGGGTTGGTGGTATGATTTCTTCGAAATGCATCTGGGGGGCGTCTCACGGGGAGATTCAATCGCATCGCGAAGGTAGTGAAGCAAGAATGAGCTTCTCGCTAGACTAGAGACGAACTGTTGTGGCGAAGGTATTTGCAAAAGTGTCTGCAAAAGTCTTCGCCTTAAGAAGATCCATCGAAGGAAGGTGTGGACAAAAGGCCACGTTGAAACGGATCTCATTCGAAGTGACAGCGTCTCTCGCTGAAGGAACAACCATTTAGAGAGTGGGAACTGACGAGGTTGTCAAGTTTTTAGCGAAGAACAAAGAGAGTCCTGAGTAACTGTTAAGTCTCGCAAGTCTGTGTTAACCGCGTGCTGTCATACTTTTGAGTTGTCTTCCTCTGTGCGGCGGCATTTTCATATCATCACCGTCTTCACTTTAGACCTCCTCAGGCACAGATCTGTGTGCATACAGTTTTGAGTAATTAAGCACGTTCAAGCAGTGCCGCAAAGAGGGCGCAGCTGAGTATAGTGTCTTTCAGATTGGACTAAGACCAATTGTAAGTTGTGATTGGCTGAGTGATGATTGAACGATGATCAATTGATCGCGCCAACTGACGTTTATCCAACTTGTTTCGTGGCGTAATTATGAGCTAAGATCAACAAGTTTGGGCTGTCTTGCATTGTCGGTTGCATCAATGGCGGAACGCAGTGATGTCAGTGCTGGTCTGCCTGTTCTGAGTTTCAAGACCTTGGTTTCGAAGAGAGACATGGTACAAGATTAAAGGAGGCTGCCCCTTTTGTTCTGTCGCCATTTAGTTGGTCCCTCTATTCTGAGACAAAATGAGAAATGATATCAGTCCTTTTCGACATTTATATATTTAAAAATGATCTTGATATACAGTAACTCCCAAAATGTATCACGCTTTTTCTTTAAAAATGCATTATGACCTTTAGAGGGGTGAAGTTGGATGCGTTTGGCCATTGTGTTATGATTTGATTACACCCGAAGTTCCTTCTAACGGCTCATGAGTGTTTGTTTTCTGTTGTTTTCTTTTCACACTCAAACAAACATTTTTTTCGACGAATGCAATTGCAGTGGTATCGTGATCAATTTTGTGAGTTTGAAACTGAATTAAAAGGAACACAATTTTTGTATTACAATTTTGTATTACAAGAGAAGTGCAAGGTAACAAATTTGCAACATTCTCTGTTCTGTGTGTGAAATATAAACATTTTGTTATTTTTAATTAAAGTCGTGAAAAAATGGGTCCGAATAACAAACCTCTGAAACCAGCCGAAAAGGACCATGTTGAGGGACTTTAAAGAAAGGGTATGACCCATCATCTCAAATTTCGTGAGACTCTTGAAAATTTGCCTTGTACAAACCGAGACGGACGCAAAAAGATCTTGTCTGCAATTCAAGATCGCAAGATTGTTCGAGACTTGAGGATGCAAAAATTTGAGAATGCGGTTCAAATCAAGCAAGCACTAGAACACGAGCAAAATATTATCGTTGCGGAAACCATTCGCAGGACTCTAAGAGCGGCTGGCTTAAGAGGAAGAGCCAAAGTTCAAGAGCACATGTTGACAAAACGTCATAAAGACTTAAGGCTGTGAAATTTGCTAGGAAACACCCAAATTGAAGTTGAAAGCAAAATCAACCGTTTGGGCTCAGACGGGCGAGAATGGGTTTGGAAAACTCCTGGAGAAAAATTACAACCCCGACACGTTAAGCCCACTTTGTTGGAGGAGGATCCATTATGATTTGGGGTTGTATGATGTCACAAGGAGTTGGAAACATTCACAGGATCCAAGATTTTTAGTAGTCATTTAATGGAATCACTAGCCAAATTCGGTGTTGAAGCTTCAGACATTGTCTTTCAGCAAGATAATGACCCGAAGCACACAGCTAAAATAACCCAAAAATGGTTAAAAGAGAACAATTTAACAGTGGTGTCATGGCCACCTCAGTCTCCGGATCTAAGCCCCATTGAACACCTATGGGGGTTTTTAAAAAGATCCAATGCAGGCGAAATGGGAAATTTAGACCATCTCTGGGCCAAAGTCAGGACTGCATGGAAAAACGTTGCGCCTGAGACGTGTACAAATTTAGTCGATAGCATGCCCAATCGAATACAAGCAGTTATTGACGCCCGTGGTGGATACACATGGTATTGAGTACTAGAGAACTTCGTTTTTTTTTTAAATCACAAAATTTATCATTTTTTTATTTTTTTTTTACAACGAAGCCAAATGTTATTTACTTTTTTTTTTATAAATTAGATAAAATTGTCGAAATAAATAGTAAAACAAAAAAAAGTATTTTGATCCTTATTTTTTTAAACAGAAAATTTGGATGTTTCTTTACACAGCGTGATCCATTTTGCGATTAACTACATATTCGTCCGTTCATATCTCGAGTTTGGAAACTCTGATTTTTCTGATTCTTTTTTTGTTGGAAAGGTATTCTTTTGTAGCAGGTTTGTATGTGCCACAATACTTTCCCAACGAAAAAACCATCGAAATCGGAATGGCATCCTCAGACCAATCGGAGAGACTTTTCTCAAATACGCGGTTCTTTGAAAAAACCGCTGAGGACCCATGCATCGCTGATTTAAAAAAGGAAAAACAACTCAGCAAACAAGCCGGTCTATTTTTCAATAAATTAAAACGTAAATATTGAATTTTATTTTATATGAAGTGTCTCTTTGAACTGAATCTATTAGCAATTCACTTGATAAGGGCAAGTAGCTGTAATTTCACGGTAAGTTCCAAATTCCTGAATATTTCATAGAATAATTGGTCTTTGATTGTGTAAATGCCATGTCCTCCAACTACCAAGCAAAATTGGTAGAAATACACGCGATGGTAGTCTCAAAGCGGCTGCACGAGAGCCATAAAGTGAAGAGGAGCGTGCCGTTCGACTGAATAGTGAACGGGAACGTATAGCAAGAGTACCTTTGAGGCGTTCAAATGATGAACGTGAACGTGAAATCGACCCCGGCAAATGCATTTCATTGGAAATCTTGAGCTTGCTGCTGAAGAGCTTTACCGATCAGTGAAATTTGTTATCACTTTTGTATTGTCGTCCGTGTGAACGTATGGTTAAAACAAACAATTTTAGTTTCAACTTGAAAAAATGAAAATTTCGACATCGTCCCTAGAGACACTGAACAAATCGGAAAAACTTTAGTTTCTGAAGAATCTCTAGAATCCAAATATTTTTTGAAGATTCAGTTTCCACATGGTTCAAGTTCCAAAGTGATTTAATTTGATGCTACAAATACATTGGGAGATGAATTTACGGCGTTAATTTGATACAGTTTCCATCCGATCAGATTCAAGGCCGGGTTTATCACAAAATTGAATCATGGCTACCGTTCCCAGATTCAAACTGCCAATTTTTGCAAATGTATTTTCGAATGTCGGCATCAAATTGGGTGCGATTCAAGTGGCACCAAGGGTTCTAAATGAATTAAACTAATTACTTCGATATATGACGTCGTACAGACAGAGACTGATGCTTAAAGGAGGATTCAATGCTCCGACTGTAGATGAAGTGACCGTAGTAGTCGTTGGCAGTAGGAGTGACATTCATCGTAGAAATCAGCAACTTCAAAGCGTGTCTGAAACTCATCGTTGTCATGATGATTGTAAGGCACCCAATTGTTTTAAATGATATCCCATTTTAATTTGAAAATAGTGAATGCTAATTTTTAGCCGTTTTGAAAGAGAATTGTTTTTTAGCTACGACGTTTTAAATTTTTGTGGAATTCGTATTGGAGTTATGCGGAAATGGATAAAAAAAAAAGTCAAAATGTTGGCTGACTTCATATTTGTGTCGAAGATGTCATTAACTCGTATGGCAATGTTAACGTTATTAGTCAATTGGCATGTTTATAAGAAAGAATTAGAATGTAAAAAAATGTAAAGTATTTTAAGAACTTATTTGCCTCTTAACTAAACTGCATTTTTTTTTTAAAGGGAACAGCCCTTGTAAATGTGCTCAACGAAGCGGGCATGGGTTTGCTAAAGGGTGATTTGGGGTTATTTTTTTGGGTTAAATTTTGAGGTCCGATGTTGAATGTGAACCACACCTAAACGTCAAGTATTTTTCTGCATTTCATTTGACATTGCTCAATTTCAGACTAACTCAATTTGAACCATGGAAAGATATACAATCGAGCAACGCGTTAAAGTTATTCAGGCTTATTATGAAAATGGGCGTGCACTTCGTGATTTTTTCGGTCAATTTAATCGTCCAAATGTGCGTACAATCGGAAAAATCGTGCAAAAATTTGAGCAAACCGGGTCTGTAGGAGATGTGAAAACACCAGTGCATGCTCGTACTGCAGAAAATATTGCTGCTGTTCGCGATAGTGTGGCTGAAGAGCCGTCCACCTCAACTCGTCGTCGCGCCCAACAATTGCACCTCTCACGCTCGTCGTTGATGAACATTATGCATAAAGACTTGCATTTACACGCTTACGCAGGTGCAGTTGACTCAAGAACTAAAGCCTCTTGACCATTTCAAGCGTCGTCTATGGTCAGGATGGTGGCAAGAAATGGCAACAGTGGATGATCAATTTTCGAAGAAAATCATCTTCAGTGATTCTCACCTCAGGGGATTCGTCAATAAGCAGAATTGCCACATTTGGGCGAATGATAATCCAAGAATGATTGTCGAAAAACCAATGCACCCACAAAGAGTGACTGTTTGGTGCGGTTTATGGGCAGGCGGCATCATCGGGCCGTATTTTTTCCAAAATGAGACCTGTCAGGCAGTTACTGTGAATGGTGTTCGCTATCGTGAAATGATAACGAGCTTTTTGTGGCCCGAATTCGAAGATATGAATGTGGACGATATGTGGTTTCAACAGGACGGTGCCACTAACGAAACAATGACTCTTTTGCGCGACAAATTCAATGGCCGTGTCATCTCACGTGGTGGCGATGTCGAGGTCGCGGCGGCCATTTGGCCGATATTTTGTTCAATACATAATTGAACCATACCAATATTATCATAATAAAAAGAAATGGCAATAATTTCCTAAATAATTTGTGTTTTATTCAAAACCAACATCGGCCCTTAAAATTTAACTTAATTTAGTTTAGTACACAAATAATGCTGTCCGAGGTGGGCCTGGGCTTCTGTAACAAAAACTCGTGCTTTACTGATATTGTTTTATCGCGAGTGGATGAGGCTTAAGGTTGTTGTGCCGACTCAAAACGACGAAGTTTAAGAAGCTCTGTTTAGATAAAAAAATCTCTCTTTGAGTATTGCAAGTGACTGAAAAGAGGTGGAGCCATGATTGTTTGTAAATTCGTGGGTTGAACCCAGAGAATTGAGGGATAGAGATATACAGCTGTGTTCAAAATAATAGTAGTGCACTTTTAATTTGCATATCCCAGCAATTCCATGCCAATTTTGTATATTCTCCCTTCATATCCCGAGCAATTGCAAGCAATTTTTGTTATATTTTCCCTGAATGCAGCCTGCTGAAACGTATAACGGTAATTGACAAAACAAATACTGATCATATTTTCCACAGCATGTCGATTGTAGTATCAGTCAGTCGTTAAAGGTTTAGCGACGTGCTTATACAGCTGTTCAAAAAAATAGTAGTGTTCTAATTAACTGGCTTAAAATTTGATAAATAATTTAATTTTAAGGTTGAAACACAAAAGTAAGAATAAATACATATTTTTAATTTAGATTATAGTGAAATCTTGAACTTTTAACTAAACAGTGGGCAGCGATAGGCATTGTACAGAGCAGGAGAGAAAATTAATTTTAAAATTAAGAGCAGATGGAAAAACGTATAAAGAAACCATAGGAAGCACAACCCCAATGATCGCTAACGCAATAAAGCACCATCCTAAGCCCGAATCCCGTGGACGAAAAAAAAAACATCAGCATTGGAAGACAGGCGAATTGTAAGATATAGCAAGATGCACCCCTCTGCAGCTTTAAATGTCATCCAAAAGTAGTTGGGGCTAAGTATTAGTGCTATTAAATGAAGGGCTATACTACGCTCGGAGTCCCCGCAAGGTACCAATACTCCCGAAAAAGCACATAGCAGCTCGGATAGCTTTTGCCAAAGAACACATCACCTGACCTGTGGAAAAATGGCGCATATATAATGGACTGATGAGAGCAAAATTGTTAATTTTGGGTCAATATGTTTGCCGTCCTCCACACACGGAATATCGCCCTTAATACACTTAAAAGACATAAAACACGGCGGTTCAAAAATAATGGTTTGGGGCTGTTTTTTCCGCCAAGGTGTTGGGCCTATCCATCTTATTTCTGGGATCATGGACCGGACTGTATATGTTGATATTCTTGCAAGGGTAATGTTGCCCTACGCAGAATATGAAATGCCTTTAATCTGGATCTGACCGGAAACATACCAGCAAAAAAGCCAAGCAATGGTTTCGGGTCAATGGGGTTAATCTTATGGTGTGGCCCGCACAGTACCCAGACCTTAACCCCATAGAAAACTTGTGGTGTGACTTAAAGAAAGCAGTGGCGGACGCAAAGCCAACCAATAATGGAGAACTTTGGTAGTGCAAAGCGCGTGGCAGAATATTACAACCAAGAGATGCAGAAAAGATTTGGTGGACTCCATGCCACGTCGTTGCAAATCAGCCCTAGAGAAAAAGGGGTTTAGAACCAAGTATTAAGGTTCTTTTGTTTAAGACCCATTTTTTTGTTTGATGTCTAATATTTTTTTTTATTTTTAATCAACTCTGCTATTATTTTTGAACGGGGAAATTCTGTTTGTAGTTTTTGTTGCTTTATATTTTCAATTTCAAAGCTATAAATGTTGTCAATTAAGCGTGAATAATTTTGTTTGAAATACACCTTTTATATGTGTAATTAAGAATAAAAAATTTGTATGTACAAGAAATTCAAGTTCAAGCTTTGTCATTCGACAAAGCTTAAATAACCAATATAACTAAGCGCACTACTATTATTTTGAACACAACTGTACATCTTCGGCCATTTTTGACCCTGGTCCATACCGGAGAAGTAGTGGTGTTCCCCTGTATTTCACACATACTTTTACACAAACCATGGATCCACCACCCAATGGCGGCCGATTCGTGGATTTAAGTGGGAATGGCGCATATTCGTGGATTTTAGTGCGAAAAATCGACTTCATAAACATACGTTTTGTTCGTTCGCTTCAATTAAGAACTCTAATTCACCCCTCTACTAGGTTGGCGAAAGGTATCAGCTGTTCGCCAGCTGATCTCATGAGCTCACACGTATTCACAGACACGGGACAAAAAAGCGTATAAAAAACGCTGTCAGGTGAAATGAAGGGCCAAGAGAAGTAGCAGATGGATATCTCTATCCCTCCATTATCTCTGACTGAACCTCGCACCATCGGCGTAGTAGTCAACGCAAGAACCCACATTAAAATATCAGAAACTACTCTGTTTCGGACACAGATCATAATTTTGACCGAACATTTTACCACAAAATGTCTGGTCATTCACTGGCACACTATGATGGATCTTCCTGCTAGATTGGATGAGTTTCTAGATCATCCTGACGCTCATATTGATAGAATAGGTCCGAGCTGAGGTGAAAAAATCCAACTGAAAATTCCTAGTGAACTTTTCACCTGTTGTTCGTAAACATTACGAAAAGACCGCTGAAGCAAGACTAAAAATAAAAATCCGAACAGCTTCGTACTTCATACTTCACTTGAGATGAGATTAAACCGAACAGTCTGCGTAAGAGCAACCTGGTATCAGTTCTTATTTTCAATTTCTGCTTCTTCTTGCTTCCGATAATGTCTAAAGTGTTCGAACGAATATTACTCAGACGTTTAAGCCCGGTTGTGGAAGAAAGACGACTTATTCCTAATCACCAGTTCGGTTTTAGAAGTAAGCATTCAACTATCGACCAAGTACATCGAATAACTGATGTTATAAAAAAATAGTTTGAACAAAAGCAAGTCTGCTCAGCTATATTTCTCGATGTTTCGCAAGCCTTTGACAAGGTTTGGCACGAAGGTTTGAAACACAAGCTTCGACAGTTCCTCCCGAGAAGATTTTACACAATTTTATCGAATTATCGAACTGATAGAATCTTCCGTGTGAAATATGGGAAAGAATACTCCCTATTTAAGCCTATACAAGCTGGAGTACCACAAGGAAGTGTCCTTGGTCCCCTCCTTTACTTACTTTATAGCAGCGATATGCCGCAGGACGTAGGCACCGTGCTAGACACATTTGCTGACGACACCGCCATTTTAGTAACTGCCAAAACGGTCGAAGAATCAACCAGAAAATTAGAATGTGCTCTAGACAGGATACACGAATGGACGAACACTCAGCGAATTGAGCTTAACGAAGCTAAATCCGTTCATATAAATCTTACGTGTAAGAACGTGTATAACTTGCCCGTTTTTATAAATAATGTTCAAATACCCTTCGGTAATGAAGCGAAATACCTCGGAATGACTCTCGATGTAAAGCTTAAGTGGAAGGAGCATGTCAAAAAGAAACGTGAAGAGCTCCAATTAAGACACAAAGACATGTACTGGCTTATTGGAAAATATTCCAAGCTAAGTATTGACAACAAATTGCTTTTATACAAGCAAGTGCTAAAACCCGTCTGGACGTATGGTATGCAACTGTGGGGTTGTACCAAAGAAAGTAATAGAAACATACTACAAACATTTCAAAATAAAGTGCTAAGGGCCATCGTCAACGCACCCTGGTATATACGAAACAGCGACATCCACAGAGATCTTGGAATTCCATCAGTCCATGATGAAATTACGAATTTTGCTCGTAAGCATAAGCGTCGTCTGGAAGAGCACATAAACTCTGCTGTCCTTCCAATTCTCGACGAAACCAACGCTTTCCGCCGTCTTCAAAGGACTAAACCTTGACTTAGCACGGTGAATTCAACCCGCGCTTAGCTGCGGTGATAGCAAGAACTCTCAATGGAGAATTTCTTGCCAAATGCGCCTAAACCAAGAAAGTAAAACTGCTGGATAAGTGTAAGACTTAGTTGTAGTGGAAATATATTTTATTAGAAGGGAGGTGTTTAAAAAAAAAAAGCACTTCTCTGGAATCTTGAAATTGGTTGTATGGGAAATTGCTCAATTTCGATCCTGATTCCGAGGGAATTTGCCGAAATTGCGTGGGAGCAGACCATAGTACTCCAAATACGACACCATCAGCTTCATGTTCTTCTATTGGAAGGACTTCTGTACGTTAACAGACCACCAAGTTTATTGACATGCATACACGTGTGCATTGCTCAAGTGAATCGTAGGTGGTCAACTGGCATAGGATGTCTTATTACCAAACAACACTGGCCTACGCTCTGCCCTAAGAGACAGCCTAGCCTGATTAGATTGAGCGGGCCGGACCTCAGAACTCTCACTGGCGTTATAACAAGTCATTGCGCCATAGGAACTAACGCCTCTAGACTAACGACTTCTACAGAAGCGGTAGAGGCAAGAATGAGGAAGAAACCATTTGCAACTGGAATGCTCTCTCATACCGAAGATTTCGACTTGTGGGAGCTCATTATTTTGATAGCCTGGCTGAACTAAGCAGCATTAGAGTCAGTAACGGCTTTGCGGAATAGGTATTCCTAGATCCGCGTTGTAGCACAATGGACCTAAGGTGGCCTAAGTGTGCCTGTTGTCTTTCCGTACAGCAGTCAGCCACTCCAACCTAATCCAGCCTACGTATGTGTAGGTATATGTTAAAACTGTATATGAACAAGGGTTTTCTAGGTTGTGAAGATATTACAGAAATTGGGTCTGCCCCGGGCGACCCCAACCCACGCTACGCCACTGTATGTGTAGCTCACGTTCCGACCGTTTGAAGAAGAGTGATTTGTTGATGACGTTCGATCTTCAAAATATGCATTAAAGTGTGATTTGTGTGTGGCTACGGAGTAAAGATAATTGTGCTCACATGGAAATTTGTTGCATTTAATCTACGTTCCAGTAGATATGTGTACGCATGATACATGTCTATGCCCGCACATTGTTCCGACTCAGGTGCGTACAACCATAAATGTGTGGTTCCATGCGTAGGCTTGTGTATGCCATGTGTGGCTTGTGGGTACAAATTGACGCTTCGTATTTTCCTTCGTTTCTTCATACCTCCGTGAATTCACAGTACAGCCGACTCTCGATAATTCGAAATTTAAGGGGCCTTACAAAATATTTGAATTAACGAAATATTTTCGAGTTGGAACGAAGGAAGAAAACGAAATAAGTACTCACTGGGCAGTATTTTGTTATGAAATCAGTGATTTTTTTTTGTTTTAAGAACTTCCAGCATTTTCCATCAAGAGCTGAAAATACCTCATCGGCCACTTCAGTTCCTAGTAAATGTTCCGCACTTTGATGTGATTGGCGGAACAGGTGCTGCCGATTATTCTGCATCGTCGTCTTCATTGTTGTTGCTGGAATTGGAAACTGTCAAAATTTCAACGCCACACAGAGCACAGCCAGTTTCTGCATCATCGTCAAAATGTATAGAATCATCGAGAATCACAGATTTACCAAAGTCAGGGCTCTATTCACCCTGATAGGTAATTTTTTTTACTCACGTTGTTCACATCGCATGCATTACAGCCTGGAAACAACAGCTCGTCAAAGAGCAGAGGACAAAACACAAAAACGACACGGAAAATTCGAATTACTGAGAGGAAACTAAAAGCTACTGATTTCGAAATGATTTTGCTGGCTGCCCGACTTAGCAATCACTTCGAATTAAGTTTTGTTCGATTTATCATGGTTTTGTTCGATTTATCATGGTTCTTCCAAGAGACCTAACAATCTGTCTGAATTATCGAGACATTGGAACTATCGAGTTTCGAATTATAGAGAGTCGACTGTATACTGAGTATGGACATGGTTAGGTTGGGCTTACGAAACGATAGGAAATGTTTCCGACAGAGGACATAGCTCCGGGAACTATACATGTCCGGAACGACACATCTCCAATAAATCCACATGCTTTGATGAAAAAAATAAGTGACTTCTTCGCGATGTCGGAAATGCTTTTTGTAAAACAGATCCTCGCCAAAACCGACACGTCGTTGCAAAAAAAATCTTTACTCTTATAGGGCCCATACACGACTCAGTAACGTCACTGCAAACCTTAAGAGCGAATAGTCAGCGGTAGGGGCAAGCCGTGCTACGGGTGGAACGAGGAAACCAGAAGACTTAGGAAAAGGTGCCTGAAAGCAAGACAGATCAGCGATCCAGGGGTAGACCCGACTTCCAAGACCGATTCTCTGCATTCAGACTGGCTAGAAGGGACCTAGACAGAGCGATAAAAGGAAGCAAAGCGAGATGCCTTAAAAGCCTCTGCAACGGAGCAGATCTTTGGTAGATCTTTGGTTGATTTGGGGTGGTGAAGAAGAAGCCAAAAGGCAACTCACCTATACTGACCTGTCAGTGATTACTGCACTTAATTCGTGGGGTTTGCTAAGAGATGGCGTAACTTGTATTTTTCCATTGGAACATGCATTGGAAAGCTACTGTCATTGTACGCCATTTCAGTATATCTCATTCATTTGAAGCGTAAACAACAATAATTTTTTTTTCACTCAAATATGTCGAGCTTTGTGCCTGAAAATGTGTTTTTGCGGGGAGTTCTTCTTTATTACTTTAATATGAAGAATACTGCTGCCGAAATTCATCGTATTTTGGTGGAAGTTTATGGTGAACATGCGCTTGCTCAGCGAACGTGACAAAAGTGGTTTGCACGTTTTAAAAGTGGTGATTTTGGCTTGACCAACCAGCCAAATCCATGGCAATCGAATGGCGCAAAGGTAATGCTTTGTATTTGGTGGGATCAGAAAGGTGTGCTGTATTATGAGCTGCTAAAATCGGGTGAAACCATCAATGGACAACGCTACCGAACACAATTAATCCGTTTTGAAGACAGCAGTAGCCGAAAAAAAAAAATAAAAAATATGCGGCCATCATATCATTTCCATCATGACAACGCTCGGCCCCACGTTGCTATTCCGGCTAAGAACTATTTGGAAAACAATTGTTGGGAAGTTTTACCCCACCCGCCTTATAGCCCAGACCTTGCCCCTTCTGACTACCATTTGTTCCGGACGATGCGGAACGCCCTGACTGAAATACGGTTCACATCAGAGCAGAATAACAAAAATTGGCTTGATCCATTCTTGGCTGCCAAGCCGGCGCAGTTCTTTTGGGATGGGATCCACGAATTAAGTTATGATAGAATATGAATTTTCTCGCTGGCCTGTGCAAAATTCACTATACACGACACAGACATGTCGCCGCAGACTATGCAAAATTTTTAATGCACGCAGACGGTCGCTGCAAACATGCAACATGAGTTCACACGACACAGACAGACGGTCTGCACAGCCATATGCACATTATTGTAGTGTATGGGCTCTATTACTCTGATACCACAAAGCACTCATTTATTTAAGTAGAGTCCATACTATGTTTTATACATTAATTTATAATGGACAGTTAACACATTTTATTTCAGAGTTAGGTATAATAGAGGTCCTCGCATCGCGGGGCATCTCAAATTTTCTTAGTCCCCTGGTGGGTTGAGTTTCCAGCTCAAATTCATATCCAGCATAACAGCAGCTTGTGGCTACACCTCGCGTTAGTTTGTTTGATTATTTTTAGACGCTACTTAGACTTCGTCTTTTACTAAGTGGTTCATCATCATAAAATGATAGTCGAAGATCTGATGACATTTTCAGAGCACGATTCAAAAGAGCTAAGAATCTCACCAAAAAAGCCAGCGAACCTCACCGTGTCTGCGTTTTTGACTGTAATCTGGAGCGTTTACTAAAATGTATAGACTGTGTAAGTCACAGTTTTGTTTGCCTAGTTCTTTGTTGAAATTAAGAGACCGATCATAAGTCTAGAGGAGTTGGCTGAATTTGTGATCAGTTTCCGGAATTCTGAAGATCAGACACGTTCACTGATTTCCTATCAGGAGTCTTGTGTCAATAAAGACCCAAAGAACAAGTAACAACACTCGACGAAAAGTTCTGACTAAGCAAATGGATTCATCATCCGAGGTGACTATTTCAAAATAATCATCCAAGCTGACAGTGAGAAGGACATCGAATCAGCGTAAGACACCGCTAAGGTTGAACCAGATTCAGGGCTGCAGAACGGAAACCGTGTAAAAATGTTTCGTAGGGCAGAGTGTGGACGCAGAAAGGGGAAGTGGAACAAATTTAAGGCCACACCGTCACCAACAAATTTCGATCAAATCAGACGAATCGTAATTTCCATAGGCACACCAAGTTCCTGGATCCATTACGTTTCAACGAGGTTCGAATGTCTTAACTATCATAGATGGTCACTATCACACATCACTCCGACTCAAAGGCGAAGTGGTCTTTTATGAGCCATAAACAAGTGCCAATCTCGACTTTAAAGATCTAAACGACAAGCAGAGAGAGAGAGCTCCAACTTGAAACCGCCATAGGACACCGGACATCAGACTCTTTAGCACACATGCGATCGGCCGGAAACTGCTGGAAAAGCCCCCAAACAGCCTTTTTAACGATGTGTTTGACACCAGACATTAAATGACAGCCAGCACGCAGGGGCACAAGCACAGCCCGACGTAGTACGCTCGCTCGCCAGCCGCACCGCGCCGCCGTTGCCGGTCCACTTATGTCGTTTGCATACTCAATGAGCACCTAGCCTGCACCGAGACAAGCTGTCGACTGAACGTCTGGAGTTTTCCATTCCCTCTCACGCCGCGACCGGGCGGCCGGACGGCCGGGAGTGTGGGTAATTGAACATTACGGGGAAAAGTTTAATTATTTGCTCGGGAGATGTTCTTTTCCAGTTTCGTTTCCTTAAATTAGTTGAAATTTGAAATGGAGGTGATTAAGTTTTACGGATGGGGAATGGGGTGCCGGCAAATTAGATTTCACCTCACTGCGCAGGAGCTGGTAATTAATTTGTACAACAACTCCCTGACCGGAATACGTAATTGAAATGGATGAGAGTTTTGATTAACCTGCCTGGCGAGAGACGAAGGGGCGCGCGTTGCGGATGTGAGGTTTGACGTGCCTCCGAGGAAAGATTGTGAAAAAATGAAGGGAGCAACGTACATAGTAAAGCCTATCAAACAAAGTGTCTCATTCCTTTTCAGTGACAGATTTAATCCTGTTCAGGCGCAGAGCACAGATCTCTGAAAGGCATTCAATCACCAGCAGCTCCCGCCCACTGCCATAATCCGTGGCAATTAAAAACAGATAATCCTTTCAAATGTATTTCGCCATTGCACAGATTCATTGGATGGCAGCGGGGGGATCAACTCTTGACGTGGTGGCATTCGATTTATCCTTTGTTTGGATGGTTGGACTCTTTGATGGCTGAATGGGGGTGCGTTGGCATGCGAGACAGATGCAGAATGGGACTGGGGATTGTTAGCATTTTATGAGCCTTCGCAAATGGCAGCATCAGGGTGATGAGAGGGTGCATCACGCTGAAGGGATGCGATGTCAGCCATTCATGCATCTTTTACGAGCAGATCAAGAGTCTTGTTGTTTGGATGGAATGGATATGCGGAAGGGTGTGCCCTCCCTCGTGTCACTGAATGAGGGAAGAACAGAACTTATTTCAATAGCGAAGGCTGTGCCTATGATGTTTGGTCTGGAGAGACGGCGTGAACCCAGCTGAATTTAAAAGAACCTAATTCAGACCTATACACAGAACGGACATTTTGTGGAATTTTGAACGAGACGCGGCGCTCTCGCTTAAATAGGGAGGGTGAGGAAGGCGAACACACTTAGACCAGGCTCGTCCATTGTCGGACAGTCGGACGTCTTCCACCGTTCGACCACTCCAGTGATAATGCCGTTCATTTGATCCCAACGGCTAACGGGGACTGGACGAGACTGGAACTGGAATCTGAACCGGGGAACCCACTAACCAAGCTCAGGCACTTAACGACTGGCAAATGGTGACTGGACGAGACTGGGACTGGAATTCGAACAGGGGACTCCACTAACCAAGCGCAGGCACTTAACCATCTGCGTCATCCAGTCGTCCTAGGTTTAAACTAAGATCCAAGGATATCAGGAGAGATGGGGCTTTGGCCTGACTGAGAGTAGAGCTGGCGAAGAAATTTTGGAGCACACTCAAGTTGCCCAGGTTGTCGCTATGGCATATAATTTTACCACAGTTGAAAGTGTTGACAAAAATCGAGTGTAGACGAATGTACCAATAAAGTCAAACGAATTACCAAATCCTGGGTCTAGGTTAGGCGACAGTGGACCAGCGTGGCTGAGCCGTTCACAGCCGCAGAGTGAAGCTAGTTAGTCTCCTGGGACTAACATCAAAATATAACCAGATTCTACTTAAAAGAGGCGAAAGTTGGAGTCACTCGCCGATCAGAGGCTACACCTTAGACCAGACTCAGAGCAGAAGCTAGAGCGAGCATTTGAAACGGACTCCGGGCCAAGGATCACTCATTAAAATATTTGAATTCACAGATTCAGTGTCATTTAATTTAAGCAGCAACTAGAGTACGACTGAATAGATTTCAATTTATCAGGTCCACAGGCCAATGAATTCTTGAAATGACTGGGCGGACAAACGCGACGCCATTAGACACGTCACATCACATCAGCAGCCATCGAAATGCAAACGCAGTCATTATCTAAATGTCCCTCAATCACAGTCCGTCAACTCGTCTAATCTCATGCAATCAGCATCACCAGCCGGTCGATTGATTTGCCTCTCTTCACTTCATGATGACAGCAGAAGCACCATAGAGACATGCCATCACAGTGTCCATCTGTCACACCAGGCCATTTGTGAATGTCTCATCTTTGCCCGGTTTTTCTTCTTTTTTTTTTTTTTTGACACCCATTTAGCATATAAAATGAGGCACCCAATCAAAGGGACTCATGATACTCATCGGGCTGCAGTTTGATTGATTAATTCGGAATCAGCTGTCACTCCAGTCTCAGGCCAATGAGACGAATAAATCACCGACAATCGAAGACAGATACGTGACGCTGCATGCGACGCATGTCGAGGGATGAAAGCACTCGCACTCGCAATCGACTTAGAAAATCTCAAAGGCCCTCAACAGATAGGCGTCTGTCTTCAGGCAAATCTCGGTCATTAATGCACAAATTGCTCCACAGAGCCGGTCCTCTCGCACGAGACTGCGAGGAAAGGGAGAGATCTGCTGAAAGGACTAACAAGGACTTAGACCACATCAATGGGGGTAAATTGATTTTCGATCTTCCGACGAAAAACAATTTTCTCTCTGCCGCTGTCCCATACTCCTCCGCACACTCCGCAACAACAACTCGTAATTCAGTGGCAAATGGAATGAGCCAACACTTGCCAGGCATTTACGAACACAACTAACCAACCACCTCCCTCCACTTGCAGATACGTGACATTCATTACGAATCAAGGCATGCACTGCCCCGTACACCCTCCGCGACCACACCGCCAGCTAACGTGCCTAAAAGTGTGGAAAAACGGAATCCACTCATCAATTGTGTGGCAGCAAACGTACTCGCAGTACATGTATCCGTACACGTCAATGTGTATCTATGCGCATTAGCAACAAGCCAAGAACGAAAATGAGGCCAGGAGGTGGTTGAAACCGCTGAACCCGCTGAAAACCACTGAACATCGTCATTCAGGTAGTAGCCGAGAGAGATAGCCCCCAAGGCAAGCTTTTGTATCTATTAGATATTCTAATCAAGAAACAAAATAACAAACTACAACCGAATGTGGGTATCTGCTGTGGATCGGAATGCTTTAGATGGATATGCAACGGTGTGGCCGAATGTGTGCGCACTTTCGGATCAATTACGGGCCGATTTTCAAGCACAGGTAGACAGTACACGGCGATGGCTACAAATAAATTGCTGTACTTGACTTCGTTCTGCTACGGCTAATGGGTGAAGGTGTATGACGGTGGGGGTAAGGAGGCCGGCGGGATAAGCGTGTGGCGTGAACCTAATCAAGACGCGTTCGTATGCAGCCGCCGCCGGTGATTGTGATTGTGTGCAAAGAAGGAAAGGGTTCTTCTGGCCATAAGTAGGACGATTAGCAGATAATAGATGACTGGTCGTGCGGGTGGTGATGGTGGTGTTGCTGCTGCCACCGGTGGAGAGAGTTTCTCTTTCGCTGGGCGCTGCGAGGAGGTCGCGTTCCGCTTGAATTGATTCTCGGTCTTGTCAAGTTGAGAGCCGAACCAGTTTGACTGGATTTTCATTTCAAATGAAAGTGAGCAAGTGGGGGAGTGAGCTACAGTACCTCTGGTCGACGGGTGCAACACAAAGGCGTTCCGTGACCAATGGGAGCGGGAGCATGCCTTTGTGTTTACCACGGAATTCCGTGTTATGTGGAATAGATGGAATCGTCGAGTAGGCGCTTGTTTTGAATCGATATGCCCGCCTGTCCTTTAGCTCACTTGGGCGCTGTTCAACAGGATGTCGGCATTCGAGGAGAAGTTCTGTTGAAAGTGTGGGGTCAAGTTCTTTTTCTTCGTTGTGTAAACCAGTACACGAGATATTTGCATAGTTTCGATACTTTAGGAGCAACTAGGGAGGAGACGCTTCAAACACAATCCACACAGAGTGCGCAATGACGTGGTAAGACGCTCCGAAAATACTTGATTTCAAGCCCCGGGGATAATGGATGAAGGAACGGACATGACGATGGTGAAGCACAAATTGTGCTGGACGCTTCGATCTCCTTAAACAGCATTCACATGAAGTAAATACCTGCGTATGGTGACCTGCGTATGACACACGACTTCTAAGTTGTTCAACAATTAATCAAAGAAAATGTGTGTTCGAACGTAAATTCTAGAATAAGAGGGAACAAAGAAACAGGCCATTTCAGCCGCAAACAATCGTCTGCTTCTTAGCAAATTAATAATTCCAGAGCCAAAAAGAAAGGAGACCCTTTTGATTGCGCCAACTATCGAGGGATCAGTCTCCATAACAAGATCCTCTCTGCCGTCTTGTGTGAACGCCTGAAACCATTCGTCAATAACCTGATAGGTCCTTATCAATGCGGTTTCAGGCCGGGAAAGTCCACCATCGACCAAATTTTCACACTGCGGCAGATCCTGGAAAAAACCCACGAGACGCAGATCGACACCCACCACCTGTTCGTCGACATGACGGCCGCATATGACAACGTGCATAGAGACGAGCTATACAATGCCATGTCTAGTTTTGACATTCCAGCCAAACTCGTCAGATTGTGCAGGATGACGATGGAGAACTCTCGCTGCTCCATCAAGGTCGGTAACGAACTCACCGAGACCTTCAATGTCAAAAAAGGTTTTAGACAAGGCGACACGCTGTCATGTGATTTCTTCAATGTCATACTTGAGAAGATCGTGCGAAACTCAAATGTCAACTCCAGAGGCACGATCTTCCAAAAGTCCGTTCAACTGCTTGCCTACGCGGACGACATTGACGTGATTGGACGAACACAGCGAGCTGTCAATGAGGCTTTTGCTAGCATTGAAGCGGAAGCGGCTAAAATGGGTTTGGCAGTTAATCAGGGCAAAACAAAGTACATGCTGTCATCACGAAAGGACGCACATCATCGACGCCTCGGGCAGAGCGTCAAGTCAAGGACTTCGTCTACCTTGGCTCTGCAGTAAACAGGGACAAGCGCAGAATTACTCTTGCCAATCGCTGTTTCTTTGGGCTCAAGAGGCAATTGAGTAACAGAGCCATCTCTCGAAACACCAAGTTGACTTTATGGCTGACTTTATGACTCTATGGCGCAGAGACATGGGCGCCATTGAAAGCGGATGAAGAAGCTCTTGGTCGTTTTGAGAGAAAAGTTCTGCGTGCGATCTTTGGTCCTGTTTGTATTGATGGCGTCTGGAGAAGGAGATTCAACCACGAACTGTACGGGCTGTACAGCGGCATGCACCTAGTTAAGCGTCTTCGGATCCAACGCTTAAGATGGCTAGGTCACGTAGAGCGGATTGACACCACAGCTCCGGCCCGAAGAGTCTTCGATTCCGAGCCTTTGGGACAACGCATAAGAGGTCGCCCTAGAACAAGATGGCGCACACAAGTGGAGAAGGACCTCAACCAACTTGGTGTGCACAACTGGAGGCAGCTGGCGAAAGATCGTGCTGGCTGGAGAGGCTTGTTGGTTGAGGCCCAGGTCCACCCCGGACTGTAGCGCCAAACAAAGAAGAAGAAGAGCGATTTCATGGCAAGCTTGGGACATAAATAGCACAAAACAAGACACGTGTGCATCCACTAAGAAGCACAGAACAGCTCCGATTGCCTTGAGACCGAGTGTATGAAACTTCACATATTTGGAAGCTGACATATCTTATATTCTTAATATTCACGATTATATAATTTTTGAATTTACCCTGGTTTCAAAATGACTAGGCTTCCAACTACCGATCACGATCCCCATCAAGTCATAGGCACGCCACAGGCTTTAGGCAGTGTAATGGTGGGTCGATTTGTTGATCCTCCAATACGCTGCCTTTACAACACTGTAGCGGGAGTTGCTAAGCTCGAAGCAAGGGACACTTCAATGAGTGCTAGCGGTATGGACTGGTCTTGAAGACAGATTGATAAAAATAAAGTGTGTACGAAGATTACTTTTGCAAACTATGGTCGGCGGACCAACAGACAGTGTCAAACTTATTCAGGGTTCTTATGCATAAATTTCCCTCGGGACTTTTTCTCTTATCGGAAGACCAATCGGAAAAATCGTGCAAAATTTGAGCAAACCGGGTCTGTAGGAGATGTGAAAACACCAGTGCATGCTCGTACAGCTCGTACTGCAGAAAATATTGCTGCTGTTCGCGATAGTGTGGCTGAAGAGCCGTGCACCTCAACTCGTCGTCGTGCCCAACAATTGCACCTCTCACGCTCGTCGTTGATGAACATTATGCATGAAGACTTGCATTTACACACTTACGAAGGTGCAGTTGACTCAAGAACTAAAGCCTCTTGACCATTTCAAGCGTCGTCAATGGTCAGAATGGTGGCAAGAAATGGCAACAGTGGATGATCAATTTTCGAAGAAAATCATCTTCAGTGAAGAGGCACATGTCCACCTCAGTGGATTCGTCAATAAGCACAATTGCCGCATTTGGGCGAATGATAATCCAAGAGCGATTGTCGAAAAACCAATGCACCCACAAAGAGTGACTATTTGGTGCGGTTTATGGGCTGGCGGCATCATCGGGCCGTATTTTTTCCAAAATGAGGCCTGTCAGGCAGTTACCGTGTATGGTGTTCGCTATCGTGAAATGATAACGAACTTTTTACGGCCCGAATTGGAAGATATGAATGTGGACGATATGTGGTTTCAACAGGACGGTGCGCCACTTGCCACACAGCTAACCAAAACAATGGCTCTTTTGCGCTACAAATTCAATGGCCGTGTTATCTCACGTGGTGGCGATGTCAATTGGCCGCCAAGATCATGTGATTTGACTCCGTTGGATTTTTTCCTTTGCGGTTATTTGAAAGAAAAGGTGTACGTCGATAGGCCAGCAAAAATTCAAGAGCTCAGGGATATGCCGCACATGATTTCGAAAGATTCAGAGAGTTTATGTATTTTGTTACAGGCCAATTCAACAATAGCCTTATAATGTAACTTCATAGTAGATTGATGCCAAGGAAGATCTTTTGTATACATTACTTAGCACAGTTTCCCCAAACTTGACACCCATACAAAAGAATTGCTTGGAATACAGCTTTGAACATGAGTATCTTGTTTTCATTTGAAACTGAAGACCTTCTGTTATATGTTCGATATTTTACTGAATTTTACTATAATATTACGTAAGTTCAATAAGATGTTGTCCAACGAATAATGGCAAAAATCGTCAGAAGCTTATGAGACCAGAACAAACTAATCTTCGAAAAGACAAGGCTTGTAGGGAAGTCAATCCAAAAAAAAAAAAAAACACAGTTTGCCGAGGTAATTGACCATAATAGACTCTGCAGCGAATGAGGACAATGTCTGAAATTGGAATCAAATGATTGCGTGCCTCACCAATAAGAAGTTGGATGATTGAAACATCATCAGAGCCGCATAGCTTGAATCTTATCGACATTAATTCTAATTTTCCACATTGAATAATATTCGAATAACCATTTAACTGCTTTTATTAAGTTTGTCTCAATATCGAGACTGAACTCATGCGAAGACAAAATTGCTGTATCTTCGGCATATATGGCCAGCATAACACCAGCAATGACGGTAACGAGATTAGAAACACCACCCTTACCATAGACTTTAAAGCATCGATCTGTGACAAAACTTTTAACAAAATTTAAAGTGTAACATTTTGTATATGAGTCACTCGTGCCATACAGAATCGGACGCTTTTTCGATATCGAGCAAGTAGATCTCCCCCCTGCACGATTGGCTTTTATGTTATTGCTTTAGAACTTGGCGTGAAGTACCATGATATCGTCTAAAGCCAAATTGTTGATTTGGGTAAATCTTGTGAGCATCGACAAAGGGTAGTCTATTTTATTATTAATAAATGTATTCAAATCGGAAAAAATGTGGAAAAATGCAAAAATCATTCCCATCTTTAAACCGGGTAAACCATAGACCCACAAGCCGCTTAAGAGGTTTAAGCAAATGCCTTGAAAAAATCATCAAACGTAAACTCTTGCTACATATTGAAGATCATAACATCCTTCCTGCTGAGCATTTTCGCTCTTGTCACAGTACAACGCATGAAATACTACACATTAAGCAATGTTTCGTTGCAGGACAAAGCACAGGAATTGTCTTCTTAGACGTCGAAAAGGCTTTTGATTCAGTGTGGCACAAGGAACTGATCTATAAATGCATGTACATAGTGAACATTATTGACTCCTTTCTGAATCAGTGTACCTTTGAAGTCAGTCTAAATAAGACTGCAAATTTTCCATTCCTGCAGGCGTTCCCCATCTATTCTGGGTCCGATCCTTTATATTGGGTCTACAACTTAGTTCGTGGTTTGCTACGAGATGGCGTAACTTGTATTATTCCATTGGAACATGCGTTGGAAAGCTAGTATCATTGTACGTCATTCAGTAAATGTCATTCATTTGAAGCGAAAACAACAATGCATCTTGTTCACTCCAATATGTCCAATTTTTGTCTGACAAAGGGCTTTTGCGGTGAGTTCTTCTTCACTACTTTAATATGAAGAAGACTAGGTGGAAGTTTATGGTGAACATGCGCTAGCTGAGCCACCGTGTCAAAAGTGGTGATTTTGGCTTGACCAACCATTCAAACCAACGGCAAAGTCGAATATCGAATGGCACGAAGTCAATGCTCTGTATTTGGTGGGATCAGAAGGGTGTGCTGTATTATGAGCTGCTAAAACCGGGTGAAACCATCAATGGACAACGCTACCAAACACAATAAATCCGTTTGAAGAGAGGAGTACACGAAAAACGCCCAGAATATGCAACCAGACCAGAGGTTTAGACCCAATAACATCTACGCGTCGGACATTTCAAAGTTTCCAGATAGTCACTCTGCCATCTTTACAGATGACACAAGTGTTTATTCGTCTGATTTATTTCTTATAGGAAAATTAAGGCTTGCTTCTTACCTAGCTGTAGTCTTCACTTGAACGGGACTCTAATTGAATGGACCAATTCAGTAAAATACCTTGGGGTCATTCTACACAAAAATGTTACGTTTAGTCCGCATGTCCAATATTTTTTCGAAAAAATTAATAAGACTATTAAAGTCGTATACACTTTTAATAAATCGAAAATCTAAGCTTTCTATAGAAAATGAAGTCCTCATTCATTAGGTTACTAGCGAACTCGGCGAACTTGGTCTCGCTCAAATTCAACGTCGTCAGCTAAACTCGTGAATGTGATTTATTTGAATGGAATCGACATCAGTCGAGAGCGATATTTGTTTTTCGATTGAAAAAGAAACAGCGAATACGGTTTGCCAACACGACAGCAGTCAAGGTACAGCTGACAGGGAAATTCGAGATTGATGCCACGGACTTCCAGCGATTGGCCTGATTGTCATCACAGGCCTCAATCGAACGGGGAACTTAATCCACTTGAATTGGAATGGGAGATCAGTTGGAATAATCGGAATTCGTGGGATAACGACTTCATCTCCTGTGAATTTGCCTTTGATGATCGTGTCGCTTGAATCACATTGTTCAGCAGTTTCTTGACGGTTGTCTGTCTGTTGCACAATTTCGGATGATTTAGAGTCCGCAACATTTATGATCGATCCCACCTTCAGCTGCAAATTATGCTCCCAAGTTCCTGGCACAGCAATCGAATTCAATGCTTCATCCTCAACCGTCACCCTATTAATGCAGGTCTTTAGTGATTTGACTTAAAAATCAAGCTATCGGCGTACTCCATTCTTCGCTGATCGATTGAAACGTCAGTGCATTGCACTGCTTGCATACGACAGACAATGAACCTATATCAACGCAGCCAATATCTTTGCAGGCGATTGAGGAATCATATTCGAAAGCAGCGCCATTCAAGCCTGCATTTACGACTGGTCTTCGTCTTGTAACATTTTGTCGAATTTGAGGTTATTCTCTTTTTGCCTATCCTCATCTTCGAAGCCTATCAGCACAGCCCCCGAGCGAAAACATTCCGATGGAGATTCACAATAGCATGGACTTTCCGGAGAGAAAAAGGTAAGGCAACAAGAATTTCCCCGGGAATTCATAATAACCCTGATTGAGTCAAAGCCTTGTATTGAACTGCAGAGTGAATCAAGGGGGCAACATTTAGCCGAAGAAGTTTTCTGATGGGAATATCTGTCCAGACTTTATATCGCCAGAAGCCTTGTTATTATTTTAAAAGACATGTAAACGTCGACAACTTTGTCACCTTTGTCCAGAAGGCTACAGAGTGTCAGACAACTCTTCTAATAAATTTTAGAATCGGAATAAAATTACACACTTTTTTTTCTCCACAAACATCAAAACCCGCTGGATGTAGGCCACCTGAAACAAGAGTAAGCCTTGTCAGAGCAGTACTTTTGCCGGTATCAGTCCTATTCGAACTGCCTTCGAGCTACCCAAGCTTTAGAGGACCAACGAATAATGGCAAAAATCGTCATAAGCTTATGAGACCAGAACAAACTAATCTTCAAAAAGAAGGCAAAGACAAGACTTGTACAGAAGCCAATCCAAAAAAAACACAGTTTGCCAAGGCAGTTGACCATAACAGGCTCTGCAGAAAATGAGGAAAATGTCTGAAATTGGAATAAAAATATTGTGTCTCACCAATACGAAGTTGGCTGGTTGAAACATCATCATCTTCTGACCCGCATGTTCCACTAAAGCGGTCGCGGGGGTAAACCACGGACGAGAGATCTCCAGGCAACTGAATCGTCCGCCATCGACTTTAACTCATCAGGAGTTATGCCCAAGCGTAACCAGGCGAGTTTTTGGACTTTTGCGCGCCTACCTGCTGGAATCGCATTCAACGCATAGAAACAGTGAAACCAGAATGTGCTGGTTATTCGAAGGAACTCTGAACACTGATGACTGGCTACAAATCAAATGAGGGGCTTAACTCGATCCTATGTGGAATTCAGTCCACCACGCATGTGGAGGGGCTCCCGAGAAATATAAAAATTGCATATACACATGCAACGCTAGCTTTATGATGCTAGAACTTTCTAGTTCTGTCTCTGACGAAACGACGTTCTAAGCAAAAACTGTCCAAGCCTCTTCGGGCAGAAGGCAAGCTATGAACACACAAAAGTCCTGACTGAAGGGTGGTTTGCTTCCCCCTGTTGAAAGCGTTTTCAAATCTTCGGAGATGAAAACATTCGTCTGTTTTGGAGATTTTCTTTAGAAACAGAGAAATCTGATTCTAACATGTTTCAGCTCAACAAACGACAATGACTTCCTCTACCAACTACCAACCCTTCGAATTCAATCGAAATAACCTTCTTTAACACCAAATCCTTGCAGCTCTCCCCCCACTGGTCTTACAAGATCTACCCCGGTTCATTCAAGACCACATCGGCCACCACCACTCACTCCACACTCACTCCACACTCAATGTTAAGAACAAGATATCTTTCGAAAAACAAAAAGACATTCCAACGAACACAAAACAGACCAGACCTTCATTAGAAACGCCACTCTTCAGTTTAAGCTTTTAAACCCAAACTCACCCTCGTTGTCCTCTCTCTGACTCGTTCGTGCCCCCGCCAGCCATCAGAACAAATCAATGGCCACCAGAGCAAATGAAATGATGACCATTCGCAGTCATGTCCTTGTTCGAATCAATAAAAGGTTATACCGTCGTCCACGGTATTATTACTTTTATCGTCTTTCCACTTGTGTAAATATTGTTCATTGTTGTTGCCGAACCACGGGAATGGGACGCGGACACGGGCGGGGGGAAAACCATGCCGTAGCAGAAGCATCAGCAGTAGTAGTAGTAGAGCGTGAAACTTTATCCATTTCAATTGAAAATGAAAAGAAGTCAATTAAAACTTTTCACTGCGTACGTTTTCATTTTTCTTCGTAATTTTCTCTTGTACTACTGTTTGCGCGGTATATCTTCTTCCCTGAGATGGAGGGCAGAGGAAGGGAGGCGGGTCCTTTGTGAGGCGAGAGCATACAAGGACTCGATTTGCTTTACATTTGAAACAACAATGCTGAAGAGATAGTCGCTGTCGCAGTCGCAGACGCGGACGCCCATAACTTTCCTAGCCAAGCCAAGGCAAGAGTGTGTATCGTTAACGTTAATTAAAAAGAATATTTAACTTTGAATTGCCCGCCGAGCGGGGAGCGGCGTAGATCTGATTACATTGAGTGCAGGAGGAAATGGGAATGAATCCATATTTCGCTCGAAGGAAAAACGCACAAAAGGTGCGAAGGAAGGTTGAAGGGGCTTAAGTGGCGTTGTTTAAGAAGCTACGTCGAGACGGGCATCAAATTGACAGAAGGGAGTCATCGGCTCAAGGAAACTAAATTGGACAATAGGAGAGCTGCGCTGTTGTTGGACAACACGAGAGCAACTCTTAAGAAGAAGCCTCACCGCAACTAGGGATTCCTGTTGAGAATTTGTAAGCAGCTTGCTTGCTTAACCACGGCTACGTCCGAAACCGAAAGTTGTAATTTGTTTTCAGAAGCCGTCTTCTTCTTCAAATGAGAAACTCACTCAGACCAACGACGGTCAGTTGTGTTGTGAAGTCGTGTTCTCCTTCAAATCAGAAATTCACTCAGACCAAGGACGGTCCTTGAAGAACGACATTCTTCCTTTCCGTATGACACGACATTCGGGGATTCTCCACAAGTTGGTTGAGGTTATTCTCCGCCAACTCAATCGTTCTTTGGTGCACAGGCCTGGAGCCGAAGGAACATACATTGGGAAGACTAACGTTGCACACAACGTACTGTCAAAGTGATCAAGGGAAGTTGACCTAACTGGTTTTTGCATTTTAAGTGGCATCTCGTTACCAGTACATCCATCAATCTCCGAGCTACGACGGCATAGAAAACTTGAAGCCATTCACTAAAAAGTCACATACGCGATGACATGTAAACGCTGTTCCAAGCAGACCAAAGGAGATCTTGAAGCCATACAGACAAGATCATCAGGAAGCAACTTTACGTTTATACATTTCAACAACAAGTTGCAGAGCTTTCCGTCTTCGTTTCCTCTGAATGACTCCCTTCACCAGATGCGCATCACCATATCCACGGCATTGAAACTTCTGGCCTGGCCAAAAAGTGACTAAGCTGTGATCAATACTGATCCAGAATCCACATAATTTTCTACAACGACGGCTCTCCGACGCAGCGGACTGACTGCATTAAACCGTTCTGCTTATTCTGGGCGGACCGAGAATTTACCGAAGTCAAGCCAGTGTTCAGAGAAGGTATTCAGGAGCCAGAATAAAACCAATGCCCAACCAGGTACACTTATTCAAGACATTTGTAGTCCCTAATGTCTCGGATCAAACTGCAGACACTCGGCGTAAGACTTGTTAACCACAAGACTAGGCGGTGGCCGATGTCCAAAATCTAGCGCGGTACTCACAGACTAAATCACTTTTAGACACGGTTCTCTAGATCGTTGATCGTTCGTCCAAGTCACAGAGCTTCAATTACTATCGAGCATTGCGAACATTCCAGCAAACATTTCATGGCTTGAGGCAAGGAGTGAACTTCTACTCGAGCTTTTTTTTTTTTTTATAGTTTGCGCGCTCCCTAGGGATTGTTAGTACCCTTAAGTGTCCGGATTCAAGACACAGCACGGGCCGAATTAACCCCGATTTCTGTCCCTTCTAGAGCCAAAGACGCACAACAGAGTGTTGCCATGGCCCTAATAGTTAGCGGCGTCTGGAATTCATCGTGCCGGGAATTTCCTTCCAGTTGTTGTAGACAAAAGAACAATAAGAACGAGGCTTCATCATCAGGCCAAGGGCGTGATTAAAATTTATAAAAAGACAAAGAAGCAGTTCCGAAGCGTCCATGTACCTGCCGACACCGAGGTGGATGGCTGCTGACACCACCCATCAAACGAGTGGTCCACGAGAGAGGGTATTCAGTAACGGTTGAGTTCCTATCTGTAGCCAAAACACCATGCTCAAGCTTGAAATGTAATGGGGTCATCCAACAAAAAATCTGAGGCCTTACTAGAGCCTTTGCTCTCACCCAAGGTCCTGTTTAAACATGCCGACATGGTTAAACGTTCCTCTCTTCAACATTCAGGAAGGAGTAGGCAATAGACTCTGCTCTCCTGAATGCACGTTGAACTGATTACCTACTCGTTGGCCTCACAATGGACCCGTCTAAATTGTCTACCTACAACCTCAGGCCAGGCAGGCAACTAGAATGTGTGTCCAAACGATGAGTAATGGCTCTCGCCAACACAAGCGACTATCTCATAAATTCTTAATCATCCCCAAGACCACACACATGCTCAATTAGAACCGGCCCCCATCGCACTTAACATAATTAAATCGTTCACATGTCGACGCTCGACGTTACGCATTCCCGAAATTCTAGACGACGGTAAATATAAAACAAATATTCGTCCGTGGGGTATCGTCACCAGCACCAACCACCACTCACCTCGGAATCCATTCAAACCGTCATTAGATTAAAACTTGTTAGCAAGCAAAGGTCTGTCGACCATCGATGATGGTATTCCACCCAGTTACTCACAAAAGGTGAATTCTTCCCGAGTGCAAAATTACGATGAATTCCTCATCACCTAAAGGGAAAGATCTTAAAGGGGGGGAACGAAAAGCGCAATCAAAAGAAGGACATTCGAAAGTGCTCTTTTAAGGACATTCCCACTCGCTGAACATTACAGAGAGGAAGACCGAGTGAGAGAGTACATAACACTTAATGGCACCCCCCTCCTGCCCCAAAGACACGCCTGGTGACAGCGGTCTTTGTCAAAAGCCGCTGTCCCTACGGGAGGCACACACACAGAGGACCAGAGAAAATGGAGAATTGATTCCTCCTGGTGGTAGGGGTGGTGTTGGTTGCTTCTGCTCAAAACACAGACAGTCAGGATAGCCCCCTTAAGGGCGTTTAGACTCAGGATATTTTACCCCCAAACATAACACCGACTCAGAGGCACAGAGAGCGAGCGAAAGAGAGACAGCCACACAGCTTGAGGCAAAAAGGATATAATACCATTCATGCGACACAGTCACAAGGGGGTTTTTGTCGTCGAAGGGATGTTAAATAAAACATTGGTCTTGCTGGGTGCGCCATCAGCTCCTAGAGCACTTGCAAGAGTTGCAGTCGCCATGTCTCGATACACTTCGTTGACAAGGATATTGCTTCTTTGTCAACAAGAGCGCTATGAATTGCAATCGTCCAGAGCCCCACCGCCCCCCCCCAGGGGGAGTGGTTCCAGGCCAACAAAACACAAGTGAATTCATTAAGTGAAATTCGCCTCGATAAGGATTGATAAAGGGGATCATGCAAAGAACAAAAAAACAAATCGAAACAAAATACAGACACAGAAATGCATTCGAATCCTGCTTGTGGCTGACTATAGATAATGGACTGCAGGTTGTGTAAAGCATGTTTTACTATATTTTTTTTTCTGTTTTTTATTGTAGGGGTGAATTTTGTTTTGTTGGGAATGGTACTCACTATATGGCTGAGGACGAGTTCCATAAAGTGGCTCCTGCAGCAATGGTGAACGACCGTTGCCAATTTCCTTGACTGGAAGTAAAAACAAAAGAAAAACAAGAAAAAAACGTTGTAGTTCCAAGAAAACAAACAAAAAGTTCACAGTTACAAATTTTTGATTTTCATTTTTTTTTCTTTCTTAATTTTCTTACAACAACACAAGATTATTTTACTCTTTTCGAAGGAATGTGGGGAATGGATGGGATGGGATGTCGGGGGGGTCTTACGGAGGGAGCTGTGAATTCTGATTAAACGGCGTGCGATTCTTCTAGGGGAAAATCCAATTATAGGACGGCGGAGAATGAAAATTGGTTTGGGTGGCGTGGAGGACCTAAAGGCTGAAAGGGGTGGCCCACGCTTTTTTTTGTTCTCTTTAATGAATACAAACTGTGCTCTGAAGAAGTATAATGAAAAACTGACAAATAAAGGGCCATGCGAATGGGAATTGACAGTCAGCAAGTGACAGAACTTGCAAACAAAATCAATGAAAAGTCTCGCCAAATGGACTTTCAATAGCGCTTGATGGCGCTCTTCTATTAACCCCTCAATCGACGAAATGTCTGCTATCGTTTCGGGATCTGTAATCATGTTGGCATTAATGACGATTTCTTGAAACGACTCAATATGAGGCCTAAATTGGTCGTTGAGTACGGTCAGTAGTGACAAGTCTAATCACTACTGGTGACAAACAGATCTTTAAAAAAAACCAACGAAACTGAACTACATTGTTCAAACATTGCTCCATCTTCTTTTTTTCTCAAACTTTTCAATTTTGTACGTCTTTGCCAATCTCTCGCTTCCTGATCGCTTTCACCCGGGCTCATCCTTACCTTCCGTTTTTGACTCTTTATCTGTTGGACATGGCTACAGGGGACGGCCTCAACGAAATTGAAGCTAACATGAAATCGAGCTGAGTGGATGGGTTGGTCAACAGCGGACGGCAAGAAGAATCATTTTGTTTGAATATTCACCAAGGAGATTCCTCATCTTCGATGGGTGCTGTCCGGTCTTGGACCGCTTGTTAAATGACTTCAGGCGATGTCAGTGGCGAGCAATACCACGGGACTATTGACTTGTAGATGACACGCAGCGGTGGTAGGTTTCCTCAGAAGAAGGCGACATTAATCAACATTAATCCATTAATTCGTCGTGAAATGACAAGTTATTGGAGTGCAAGAAATAACTAGAGAAACTATGTGCTATTACATGGGTTTTGACAGGAAGACCAGAGCTTGGGGGCCGATCAACTCTGAGGTAGAAATTTTGCTCTTGTAAGGACCTATGTATGGAATTACCGTCCACGATGTCGTTCTATGTCACACTTCGTTGTAGTTGGAGCTCTCCATACATAGGTCTCCATAGTCCCTTGGTTGGTGATGGATTCGATACTTTCGCGAGGGATGGTCTATATACAATTTGTTCGCCACACCAAATGTGTTTCAGTCCCACAACCACTCATTTGTATTACATGTTTGTCTCTGTCTGTTTCCTTTTAATAATAAATGGATAACCTTGGCCGATGCCGACGTGCAAGCGCGCTTTTCTCATTTTCGTCGCTTCGCAAGCAGTCCATAGACATACACATGGTATCTCTCAGGAGGTATAAATAACTAAGCACATGATATTGGCTTTCTTCAAGAATCTTCCAATTTTATGTTATTATGTTTCACATGGCACGGTTGTTTTGAGTGAATCTCAGTCCGGATGTCCAACATCTCCGCCCGTAGGGTGTCTAGAATGGGAGAGGAGAATGTCTGTTCTCAAGTGGGCCCTGTTTAATCAGATTGCCTTAAAGACCAATTCACACCCAAGGGACTGCAACACAATGTTTGCGGTTTGTGGCATTATCTTGTCGAAGTCGAAAATCTTAGTCTCATACAACCGGGCTATATCTATTGATCACTTCAATAGGGTGACCGCATGGACACATCATGAGCTCTGACAAAAGCTCAAAAAAGTCTTGGTTGTGGCAAGAGGGTTGTTTTACAGCAGCCAACTTGATACCGGGGTGAAGGTACTCTGCTGCATGTTATGGCGTACAGTTGGCTCCCGTGGTTCAACGTGAGTCCTTCCCAGATAGACAAGATGAGGCTGTTCGAGAGACAGTGTCTCCGCACATGACAGTCTGGGTAGAAGAAGTTCTATCCTAACCAAGTCGGTGCCGTGACATTGTGGCGTTTTTGAAACTGTCACTACGCTGAATAGTAACATTTGGCATAATGTCGCTTAGGTGAGTAAGCGTCATAGGGCCAATTTGGCATTATGTCCTTTGGGTATTGAAATATGTATCACCATCATATTATTTACTACAACAAGCAGTCAATAAGGTATGGGGCAGCATGCCCCCAGTTTTAAGGTCATAATTAATCTAGCTCCAGGCCTGCCTAACACACGCCTACCCTTAACGAAGCGACGAAGGTGCGTGCGCGGGTCAAGTCCTGCTGCAAAAAGGGTTAAAATCCTGTCAGCGAGCGAAGCGAGCCACCCATCCCATAATTCAAATACACCAGACTTTCTTACAGGGTCGTTTCTAACTCGGCATTATTTCCAATCGCAATAACCCTTTTTTCCGCAGGGTTTAACCGCTCACGCGTGTGCGGTTATAGCTTTCACAATGTTTCACCGATTGTAACGATTGTGGACTTGTGACCCTGTATGAAATTTGCACAATGTCGGGAATTAGTTTGGCCCTATGACACCTTTGAAAGCGACATTGTGCTAAATGTTAACATTCGGCATAATGACGCTTTCAAAAGCGCCAAAGTACCAATTTGGTATAATGTCGTTTGGCACAATGTCACGGCACCATGAGGTCCTGTCCAACGAGGCAATCTTGAACAGAATAAATAATTTTATTATTAAGTTGATCCGAAGGCACTTTGACCGGGCTATGACTTATTCCAACAGTCTGATCGTTGGGGCTTACCGCCCAAAAAAAGGGTGCATACCTGTATCTAGACACGATTGTCTAATACAGGATCCACAGGATGCCCTGTTATCGTCCATGTCGTACTCCGAACAATGAACAGGCGACTCCAATACGAACGAGATGTCGCTCGCCGAAACGAGGATTTCCTCCGGTACCGTAGAGAGGTCTCTGCTCGAGACTGGAAAAAGTCTGCCAAAAGAACGGTGGTGGTTACACCGAAACTAGTCCTCGTGACTATGACTGACTAACCTTCATGGCAAACTTACTTAGATTTTAGTAGTTATGAGAGGAAAAAAGTGCAGCAAGGCGTAAAAATTGCATTCAATTACACTCCCCCGCCTTCGCTTGCTTTTTATAATAAAATTCGGAGTGTTGGCCATTGTGACCAACTAGTAGTTTTAGTAGTTCAAACTGACTAGACAAATATTCCTCCAGATTGGGGACTTTCTTTACTCTAATTCCGGCAACTTTGCTTACTGACGTAACAATGGTTGATTTCCTGTGAACAGGTAGCGGACAATAAGTTCAATAAAGTGAACCGTAATTTTGTGCATACCATCAACACCCCGTAAACAGGTGAGCTGATGGCGCTCTAGTAGATTCCAGTACAAATTTGCGCATTTTGCAAGCATTACAGCAGCATGAGTTTGATCTTGAGGCAATGGTAAGGCTGACAACGGATGAACTCTGATTGGCGAAGTCGGGTTTTACTGCGAGAACTGCTACTGACTTGCAAACCAAGCGCTGAGAAAAAGCAAAGACTGGAGTCGTCGCTGAAGTCAGAGAACTCGTGGCTGGACTTGAATATCGAGAGAGAATATAGAGATGTCCACATATACATTTTGGACAGATATTCTCAAACTAGAGCATAATTAGTTTGAGAAAAACATAGTCAGCTGCTTGAATAAACAAAAATAGCGACGAAATAGTACTAAAACATGTGCTAACTCGTAATTCTTATTAATAAACGTGTGTTATGCTACGTTTCCACTGAACCGAAGCCGCGAACTCCGGATGAACTTCAATAGGCCGTTTCCACCGGACTTGAAGTGGTTTCGCTCTCAATTCTCAAGTCACTCGCTCTGAGTTTACAAGTGCAAAAAGAAATGTCACTCGCTCTCAACTTTTAAATGGCCGCCAGAACAGATGTTTGTTGACAGGACTTAATAGTGTGAAAACGACAAATGGAAAGACACAAAAATAAACTGAAATTCACGCTGTTATCCGGGTTCACAGCCCCTCACGGACGGATGAACTCGAGGAGCATTGAACTAGGTTTGTAAGAAACCGCGAGGTTTCCAGACCCCGAAAATGTATGGCGAAACTTGGTAGATTCGGAGAAAATTTATAGAACCTCGCGGTTTCGTTCGGTGGAAACTTAGCATTAGCTTTCACTGACATGTGATAACGAGCGGATAACGCAACGTATGGATTTCGGCGTATAAAAAGCGGATAAATAAAGTGTGATTTTTTAGCTATTATCCTTTTGGCAACACGGGTTTAAACAGCTGACGCACGTTTCGTGTTTTGTTTCACTGTCAAACGTCTTTAGTTTGGTCTATAATTTAACCATGAATCGTCTTACAAACGAACAACGCTTGCAAATTATTGAATTTTATTATCAAAATGCGTGCTCTGTTAAGAAAGTTCATCGCGCGCTTCTTCCATTTTCCATTGTGTTCAGCGACGAAGCTCATTTTTGGTTCAATGGGTACGTAAATAAGCAGAAGTGTCGATTTTGGAGTGAATATCAGCCAGAAGCATTGCAAGAGCTACCAATGCATCCAGAAAAAGTCACAGTTTGGTGCGGTTTATGGGCTGGTGGCATCATTGGACCGTACTTCTTCAAAGATGATGCGAATCGTAACGTAACTGTGAATGGTGAGCGCTACCGTGAGATGATATCCAACTTTTTTTTTGCCCAAAATGCAAGAGCTTGACTTGCATGACATGTGGTTTCAACAAGACGGTGCCATATGCCACACAGCACTCGCAACAATGGACTTATTGAGAGGCGTGTTCGGTGAACATTTTATTTCACGTTTGGGACCGGTCAATTGGCCGCCTAGATCGTGCGATTTAACGCCTTTAGACTATTTTTTGTGGGGCTGTGTTAAAGCTCATGACTATACAGACAAGCCCGCTTCAATTGACGCATTGGAAGACAACATTAAAGCATTTATTCGTGAGATACCGGCCGAAATGTTGGAAAGAGTGTTGGATGCCAAAATTGGACTAAGCGGACGCACCATTGAGGCGCAGTCAAGGTCAACATTTGCGTGAAATAATCTTCAAACATTAATTTATATGGACCGTACTATCGATTCAAATAAAGATTTCATGCATTTTTCTGAATTTTATGTGTTTTTTTCTTTGAAAAACTTTGCTATAGCTTTTAAAAAATCGCCCTTTGTTTATCGCAGGGAGTTGTTTGTCAGAATTGACGGTTTGAAATTCACAAAATGCCCTCAAATTTGATCGATTTCCTAAATCGAATGGATGGGCTCAGTGATGCTGACATCATCAGACGAACCAAAATATACAGAGAACGTATCAAGCCCATGGAGGAATTATTTAGAAGATGACTAGAAGATGAATTTGAAAAAAGAATACCACCTTTCAAAAGCCAACATAAGTCTCGTGAGGTGTGCTCACATTCCAGTCGATATCCTACTGATGGCTGCAATACGTCATTGCGGTCGTAGTGAGGTAAGGATGCAACAAATCATGCTGCATCTTCAATTCAGTTTCCATTTCCCCAGACAACGTAAACAGATTTCGTGCATATCAGTGTCAGCTGGTGGAATATGACAGTTGTACTAGAATGTTTAGTACCATTTGGTGAAGTGTTGCCGTGCGGTTAGCTATAATGAGTGGACAGCTAATAGGGAGATCAAATCTGTAACAAAATAATATCAAACGAATAAGTTCACTATCCGTGAGCCAACTAAAACCATCTTTTGAAGAGCGGATAGCGTGTTCTTTTCAGGTTTCTGTGGGCAGAAAATGAAATTGCTGACAAATTGTTCCGGGCAACCCTAATCCGCTCAACCGGTGACTTTGGATCAGCGCTTCAATTACAAGAGCAATTTTCACAAATTATCGAAAAACAATCCTTTTCTCATTTATTGACGATTGACTACCAACCCACTCCACCCAGGCGGTGTCTCAAAGCCGCCAAGTCTACTCTCCTAGGGTAGTTGGCCTGAATTGTCATGGTTACTAACGCGGAACTATATTTAGAATTCGTTAATTTTTGCACCATGTCTTATCAGAACACAAGCACCTATTGCGGCTTTCTATCAAATGCTTCCATACACCGACCTCAAAGACGAGCGCGGGTCTTAGGGACGATTAAGCGCTGAGAGACCAACACTTTACCGGCAACTCCATCACCCTTTCCTGACAGCAAAGTGGCAATAAAGGCCATACTATCAGATCTCACTTTGAAGCTGATAAGGCTATGCAGACAGAGAGTTTCAACGAGGTATCCTTGTAGAAACTCCTTTATCGCAAGGGTTTCTGCCTGGCATTCGCTACAGTGATCAGGGAGCTATATTAAGGTCTTAGGAATAGACACCAGCACGTACTCCCTCGTCCGTCTTCGATCCCTCTGTGAAGATACGCCGGCGATCAGCCAGCGTCTAGTTATCAGATATCCAGTCCGATCTGGACGGAAAGCAGGTGGAGAATTTCTTCTCGAAGATAACTTGGGGCAGTAGACGGTCGGTGTCGTTGGGGATAAGGTTAAATTCGTGGAGAATAGTTAGAATTAGTACTGGCTGCTACCTGTTTCTAATGACATCCAGTGGTGGAAGATGGAGGAGTATGTGAAGTGCATCCGACGGAGTGCTGTCAGTGCCCCGGTGATGCACATGCAGGCCAGTCGCTGCACCCGATTAAGTTGCTCGCAGTTGAGAGCTGTGTTTAGTGCTGTCCCCCAAGCTGAGACCCCATAAGTGTTGGTCTGACTACTGAGATAAGCAAACAAAAGCAAACATGAATCATCCCCAACACTTTGATCACTCGAAACTCATGAAATATTCATCAGAACCCCTAGTGGTTCATGCGTTCAATCTTGCCTTATTATCTTGATCGCATTACAATTGTCTTTCCCAAGCGGGCTTGGGAGCCTCTAAGCATCACTCGCCAGCTTCTTGTTATAGAAATCATCAAACGTCTGGCAATCAAAATCTCGCCTCCAGGCCATACATGTCACATCGATTCCTTGACCGACATCATTTTCAGCCGAAATCAATCTGTTTTCGCTCATAAAACTATATAAAACGTTCATAACACACGACCAAAACCAGCTGCGGAGACGCAGCCTCTTGTCCCTTGGATAATAACAAAACATGATTAATCGCCCGACCATTGCGAGACGTGCACAAGTCTATAGATGACAATAATCGTTGTCACCACCATATGGGCTGTGATCATTCACACAAGCTCCTCACTCCCTACTCTGCACCCACCAGCCCCAGACGACTCTGAAGCCAGATTGGAAACGTGCGAACGTGAGACGTCTTATTGGAGCAAAGTCAATAGAATATTACAAGTTCTCCTCAGCCCCTCCCCTCGCTCGTCGGAACCATAGTAAAGCTTGAATCTAAGAAGAGAACAAATAATTATGTCGAACACACACGCTCACAGCTGCCACGGTACCCGGAGTGTGTTGTTCCACCTCACCACCTCGCTCATCGGTGTGTGGTGGTGGCGTTCTAGTAGATTTAGCCTTGATGTGCTTTGAAACTCATTTTTACTCTCATTGACGGCAATTATCATTTTTGCCTTCTTTCTCGTTTCTATCCACCGGATGACTGGATATTGAGAGTATCACGTGTGACGGCAAAAGTTAAGGCTGCGACAGGGGTTGGAGGTGGGCGGGGGTGGACGGATAACAATGAGAGAAAAGAAATAATAAAACAAATTTGAAATGCAATAGATATCTCCAATTGGACGTTGATAGCGAATGTGGAAACATTACGCGACGTGAATTCGATGACGTGTTCGAAACTACGTCGGAACTGAACGGGAATGTGAAGCGGTCTTCACTGACCATCGAGAGGAGAAAACGTACATGAACTGAATGAAGTGGTGCACTTCAGGAAGATGGATTCCACGTGGCAGAGGATGTGACCTCTTACACTGCTCAAAAGCAAACGTGAGAGTACCATATGCTCTGAACGATGGGGTTGTGGATGTATCCCGGAAACACGATTACACTTTAAAAGGAAAGCTCCTCGGTGGACTTTAAGACCCTGTGACTGTTTGCAACTTTCTCAACCTGTGAGGCAGGTTTCTGGAAAGGAATGTTAGTTACACGTCGTCCCCACTAGACATGAACCATGCCCGGTTCATGAACATGATGTGAAAAAATCTAGTGGAGGCACAAAAAACCATGTTCAAACCTACATCGTGTCGGAGAATCTTGGACAAATCTTGGACAAGAGATTCGACGTATTCTCATATGTGCCCGATTTTTTGTTTGCATGAAGGGTTAAATATTGAGAATATCATTTTGTAGCAATATTTTCAGTGAGAAGTGGTTGGTTGTCCGCTTCTGGATGTTGACGCTCTCGCAGCCAACGTTACAGTGAAGGGACATGGCATGAGCCAGTGTATCTGCGCTGTGGAGATTTTCCAGAGAAGCGATTGTGTGAATTTAATGATGCACATCCTGCAATTGAGCTTTCGACGGTAATGACAGTTTGCATACGATTGTTGTCTAAAGCAGTAGAATTGCCATATTTTATCGAAAATGTGATGTGATGAGGATATGATCAAAATGTTGAATGTGACAAAATGTTAACAAAAACTTTCCAAAATGTTGTCAAAACCTTGGCGACACTAAATCATCCATTCATGGCTTGACCGACAAAATTTGGCTAAAAAATAAAGTTTAATGATTTTAGTTCTCATCCTCTGACCAACATTTAGATCGACACTAAAAGGCTTCTTCAAATCAGCCCATCGGCTGATCAAAAAATCAGAGCCCGCCCGCCAATGGAAAAATTTGCAAGAATTAACAAAGTTTAAAGTGCCATAAATGATTTTCTCAGAATAGAGCCAGTTTTTCGTAAGTTTGGGGGCTAAAATAAGGTTCAGTTCACATTTGTCTCTTTTTTTTTCCTTCATGCATGGTCATGTTAGGGAAACACATGAGCTGAGTACAGAGCTGTAACTTTACCACACTTGTGGTGGGTCCAGTTCTATCCACAGCTACCCAAAGCGTAAAATCGACAACACATTGCAGCTCTTTCCCTTTATTGCATTATATTCCATGCCCCAAATTTACAAGTGATAATTAAGGAGGCTGGCGCACGTTTTAGAAAACTCCTCAAACTGAGCATTGAGTGTGAGGAGCTGGTTCAGGAGTCCACAGCAAAGACCTCAACTTTGCTCTCTCCACCGGATGCTTCCTGACCAAGTTTTATGTTGATTCTTTACGATTTTCAATCAAATAAAATCTACTGAAATCTGGTGATTTTCCGATATCACACCTAGTGCTGCAAGCTCTGTCCAAAAAATAGCAGCTCGGTCATATTTCAAAAAAAATCATCACTACTGCTAGATCTCCACTTGCCCATTCCTTAAATATCAAAGACCCACTATTAAGCTGTTTTTAAAGACGGCTTCTGCCACACAGACTGATATCTGTTAAAAATGTGTCTTGTAATTTTTCAATCCGTCCACTTTAATGACACGAGAGAGCCAATTCACGCTTTAAATTCATTTTCGGAGTCTTTGAAAGACAAAGTGAGATTTTTTTGAATTGTTAGTTATCAATTATCAGTCGAAAACTCCGCTTCGTTCGTACTTTTGCTGTTAACCTGCCATTTTTGCTTTGAAAATAGCTTAATACTGCAATGAGCAAGTGATAAACAGGAACTTCTGTAACTATGATCCACCAAACGACGGAACGCAATAATTAAAATTGGAAAGATTTTTTAAAATTGGAAAAAAATCGCACAATAATTTAAAAACTATAGCCAAGGCATCTTCATCAAACTTGGGAGTAGCAGCCAGCCAAGAAGTTAATGAGTCTATATTTGAGCTGGAAATTAATTTGAAACTTTTTACTTTTATCCACAATTTTTTTTTTTGATTTTTTCAGTAAAAGTGAACAGTTAAAAGTAAATGCACGTTTCTTCAAGAATTACTTTTTCCTTGATATTTCACGAATATTTAGCGTTTCTACTTTTACAAACATTTCTCGCCGTTCTAGTTTTACTAACATTTCAGATTGTGGGCTAGTGTATTTTATTTCCTCTCAGCGGCAACACTGTTCCTGACTCAAATTGTAGTCAATTGTACTGGCACAAGAATTATTTCATAACCACAAGCATACAACAATAATATATTGGGTCTATAACTTGCGTGCAGATTTTCTCTTCAAAATTTGAACGTTTATTTAAGAAAAACTTGTACAAAAGTACTATTCAAGGTATTGCCCATCTGAAGCTATGACTTTTTCCCATCTTTCTGGCAATTTGTGGATCCCATCCCAAAAGAACTGCGCCGGCTTGGCAGCCAAGAATGAATCAAGCCAATTTTTGGATATTCTGCTCTGATGTGAACCGTATTTCAGTGAGGGCGTTCCACATCGACCTGAACAAATGGTAGTCAGAAGGGGCAAGGTCTGGGCTATAAGGCGGGTGGGGTAAAACTTCCCATCCACTGTTTGCCAAATAGTTCTTAAACAGAATAGCAACGTGGGACCGAGCGTTGTCATGATGGAAATGATAAAATGGTCGCATATTTAGGTCGTTTTTCGGCTACTGCTCTCTCCAAACGGATTAATTGTGTTCAGTAGCGTTGTCCAGTTTTCACCCTTCTGATCCCGCCAAATACAGAGCATTACCTTCGCGCCATGGATATTCGGCTTTGCCATTGACTTGGCTGGTTGGCCAAGCCAAAATCAACAAATTTCGGCTCCATATTATAGTAATGGAGAAGAACTCCCCAGAAAAACATTTTTTCAGCCCCAAAGTTCGACATATTTGAGTGAAAAAAAATTATTGTTGTTTACGCTTCAAATGAATGACATATACTGAGGTGACGTACAATGACAGTAGCTTTCCAACGCATGTTCCAATGGAACGTAGCTTTCCAACGCATGTTCCAATGGAATAATACAAGTTACGCCATCTCTTAGCGAACCGCACGAATTAAGTTATAGACTCAATATTTGGCACACAAAAATATTGTGTCACTTGGACAGATTTGTATTCTCTTAGTCACCTTATGTGACATTTGTCACTCACACGACTATCGTGTGTACTCCCTTAGTCACATTTCATGAGAAAGTGAGATAGAATGAAAGAGATTTTGTCGCTTGCATTTTTGTGGGTCACGCCAAACGACGTGGGATAAATTTGTAAGTTTAAACAAATTTTGTTATTGATAGGAATAAATGTTGATTCATATGTGCACGTTTAGTGTTTAAATAACAATAAATCACCATTTTGAGTGGCTGGTGGTCTCTTTAGTAGAGGATAATTCCAACCACACCAAGATATCCATTTTTTTAGAAAAAAACGAAACGTTTTCTTGGGCTTTCATTGAAATGTAATCCACCACACACGCTCACCAACATATCCGTGTTCTGAACCAAAGGCATACAAGAATTGTACAAATTATCAAATGCAACCACCGAATTGAAATTGATCCCAATTGAAGACACAAATCGTCAGCATATGTTGTCAACTAGTTGAATTTGAACTGAAGTGAATTTGATTGGTTTTTTTTTGTCACCTCGCTTGAATTCAAGAATACAGATTATGATGTGAGGTGACAGAAAAATGCGAGGCGAAAATTTGTCACCTCGTCGAAGAGAATTTGTTGAATAGAGACTCAGAACGGTCAAGTTTTAGAAGCTTTTTTCAGCTATTTCTCTTTGAGCATTGTCAGTGATTCGAAAGAGATGGAGCCGTGAACATTATTTTTGATAGTACCGGCCGGGAATCGACAAGGGCTGCGAGTTTCAGTTGGGTAGAGGTCGACGCCTATACCAACAACGCCACGGCCGCCACAGAACCAGAATGATATCACCATCTATTCAGGCAGCCAGGCTACAATGTAATCCTTGGACAATGTCATTTTGCACATCAAAAGCATGGGTCAATTCATTGCCGGCTCTCTCTTAACGAGAAAGCTGACTGTTTTGATACACACCTGATATGTGTGCCCAGACTCTGTGAATTTCAAATCGGAAACATCTTCTTCTTCACAACAGGAGAAGATCGGTCGGCTATGACTATCTAAGTCATACTATACCCTAAGCGACCACCCTGTATGCTCAGACCAAGCAGACCCACATTCAGGACACTCATCGGTGTCATGACCTGACACTGCGCAATTTCATGCACGCTCGCGGGATGGGTTTTTGCTATTTGCTATCAGTCATTCCCTATCCAACCTGACATAGCACTGTCTGAGTACACTTGAAAAACAAAAATTGCTGATCTGAAGACTGAGAAGCTGACAATGTCTTCAGAGTTCACAAACGAATGACTAGGTGTTCAGATTGGTAAATGCTGTGTTCGCATGTTAACTGCGTCATAAGTCCTCCGGGTAAAAGGGTCCCTTGTCAGTAACAATTTACCGAAGACTCCGATCTGAATAACATTGAAGTCAAATTCCACGGTAAAATATCACACAATGGAGAGGGCATTGAAGATATTGAAGATTGAAGATTTTTCTTCGCATAGCAAGCAAAGGCAGTTAGCGCAAATGTTTGCTAAAACAAATTTGTCCACCTAAGAGAATTAAATTCACCAAATTGCGACTGGTCCCTGTTCCTGTCCACGTTCGGTTTAGGGAATATCCGCCAAAGGGAATACAAAATGTGTAGAACTTCAATTCAAGATCCACGGTCGAGAGAAAATGTCTGCTCAAGGGGATTGTCCGCCTTAACGAGTTGTCCGTAAAAGGAGCTTTCACTGTATTTGTATGCAGTGTGTGACGAAAAAGAAACTGATGCTCACACTAAAGTTAGCGCACAAGGGTGCTGTTTGCCGCTTGAGAACGTGCTCCAGTGTCAGGAAAAAATCGATTGGCGTCTAAAACTCTCTCAATCGACTGCTAAAATTGAGCACCTCGGCTCATGTCGAAGAAGCTCCGTAGCGAATATAGAGCCGTTGTAGTTTAGATACCGAGTTAATTAGTTCGTTCAACGATGGTTTAAAAATCGGTAATAAAAATGTCTTGTCGCATCACCACTGTTAGTCAGTTTCTAGACCACTACAACGCGGAATGAATTTCACTGTAAATTGATAAAATCACCGTTCAACTCAAGACTTTGATCTCTTTCCCCACGATAACTTCGAAGCCAAGAAACCCATTCAACGAGCATCTGTTCCCCCTTGAACAATTCGTTGCGCACACTTGAGGTGACAATTCAATCGAATTCAGTTCCCAATGCACACAGCCCCACACAGGCTCAAATACATTTGCACTTCAATCAACAGATCTGCATGTAATCAAATGATTAATGAGTTCACCTTGCCCTCTCTCTCTTCCACTGAACACTCACCCAGCCAAACGCAATCCCTTCCACTCTCGTCTCATCACAGAAAGCAACGAAAAATAGCGAGAGAATCTGAAATGTACGATACCTGCATGCCTGTCGTGTTTCTTTGATTTAAATCGAAATTATGCCGAATATCTGCATACCTGGGCTGTGTGCGTTCGTAGTTTTGCGGGAGAGTCAACAGATGAGTCAGATAGGTGGAAGCAAAAGTCATGGGCAATGTGGTCGCGTTTTGACAGCTGAATGAATGTATATCCCATATGGTCTAGTGGCTAGGATATCTGGCTTTCACCCAGAAGGCCCGGGTTCGATTCCCGGTATGGGAAGTCATTATTTTTTTTTTAATTTATTTCTTCGCCTCGCTTGAATATGATTTTATGCAGTTTGGCAGTTCACCAGCTGCCAACATTGGAATGGTTGCATGAATGGTTGCACAACGCCAAATCAAATCGGTCGTCAAGTGAGTAGAGAACAGCCGGTGAAACTCGTTGGGAACAACCAAAGGCACAACAGTCAGCGTGGAAGGTGCATAGTGATAAGTAATGATTGGATTATCATGAGATGTTGACACGCATGTTGGGACTTTCTGATGTTTGCACATCCATCTGTGAAGCGGGCAGTGTGTTGTAGTATTTGAAGTAACAGATGCGATAGTTTCGGTGATGTGATAAGCCAAATACCACATGTTAGAGTCATAATCAGTGTCGAAACGGGCCTACGTTGGCCTAAGTGAGACTGCCTTCTGCAGTCAGCCACTACAACCTAAGGCGTCCGTGTGCGGCTAAGGAAAGTGAAGGAAGTCTTCAAATTGTAAGACCACTCGCACACTTTACGTTGAAGAGTCATGGGAATTCCAATGTCTTTGAAAATACATTTAAATTCCAACTCCTTCGGTTGCCTTGAATGCAGTGTCACTTGATGCAGTAGTTGGGCCTTGTACAATCTTTTCACGTTTCAATGCAAAAGCTGACGAAAAGACATGTCTCATTCCTCCATTTGTCTGACACTTCCAGCGAACCTTAATATCTTGGCGAGAAAGTGGCGCTAGTGTCGAAAGAAACCGACATTCAGGTTATAACCAATTTCTCCTATTTTTTTTCCCAGAGATATGCGAAAGCCATGTTTTTAGGTATCTTTAGAAAAGCCTAGGCCTGGGTTGGGTACAAGATGTTGACTACAACCTTGTTCCTTTAAACTGGGGTACTCTCAGGGTTCAGGGCGTGCCGTACAAATGCTGGTCGGTAACGAAAATCCTAAATATTTGATTTTTCATTTTGACAGTTTCCCGATGGGTGAGATCAGAAATGAGATCTAGAGCGTCACAATGGGCAGCTATAACTTCGAAGTAGTTAAAGACTTCGTCGTTACCGAGACCAAATGGAGGGCGGCCATGGAGACAACATGGACAACTTAAGTCGGGCCCGAAAAGTTTCTGACTCAGAACCTAGGGGAAAGAGCAAGAGGACGACCGTGTATAAGGTGACGCACCCAAGTGGATCGGAGAACTACCTCAATCAGTCCACAAACCGATCAGTTGGACAGGCTTGTTAGTTGATGATGGGGTCCGCCATGGACAAGCCCATGAATTCTGATAAAAAAAAAACAGAGATTTTTAGAAAAGGTAAAAGTGCATTTTTCACTTTGCGTGCGGTTGCAGATCATCTCATCTTCTGATTAAAAAACCGCTTTTTGCGACCAAAATTGATGTGGAGGTCATGTTGATACGAGAAGAAAATTCAATTGACTCCAAACTCGTGGTTAGGACTGACTTAAGGAATAAAATATCCGCGTCCCACTCTGCAATAAATGTTCTTGAATAAAGTGTGTTGAGAGAGATAACCATAGCAACACGTGTTAGGCTAATCGCGGTGCCAGCAAACTGGCTTTGTGGAGCAGAATCGGCAAAAGCAGCGTTCAGACTATCCACGACCTGGTAAGGCAATGTGTCAAATCAAAAAACAATCTGCGAAGTGTGCCGGTATCGGGAGGATGAACACATGTACCACACGTAAGTTTGACATCCTCAGGGGTTTTATTTTTTTTTTTTTTGCTGAACTGCTGGCATGAACTCCCTGGAGTGGAAACAAGCAAACAAACATGTCCAAGAAGAGTCGAAGAGAAGTCGAGTACGTTAGGAATGAGTTGGACCATATAAACACTTTGCAGGACTTAGAGCGAGATGACACGTAGGCTGCGAGTGACAACTCATGCCCCCCGATGCGTAAATGGACATAAACAAAAAAACAAAATACATAAACGTCTAAGGAAAGAGCAGGTATTTAGTCAAATGAACGCCTCTAGACTAGGCATCCCTCACAATGACTTCTGCAGAAGTTGCAGGGACGAGGAAGAGGAAGAAACCATTGAACACCTGCTGTGTAGCTGCAGTGCTCTCTCTTCCCGCAGAATCAATCATCTGGACTCCTACTACTTCGATAATCTGGCTGAACTGGGCAGCATTAGTGGGAGCCATGTCCTTCGCTTCATTAAGAACACTAATTGGTTTGCGGAGTAGGTATACACAGATCCGCGTGGGGGACTATTTTGGTCTAAGTGTGGCTACTGCCTTTTCACGCAGCAGTCAGCCACCTCAACCTAACCTAACTCCTAGTCAGATGAATCCTTATTTACTTCAACAGATAATAAAATGCTACCTTATAGGATCTTAAGTACACAATCTCCCTTTTTTTAGATTCAAGTTGTATGCCAAATTTGCCCTCCTTCTGAAACACTAAAGTCGAAGAATGTGCACAAGAACATTTCTGAGAATTCCAAGTCATCATCAGTTTTGCTACGCGCCGGATATGTTTGTGGATTTTGTAGAATTCCATTCTCAAACAGAACCATAATTCACTACAATAATTTGGACACTAGTCAGAATTTAGGCAAATCCTCATCGCCAATAATCAGTACCAAACAAAGACAACAAATATATAACAAAATCTGTATTAAATCAAAAAAAAAAACAAAGAATAGATACAAACAAACAAAAATCAAGTAAAAATGGTGCGTACTAATAGCTTATGACCAGAGTGATATTACAAACAAGTATCCGTTAACTTACCACCAGCTGGACGACCTTAAATCTCATTTTTCCGTCGCCTCCTTTGCACACGTTGATCCCACGATGTGTTGGCGTTAATATATCTGTCTCAAGTACACTCCCAATTCATCACCACTCCATTTTACATCCTCCTCCATCACATTATCCGACTGGCTCCTCCATCTCCTCCCAATCCGGTCAAGATGTGTGATTTGAACAGATCAGATGTCTTTTTTTTCTGCTTTGTTCGCTTGTCTTTTGGGACAATTTTTATCTGAATTCAACTATGCTGTGTTGTTCTTTGGCAGACAATAGAGGCCGTTCGGCTTATTTTCAACGAAGTTACTACACACCTCTCACATCTCCTCACTCTCCTTCAGATTGCCTTCTAAGAGGATACATTCCTTATCCATCTCTCTTTTTCTCTCAGTTGCTATAAACCTTTTTGGTATCTAATCTGCAAGACTTCAGCACTCGCATCCCTTGTCAATCAGGGATATCAAACTACACACACACACACATCTAGGCGTTCTCTCGCATTTTCACTCGCTCGTCTTTCTGTCTCGAGTTTCATGTCAGAACGATTCGAATACGAATCTTACTAGAGACCGCATAATCTGATCTGTTCAAGGTGACCGGCAATGTTTCTTTGCTCTTTTTTCTTTTATTTTAGGGGGAGGGAGGAGACTAGGACGATTTTCTATATTTTTCGTTTTGTCGAAATGAATCCATCTCTCGCCGCCGTGTTGGGTGCTGTTGTTTTGATGGTGATGGGGAGGAAGAAGAAGAATTAAGGTATCCGGCGGATGGGGGTGGGAGACTCTCTTCAGCCCATCACACGTCACGACCGTAAACCCTGCACACAGACAAACAAGCGATATTGGATTTTTTTCAGTAAACATCTTTTTTTTAGTTTTTTTGTGGATTTTTTTTTTTGTTTTTGAAAAAAAAAATTTGGAAAAAATTGTTTTCTTATTCTGTTTTTCTTGTGGTTTTATTTTTGAGTTGTACTAGTAGTAGTAGAGTAGTAAAAAGTAGTAGTAATAGTAGTAGTATTAGTTTTTTCTGACAAATATTTTTTGAAAAAATTTACTTGCTTTACTGTTTGTATTTTCGTGGAGTAGTATTTTCATGTATCTAGATATATGCTTTCTGAAGGCTGAAGGAGAGGGGGTTAGTTTATCTCTTGTGGATTTTATATATATATATTTTTTTTTTGTTTAATTTCTTCTCAAAACTGAATATCCTTAAAAAATATATTTCTTATTGTATATTTGTGTGGATTTTATTTATATTTTTGATTTTGTTGTTGCTCTTGCAAAATATATATTTTTTTCCGGAAGAGGTGTGTAGCTTGTGTCCATATATTAGTATTTAGATATATATATTTTTATAGAGATTTTATTTTAAATTTGATGTTGTAGTTGTTGTTTTCTGTAGTTTGTTGAGATTTTGTTGATGTTTTTTTTTTTTCTATACATTTTTCTACTTTGCTTGAAGTTAATTTTTCTTGTTGTTTCTTGAGCGGAAGTTATGGTATTTTTTTAAAAAAATTTTGTTGTTGCTTATTGTAGGAAAATAACGACTATAGCTAAACTACGTTACAAATTAAATAAAAAAAGAAACGATGTATACAACGAATAAACCAAAGCTTAATGGAGAACAGAAAATATTTACAAACATGTGAGAAGTTGTGGCCTTAGATCTAGCGTGTGTAGGTTTGCATCCAACCCATTAGTATGAATATGAAATGTGCGCAGGATTCAAGCGGAAGAAATAAAATAAATTAAGGGAAAAAATGCGATTTGAAACTAAATCTACCGAGTGGGACTGCGAAGTTTACAAGGAAAATGTCGAACCAACTGAAGAGGCTGTAAAAATGATTTACTTACCGCTGTGAGGACTGAGAACGAAGCAGTGCAGGTGTCTCACCCATTTAAGTTCATATTCTATTTGATTTGTTTTTCTGGAGTAGTGTGTGTTGTATAAGGAAAACAATCTTGATATCGTTTGAATAACATTTTTTGAAAAAGAAAATCATCAAAAATCTCGAGAGAATTTGTCGTCTGTTAAAATAACGACAACGAGCTTATATTGACTCTTTAAAGAGTATCAAGTAAAGACCAGAATTCGTTGTCGACTCCTTGCAAGACGAACAAGATTTGATCATCATTCTGCTGGCATGGCTGTCTAAGCTAGCCTAGGGCAACAAGTTTTGAGATCTCGGGCTTTGGAGGACAATATCATGACAAAAGGGAAAAGAAGTTTGGCATTTAGAGGGAGTTTAATAAGGTCTGCTTCATTTCGTGTTTTCTATCAAATTTTCATTGGCTGTTAGGGGATAAAAGAGGCCAATTCCTTCAAAATGTGGAGAACGTTCAGCGTGAGATATTAAAAAGATAGCATGTCCTCCAAGAAGAAGACACATGGCCACACTATATTGGCAGACTCACTATTGGCTACTCAGTCAAATGGCAAAATTTGGTAATTTCAGGCATAAGCTGTGGCATGGCCTGCCAGATGGATGCAGCCATTTTATGTCGAAATGATCAGTTATCACCACCAAAACAGCAGCTGAAAGCCACTCAGGTACTAGTTAGACCTGCAAAACTCGCTTGTATCTCATGGGAAGTTAAGCCGGGACAACACAGGAGCAACATCAGGAGCAACACAGGAGCAACACGAACAAACGTCTCGTGTCACTCCAATTTGAGGAGGCTGCATTGCGGAAATACAACGTTGTGGGGAAGCTATTAGCCTGCTTCCGCTTAAAATACAATAAATTCATTAATAAGGCTTCAATTCTTCGAGTGACCGAACCCACATTGCATTCCGATTCAGAAACACAACACACAGTGAATCCTCCCAATTGGGACACTCTGTAAGTGGGACACTTCCCCTTCATGCATGCACTCGGTTTTTTTTTTTTTAAAGTTAACCTCTGAAAACGAGGCACCTCTGAAATGGGGCAACGGTTTCGTTGCCAACCTCCAAATTGGGACAAAAAGCGGAAAACAGGTAGAAATTACAACTGTCAGAGCTGATTGCGCGCTAGGCATGTACAGGTTATGAGCAGGGTTGTCAAATGTGGCGTTTTTGAATTTCAATTGGCGACAGAACAGTCAGTATTTTGCCACATCCCAAAAAAGGCGATTTTTGGAGATATTGGCGATTTTTCTTTTGTGTCGAAATTTGAAAATTACATGCTTCCTTCTCATTACATGCTTCTCTCCTTCTCATTAAATAGAACTTTCCGTCTCTCGTATTAATTTTTTTATAATTTGCGCGCGCACAAGGGATTGTTAGTCTCCTTAAGTGTCCGGGTTCAAGACACAGCACGGCCGAAGGTGTAGATGGAGAAAGGGAGAGGAGGTACCTGTGCACCTTGGTTTTAAATATCTGCGGATTGTATTCTGGGGGAAATATTGGGCTGGGAAGAGCATTCCATATTCGTGTCGTGTGGCTGCTGAACGAGCCCCTAAATTTAACTGTGAGTCCAAAAGTAGGCTAAGGGTAAACTGATGAGCATTCCTGGCGAGACGGGTATTGCGGGTGAATTCATGGAGAGGAGGAATGCAGTTGGCAAGCACACTTGAGCATCGTTTGTTAAAATAGCGATAAAATACGGATAGAGACGAGACGGTACGTCGATGTTCGAGCGAGTCTAATGATTGATGAATGCAATATTGTTGTCTCCTATAAGTTTTATCGCTCGCTTTTGTATTCTATCTAATAGGTGCAGGGTGGTTTTGAGGGCACAAGACCAGATATGAGCGTTGTACTCAAGTTTGGGGCGTATATACGCCTCATAAATTAAAGCCAAATCAGAAGGGGTGAAGTATTTCTTGCATCGATTGAGGAAACCTAAACATTTCACAGCATTTTTGGCGACCTCAAATATGTGATCGTTCCAACTAAGTGTTGTGTTGATACACGTACCAAGGATGGAAAGCCTTCCGGTTTCATCGACACAGGTGTCATTCATGGATAATGGCTGTGTAAAATCGTTCGCTTGAGTGACAGCAGGCAGCATTGAGTTTTTGAAGCATTGAACTTCACACGGTTGTCCCAATTGATTATGCTGTCAAGATCGGAATTCAATGTGCTTATCATACGCTGCCGTTCCAGAGTCTTGGAACGAATATGAAAAGCTGGGGGTGCTGTCATCAGGAAGGAATGGATTGGATTAGAAGTAGCAGACAAGTGTCGGAGACAGAACAGAGCCTTGGGGAACACCAGCATTTATTTGATGGATATCAGACTTGAACCCATCTTAAACAACTTGAATTGAACGGTTGGAAAGGTAATTTCTAATCCATTGAAGAAGAGATTCATCGACACCATGGGCACGCATTTTCGACAAGAGAGCTTGATGCCAAACTCTGTCAAATGCCTTGGAAATATCAAGCGCAACGATCTTGCTTTCGCCTGCATTGTAGAAAGATTGGGTCCACTTTTCGGTGAGATAAGATATCAAATCACCAGTGGACCTGTTGCTGCGAAAACCATACTGCCGGTCATTAAGAATCCTCCGCGATTCAAGATATTTCATACGCTGACGTTTTATCTGCGTTTCCATGACCTTAGAAAGAAGGGACGTAAGTACTAGGGTCGTAACGAGGTGGGTGACGAAGATTTGCTCTTTTTAGGGATTGGCTGGACAAATGCTGTTAGAAGTAGGATAGATGAAAAAGCTTACGCAGTGGTTTTGCCAGCGCAGAGGAACACCACTTCAGAAGAATAGGGGGGATACCATCCGGGCCAGGGGATTTGTGCACGTCGAGATTCATAGTAGTATTTCTTCAACAAAATGTTTCTTGGTTAGTTACTTTTGATACAAGATATAATAGCTTGTGTTTCTATGATTGCCTTACCTCATAGTACACAAGCCGAAGTCGGGATATTTCAGTTTTCTCACACTTTTTTCTCTCATGAAATGGTTCTTTTAAACATTCCCTGTCGTATTCCACCAGTTTTTACGCGTGCCAAACAGGAATAAAGTCATTTACATCAATCGAGGAGTCATTTATGACATATGGCACGGGTTATCGAGACGAGCTAGACAAGGCAAAGTCTATTTTTGACATTCCTGCCAAATGGTAAGGTTGTGGTGGATGACTGTGGAGAATAATCGCTGCTCCATTCAGGTCGGAATGGAACTCACCAACTCCAATGACAAAAAAGGATTTAGACAATTCAACTGTCATGTGACTCATTCAACACCTCCCGGAGAAGATCGCACATTGAGACGGAAGCGGCTAAAATGGGTCTGGCGGTGAGTGAGGGCAAAAGCGCAGTATAGACTGTCCTCAACACAGTTACTTGGGAGCCTCTACCTCGACTCTCCAAGTTGAGGTAGGACCAAGTTGAGGTAGAGGTGCACTTCGGATTCTAGCGCCAGATAAAGAACAAGAAGTAATGTTTACATTCAGTTTAATACTTTAGTGAATTTTACAAAACCAATTCACTTCTGGTAAGATTAGTCGTCTTTCTTAACGTAGGTTTCGGCTTAAACACTTTGGCGATTTTGGCGTCGAGAATTGCCACTGTTTCATTGCAATTTCCTAATTTATAATGGACAGTTAACAAATCAGGAACATTTAATTTTTTTTTTATTTTTCAGAGCCATATTTGTAAGGGGGACACAATGATACAATTTTGAGAGGGCCTCTAAATTGGGTCACCTCCAATTTGGTTCGAATTTTCTCAGTCCCTTGGATTGTCCCATTTAGGCGGTTTCACTGTAACAATAAAAGTAATAAGTGCGGCCACGACTGGAGCTAGGCCAAAACCTGGATTTATGCCAATTCTTAAAAGCTAAATTTGAGAAGATTTTGTTCGACAATTTACACTCCCTGAGCATTGTCAGTGACCCAAAAGACACCGAGTCGTGAAGTGGATGAAAATTGCTGGTGTCGCGATTGAACCAAGTAGAAATCGATGGCACTTGCCCACTTCAAAAACGGTGTGCATTGCGCAAGACCATTTCGCATGACTTGGCTTTGCTTCGGATTTAGGAACACCTGCAATCATCGTCAACACAAATGTTACCAAAGAGTCCAGAGAAATTTATTTACTTGCTCTTGTCGGTACACTGAAGCTCGCAGAACTTGGAAATTGGCTGTGCGAGCAGCTGTAGAGAAGTCTTGGAAGGAGTTCGGCGAGAAGTTAGAGAGCGACCACAGATCTGCGAGAAAAGTATTCTGATGCACCATTCACTGACTCAGAGGAAGGAAGTTCAACATCATCGAAGGATTTGCTTTCCAATGAGGTGGAAAAGTTCTCGCAGATGGAGCGATAACTTTTCGGAGCTGCTCAATCCCGAACAATGCACTGAGGATGGCAGTCCTGTAGTCTTGAGTGGAGAGGAGACTAGTCCAACGGTGGAGGAAGTCTTTTTGGCGATTGAATCGCTAAAAGTTGGCACGCCGGTGTGGATGAAATCCCGCCAATAATGCCTAAGGCAATGGGTAAAGAGGTAGTTTGATGGCCCTCTCGTGTCATTAAAGTGGCCTGAAAATGTGGTGAGACACCTGGCAATAGGCAAACTGGGGACCATTTTCAAGAAGGGCGACAAAAGAGATTACTCCAACTACAGGGGCATATCTCTTTAAGTCTCCCTGGGAAAGTGTACACTAAGGTGTTGGAAGCGCGTTCTAGAGCTGTGGTCGAGCCCAGGATGGGAGATGAACAGTGCGGCTTCCAGGCCTTCATTCTAAGAATGGTACGTGAGAAAGCTTGGGAGTATACCAAACCGATTGACAACTGTCTTGCAGAATTGGAAAAGGCATACGAACGAGGTAAACTCTGGAGTGTTCTGCAGGAGTATGTAATTGTTGGTCCTCTTCTGAGGGCCATTCAGTCTCTATACAGAAACTTTAGAAGCTGTGTTCAAATTAACGGTGTTAAATAAACACCTTTCACTGTGGGCGTTGAACTTCGCCAAGGGTGCGTCTTGTCACCTCTCCTTTTTATTGTACATATGCACTGGATGTTACAGCGCAGTCGAGGTGAGGAATGTTTCACATTTGGCAGAGTTGAGGGTAAGTCATCATATTTTTGTGACTTAGTTATCCTTACATCTTCCCAGATGGAACTCCAGACTTTCTGTGGCCGTATGTGCTGACGCTGCAATGTGGCGAAAACGGAGGTTATGGCAATTTCCAGAACACCTGTTCAATGTAATCTACATGTCAGTGGAGTCCCATTGAAGCAGGGGGAGAAGTTTAAGTATACCGTGGTCTTTTTCACGAGTGATGGAAGGAGTAATGCTGAGCTTTCCTGTAGGATTGGTCAAGCTGTGTCAATTTTGAAACAGCTTGGAAGATCTGTAATCAGGAAGGCCGAGCTTGATGTCAAAGCCACGTTAGCGGTTTTCAATTGATCAAGCGATAGTGAAATTTGGGCAATGACCGAAAGAATGAGATCGCAAATACAAGCTGCTGAGATAAGATTTCTCCGTGCTGTTATGGGTATTACTCGCCGGGAAAGTTTGAGAAGCACTGCAGCGCACGAAGAACTTCACATTTAGTAGCTGCTTCTTCGAACGGAAAGGACTATGCTTCGGTGGTTCGGTCACGTTGCAAGAATGCGATTCCATCAGGTTAGGGACCGCTTGGCAGACCCAGGACGAGGTGGTTGGATCAAGTCAAGAAACTCGCCTGTTTACGCTTGGTTATAACTCCTGATGAGGTAGAGTCGATGGCGAAGGATCGAGATGCCTGGAGAACTCCCGTGTGTGCTTTACACCTGCGACTCCTTTAGTGGAGCATGCGGGTCAGATGCTGATGATGATGAGGAGATGAGGAGATCTTCCCGACAGATTTAGGCGACAGAAAACGCTGTATACACAAGGAGGCAACTTATAAGCTTAACTCTGATCTAAGAGCATCAATGTTTCATCGGTGATAAGATAACATCATCCGCTTGGAGTGAAAAGTTCTAAGACGGGTCAGTTCAATTCCTTGGCCAAGGAGAATCCGATGATCTTTCAAGACTTTGCATAACTTTTCACACATAATTGTGTCACTCAATTTGTATGCTGACCGATGAGGGAAGGCGCTTGCACATGGAAAGACAATCCGAGGGTTTTTTTTTTTTGTATTCCCAACTACACACGTTCACAACGAAGCCACAATCTAGTGAATAAAAAGTGCTCCGACCGGAACGGAAATTAATTGAAAATCAAAACTGACTATGCTTTATTCTGATGCGTGGAATGGAAACAGAGTCCAGTCCGTCGAGTAGTACATATCGAACCATAAAGTCAAATGGAGGAGTTGCCTTCGAACGAAAAATGGAGCGTGGCTCACACTCCCTCCGACTGCGTCTGCGGCGGGTAACTAAGATGGTTCGGCAGGACCTCAATACAGCCGCATATCTACACAACACCTACCGGCATATTATTTTCATATGAAACAGAGAGACCTCACTTTGTAAGGTTGATGAAAACTTAGATCAGCAGGAGCACACCAGAACCAACACATTTGTCCAGCTCAGGTTTTGCTGCAAAGACATCGGTATGAACACCCGCCTGAGTACACTGATTTAATGGAAAGTAAAAGTATTAGAATGCCTCGCAAAAAAAAAAAACAAAAAATGAGAATTTTTTTAAAATCCCAGGTCATGGCTTTATCTCGCATTCGACAGATGACATGTATTTCCTCATCAATTCAAGTGCATTCCCACATACACGAATGACGTCAACTGAACTAAGTCACTTTTCCGATGCACAACCCCCCCTCCGTCCATCACCCCACACAAACGTAAGACAACCATGAACATATCGAAACAACAAGCAACTATAATATGCAACTCGAGCAATCGCACAGCAGTAAAACAAATCGATGTAAGCCATTAACAAGATAACACATGGTTATCCCCCTGCCGCCTTCGTATTGTCACAACCTTCGCAAATACATGTGTCAACCCCGCCTTGGCAGCTGTATGTGTGTGTGTGTGTGTGTGTTTCGCCAGCTCTGCTGTAACCACTTTTCGAGATTGCTTCGTCGTCGTTGTACACCTACCCGCCGCAGCGTTTCCACGCAACGCGCTCAGCCATTGTACTACGACTACACAGCATCGTTGCCTCCAATTAAAACAATTAATGAATAATTAATAAATTTACTCTCGAAATTACGCCGAGTAGCGTGTCCCTCCTGCTGTGGCGGCACAATCCGACAGAGTATGAATTCAGGGTTCATTACGTCCTTAGACGAGCACACAGAGGGCCCTGTGTGCGGTGTGCGGTGGGCGGCTGAAGGGATTTTTGGATTATTAACCTCGGCAATGTATTAGAGAAGCTTATTTCAAATTCCATTTTCAGTCGTTACCCCTCACTTCCACGCATACACTCAAGCGCATGGGGATAATGTGTGTAGCCGGTGCTACTCCCCAGCTAGTAATATTGATAATAGCTAAAGGATATCCTCATCTGGGTTTGATTTGCATAACAAACGGATAAGTTTGCAGACTAAGGTGGATACTAAATGAGGGCGGTGCGGCTGGTTTTCGAGAAGACCGAAATGGGCTGATGAGGTCAGGAGGATTTACTCGATTTCATTTATTACAATGGATCGTGTTTGAATTCATGTGGATGGCATGAAACTACTTGGAGTGGGAGTCATGAGATCGTTCAGATCACCCCTTAACCTGGTGGCTTCTGGGATTATGAGATTAGGCACGGTCATTAGGCAGATATAGCCGGTCAAAACAAGAGTAAAGAGACTCAAGGAGGAGTATAATTTTAGTTCAAAAAGTCACTACAAAGTCCAAAAAGTCTTGACTCTCCTTGACAGTCTTTGGGTATTTTGTTATCCTTTACTTTTGGAAGGAAACTACAAGTTGATATCAGCAACCTGGCACTGATGATCGGCTTAAATGACCTTTGCAGAGACCGTCGATTGCTGTAATGAGGATATCGAAGGGTCATATGGTTCAATACTGCTCAACTTCTCGGAAAACTGTGATCAAATTCGGGGCTCGTCTGAACTCGTTATTTAATCGGCGAGTTGAAAATTGATTTCGTTTACTATTTCAGCGCAGTCTGAAATTTTAAATCCAGAAGTTGTCCAACTTTTTCTTTTTAAATTTCCGCTGGGATATTTTTGACAATTCACACACACAATGTCATTTTCTACTTTGAACGGTGTGTGCTGTTCGTGTGCGCTATAACAAGGAGAATTGAGTGCGAACATTTTCAGCACAGATAATGGTTGCATATCACTATCCTCCATGATGTTAAGGAGAACAGCACAAGCGAGAGAGGTGAGAGATAGAGGGGTGAGAGAGAGAGAGAGCGAGGGAGAGAGAGGGAGATGGAGAGAGAGAGAGGGAGAGATAGATAGATAGAAAGAGATAGAGAGAGAGAGAGATAGAGAGAGAGAGAGAGAGAGAGAGAGAGAGATAGAGCGAGAGAGAGATAGAGAGAGAGAGAGAGAGAGAGAGAGAGAGAGAGAGAGATGGAGAGAGATAGAGAGAGAGATCAAAATCCCAATCACTTAACTTCTGCTATTTCCATACGTTGAGAAAATGAGGAGTTCATAAACTCATGGGTTGTAATTAGAATGTTGAGTGAATGACACTAAATGCAGAAGTTGAGGAGAACAATTCCAAAGTTGTGTTCAACTTTTAGCGAACTAAACGACCCTAAGACTTAGCTCGTCTCTCACACGTCACCTTAACACTGCCCTGACGTCGTGGTGTCAAGTTTAATAGGTTAGGCCCAGGTTCCCAGGTATGAAATATGAAGTCTTCAAAAACGCAGAAAATCACTGTAGTCATCACACTGTAGTCATCACAACTCTAAAGTTGTTGGGAATTTGTCCGATTGAGCTTTGAAAAAGTTACTCTCACTTCACATTTTGTACGTTTAGTCATATTTTTAGAAGAAAAAAAATGTCCGCCGCTCCTTTGAACGTCACGAGGGATGAGTACCTGACTCAAACTATGAAGCTATGCAGATTTACAAAAAAAAAAAAAAAGCAGAAAGACTTACTGTCTGAGACTCAGAAAAACGATTTTCATTCATTGTGACATTACAGACTTAATCCAGCCTGTTCCAACCGAAAGATTCGTTGGTAGCGGTTTATGTAATGCACAGACGGACTCGTGTGTACTAACTTGGTATCTGCCTTGTAGACAGTGTGACGATGCCAACTAGTGTACAGCAGTGGTACCTCCGTAACGTTGTTGAATTGATTTTGTCCATGTCATAGTCAGCCCGGAATACATTGGTTGTGACGCAGAAATTGACCCATTTTCTGTACTCACTCTCAGATTCAGTGCGTACATCTAAGTACACGTGATTAACACATTGGCTGCCAAGCCACTTTTGAGGATATTTCACGGGGTGCCAACACACAAAATTTCGTTATTTCCGGATCACAAAAAACTACAAAATATCGACATTAAATATATTTTCAAAGCATCCTGGACGTCCAGAAAAAATGTTGTCCTGGCTACCAAAATTTATAGCCATGGCAGTCAAGGTGTGCCACACAGCACCAAATACACGCTTTCAGGTGTGCATCATAAGAATACGTCAAATTCATGCACTTGATCACATGCGTGTCGTAAATAAACGTGTACGTGAACCAGAACATACGTGATCACGTGCATTCCTATACACAGTCGTGGACCTGAGCACGTTGGCTTGCAAAATATTCTTTCCACGGATGTAAAATAGGATACAGCGCAGAAGTGGCATATGAACGGTTGTGAGTCTGGTAAAAACATTATAAATGATCGTGTAATTAGGTTCACGTGTTATTTCACGCCCTTACTGAGTTCACGCACATCCGTAATTCCTCTCCCTGGTTTAAAATCGTTTTCAGAGTCAATATTGAAGGATAGTTTAGATAAGCCATAGTGGACGGCCGTGGCACTGGCGTCGACCCCTACGCAACTGAAGCCCGTTGGCTGGGTTTGATTCCCGGAGACTGACAACGGCAGCAGTGTCTGTTGATTCACTTTCAACTAAGCGCACACTTTTGTTGATGATAAAAAGTCCAGCACAAAGCAGTGCCGAATACTTTCCATTGAAATACATTTTTTGTCTTAAAGACGCGTCTCGGATTTCAAGAGTCTTCAGAAGCTAGGTTATTCATGCGCTTTAAATGGGTCGCTTCAGTTCTGGATCCATAAGAGACTGACGAAGGGTTTTTCTTTTATTGAAGGCCCTCTAAGAGCTTCAAGTGCAAGTCACTGCCCAGTCTGAATAAGGATAGGCTTTAGAGGCAGGACAAGTAGTTGATCTCATATACCCTTCCCTAAATGACTCCACTTGGAATTTCCTAAAGGGTTGGAAGTCAAACAGGCATGAGTGGATCTAATGTATATTGAAGTAGAAGGCAAGCACACTGGCTTAATCACTTATGTTGTCTTTAATGTAATCCAGAATTCATTGTTAGAAATAATGTGGCAAGGCCAACCGACGTCTCACATGGACTCTCTTCTACAGCTTCAAGGTTTTATCCAGCATTGGAGAGATGACTCCATGGTGTCGTTAGAAGGCATTCTTTTAATGTATTGTGCATTGAATATTGTAAATTTATTGAGACAATAAACTCACTCACTCAGTCATGACTCTGAGGATTTTTAAGACTCGTTGACAGGCGAAATTACTGTCCGTCGTTCAATCTTGGCCGACCTTTGGTCACCTGAGTGATGATTCACATCCGCGAAAATTTGGGACAACGTGTGGTAGCATGGAGAGGGGATTTACACTTGAAGATATTTGTCGTCCCCGCGAAAGCCACTTCGTCGCTCACCCCTTCGGGAAGATTGTTGTTTTTTGTTTAATTCTTCGAAGTTGAGTTCCGGAGACCCACCCCAGCTGAGATCCACGGGGCCCTAAGGCTACTGGGACCACCAGGTGTCCCTAGTCGCGCAGTTGGGGACTAAGTCCACCACATGAAGATGAAGTAGAAGACGAGGAGTTTACAGTTTACTCGCTGACTTGCTAAAGGCCCATGATTGGCTTGATTTTTGGTAGCATTTTTTGTTGGTTTCAAACCAATTCAACACTCTCATGCCCGGTTTCACAGTGCAAGCTTATCTGCCTCTGGATCCAAGATTTCGTTTTCACAGTCAATATTAAAGGACGGTTTAGATAAGCCATAGTGGACGGCCATGGCGCTGTGGATATGTGCGTCGACCCCTACGCAGCTGAACCCCGTTATATTTTACGGCTCCATCTCCTTCCAGTCACCGACAATGCTCAAAGAGTTAGTTGTCTAGAAAAGGCTTCTAAAACTTGACCGTTCAGAGTCGGCATACAACTGTAGGCAACACGATTGCTTGCTGAGAAGCTAGGCCCTGGCCCTCTACGGACTATTTTAGTTTAGCTAAGCCATGGATTGAGTCTCATTGCGAACCATTTATGAAAAATATAGTGATTGTGATAGAACACAGGGGAAAGAGAACACACCAACTCCACAAGGAAATGTTCATGTTGTTTAATATGTGTGCATCTATAAATATGTAAGCGTTATGTTTCCATGGATAGACACTTACACGGGCATCAGTGTCTTCACCCACTTGTTGTGTGTGTGGTTATATCCATCTTCATTCCAGGAGCTAGATTAGTTCTCCAAGTGTTTACAAGTCTTCTTCTTCTTCTCCACCTGCCAAGAAAACAAAAGCGCCTCGAAATAGATTTGACATCGAATGGCACCGTTCCGCGTAACAAAACATCTCTGAAATCACAAGAATATCGTCGCCATCCATGCCATAAACGGGTGCCATCGTACACCCACCCACCCAAGGCCACCTTTCTGTTCACTTACAAAGTGGATAGAACGTATAATTTCATACCCACCCGTCCATTCAATTCAATTTCCAAAATTACTCCGTCCATTAGGGGTTTTCCAAGGGAACGTGCGCACTTCCTTTCGCCTCAGCGACTGCCTCCAGGTCTTGAGCAATAAAGTTAACATCGAATATCTACCACACGTCGAGTATGTTTGTCAAGTCGGCGGCAGCGGGTCCACCAGGTCCAATAGACTTCGAAGAAACTATCTGCTCCCACGCTCTGGAGACAAGGACGTCCAGTAAGGAGCAGTATGGAAAGAACGCCTTGACATTTGACAAGTGTTACGTGTTCATGTTCGAGTGGCATCTCATGGAGAGCAGCTCTCCATACTTCGCCCTGTCTTAGGGAACACGCTAGCCCAACAACATCAGCGCAATCATTCCACTTTCGCAACAAGGACGTTCGATTTTCCCGTTTGTATCTAATTCCCCTCTCTGCCACCAACCACTACCAGGATAAACCACATTAAGCATATATGTCACGCAATCCAAATCAAATAGGAATTCCTTAAGCAGTTTAAGGACGGCTCGAGTGTGTGGGTGGCTCCGCGCAGCAAGGAGGTCCTTTCACTTTAGGAACGTAGCGCGTATGAATACGAATGTGCGTGTCTCTGCAGGCTGGCGGGGCAGGGCCGGAGCTCCTCACCAGCTAGGAGAGGGACACTCCATCGCAGGATCGCATTAATCGTAATTAGCCGGGTAATTGTTAGCTGCGCGTCATGCGTGTGTTTTCGAGTTGTGGGGACTCGTATGGAATTGATTGGAAGAGAGGGCATTTCTTTTCCGCCTCCATCCCACCAGCGAAGAGCGCTGACAGCAAACACACGTGCTGGCGGGGGTGGATGTGGAAATCAATTTATGAACCACGTTCCATTGTTGATGGCTGCGGCAGAGGATATTGTGTGACAACACGGGAGACGGGCCTGTGACGGTGGCCACAAGGCGCTCAGCAAGGGAGCCGTAAACGATTCTATAGAAAGGTTTTGTGCCTTAACATGGATAAATTAAGGGGCCGACTCCGTGTGGAGGTATAAAGCTGTGGGGAGCTCTGAAATGAATTGCTCTGCTGTGTCATGATTTTAACAACTGACGTTTGGGGTGTGTGTTGTTGGTTGCGGGCGATTTGAGGCGGAGGAAATTTGTTCAATGTTTAGGGGAACAAGATCAAGGCCCTTCGCTGAGACTTAAGGTTCCGCCATGAGATTGATTTAAGCGCGTTGTTTTTATTTCTTTTGCTTTCCCTTTAGGCGTCTTTGACTCACTTCTTGGAATGATTTATGGTGTTTTCGAGGATTGGTTATAGATTTCGCAAGAAGTTTGTTGCGACATCAAGGGGTTCGTTGGCCGATTGAAGGGAAGGATATGAGCAAGGATATAGAGGGACAAAGCAAGAGTTACGCTCATTATGGCATTTAAGTTCTTTTTTTCCAAGGCAGCTGTATAAGCTTGATCAGCATTAGAGTCAAACAACACGTTCCAATAATTCGCAAATAAATTCTTGAGCACCAACAGTTGACACAGACAATTTTACCTCTTGGGTGATGAGCGATGTTGCTTGGTAGAGGAACGGCTGAAATGATTCTTCCGCTCATCGCTGAGTGACCTTGACCTTGTCTGTTTACGAATTTTGGTTCCCAGGTATATTCCCAGGTTTTCAAAACTAAATTAATTGTGTAACCAACGGCAGTTATCCCTTAGCACAAAACCGCTTCTCGTTAAAGTTATTAGTCGCTCGACGTCACGAACTTAGCGATCGCCTGTCAATTAAGTGCTCTGCCGCTCCTCGGCAAGTGTATGAGGTGCTTCCTGAACTATAAGCGGTTACATTTGACCCATGAACTGCGAGGAAAGTTCTCACCATCTTCATGGAACCACATTTTAAGGGTTATCCTCAATACTCGAAGTGAGCCGAAGCAATGCCCAAGTGAGAGCTTAGTAAAGTTGTCACTGGGGGTCAACCATTTCAACCAATTTAAGACAGATCAGTTCAGATCAATTCAAAATTAGTGAAAAAAAAAATTGTAAAATGAAGCAATTAACTGGACAACAGGAACACACAGTTCCTCCTAGAAGGAGAATCTGCATACAAGGTGTCGCACACTCACGTTGATTGACTCTGAGCACTAAGCATGAGATGTGGCAAGGCGTATCCAAGATGAGCGCAAGCAGCGAAGTATGCAATATGAAATCTGATCATTTAGCAACGTTTTGATAATCGACATGTCTTTCCGGTATGTATGCTAGTCTTGTATTCTCGTGGCGCCACATTCAGGGATGCAGGAGTGTCATAAGCAACAAGGCTCTGTAACAAACCTGATTCCTTGCACTGTACGAGGTAATGTTTCACATACTTTTTTTTATGCCCAAGCCTGGTTTCGCTTGAGAGTCGATGGCGAGTTAGAGTCGATGGAGGAAGATCGCAAGCTTAGCGCATCATAATCTCCTCACATTGCCTATGAACCTCTTGCGTAGAAGCGAAAGACCTACATAGTACGTCGCTGCGCAACCCCTACAGTCACAGATCGCATGCCTAACTTTTCGGAAACATAACCCGTTTACCCGCTTTCGATGTGGATAAATTTAGCCTTTGTCCAAACTACTTAATAGCAACTTGAGCTAAAAGAAGCATTCGCCAGGGGTAATCCGAAGTGCGGTGACGACCTCTAAGTTCTATCCGCGGCAGTCATTGGATCTAAACGTAGTCCGTAGTCCGAACCATGAGCCGTAGTAACAAACAGATTGATACACCCCCAGCCATCGAAATTCCCAAGCCGAAGCATTTGAGTCTTTTGCAGATAAACAGTGGAGCAGTAGGTGCTGGCCCATCTTGTCTAAATTACATGGCGAACATAAAGGTAGAGCAGGAAGCAAGCCAGTACATGGACGGTTGTAAGCAGTTTCTTGTCTTTTAGCTGACGGCTGTAGTTATTTTAAAACATGTAGAAGATTCAGTCTGCAGGACACTAACTTTTGGCCTATTCCACATAAAATATGCAAAAAGCTGTGGGCATTGTGATTTGTAGTCATAGCGGGGGTTATACCATTAGAAATGGTTTAAAAGCCAATCAGTATTCAGAAGGAATTAACCCGCGAGAAACAAGCCAGTAGGTGCAGCCTGAGATGTCTGAACTAAGTCCTATAAGCTCTGTCAGCCGTAGTAAAACAAGAACTAGAGTTGTGCTAAACAGTTCCGACGACAAAACAGACATGGAACGATTATTTTCTCAGTCGCAACTGGGTCCCGGAGTCATGTCAACGAAACTACGTAGTTCCACGCGTTAAACATGTGCGCGGAACTATGAATATCCATAGATGTGTGCGTTAGAAAGAACGTAAGTTCATGTATATGTCTGCAGAACTAAGTAGGTCCTCTCATGTGTCTGAGTTCGGACCTACATGAATATGCCTGTGTTACACATGCCCGCGAAAGTACAAAGGTCTATGTATATGCCTGCGTTAAACATGCGCACGAAAGTATGTAGTTCCATGTATATGCCTGTTAAACATGCGCCATGAATATGTCTGCGTTAAAAATGCGCGCGGAACTATGTAGGTCCTCTCATGGGTCTGCGTTTGGACCTACATGAATATGCCTGCGTTACACATGCCCGCGAAAGTACGTAGCTCCATGTATGCCTGAGTTAAACATGCCCGCGAAAGTACATATATAGGTCCATGAATATGCCTGCGTTAAACATGCGCTCGTGCGCTGTTCGTGGAGCTTCATAGTTCCATGTGACATGTTAGGTATGCAGGAACGCTGAGTTTGTATGGAGTATGCATGGATAATCCTCACATGAAATTTTGTTGATGACAGAACTACGATACCGGCACATATGAAACGATATACAAATGGGAACAAATTGGAACTCTGAAACATGAGTAAATAAAGTGTGCGGAATGATTGGAACTATTTCCGACAGTGGGCATAGTTCAAGGACGTACCCAAATCCAGCAAAAACTCCCTTCACCACAAGAAGCCATTTATTCTGCCACCTTATACATTAGCTCTTAGGGCGTTGGGTAGGGAAGCGGGCTGCTAGGGACTCCACCAGCACACAACGCCCATGTTGGCCAATTGTGATACCCACAGTCAGACTGCTACCACTAATCGTGATAGTGCCGTTAATCTGAACCCAACGGCAAATGGCGACTGGACCAGATTTGAAAGCCAGATACAAGCGTATTAACTTTGCTTTCACTGGGATTCGAACCGCGGACTTACACAATTGCGACATCCAGTCGTTCTCAAAGCTAGCTCCTTCTAGCTCCTAGATTTCAGTCAATCAAAATCTGCCGAAAACCCATATGTTCCCATAAGCAACTACGATACGAGTCGTCTGACATTTCTTGTTAGATCAGCAAATGTTTCATGGCAGGTCCCCACTGAGCCTTAATTTTTTTTCAAGAAAATGCTATGTTTTGGCAATCAGAAGGATAATTCCCCGTCTGTGTCTATGACTCTGAAACTCAAGAAACTACTTCTTGTTCAAAATGGATCTAGTTGCTTGCAAAATGCCCCTCCACGTGATGTAAAGTGACGTCAAAATGTCGTGCTCATCATACCCTTCCCACAGTTGATGTTCCTTTTTAAACAAGAGATCCAAATATCAAATAACTTGACATCCAATTTGTAAGCGTCATCAAGTATTCACACCGCCACTCCACACCTCCCCTGGCATTACACAGACTGTTCGTTTGTTTTTAGGACGCTCCACTCGACAGCCACTCTCCGACACTCCTTAAACTCTTACGGCAACGTCAGCATCCTCTTTATTAGCCAAATAGCTTACAGCCACCTGTGTGGAGTGCAGCGTACATTTCACACCCGCCAAGCTGCCTATAAATAGCCACTCCAAAAAGCTAAAACCCGCCCCGTGTGAGACATATGATGCAACTCAAACCACCTGCGCGTGTGGCACATTTTCGGGGCTGCATCAACGCCAAAAGATGCATCTCGCATGCACAGACAGGTAAGAAAACGCAGTCGTGCCCCTGCCTGTCTGTCTATCCATCTGTCTCGGCCACCCGCCGTTTTGGTGGACGCCTTTGTCTGGTTTGTACCTGTCAACTGCGATAAACAGTGGCAGACCAACTTCAAAAGCGCACTTTGTACACACACGCGCCAACATACATACGATTGGTCAACAAACGTCGCATTCGACTGATGGCGTCGCCCACAAACGGTTGCCTTGGGCCGTCGTTATTGGCTCGGGACATATGTGAAGACCTCCGGTCTGGTCCCGATGCAATGTCTTGGAAAAATAAACGAAAATTACGAGCGACGTGCAGTGCGCTGCGATACGCTGCACAGCTCGTCGAGAAGTGATGCACACAAGTGGACTCAACGGAAAGACCTTGGCATATAGAAGCCGCCACCCACACGTCCCCTCCGTCAGAAACACAACCGCTGTCTAGGTGAAATGCATGCTTGTGTCTCGTCCTGACTAAGACCGGGCTGTGGGCGGCTGCTGCTCGTTGTTTGTATTTATACTTGCTCTCAACTTGAACTTAATTATTGCGCGGGTGTATCTGTGGATTGCTGCTGGTGATGAATAGCACGCAGGACAGGTCATCCCCCGCCGTGCACACCCACACAAGAACGAAGAGTGTTACTGTGATGGCTAAGGGGTGGGCAATGAGAAATTCGTTTCCAGAATCGGGGTGGTTAAATGCAGAAGCAGAGGGTTTTTCCCCGAAAGGACTTTCCAAAGTCATTTGATGTGAGGGTCACTGTGGCGAGGGATTAAGCGGGTGGATGGGGGTCTTTTCATGCAAGACATTTGCGAATGCTGGGATATCTGTGAAGGGATGCCGCGTGGGGGGTCCTGAATAGGAGGTAATGACGAGTAAAGAGCTGTGTGTTCTTCAAGAAGGACATTTCCAGTTTGTGGGAGTTAAGGAGGGGAGCTGCAGCACGTAGGGGCCAGGGCCTTGCTTCTTAGATTTGCGCGAGTCATATCCTTCCGGCCGGGAGCTGGAAGCCGATCTTCTTGGGACATAAGCTTGAAATAGATCCCCTTATTATCCTGCGATATTTTTGCAGCCACTATCCGCTCATGCTCTGATGCGCTGGTACCGAGGGATCTCAGCCAAGCTGGTGTGTCCCCTGGTGTGAGCCTCAACTTAAAGCTGCAAATAAGCCGATAGTAGCCGGTATGTTTTCCTCCAGTTTTGCAAGTCTTATGCCCAATGCTATGGATGTTACCCAGTTGATGAATAAGAAGGATTAAGAAGCGAATTAGAAGGCTTACGACTCAGTTAAGATGAAATACAGACGAAAGCTGAAAACTCCCATTTCCGCCGCATCCCCACGAGTTCAACAGACAGTCCATCTCCCATTTTTCGCAGAGATTCGACGCCCAATTCGACTGAAGAAAAGTTCACTAACAATTGAACAATCACACTGCCGCCCTCGCTGCCATTCATCATGCTCCTCATTTCAGAAACTTCACAAGCATTTAAGTTTTTCTCAAGTTCACCCACCCATGCCATGCAATCCCGCCCCCCTCCAAGAAAGTACCTAAAAATAAACAAACATAACTCAACTGAAGAACAAAAGACGAACCACCCCACGGGCAGGGCCCCAACCAATCCCACGATCCATCGCAGACCAAGGACCGCGCTAGAGGCATACAAATGAAAACTTATTTCAAATTCATTCGCTGCCAGGGAAGCGAATATAACTTCCTTTCGCGGATTGAAGAGGATTGCGTGCCTCCTTGCCGCCTCCGACGGGCTTTCATAGAATTATTTTCTGTTCCCCACCTCCCATCGCCCACAGGATTAGCAAGTGGCGAAGGACTGATTACATTCGAAAGCGTGTTGAAAGGGAACTCCGAAAAATGACTTATCAGGCGACGTGCACACACGCGAGACACGCGGAATAGTTTCATTAACGCTCGCGTAATGAAAAACCAACACATTTCGGCGCACATATGCGTTGGCCGTAGGCGGCTTACATCAAGCCCTTGCGGACCACGTGCCCATCCGGCGGGCATTAGCATGCAAATTTGGCCGTGATTATTCAGTGTCATCCGTCGGATTCACAATCGATTTCTTTTCTGCTGATTAAATTTTCAGATTTTCGTCCACTGGGTGATGGAGGGTCTCTGTGTGGAATTCAATTAGACTTTAGTCAGAATACCACGCGAGGGGGTCTCGTCGCACCGAACCGCAGCAGAGACCTAACTATTCGGCGGCGGTAGATGCCGACCCAACGGTTTAATTAGCTTAATTGAAATTAAATAAATATCCCCTCGGCTGGGAGACCAGATGTGGTCATGGCTGGAGTGAGGGAAAGAAGTCGGTACTGACACCATAGTGCTTAGTAGATTATCGAGCGTGGGGAGGAGGGATGTAGTTTTTTTTTTTTATCACACTCTGACATTCACTTCGCCCTTCTCTTAGTTGTGTCCTCCGAAAATATGTGACAAATTGTCAGTGTGACAAAGTTGCATTCTCTTAGTCACATGATGTGACACTTGTCACCCTCACGACGATCTGGGGAAGGAATTAAATGGTTTTTTGTCACTCACTCTTTGAGGAATCTTTTTTGATTTGGAAAACTGCGTTGCGCCCGAACGCGGCTTAAAGATCTGGCCAGGAAATCATTTGGGGAGACTCCATTCCAGGTTTGTCTAGAGAGGCCGGTTGTAAATAGAAGAATTAAACAGAAGACGTAGAGTCAGTGTAAGTGCGACAACAGCGCCGGAAGTCGTCTCGGGGGAGACCAATTTTTAGCAGAAATCGTACTTCTGTCAAGTGATGCGCCTCGAACAGAACAGAAGCCTAGCAATCGAGAAAACTTGTCACAAAAGTGTCAGCGAGGTTGCAGAAAAGTGCGCTAAGCGTACGCAGTTTCAAATGGGCACTAGGCGAACCGATATCAAATCTTGCCTCACGTGGAAGCGGCAGCAAGAATTCAGAATTCACCCTTGCTTGGTTGGCACTCCGCTCTGATCGTAAAAGCAGTAGTTTCAGATGTTAACACAACAAATCGTGAACTCACTTCTAATGAAGGAAAGAAACCCTATTTGCGTCCTGAAAACCTTAAGCACACAAGGAGAAGGACGGCTATTACCGTCGTGAAATAGTGTGTAAGTACGCAGAAGGAGCGTTCAACAATAAAACACCAGAGTCCAAAGTAAACGCTTTGAGCGGACCAAACATTCATAATGGCATTACACGCTGGATAAAGTTAATGCTTACAGTCAGGCAAATCCAAGCGGACTTCGATGGTAGCCGAAAGGCAAGGAGGCAAGGAGGCAGAAAGGTGTGATTGGAAAATCATTGCCTATGCGGACGACATCGCCTTACCCTCAAACCCTAGGGGAAACACTCTCAAAGTGTTGTCGAATTGGACCACGAAATGCGGCCGGGATGTAAGTCCGGCAAAAACTGAAATGGTACTCTTTTCGCGTAATCGTCAGACGCCCCAAATAATGCCACCAAAACTCAATGGAACTCCACTGACTTTCTCAGATCTGGCCAAATCTTGACGTTATACTAGACTCAATTGAAAACATAACTCAAAGAAAGCAACCACCGAACTTTATGAGTGCCAAAGGGCTTTATGTCGGAACTGGGGAATCGCCCCCAGGATTATGAGATGGCTTTACACCGCCGTGATAAGACCCATGGTACTACATATATAGCGTCGTGGTATAGGTGATAAACAGGATCCAAAAGTTAGGTTAGTGGGTTGACGCGGTGCGGCCACGTCTCGCTAAGGTCCTCTTGGACCTATTGTGATGCCTATGGGGGTGAAAAATCTTCCCTCAGTCCTTCTTGTTATTAAAGATGTTACTACAGAAGCCCTTGCTGTGTGGACTTATCCAGCCATCCAGAGATCCTGATGAACTTGCAAAAGAGATGTTATTGGGATCTCTGCTATATCTTGGAGGTTCTGGAAGAAGAATTCTCCCAGTGTTCTCTGTCTCACTAGGCAGAGGTTGTGACATTGACAAAGGAAATGAGTGGTGTCTTCAATTTCCTCTTCGTTCCCACAGCCTCTGTATATTGTGTTATGGTTAAGTCCCATTTTTTTATAGTTTTTGTTCAATCTGCCTTTCTGGAAGTGTACACAGACGGATGCAAAACGGAAAAAGGCACCGGACTGGGATCATTCCCTTCTGTCTGTCCCATTGCAGTATATTCCAGGCAGAAGTAAAAGCTATCCAAGAGGCTGCCCGCTTACTGTCAGTGAACCCGATAAACGAGCTATCTTGCCGTATATACAAGTTAACACCCAAAATGTTCATTCACATGCATGTCAACCGGACGTAGTGCACGCGACGAACAATACGCTGCCGCGGCATCGTTCTCACAAAGTGGATAATATGGATTTTACCAAACTCAGCGTGGTTCCCACGGCAACGAATCCACCTGCAGTCACCCAGCTAGTCTGCACCTGCTCCTCTCCACATTTTTCAAATACCTTTTTCCCACAGGTTGGCTTTTCCGTTTAGATTAACATAATTATAAGATTCAGTATTAAGTTTGATTCCTAATAAGGATGTTCTCCTCCTGAGTGAACGAAAATCTATATTTGTTTTCAAACTAATAATTAATAAGTGTAACTGACATAGCCAGTCAGGCAGCCATTAAGGCTCCGGATACACCATCAAAGAATGAAAGATGGTAAAACTTTGCCGCCAGGGAGACAGCGGACAGATGCTGGGTCCCGGACATAGTGGTATCCTAGGCAACGAAAGGTCCGACGAATTAGCTAGAACAGGTGTGGGTTTGCCACTGGAAAGTAGTCAGGGCGCCGCATACCCCCTCTACAAGTAATAATCACATTGTTAGTTACGGATGCCATCAACGCCGCCAATCACAGGTGGATGGAATTGGTAATGGTATGGTAACTTGTCCTTCAATAAATCCAAAAAAAAAAAAAAACGAGAACACTCCTAAGATTGAATAGAAAGGAAATCAGAAATTTAGTTGGGAACCCCCTGCAATGACTTCTGCAGGAGCTGCAGGGACGAAGAGGGAGAAGAAACTACGCTTCTCTACCTCGGCACCCGCCCCGCACTGGCATGGACAAGGAAAAATGCTCTAGAGATCTATTCTTTAGCCTAGAAGAAATGCCAAATATTACAATTTTGGACATAGCAACATTTTGTAAAAATAAGCACTAAGTGGCTGTAAACCAGCATAGGAGTGCATCATCCAGGATGTGTCACTACCAGTAGGCAACATCAGGTGTTTAGTTAGTGCCCTAGAGAGGATCCGGTGTGAAAGCTGCCGAATAGTGAGTCACAATGGATCCAATCGGGATCTAAGTGAGCCGAAACTGCTTAAGTTGCGGCATTCACATTAAACCTAACCTAACCTAACCTAAGTCTCATTTTTTGTTCGTGGTATTTCAGTTTCATTCGCAGCAGCTTTTTGTTGCATTGGAGAAGTTGGGAAGAGTCCCACTTTCCATTAGCTAACTCCCTGATTGTGTCGTCCACAGGGCCCATAGGAGGGTGTGTACATCAATTACAGGCGCAATGCGCACATCACCAACCGCGTCATTGTACCTCACTCCTGTGGACAGCTGTTGCAAAGAATTTGCAGCAAAATCTGCGCTAAGACTGAAAGCACTCTCGCAATTGTGCAATCAATGCACAGGTCACGCCAGTATTCTAAACTCACAGACGTTTTACCGAAGAACGTACAGACTACTTAATTAGCCCCGATCTTGCACAGCAACATTAAATATACAACCAGAGTACCGAGTAGACAATTAAGGGAGGCGAACTGAACAATAACAACGCCAAGGAAATCTGCACAGCGGGTATTTACTCTGAACATCTTCAAAATATCAGCCGGTCTCTAAGGCTACCTGTGCTACTGTAGTGCCTTTCCAGGAAGAAATAGCGGCTATTCGTGAAACCGCTGAATGGCTGTTGGATGGGGACGATATCGAACGAAAGCATCCTCATCTACACCGTCAGTCAAACAACAATTATGGCGCTCGAATCACCATTTTTAAGATCAAAACTGACAAGGCTCTGAAGTATGCCTCTTAATGAGATATCAGGACATTGCAGTCTGACGGTGTGCTGGCTGCATGGACCTAGAGATATCCCGGAAAACTGTGAAGCTGACGAGCTAGCTGGGAACGGAACAAAGTATGACAGGATCTGGATTCCAGTAGAGACTCAAAAGACAAAAATCACAGGGGGCCATCAGCAGGATGGAATAATCTTAACACGTGCCTACATATGAGACTTACAAAGAACCACGGCCATCCTCAGTGTAGGCAGAAAAAACCTTGTGGGAAGCATCACAGGACACTGCGCAATGGGTAGACATGCCGCAAGACTAGGATTACCATACGCCTTCTGTAGCAGATGCTTGGATGAGGAAGAAGAGGAAAACTTCTCGCATATACGCTGTAACTGCCCTGCCGTGGCCTCTATTATAAAAGAAACCCGAAACGGATATGTCCGAAAAGGATGTCAATCAAAATGGTTCAGGAGTAACTGATATGACAACACAATGGACCCCTGGGTCTAAGATACGATGGAAGTCACACTACTTAACCTGAACTTACGTTCGCCATCGAATTGGTATTAAAGTACCAAGTTTTGTTTTAACGGAACCTAATTGGTCTAGTGACGGACCCTTCGTCAGCAGCATGAAGTATTAGATCACATCCCGTGTTGCTCCCACGAGTGGCGGCCTCAGTCCACCGACTTCGGTCTAGGTTGTGACTTCCTTCTTCAATCTCTTTCATCAGTCCATCGGGGAAGCATGAGCTTCCCGTCCATTAGGGGAAGAATGAGCTACAGCTTCTGCAAACGACGTGCATTTAAGGATCGTCGTTGTAGAAAATCGTTCGGAATGGACTTGTTCACAGTCCGATTGTGCGCTTTATAACTGGACCGACGTGGATGACTGAGAATATCTACTGATGGAGGTAAGCCATCAATCACAGATGGTAAGCGTTACCGAAGTATGCATTTTTGAAAAAGTAAATCGTGGAAATACTCACAGACACCCATTCTGGAGGCAGTTACATCTCGTGTTCTTCAATTAGCACTAAGACGTCACTCAATCCACCGATTTGACAGTCTTTTAAGCATTGACTCTCAGCCCTATTTTGTGTACCAAAAAATTCAAACGAACAAGCCAAATGTTCACCATAGGTTCCTGGGCTTTCAAATTGTATTTCATTTTGTTCAAAGCGACTAGCTGATAGCTATCACAAACAGAACAATGTGTCAACTACTCGGCTGCAGGTAGCAGAATTGCCCCGTCCTGCGAGCGCCCACAGGCTTTTTCACCATCCGACTTCTTAATACAGAAGTCCATACGAGTAATAGAGCCCGAGAGATTTAATTTGTATGTCTGGCAGGTTAGACTGTGTTTCATGAAATTCGAGTCCAGTGTAAACAGCTGCGGTCAGTGACTTGCTTCATGGGCAAACGTTTGGGCTGAATTACTGAAAGATGCCAGCTTTTCTGATCCATGGTGTCTTTGAATGAATGGGAAATGGCCTCAATATTTGACCCTACAGTCCGGGTTGGACCTGGGCCTCAACTAAAAGCCCATCCAACTAAGACGATCTCTGACCAACTGCCTCCATTGTCGCACGCCAAGTCGCTTGAGGTCCGCCAGGGAGCGGAACCTTAAACGCGGGTGTCCTCTGTTGCGTGAGAGGTGGCTAGTATGGTTTAACTTTAGTAGAAGGTGGACCCACGACAAATATAAATCAAGACGCAATGGACATGAATTCACGAGGGTGGCATATAAACTTGGCTTGGTCATGGCAAAACAAGTCCTATGATCAATGAGCAGAAAACCAAATATTTGCTGTTGAGAAAAACTTATTCCGTCACACTCCACCGACAAACTATCACGATTGAGCACTGGTTATCCCGAATTCCAGAAACGACATCCCAGTGGCGCACATGGCAACCGTTGCGCACATGGCAACCGTTGCAGTCCTGACTTGAAGGATCACACTCCTGTCTACCAAGCACTCGTCCGGCTGTATGAGGCTATAGCCTAGACAGCAGAGTCGAATCATTACGCTTGCGAAAGACAAAATTCTACGCAGCGTAGCGGAAAAGTGAGTGTAGCAGAATACGCACAAACTAATTAAGAAGACAAAAACCCATCAATTACACTGCTTTGGCAACAGCTAGCGTAAAGGGCCTTCTAATGTGCGCCTCCTGTGTAGAGAAGGTAAAGGCGATGTGATCGCGGACGAAATACAACTTGTACTATGGATGACTGGAAGCAGCATACCCGCGACTGTCAACGAGAGAAGGAAGCTACCGCTCCGACTCAGACGTTCCATAAGTTGCAAGCCTGACAGGTAAGTACGACCAAGGCAATGTTTATTAATTCGTTTATAAAGAAAAGCTTCCACGCATGCTTTCCGGCGAAACTCCCGCTCCACTGGAACCTGAAATGAGAGGGTGGAGGTAACTTCCTCCTTCTGATCTTAAAGTATCAGAAGAAATTAATGGAAAGTTGTCTCCCAAAGGATCTCCCAGGATGCCTGTCAACAGAAGTCAAACCAATTCCAAGATGAATCTCCACAACTACTTACTGTCAGATTTCCCAGCTGAGGAAGAATGCATCTTTATCAAATTAAACTCGACTGATTACCCAAAGGATTCGAAACAAGTAACTGAATAAATAGCCAAGCGGTTGACACACGCCTCAGGAAGGAGCTTGTGTACCTTATCCCATCGGGTGTAGGAAAAGAAATCAACATGACAACATTTCATTCAAATGCAACAAGCAATCATCATCAAGAATGAATAAATAAGAAAAGAAACAAACACCCATTCGTAGTGTCCTTTTATGCAGGCAAAAAAAATCTCAGACAAACAGAATGAAAGTCATTTCTGTGAAGTGTCACCGGAGATTTGTCGCCCTCTGTCCGAGTTTATTGTGCGTAAGGAATTTTTATTTTCTCGTTTTTTTTGTTACTGTTTTGTTACTGTCCCAGCAGAAGTAGAGGATGAGTACTTCGCACCTTGTCAGAGAATAGATACGACTTGCAAGGTCCACTGTGGGGCGCCATTTTTCAAGAATGTACCTAGTTCTCAATTTCTGCACCCATCTGTGGAGGGCCGAAATACCACAACATTCGAAACGACTTTTTGAAATGAAAACATATAAAAATTGTCACAAAATATGACGAGGACATCGCCTCCTCGTCAGCATCGTTTATTGTTCGTGCATTTTGAAGATAAAATCGATGTAATTCACATCCCTTCTGTGGCTCGGGGAAGTACATTCATAGTCCTTAAGGCGCTAAAGTGTTCAATTAAAACATCCCCAACACCACTTAGGAGTGAACACAACAAGCACACAAAAGGGGACGAGTCCAAATGTTGCTCAACGTGCACCTAGCGTGAGTTTATATTTATTTTTTTATTCGCGTTCTCTTTTGGGACTCATGAGTGATAAGGATTTATTACGCCACAAAAGAGTTCAGGATACTTGGCTGTTTTTTTTTTTCCTATATTTTTTTTTTTCTGCTTGCTTCCCTATTTTTTATGAATTGCCATTGTTCGAGTCTAGTGTGAATGGGGTGACTTTGGGGAGTGCGAGGCGAAGTTTGAAAACGACTCTCTGTATCTGCAATTACTGTGATTGTTAAAAACTACAATCACGCGCATCACTATTGCAAAGTGCACTCAATATTGAAATGGTTTGAGTGAGATGGGGGTTGGGAAATAGGGGATGCCGCCAGTGTGTAGGGTGAGGAGAACATTGCAGCAATGCGCGTGGGCCATGGTTATGCATTGTTTTTCTGCTTCCTTTCATCTTTTTGTGCTTAACGATGCGAATGGGTTACGATTTCCATCTTCAGAGCTGTTTGCACAGATTTGCCGACTGCGGGGCAGGGGACTGAATGGATCGAGGGAAGTGGATTGGGTCGGCGATGGGTATGGGGGATACGAAATGTGGTAGGATATGGTATGTGTATGCACTGAGATTTAATGCATGCATCCTGGAGTCATAAAAATAGACTTAGGAGGCAAAGTAAAACAACAACGAAAAAACACAAAAATGGGGAAACATAAACATCCTTGTGTCTATTGTCTGAGCAAGTTTATGGAATATCTGATATGAACGGACACTGAAGTAGTGTAGTCTCGGTATCAGTCGAGATAGATGGTTGAAAAATGCAAGGAATGCTGGGATGGGATGAGTTCTGTGTGTAATGGAAGAAGGTGCGGAGCAGGTGGAGGGAGGATTGCACAATGAAGGGAATGTTTTTCGAAAGCTTGCAAATAGAGGTTCATTCCTGGGAGCAATTTCGAATAGAAAATACATGAATTATTGACGGAACATTCACAAGAATGTTTAGGAGAGACTCTTTCCGCTACACACACACACTCGGGCAAGGAATGTGGAGGCACTCTTCACCTGACTAGGTAGACGGCGATGGGGTATTGCTGGACGAGAAATGGAAGTTTAAGTTATGGTTATTTTGAATGTAAACAAGGTATCGTTTGATTTATTTGCGTTGTTAAAGGAGGGAAGCTTCCAGGACCTAACAGAATTTCGGATAATCTACGATGTTTTAAGGTAACCACAGGTGCAATGGAGATCTTATAATTCAAGCCGGGAGGCTAACTCAACTGTAATGTCGAGGTTTTAGTTGGCAGCTAGAAATCATGGCAACTACTCGTGCTCCGTAAGGGCATTAGCTGGCCATTTCAAGGCCGCAGGTGCAAGTAGACGAGAGAGGGACTCAGGGAAACTCGTGAAATCGTCTCCAACTTGACCTCAAATGATAGCGGCTGTCACAACATCACAACGGAGCAGAACTGCATCCTCCGTGGCTGACTAAACTCATCTTATACAAATTGTCAGGGACGTAGACGTAGATGTCTGTCCTGTGCTTGCCACGAACGCGCTCAGATCACCAGACCGTTGTATTGCGCTCCAAGAATTGCTTTTCAGATCCGTTGCCATTTGTCGCCATAGAGCATTGAGGTTATAGCCTCTTATGACAGCGAGGAGACTGTTCTCCTCCCAAAGGTGTTTCAATCGCACTAATTTGTGTGTTGAAGCTTTGACGACGAAGGAATGAATTTAGATCGAGTTGCCTGATCAGAAGATGATGATGATCAAATTTAGATCGAGTATCTCTTCCTGAGTGGGACAGGAACTTGATATGGGGGTGGTGAGAGATGTAGACATTTGAAGCGCCAGAAATGTCCTCCACCAGCAGGAGATGATTAAAAAATATTGAGGAAAATATGAGACTACAGGACAAGAATGTGAAATGCGTCAATAATTGCACAAAATTGGGTTTGTACGCCATCGATGTTATTTTTATGCAGGCTCTTGCTATATAAAGTTCGTCTGTTTGTGGTCTATGAACATTTGATGAGATCAGACGTCGCTTCAATGTAAACTTTTTCCATTTCAGGATCTGAGTGGTTGTCAGAGTCTTGTCTTTATCGAACCCCTTTCCAGTTCTAACTTTTGCTTTAGGTTTTATTATGGAATGGATACATGTTTGGCTGTTTATACACAAGCTAAATTTGTCGCACACTTTTCAATCTTGTAGGTAAGAGTGCTGAGACGTGCTAGGGGTAGACCGTGTCTCCGTGTGTTCGTGGCCCAAAGGGTTATTGGGATTTTCGTTCATCTCTCGACGTTTTTTCTTCGAGTTGCTTTATTCTTATGTTCTCAATGTCGGTCAATAGAAACAAGCTGTACATGAGTGAGAAGGAGCTGGCGTACGTGTGATAAAGCGTGGGAAAGGGACAAAATTGATGATTGAGATATCAGTTGCAGAGACTGAAAAAGTGCCTGTGAAAGTGCATAGATCTCACAAAACAGGATTGGAAAAATATCCTGCTCAAAATTTTCTTGTGTGAAAGCAACCTATACGATTGAATCAGACCTGGAATCGCTTTTAGGCACAGTGGCCGCATCAAATTAATTCCTAAGAAAGTGTTATGTATCATTTCAATTTTCCGTCGAATTTAGAATCGAATTTAGCATTACCTCAGTCTCGAGCCTCCGTTGGTCTCTGGCCTGAGACTCAGTTCAAAACACTTACCGGTCATGGGATCTTCACAACCCATTTCCCCGTACAAAAAAATGTGTGTGACCCCACAAAAAACCAAGCAAAACATGCAACCTATGATTGTAAACCTATGATTCTACTGCCAAAGTTGTTAGCTGTTAGAGTCCGGTTATATATTAATTGTGTATTCATTTTGTGACAAAAATAAGACACCGTTTCGTGGGAACAAAAGACAAGAAAAGACTGAAAGAAAAAAACACACAAAAACAACAAAATAAAAAAAAATTGTGGGAAAGGGGTAAGTAAGTAAGTTTCTCTATTTTTACTTAAACATCTTCTCATACGTATATATTTAATTTTGCTAATATATCTGGTTGTTGTTTGTCTGTGTGCAATCAGGTAAAAAGTTGATGGAACGGTAATTGCTTAGCAGTTTTTTTTTATTTCATATTTCTGTTTCTTTTTTATTTAAGAATTAATTTAAATTATACATAAGATTAAAATATATATTTTGTCTGGTTTATTTACTAAACATCTACTCAATTTGTTTTCGTTTTTTTTTTTTAAAGAAGAACTCTTGTATGGTTAAGGCACAAGAAATAATAATTATTCAACAGAAGCGTTAATGAATACAATTTAAAATAATGCATGTTTATTTTTTTTAATTAATATTGATCTACATGAGGGATGAATGTACAAATGTTCGAACCGAAATATATAGTCTCAAGATTTTCGTTGTTCTACAGAGTGTGACGACGCAAAAATGATGTATTGAGAATTTGTAGTCTTTTGTGGTACAAAAGTGTTAAACATTTTCATGCAGCGCGTATAGTTTGAGCTTGCTCAGGGTCGTTTTGTATGTCGAACATGGTGAGAAAATGTTAAAGGGACTTCCAGTAATTGTTCGTATTCTATGGGATTTTACTACTATAGCACCTTTTCGTGTGCTACTGGACCAAGAAGATAGTCAAGAAAATGTCTTCTTAATTAAAGTGTGAGCACCTTTCAAGTAGACCACTGATTGAGAATGTGTTGAACGTACACAAAGTTACAGCCTCGAAGGCAATGAGAAGACCCAGGTCCCTATTGCGAGTGTCGACTATCGACCGAATCGCTTGTCGACAAATCTATCGACTGATACCACTTTTGGTACTGTGTAGCTCAGTCGATAGACACTTCAATCACTGTGAATGAAAAAGTTCATATTGTGAATATTTCACATTTTGACAGCTAAAACTCTAACCTGACGTCAGTACATTCTTTCAAAGGCTATAGTTTCGTTTGCGTAAATGTTAATTATTAAATTTGGATAAAATATGAATTAAGGACCATATAATCTCAAGAGATTTGATGGCAATTGGCGATTTATTTACTAATTATTTGCGATAAGTCGTGTGGCAGTGTACGCAAGATTAATACGGAAATAGGGGGTCAATCAACTGCATTTGTTGTATTTAAACAAATGTGAAATAAATACTTATGTTAATACATTATTTCGTGTTAACATTGATATGTGCTTTCCCTTCTTAGATGTCAGGATTTTCCACTAATATCTCCACTTGCTTCTTATTTGTTAATTGCCATGACATAAGATCGCTTCACATTGCAAGAACCCACCCGGAATATACTGGAATTTTCAATCTAAAATTCGTAGTCGACAATCAGCGACCAAAAATTTGAAATGGCTAAAACACTGCTGTTAAGTAGACAAATATCGACTGCGATTGCCATTCGAAATACCAAACTTAAGAATTCACAGTCAACAGTCGACAAGGAGCTATTATAAATCGGCCGTCGACGCTCCCAAAAGGGGCCCCAGTCTCGATCAAATGAATACAATTTAATCAAAACCTCGGAACTAATTGATCCGAGAAGTTTTGCTGCAAAATAATACGCAAAATGCCAGTAAAAAATGGTACCAGGCTCTTGGCAATTAAAAAATCGATGCATTAAGCGGGGAACATTAAGATAGGGTGGAGGCATGTTGATGACCATTGATGAAGGCGGAAGGGATTGTTGCGCATATATTGTGTCAATGATCTGCCGTGACAAGTAAATTACTACTAATTCGGGGGAATTTTTGTGTGGTTTCTCTTGTGACTAACCGAGATCAGAGACATGGCATTAAACTCACAGTCTGCCTTCAAGACCAATTTCGCTCTTGTTGTGAGTCATTTTTACCAATTCTACAATTCAGATGCTGAAAGCTCATGTTCGTATTCAAAAATCTGATGGTTCTTGTGGCAATTCTGCAAATGTAAACCGAGGGACCCAAGGCAATAAACCTCGTTGTCTGATCAATGACCAATTTACTACCAAGCTTCTTCATAGACAAGACAGCTTGATCCCGTCAAAATTAGCTCAACGGACACAGCCTATTAGGTCTACATCCAAAATGACTAGGACTGTTCTCGAATGATTTTTGTAGCAGCTGTCTACATCTAGAAGAGGACACCTTCTCCGTACTTGCCCTGCACTCGACTCGATCACTAGCGCCATTATGGACCCTTAGTTCTTTGATTTTAGTGAAAAGCCTGTCAAATCACTGACAAAACTGGCTGCCTGTCAATGCCTGATTTTTGTAAGCCCACAATGGGCCTATTATAGCCTAAGTGCATCTACTACTTAATTAGCTATAGTCAAAATTGGCAATGGTCTCCATAGGACCTTAGAATCATTAGCCGTCGTGGATTGTATAATTCAATGCACCTCCAGCATTGAAAGCCGACGTTCCACTTCTGATTAACACACAAATCTTCACATTCACGGCACCAGCACTCTGAGACTCGAATAAGGCTGAGTTTTAAAATTGTGTAGAAGATGGGTGGAAAAGGACCGGATACGTTGATCTGGTTCGACACCCCTTGTAAGGCCGATTGAAGTGACATAATGAAGTTAAGGGAAAATTCAAGGAATCTGTTCAGCTCTTGAAGGTTGTGTGACAAGGAAGGTAATGTCAAGCTAGCCTAAACTTAGGTATGTCGCATAGCGTCTTTCGTCGTACAACAACCTGTTCTCCGGCTACATACCTGATTGTCCTTATAAACTTCCAATAACCAGACAGTGGCGTACTTGAACACACTTTACTACTCGTGTCAATGCCAGTAACGAGACGGAATTGGGTTCGAAAAAGTTGGGATTCTGTAGGTAGCCACAGTAATAGTTCTCCTAAACCACAGATCACTTGGAACATGTCTACATGAGATCTAGAAAGAACTGGAACTGGAGAAAGGGAAGACGGCTTCTTCCGGAGACGAGAACCCTATACGGTAAGTTTCTCTTCGCGTCGGTGTCATAAAATTTGTGGAAAGGTGAATAGAAGAGTACATGAGTCATGTGAAAGAATGTAAGACACTCTGTAGTGCTATTTCATTCTGAAGTTCAGTTCATCTAAAGGTGGTCACCCTGATGTAGTGAATTCGTACGGTTTTCTCTTAAGGCGAGAACAGATAAAATTCATTAAAATGTGTGTACACACTTTGAGCCTGAGCACAGCAACACTTTAAAAATCCTACCGCCGGTACGAATCTGTGTCAATTCAATCGCACAACACCTTGTTGCATAAATCAACTTCACTGCCTCTAGACGGTGCCCACTTCAGTCTGACAGTTCAGACCCGGGAGCGAACATTTTCCAGCTGATTTACTCCACGAATGACCTCTCCGCGAAATGTCTTCTCCACAAATGTCACACTCAGGCTTACAAATAAAACTAGGTTGATCCAAGTAACGATAGAGTCAGGGAATATCTCGTGCGTTCGAGCAAGCACCAGACCCTTATTGATGAAACAAAAATTTAAAGTTTACCTCCAGTTTAAAGTTCCCTCAACCACTCGTGGCGTGTGCTGCAGAATTCTCGTCCTTGGTGCGTGATGTGAGTCACTTGGAGACAATTTCTGATCATATCCCTCCAATTAGTCACGTCTGCAACGCATAAGTGCATTTGGTCCCCTTATTCTGAAGCCTAACAAATCCCCTATTCGAAAATCCAATCGAAAAAAACACACACACACACACCCTCGCATCGTCACACCCGGTAAATTCAATTAAGCAACGCTTAAAAAATGAAAGAAAAAAAAAATAAGTAAATCTCCTTTTTGACCTGATTTCCTCTCTTAGCGAGCAGAGTTTGATTTCTGGATTTTAGATTTTGATTTTTGGTGAGCGGTGAAATACAGAGATACATAGATGTGTTCTGATGATGCAATGTTAGTGATTCAATGATGGATGATGTTCCACGAGAACAAAAAAAAAATTCACAAAAAAAAAAAGGAAGAATGTTTGCTTGTCAGGAGCGTGGTAGAGGGAGTGAGGGTTGGGTTTGGCGGATAAGGAGGCTGTCATAAGAATTTCTTCTCTGGAGTTTTTATCGTTTTTTATTGAAAAGAGTAAAATGTTTCTTTTTCATATTTTTTTTTTTTTTTTTAATTTAAATTTTTAATTTCTTTTTGTTGTAAAAATTGTAAGAATAATTTGTTTCGCAAGAAAGGATCGCAATAAATAAGGACAATTCATCTCACCTGCAGTAAGCGTGTAATCCCAGCTGGAATCCGGTTCATTTTTGTATACGTTTAGTTTTTCTGGCTAGAAGTGGGAAAAGAGAGAAAAAAAAAAGAAGTATATCCACAAGGGAAACGTGAGTAATTTTGATAAATTATGAAAGATATACTCGTTGAATGCGGGCTGGAGTCTGTGGAGGGCAAACATACAGCTAACCATTAGACATCATCAATCATCGAGTGAATTGGCCACAATAGACCTGTGTGACTTGAGTACACAGTCACAGGCTCAAGGCAAGCTACAACGACCAGTGGATGGAGAGGGGAGAGATAGAGGAGGCGTGTGGTTTTAAGACCATTGGCACGTGGTGCTGTTGATTTCACTTTGGTTTGGGTGTATTGATTGGATCTAGACCAATCGCAAACAAATTCGGCACAGCTGTCCACAAGCTGTAGGCTTAAGGTTGAATTGCTCTGCCACTGGAGTTTTCCATGTTTGGCGACTGGTCTTCAGTAGCATTGAACGAGTAACTGTGCCAACTTTTTGTTGCTTAATTCAAAAAAGGCGATAGTTGGCAAACTCTGTGTCCCTAATACTGAACTCCATTTACAGTCAAACAAGGCACGAATATATCAAGACAATTATTCTAGTGTAATCCTGGCATATCTGGAACTGTTGTAGTGGCTGTGTTGCCATGGCTGTGTGTATCCTAGCTTATTTTAAACTGATGTAGGGTTTCCCTGGTTGTCTGAGCTAGCGCAACACAAAAAGTTTTAAAATCTCGGACCTTGGAGGACGTACCCGAAAAAAGGGGACCAACTGAAAACAAAAACGAGCTCCAAGAACTCAAACAAAAAAAAAAAAAAACAGTTTGACATTTAAAGGGAGTCAAAATCTGTTTTGCTTTTTTATAAGAGTTGCCAGCTTTTTATCAGATTTTCAAACAATTTTTTAAAAAGCGGATAACGTTGTAGGACGTTCCCCCCGACGTCCCCATGTGAACCAAAAAGAGGACGCACGGCAACCCTAGCCAGATGTAACCGAAGCGACGTCATAGTCACCACTCACTAGGCTTGTGTGCCAAACTTGAGCGCGAAGTTCTAAAACACGTTCTAACTTCAAATGCAGACATGACAGCTCTTTTGGAAGAATGAGAGCTGATTTCTTCACCTCAAAGCTCATGGAATTAATACAAGACTGGAGTCGATGCTGTTATTTTCAGTTTTTAATAATTTTTATTAGCGCTGTGGTATTGTTTTTAACAATAAATGTATTGGGTCTATAACTTAATTCATGCGGTTTGCTAAGAGATGGCGTAACTTGTATTATTCCAATGGAACATGCGTTGGAAAGCTACTGTCGTCATTTCTTCATTTCAGTATAATTTTTGTTCACTCAAATATGTCGAACTTCGTGCCTGAAAAAGTGAGAGGGGGAGACGACACACCACGCAACGAAAGGAAGTCCTTTTTGCATCGGATTGTTACTGGTGATGAAAAATGGATCCATTACGACAACCCCAAGCGCAAAAAATCAGTTGTGAAAGCTAGCCAACCAGCCAAATCAACGGCAAAGCCGAATATCCATGGCGCGAAGGTAATGCTCTGTATTTGGTGAGATCAGAAGGGTTTGCGGTATTATGAGCTGTTAAAACCGGGTGAAACCATCAATGGACAAAGCTTCCGAAAACAATTAATCCCTTTGAAGAGAACAATAGTCGAAAAACGCTCGAAATATGCGATCAGACGAAAAAAAACCGTTAAGTTATTGACCCAATATTTAGGTTGTCATAATCATTATCTTCTGATCTATTAAAGGGGTCGCGGGGGTAAACCACACACGAGAGATCTCCAGGCAACTCGATCGTCTACCATCGACTCTAACTCATCATGAGTTATGCCCAAGCGTAACCAGGCGAGTTTTTGGACTTGATCCACCTCGCGATGGGTCTGCCAAGCGGTCGCCTTCCTGATGGAGGTAGTCTTGCTTAACTTTTCGTAGGTGGTCTACTGGCACGAGAAAACATCATCATGCCCCAAAGGACTGTGCTCTACTATAGATCCAAACGCTCTGATCAGAATGAGCAGTTGTCATATCAGAACTCTCAGCAGCGTTATAACTGACCACCGCGCCTTGGGAATCCACGCATCTAGGCTAAGACGGGAAGGATGAAACTATTCTACATCTACTGCAATTGCAGAGCTCTCTCCTACAGCAGAAAAATCCATCATGAAGTCTTCTACTTTAATCACCTTCTTGAACTGAGTAGCATCAGAGTCAGTCATTCCCCTACGCTTTACGAAAAGCACTGACTTGCGGATTAGGATCAAAAAAACAAATTAAACCTTAAGTGACCTAACCTAAGAGGGTTTCCTCTGTTCTGTTTAAGATTTCCATCCATAAAATTGAGTGGATCATTTAAACTGGAAGTGGCAGCCCTCTAACGCGCTTGCCTACGTAGCCTCCCTCCACCATTTTGAAGTCGCTGATACAACTGAAATGTTTCTCAAAACTGGCCATTCGGAGTCTGTAGGTCCCTTCCACTCCTAAAACAGGAACAGCACGCACTGTGGTTGCTGAAGAAGCTAGGCCTGTTAGTCGCCCTATGATCTCGCCCGAAATGTGTCCCTTTTTCTGTTCGCCTGATATGAGTTTCGCGTGCCATGTTCGAAAAAATTCCTGTATCGCGGACGAACGCAAATCTGGGCGAAAATAAATGTCAAAAAAAAGAAGCTAAAATGCTCCTCAGATTTTTGTAAGCGAACACGTGACGAATCGTCGGGAATCCACGAATAAACGAAAAATAAAAAAAAAAAAAACCGAAAGAGTAAATTGCACCGGAATAGCCAACGACTAATTTGGAGGCAAAAAAATTGACATATCAGCCAGACAAATATGTGTACAGGTCGACCCTACCCATCGCAACAACAGCGCCGCCGAAAAAAAACCCACTTCCGCGACCAATCGCAAGCGATTATCGAGGAACATCAGCAGAAAAGTAAATTCTTTTATATTTGTTTTGAAATTTGAATTTGATCCAATACTGTGGACATTTTCAACTACTTCAATGGGGCGTAGTACAATTGTCTAGCACTCAACATACATCTCCACCGGTTTTTTAGCACACCATTTGTTCTTTCGTTCATGTTACGGCAATGAGGGTGAATCTCATTACATTTTCTTCAACAGTGCAGTCAACAGCCAAAGTCTTTCTTCCAAAATGTGCAATACTTCGGTAACTATTGCACTGAAAGAGAAGTGTGCTAACTGCGTGATCCTTTCCTACTCCTTTCGGGTACCTTCTGCAAAAGAAAAAATGCAAGAAAGCGGCGAGTTTCACTATTGTTGGAAACGGCTTCACGCAACCAAAGGATCCAAAGGATTAGAATAATCTCCTAAATGTCTTTAAAACACTATCACTTTGCTGGATTCTTCTTGCTCAGAGACAAAATGCTCGGGACTATGCTGTGCATTTGAACTTAAATTCAATTTACAAAAAACTTGTTTTCCAACTTCAATTAAGACACGAACTTTGTTCAATTATTTTTCATCTTGTGCTACTTGTCAAAATGACACCTGTCCGAAATGTCACAGCGGGAATGTCACAGAATTCGAAGTGGAATTTTGTTCGGGCGAAATTTATGATAATCTTTTCGTAGTTCGAAAAAAAGTGTTTCGGGGGAAAAGAAATAATTCGGGCGAAATGCTGGTCGGGCGAGATCCATGATAAGGCTGATTATAATTAAGTTGTCAGACATTGCATGTAGCTTGGTGGAGGTAGGCTTCTAGTGAGGTTTATCGTAATCGCATTATAAGAATCTGCCTGGGACTCGAAGAGAAGCGCTCGGCTCTCGCCTCGACCACGAGCCATATCTTTACACGAAGTCCTCGTAATTTGTTTTTTAAGTACAGAGTCAGCTGGGACAAGGTAACTATTGGCCCCCTTTTACCAAAAGTTGAACAGAAGATGTCAAACCGCAAAAAACGTTGACATTGACGTGTTCACGATTCCATTTGGAAGACCAGAGTCAAACAGAGCCATTTAATCGCTAGCTACAATGGTCAAGTAGGCGAAGAGATATTCTATTTTTTCTCAGCCCGTGGAGGAGTTCTTTCCAGAAACCCGAGGTTGCAAGAGCTCGGAATCTCTATGAAAGCGTCCAAATGTATCAAATAGAGTGTCTGAAATGGGGCTCTAACTCTTATCTGTGTCCTAAGTGCCTGTCACACCTCCATCTGTCCTTCAAATATATCCAACGGAGGGAGAATGTCAATAGGGGTGTACTGTTGAGCTGAAGTTTACAGCCACCACAGACTTCCTGTAACCCCCCAAAAAAAAAAATATATAAACCAAACAAATACCGCTTACCTTTGCGTAGTCAATCTTTAATGTGCAGCATCCCGAGTATATGTCGGCTCCATTCAAGTTCTCTCTGGCTCTTGTGGCGGCGTCTAAACTGTCAAACGTGGATGCCCAAAAAAGGAGAAATCTAAAGGTTAAGGCAAATAACGCAGACAATCCCTGCAAAAGGTCTTTGAAAACTCAAAAAAATAAAACAAAAAAAAAACTAAGTTGTGTTTAAAAAAGGATATTCAACCATGGCCTGGACTCCGTTCTTTTTGAATATGACGATGCGCAAAACCTGTCCGTGTGGATGGCATATTTTGTGCAGGACATCCTGAAAAGAAACAGAAACACAAATCCCATTAGTATGTCGCTCCCTGGCCAAATGATAAAAATGAAAAATAAAACAAAACTCCCAACTCTCCCGGGGCAAATTCCATGTCTGCCTAACGTCCCGGTGGCGATTTAGTGGCTTTTGCAAATTCACTCGGGAAACACGGCGATATTTGTCCTGCGAATCACAGACACTGCGAAAACATGCCCACTCTAGTGACGCCATTTTTTGCCTGTCTGTCAGCGGGCATTTTGTCATCCAGTTTTTCTTGGCGCTCACAGAGCACTAAATGCATTACCGGGGCGACGCACACCGGTCGTTGCGTTGGACGCGGGGAATTACTGACTCGTTGTGTATTCATTCTCGGTTTTGTGCTCTCGTCCGATAATTTTCGCTTCATTTGCATGGGATTTTCGAGGGCATTCTGTGTGCACGGACATTCAATGGATGTTCTGACGATACAGCGGGAACGTGGACGCACCCTTACGCGTTGAATTGGCAACACCAGCTAATGCCACTGCCATCATCAGCGACGGCGGCGGAGCACAATGGCACCAGCATCAGCATGAACATCGTCATCCATGTCCTCGTCGCCGTCGTCGGCAGGCAGGCAGGCTCATGTCATTATCCATTTTGGCAACACGCAACGCCAATGCAAAGCCTTTGGGGGTGGCTAGTGCTGGCTAATAATGCTAATACGGGCTTTCGACGGTAATTGGTTGGCTTTTGTGCGTCGAAGCGCGTCACCAGGACGACAACGATGAGATAAAATGTAATAATGCAAATTGTTGTGGCAGCGCTGCATCACTGATGCTGGTGATGCTGGAACCCCCATTTTTTGAAGAAGAATAGGAAAATGTAATTCCACCAGGACACGCACCAGTGCAGGACTAATGAGAGAATGAATGGGCCGATGCGCAACATGGGTTTCAATAAATGCACGCGATCGGATGCGCGGGTTTGTTTTGTGTTGGAAACAACAGGCATAGGCGGCTGATTACAATTGATTTTGTGAATTAAGCGTTAAATGGCAATGGGCTGATGGGATTCTCCAGGAGATGGCGGCATTAGTGACTGTCTGTTGAATTTTGCCAGGGATTGTTTGGTGCTTAGGTGGGTGTTGATGAAAATAGGGGACGCACAGATCAAGAATAAAAAACAGGTTTCAGGCTCTGATATTCTATGGGCTGCTTAGGGGTAAGGGAAGGGAAGCGAGCTGCTAGTGAATTCGCTAGATCGTGTTGGTCCATTGTGATACCCACAGTCGGACTACTACCACCGATTGACTACTCCAGTGATATTTATTTAATCCCAACGGCAAATGTTGAAAACCAGAAAAAAGCGTATTAACTTTGCTTTCACTGGGATTCGAACCGGGGACCCCACTAACTAATGGCAGGCAATTTACCAACAAATTTGCGATTTCCCGGGATGTCGGAAATGCGTTGGTCTTGTTCTGTTGCCAAGTGTTTCCTACTGGTAACAAGGGAGTTGTTTGAAAATCTGAGAAGCAATTTGCGATTGTGAACAATAAATAAAAATAAATATGTATATCAATTTTGTATTTTACTTAAAAACTTGTTTTTGGTAGAAAGTGATGGTTCGAGTTATCGAAGTTCGACTGTAATTCTGTAACTTGTAACTTGTTATTCGAAATTCTCTCTTTATCGTGAACATTGATTTTTGGTTGCATGATCCATATATTTTCTTGCTCCTTAGCAAGAATTTTCGAATCAGCGTTGCCAGTGAAGAATTTGAGAAATTCGCAAAAAACAAAAAATTCTCTAGACAAAAAAAGCCGCCGTCGTCCGAAATCGAATCATGCTTAAGTGGTGCAGTCTTTTAGTTTCATTTTTTTATATTAGTGTTGAATTTATTGCTTATGAAAAGGTTCGTGGAAGGAATATATTCCATAAAAAATAGTCGGCGAGGTCGTTTTATGGTCCGTCGACGTGCCGCGGCTTCAAAAAAGAGTCAAGTTGCGACTTAAGTCGCATACCGTGTATTTCTATAACTGGAATTACTCGAAGAGATATTTCAACCATAACTCGAATTGTTCTAGGAATTTACTCTATGAACTAAGTTTTCTCAGAAGCGTAAGAGGAGAAGTCAGTGTTGTTAGTTAAATTCCATATTCATACGTACCATGGAGTGGCAATTCGCTGTAGAAAAGGAGACATGGCCGTGGAAACCTCAAACCAAAATTACAGAATTCCTAAAATTATATTCCCCTTGACTTATTTCCTGGTCACTTGAAATTCGATTTAGGGAATTTCCACTGCATGTTATTTACTTCCATTACTTCACATTTCAAACAAAATTTATTTAATACAACGTAGCTCCATTATGCAGTGAAAACTCTAGCTAACGGACAGTCCTATTAGGCGGACACCCCTCTTGCGCGGCCTTTTTTTTTCCTAAACGATTTTTTTATATATTTTTCCGCACAGTTTAACCTCTCTTGGACTTTTACATGCACGCGGACAAAATATTTTTTAGGAGTTGTGAGAAAGGCCTCTCTTAGCCGGACGCGAACCCCTTAGCAACGGACGCGAGACATAAAATTATGCATGTATGTATTTCATAAATTATTTGCCGTAGAAACCCCCGAATGGAGAGGTTTTTGTTCCGTGGTGACAAGGTTTGAAAATGCCATTTTGTAGATCTCGACGAAATAAGCACAAAATATTAAGAAAAATTATCAATCCCTGAGTTTACTAGTTATGGAGGCAGGGAATAATGCCGGAGAGGTGTATATTAATGCAAGCAGACGATATTGTCACACGAAGAAGGTGAAGGCTAGCTTGCTTGCAAACAATTCAAAGGCTCTTTTTTTACTCCCAAACTCACTTTAATCGGAAACCAGTGAACGCGCCATAAAGACGATAGCCTTTTACAACCAATGCGAGAAGTTCTCTTTTTCCCAACTAACCTCAGTCTGGGTTGTTTCCGTTAACTGAATGTATCCACCCCACGCTCTGCAAAACTTTCTCCATTTATCCATAGCTACATGTTTTCTCTATATTCTGCGTTTCATTACCCCTGCCATTGGGAAATTCAAAATGTTCTCGTACATTTGAGGGCCGCTGTCGCCAAGGGCTTCCTCCTGATGGGCTTGCATTTACCCATGAAAACCAGCCCCTTAAGAGCAGCTCTTTTTTCTTCTTAGTCAACAGAGAAACCTCTGACAGATTTCCTATCAAAATGCGACTGATCGCCTATTTTCCAGCACACGCTCCGAAGGGCCTCTCAGGAAACGTGTCCTCATCATCCACCAGCCCACACGCCTCTTCCAAATCTTATCCTTGATTCATTTCGGCTCATCGCCGTGGCGCGCATAAAAATTCAATTTGCTAAAATAACACGACTGTGGCTGAGGATGGCGCAGAGACTAGCAATAAACATGAAGTACACGTTTGCAAACAATCTATCGTATACTCTAAGCAGAGACAACATCAAATTTTCGTCGGTAACCAACCAGGCCCCCAATTGCAGCTGGAGCGGATAGGCGTGGGTCTTCGAGAGGAGTGATGGATAAACACTGGCATACTAACAACCGTCTCAAGGGCATCGTTCAGTTTTAATGCATTTGTTCCTTACATATGGATTTCGCGCTGACGACGTGAGTGGGCCGAGATGGGGGAGCGATATTTTGGCACATTTTCAAGTCACGCTGAATGTCAAGTAGATTAGCCGCCAGCTTATCACCCCCCGGCCGACAGCGATTCATGGGGACAACAATGGACTGAGGAAAACCCAACAGTCGCCGAACCCACGGCTCGCTCCAATGCCGTGCCGCCGCACCAACAATCAACGTCAGTATTGAGATATTTTTTGTGTGGATTCTCATGGATGCATTTGACCTCCATTCGCAATCCGAAATCAATACCACAACGGGATGGGGGGGAGGGGTGCCTAGGACAGGCCAAGACAGGCACGGAGTGCAGCTTGCAGTCAGGCACGCAATCCAAATAGGCAGCGGTGACGATGGTGAAAGGGCAAGTACGTGAACTATGTCAGAAGGATGTACTCCACTTTTTTCTTTTCGATTTCCTTACACAGTTTCGTCCTGTTCTTTGATTTTTTTTCCCTTTCCCCTCCTCCACCCAGAAGGGAGCTGGTGCTGGGTGGTGATATTGAAAGGGACTCGCTGGATGGTGTTAAGTGTTGTCAGGATAAGGGAATTCAATATTCACCCGACAAGTGTGGACTCTGTCGATTGGACGAGCGCAGCTGCGAAGGAGGAGGGACGAAACCTCCTCCAGATGTACCCTCATTCTTTGTATCTTCATCATGGGTTGGCACTTGTTCATTTGTCCGTTTTCCATTTCAGTTATCTTGTAGTTGCTGCAGGCGAGGACACCTTTTTTTTTTTGCTTTTTGTTGGAATTTGAAGTTTGAAGTTGAACTCTTTAAGAATTCAATAAGGAGGTTATTCAGAAGGAAGGAAGCACCGTGGTATTTTTGATATGACCGTCCAATGAACCAGATGAGGGTGGAACCTCATACTTTGTCAATGTTGTTTTAACGTCTGTCAGTTTGAGACTTATTCCTTTTGTTCGAGATCTTGCTCTGACTGACTGAATAATATGACGATTTGGACAGAAGTCCAACAAACAACTGTAGATAGTGGACGTGTTCAGTGAGATGCAGAGACCGCATCATACCGACGAGGAGTCTTCAAAATTGCACCACAAACTTTATCATTTTGCTTTCATTCTTCATTCATTTGAAATTTGAAGGGTTCTCTGCCCCGCTTAAGGCCTTTTCTCATCTTTCTCATATCTCAACGAGCGCCTACTCATTGAACCTTTAACCCGGTCATAAAAGTTGAGAACGTAAAAAGAATGCCACTTGCGCCGTTCCAAAATCAGTTTCGGCAGTCGGTTCTTTGTATGGCGCGATTTTTACATGAGAAATATCGCCAGGTTATTCTCCACTTGCGTGCGCCATAAATGCTGAGCTCGGAGACTCGTCGGATCGGAAACAAGCGGTCTAGGCCATCTACATAGCGCAGACATCTTAGGCATTGGATCCATAAACACTTGGCTTAGCAACCCGTACAGTTCGTGGTTCAATCTGCTGCTTCAAGTGGCATCATCGCATCCATGAGACCACGGACTTCATCGAGTTTTGAAGTTGATGATGCCTCTCCGCCATAGACTGCTATCACTCTATAATAAAGCGCAAAGTATGTAAGTATGTTGCACCCTTGAAAGTTATCCAGTCCTTTGGTGCGTTGCTCACTGCACACTCTTTCGTGCAGGTTCTGTGTTCAAATCTGGCCTTATTATCTGGTGTTAGGAAAAAAATCCTTTGAAGTTATCGGGTTCTTTGCGCGGTGTGGGTTGGTGCGTTGCTCGCGGTTTCTGCAGATCCTGTTCAAATCAGGCTTCTTTTTTTTAAAGGAATAAACATTTCATATTCTGTTTTCCGACGTATTCCAAATTAAGGAAACATGTTGTCTTAGAAACAAAATGTACATTGTCACATGGTTACGGTAAATGTACCAACTTTTATGGCGGCTTTCGTTATCTTTCAGTATGCATCAGCGATCGTATACGCTTTCGATAGAGCTTACGCACATTTCCTTTCTTTATCGTGTCTATTATGCATAAATTTCCGTCGGCACTTTTTTCCTATTGGGAATTCGGCTGTTCTAAACAATGCTCGAAAGGAAATGGAAAGTCTTCTTTATTGTGAAGAACTGACTTTCCAATCAAAGGAAAGTTGTGACAATTGATTGAGAAATTTGACCGTGTTAAGGGGGCAGCGACGCATAAGTATTAGCAAATCCCGAAGGAGAAGAGCGGCAACAAAACACTGTCTTCTGAGAATGCTTACAGTAAGAATGGCACGCAGCTAATATCCCAAAACATTTAGTTACGGCATTGACATCCGTCATACCTTCAACATTCACACACACACACAGTACTCGATGGATACAGCAATCGAGGATCATCATACACAAAGGATCATCAACAAAGCTTTTAACCACCCTAGTGATGACATAAACGCATCACCTTTAGCCTTTAGCCTTGCTGATGACAACTTTGGAAATAACCAAATTTGCAATGCATTAGCAACATCCGTCACACCACGACTGGATATAAATACCCTGTCCCAACTAACGGAGGTTCAGTTGTTCTTCAAACCTTCTGAGACGCTCATCTACCATCTGACTTCGCCCCACCAGTGGTAAAGTGTCAGAAACATAAATTGTAAAATCAAGCTTAATAATTTTTTTTTTTTTCAAAAAGTTACAGTCGGCACATTTATGTACATTATAACAGTTCTATAATATTATAAAGCGCTATATCGAATCCGAACGATAAACAAACCTTGAAAGTGATCGAGTCCCTCATTGGAGTGGGTTGGTGCGTTGCTCACGCTTTTGCAAGTTCTGTGTTCAAATCTGGCCGGTGGTATTTTTTATTTTTCTTCTTTAGAGACAATACCACGTTTTCCTTTTATAATGGGAAATTTCGTCGACCAACGAAAAAGTGAAAAAATTTATTTTATTAAAAAAATTTCCGGCTGAAGCAAATAGTCCCTTCGGTGGGCTAATGCACCCGGCGCACTGTTTATGGGGTGGTTTATGGTTCAGTGCAAGAAGCTGTACAGCACTTCAGGTAAGAGGTCCAAAATTTTATGGAAGCTGTATTTACCGTTGTGTGACATCGCAAACAGCAATCATTTTTGAGCAAGAGAAATGTAAAACATTTGTTGCATAATGTCGGTCAAATTCATCGAATTCGTGGAAAGTAAGTAGGAACGGTGTGCGAGCTCAGCGCAAGTGTATATCGTTTTGCTTAAAGGCTTTAGATTTATCTTTTTTTTAGATTCTAACTCTGTGCATCTACATCTTGAGGTATTATTTAATACGTCCTCCAGACTATATAGTTCCAGAATCCTTTAAGACAGTTTGCGCTCAGCAGCCTTTTTTTTGAGTTAAAATCGCTCAGATAACTCACGATTATCTATCCATATACGACCAAAACAGCTCCCTGGTGGGGCCAATTCCTGCCAATTCCTAGACTGGGTATTCCTAGATAGACTATGAGTTGCAAAATGCACATAATGCGGACCAGGAAATCGGATTATGATATAGTCCCGACATCAAGCATGGACGCATCGAATTCTGGACGACCTTCGAAAGCATTTAATGAATGTTCACCCAAAGTGCAAGAATGAAAAATGAAAAAACGACAAGACAACTTCCTATTGCCGCAGAAGTCTTTAAGTCTTTAAGTTTGATTGGCAAGAGAGATGTACAAAATCTCGTAAAGGGACTTGAATATTGTTCATTTATTAGTGCACCCACTCTGAAAAAAAAATCCATTAATTCCAGAAAAGCACAATTAAATTATCACTCCGGATGAAGATCTTTTTTCATTTCATTTATTGATATTTATCTCTGTACATTTAGAACATTATGTTCTTTTACTAGTACAGGAGCAATATAAAATATGCGTAGAAAAAAGGTAAAAATAAAAATATTGTAGGAGTTATTTCAGTTCGATGAGCAAAAGGAGAAAAAGGAGAAACAATCGGTACAAAATTGTCTGTACTCGGTCTTAGACCGTACCTGTGAAGGTAGGCGATTCCAGAGATGAACAGCATGAATGAAGAAGTGCCAATAACAGGTCACAATAAACAGGTCTTAAGGTAAAATTAAGACTCGATCGACAGAAGGTGATCATTTCACATAAATAATTTGGCTGTTTCTTGTGAATAATTTTGAAGAGTAATATGCACGATCTGTAACCTAGGAATGCTTCTAATTCGCATCCTAGGAGATGCCGACGTTGTTCCGAGACATGGCCGCGTTGATTGCTTTTGTCAACTTTTGCGAAGAAGAATAATCACAGTCAGCGAACAACTTTGATCCATATGTCAAGATTGGCACTATGAGTGCGTTGATAGGGAGAATATATTTACTGATTGACAAGCCTCTTAGGGATGTATATATCTTGGACACTACGCTATCAATGTGGTCAGTCCATGAAACATTATTCCAAGGCTTTTTACACATGTAACATATTCAGTTGCGGTCGAGTTAAGTTCAATTGGCGGGAAATTGGTTAGGGAAGGCGGTTGTTTCGAGAACGGGAGCCCAATTTTCGATAGAGCCCAAATCCAAGTGAGTCTTCAACCATACCAACAGGGAAACTTAAGTAGATTTGAACATAGTCTACATAGATATGGAATTTACAGTATTACAAAACCATTGATAAACAAAGAAAATAATAACGGACCGAGAATGGAACCTTGAGGAACACCACAGCTTACGCCACAAAAAGATGACAGTTTTCAATGATGGAAAACAGCTTGGACGCATTAGTAAGATAAGAAAGAATTCATTTATTACTGGGATTACAGAAGTTAAATGGGGGTGACAGTTTATGACAGAGTCTTGGGTCAACGCAGTCAAATGCTTTCGAAAAGTCAAGTAAAGTTAATATGGTCGTTTTGTCTTTGTCAGTAGCTCTTCTTATGTCGTCCGTTACCTTTAAAAAGGCTGGGGCACAGCTCTTTTGCTGAGGGTTTACATAACATTAATCGGTTCTGTCTTAAAAAGCGTAGAAATATAAATTCGAATGTGAAGGGAAGTACTATATTTTATATATCCTTCAGATCCATATCTTTTGAGTCGTAGCAAAACGCGCCTCATAGAATTAGGAACCCCCTACCTCAAGAAAATATCGTTCTGTTAAAGGCTCCCGAGGCATTTCCATCGTCGTAGCTGCTCCGATAAAGACGTCTAACTTCAACTTAAAAAGACTTAAATTAAGTTAACAAGTAAATAATTTTAAAAAAGAATACGTTGTAAATACGTAAATAAGAACGTTTTTCGTCCAAATGATGAATGCGATGTTGGACGTTTAATGTGTTAGATTTATCAAAATATCTTAGGACGTATTATGTCACATTGGTGAAGGTTTGAACAAATTCGATCCAGTGGTCTTTTAGATAGAGACGTTTGTATCTATGAGGTTTATGGAGTATGGATGGCGTGGCCTATACGCCCCCTATCGGTGAGCACATATGGCTACATGTTTCAAAAACTTGATAAAATTACTTATTTCCGTCCCCGAATAGGAAAATCCTTAGTTTATCTACACCAAGCGCAACAGGCCCGACAAGCAAGTAAGTAAAAAGGTGCCCCTTTCTTTCAAACCCGACTCTGAGTGCAACTTTACCCGCTATTGTTTAATTTTCGACTTCTTTTTTTCCATGTATTCATCTTGGTGTTGCAACTAATGCATCCTTGTACTCTTGTAGCTCAAATTCCGAAGCACTCCTTGCACGTGGAAAACGCGGTGGACCACCCAAACCCCTGCAGCTCAACCAACAAAACCCACCAACAAATCATCGAATTACCGGGAAAGATCCCCACGACCCACTTCAATTTCCACGACTGCTTAACGCACACAATGACCCTCTTAGCCAAAGAACTCGCATCGAAACTGAGCTGAAAAGCACGCGCCATTGTTCATATGCCACCGCCAACAGAACCTCACTTCAGAAGAACAAGCAACAGCACAAGCACATCGTAACCAAGTGTAGTCCCCTGTTTGCATTATGTAACAGATAACGATCTGAATTTTGTGCATTTTAACCCGCCATCAGCCACGGGGCTCAGGTAGAACCGGTTTACGCGGTTTCAAGTGAGTGTGTGAGAAAGAATTCCACAAGAACGAGAAAGAAAACAAACAAAAATTTGCTCCACATTTCGAAGCACAGTATGTTCATGTATCTATAAGATACATCTGTCCGTATCGCGTACCGAACAAGATCTTTATTCACTCTCACGAGTCCTTCGTTGCAGAGGGAAGGGGGAGCTCCACCAAGAACCACGCGAACTCGTCATTCTGCGTTGTTGCACTCACATCGGTGGCCATCGCGGGAGGCTCCCGCTTGGTGGGGTGCGCCTTGACAGTCAAACGACAGTGGGGCAGCAGAGTGAAGTTTATTACACTCACAACAAAGTTTAGTATGGAAAGAGGAATGAATTAACCGGTTCTCGAAGGTGGGGGCAAACACACTCGCGCTCGCATTCGAACAATGCACCGGGAACGGTTCTTGTCGTATACTCACGGTGCCGTTCCTCCGCAAACTGGATTATGGAAAGTGGATGCGAATGTGGAGACTGCCTGCCAGAACCAGGTGAAGTTATGTCTCTTGGACTCTTGTTTATTCTCCGGCCGCGTGCTCGCTCGTCTTGCCCTTTTGCTGCTGCTGCTGCTGCACGTTCGATGACGAGTGTGCAGTGCCAACGTTCCTTCCGAAGGTGGTTTGGGCCAGCAACACGAGTATGTGAAGTTCTCTTTGTTTGGGTCTCAGCAGTGCTGTGGTGGTTGTGGCACAGACAGGACTGGGAATATGAATATTCCGGTGAGAGGTTTTGGATCGAGACAATACAAATGATATGGATGGGGATTGGGTTGTGGAGGGGGTGGCGTGCACTCTCTTAGGGTGAATGGATTTTAATTTTCTTGATGTTTGCTTTTGGTTGATCGAAAACGACAGCAGCGTCTGCCGTGTCAACCTTCGGGAGTGCGGTGTGATGATGAGATGACGACAAGATATACACAAGGCACATTGCCTGCTTGGTCTGAAGACGTTCTTCAATGTGTGCTGCAAGGAGGCTCCGTAGAGGTTACATTTCTCTAAATTGGACACACGTTATTCGATCGTGCGAACAGCAAAGACCTGCGAATGTCTGAATTTATCTCGTTTGGAAGCACATTAGGGTGGAGCTGACCATTGATCGGGGGGAAACAGAACTACTGTCCTTTCGATGTGCCCTCTGTAACGGCAGTTGATCAAGCCGAAATCACGCATTGTAGTCGCTTCGGTGAATGTGTGGATGACTAGTTGCGCATTAGCCAATGAGCCGCATTTTTCACGCGCACCATTTGTCCACCTTGACTCGGTTGACGCAGCAATTTGATAACACTGAAGTTTAGGTGATTCACTGTTAAAAAGGAAACAGCAGACTTCTCCCAAATGTCGCCAAAAGGTTTTTGCGAATCGGCTTTGTCCACGCTCGGGCGCCATTTATGCCACATGAACCCGTAGACACATCATATTCATGACTTGGTCAACTCTTTAGGACAAGGACGATACTCTGTTCGCGAGAATAATGGCGGCTTTTGCTAAATGTTATGCAGTGGCTTTATTGAACATGTTCTGCTAACGCCCGGGCGCCACTTCTGTGACCAGTCGTAATCACACTTGGGAGTAGCGTCCTCTGAGACCTGCCGTTCAATCATTAGATTTTCAGGTATTTTCGAAGTATTAATCTCAGTAAGACAAATTAAATATGAATGTCGGAGCGCATGTTCGAAAGATCATTCGGCACTCTCCTGAAGCGGTTCAAGAGATAGCTGCCTGATTGCCGGCACATTCCATCTGTTCATTCTCTTTCACATGCCATCATGCCGCTTTGCAAGACCAAAATAGCCCGGATCAAGTAGGCCATCTTTAATCTTCAGTGGAACCCTGACTTTAAAGCTGATTAGTCTTGTCATTTAAGCATTACCGACAGGTTATCATCCATGCCATCCTGTCCCATCACAACCCCCCACAAAACGCCATCAACCATTCGCACAGGCAAAGAACCCCACAACTTTCACCTGAGGCATGGTCGGATCCCAGTTTTTCGCTGCTAATTGAAATACGAGCGATACGAGAAGCACCGACCTCGAGACCCTCAGAGCTAATTCGGCCCGCAACGCTTAAAAAGCCATCAAGGAATTATCATAAAAAAATAACAACAGCGGCCGTCCATTGTATTGTGCCTTTATACAAGTCTTGGAAATGCTATTCGCTATCGATCCTGGAATCATGAATATTTCATTGCCTCCCCCATACAACCGGCAGCACATAGACGGACATGTGCCCATTGAGGGCAGTCCCATTTCGCCTTTCCAGACCGCATCACGCTGAAGGAATCTTATGAATCGAACCGAGTGCTTGGACGGCTGGACAAGGTCGTTTCTGGTGGATTTGATTTTATGGACATCATAAAGAGTCGATTATGAGAGAGAGAGGGAGTGAGCTTGGGAGTGTCCTCGCGGGAGCATTGGAATACCATGTCTTATGGTGATTTAAGTGGATGTTCGTTCAGCGGTGTAGTAGGGACAATGAAAGGCGCTTCCATGAGATGGGGGATTGGGTTTTAATGGGCTTTTGATTGGGGATTGGACAAATGAATGAATTGAATGGAGAAGAAGCAGCTTTCAAAAAACTCTGCTTGTCTTCATCTGTTATACATCGAAACATCATTCAAAGCACTAGAACTAAAACATAGCTGTCACACAAGCCTCAGAGACTCGTTAGCCGCCACCATTTCCTGTGAGTAGTTGGACAAAAAACATTGGTCAATCACCTTTCCATTTATGTACGTCAACTTGTCTGCCAGAGGCTCGTAGACGACCCCGGGACTATTGCGGACAGTCTCCAACCTTCAACAACTACAGGATCTTTAAATTGTCGGAGAATGTCTGCGATTGCCACACGGACGTGGTCAGGAGACTATGGTCTAGTAGACCTCAAGCCTACCCAAAGGAACAGGTCGCATTATTACATGCTTTGAACGCTGATTAACATGGATCTTAATCTGACCACATAGATACTTTATTCTTAGAGAATGTCACTCTTCTGCATTCACATCCACTTGGTAAGATGTAGTGTCACATGCTCAGATGGTCGTCATTTGTTTGGTCTCGTCTATACCATGTTTCGATCGTACTCCATTCTTGACCCTTGAAGGAGCAACGTACCATTTTCACCATCAGCTCTAATTTTGGCGCCAGATTACTGTTTAACAGGAGACTTTCGCTTCATGCCTTCCAGGGGTTCTAGAAACTACCTGTTGTGTCCACTGTCGGGCGCCATCTTTGGAGCCAGCACTTCAACTTCAGTTTTGTACACCAGTTTTGTACATCTCGCTGTTCAAGATGATAAACACACTTTCTGAAAATAGCATATAGGAGCACAAGAGAACACGTTTATAATCCCCGCTCGGGCGCCATTTATGTTTGCCGACGAAATCGTGACGGACATACAGCAGCTACTGGAATGATTTACCCGACTCCAGTTCTTCGCCTCTCAATACTCGTTGGTCTTCCGCGATTCCTCGACAAAATAACGAGCTGATTTACGAATGATTGAAACGGCATTCATCCATTGTGCGATCGTCCATAGCTGTTTGACAGTTTCAAAGGTGAATAACTGTGAACGCATTCATCTCGGCTTTATGGGGGTTCTGCAACCTAAGCACCGGCTGCCACCTCCAAAATGGGTGTACACACAAACTTCCTTCTCTTTCCAAAGAAAAACCCAATTTTATTTTCCATTTTCTCTTCCTCTTTTCAAAGGAACACGGAACTACTTGAAACAGGGCTCACCCCCTCCTCCACTAGGAACCGGATTTCCTTTGTGTTCAGAGGAATGGCGTGCATTCATGGCAAACAAAAGTAGGCGCGCGTAGGTCCTTTGTTTCGCGACTTTTTTTCTTCTTCTTTGTGGTGCGCACTTATTTTCAATTCCGTGTAGTCCTTTCCGTTGGTCCTTATCAGAGTTTCCTGTGACCCCCCTCCCGGGGGATAGGGAAATATTTTCACTTCATTGCAGAGCTGAACGCGGCTGTGCGTTCCGCGGAAAAGTGATACCATTTCCATTTGAAAATTATAAACCTCATTTTTTTTTTCGTGTTCATTCAGCATACCATGAGAGGGCGGGATGAGGGCGGGATGAGGGCGGAAGAGGTATATCTGGTGATACAAGCAATATTTGCCACACTTCTCCAATGGACAACGATACCAATATCCTCGTCAGGATGAGGCGATTATCCGATTTCGATGTGCAAACATTTACTGATGTACACAGCACCTTCGATTGTGTGTGCGTGCATGTGAAGCTGCAGATGCCATGCGTGGGATGGTGAGGGGACAGAGGACGTATCCAGAAATTTATGAAACTGATAATATTCAGGCGGATTGGGGCACAGCATGTGCTGTGGCGTGTCACTTGATAAGGATGCGAAATGAGATCAACGGGAGGCGGTGCTGAGTGGGGGTTTTGGGGATACATTAAATCTTCTTAAAGGCGATGAAGGAGATAATATATGATTGACTTTTGATTACAGTCACTTGTGGTGCGAAGTGAAGTCAGGGAGAAGATAGGATGAAGGGTGAATCTAATTGGGAGTGTCTACTTGGGGCCGTTTAGTAATGCTGCTCTTAAATCTACTTCATGGCCAAGATTACCTACTCTTCGTTGCTCGTAAACACCTATTTACGTCGGACTTAATTTTAAAAGGTTTTTTTTTTCTAAATGAAGCCAAGTTAACTTCAATTTCAAATGTCATATTCGATGTTTTTAATGCGCGAATGTGAGTCTTAATGTGGTTGTTCCATAGATGGCGCTAGTAGAAACGAAGGTAGACTCGAACCCGGATCTAACCTTAGCACTTAACCCTTATGTCAACACATACACACCCCACCCGGGTGCGTTTTGCATTTTCAAATTGATATATTTTGAGTTCTAGGTGCCGCATCGACTTGGGGTCTTCTTCTGATGCATTGTCTGTCTGTTTGGTTCTGCCAGAATTGTCACGTCCTTCCTGAGCCCTTAGTGGAAGATTTCCAACAGTTGATGTTACTGTGTGGCCCATCGTACCTTCAATTCCAGTGCGTGATGGAAAAATTCCCATGATTTGGGCACTTTGCGAACGATCATGGATTTCTGCCATTGGCTTATTGTTCACTCTGATGATACGAATCGTAACGTAACTGTGAATGGTGAGCGCTACCGTGAGACGATATCCAACTTTTTTTTTTTCCCAAAATGCAAGAGCTTGACTTGCATGACATGTGGTTTCAACAAGACGGTGCCACATGCAGGTACCACACAGCACGCGCAACAATGGACTTATTGAGAGGCGAGTTCGGTGAATATTTTATTTCACGTTCGGGACCGGTCAATTGGCCGCCTAGATCGTGCGATTTAACGCCTTTAGACTATTTTTTGTGGGGTAATGCTCAAGATCATGTCTATACAGACAAGCCCGCTTCGATTGACGCATTGGAAGACAACATTGAAGCATTTATTCGTGAGATACCTGCCGAAATGTTGGAAAGAGTATGCCAAAATTGGACTAAGCGGATGGACCATTTGAGGCGCAGTCAAGGTCAACATTTGCATGAAATAATCTTCAAACATTAAATTATATGGACCGTACTATCGATCAAATAAAGATTTCATGCAATTTTCTGAATTTTATGCGTTTTTTTTTTTTTTTTTAAAACTTTCCTATAGCTTTTAAAAAATCACCCTTTATATAACGAATGCAAAACCAGCCACATCCACAATGTTATAAAAAAAAACCGCAATGCCATCTGTTCGTTCTTCACTTTGTAGTGTATCGTAGTCACCACGGCACTTGTCCATATTGTCACCACCTCCCTTGCTACTGTTGTAAACGAGTAGCATTCTTGGCTTCCGGTTGGGAAGTGGAAAGAATCACAACAGATATGTTCTTTTTTGGTACATATCAGCACATGCTTATGGTGTTGCTGAATCCAAAGTTTGATGATTCTACTGCTCTTCCTTTCGGATCAGAAAATTCGGCTGCTACAAACGTCTTACGTCTTTTTTTGCAGTTTCCAATATCCACAAATTTCAGTCTAACATCAATGTAGAAGCCAAACTATAGCTCGTGAAAAAGTTGTCACATACTATGTTTCGAGCACATCCACGGAACAGATCACAAATCTTTGAAAACACTTTCGCCACGATTTGTTTTTCGTTCTCCAGAAGGTTCCACACCAATATAAATTTGTCTTTAACTTGATAAGGAGTAATAGCATCCTCGACCCCGACCCACCAAACCTCAATTCCATATTTGGCCGGTTAAGTGAATCCAGTGCCACCACGATAAGGATAAAGTTGTTCATCGACCGTGACGTTGGGTCCTGCTTTATAGTTATCCTGGAGGTTGCTTTTCAACATGCGGAAAATGTCAGATATGGCCGCGGCTTTGTCAGTTTGTTTACGCTGCTGGCGCGTATTTCCATTGTCAAATTTGATATAACGACTGATAGTCGAAAAACGTCTAAGACCCATTTAAGCACGAAACATCGGATATGAGTTAGTGTGTGACACCAGTTAACAAAAGCATGCCCAGATAAGTGTCAAATTCAGGTGTAGCAATAGGTTTCCATAAACAAGGTGGTCTTCCTGGGTTTTCTTCATGTTCACGTTTGTAACACTGGGTTGCTTTTCTATTGGTTTCGCAAATTATTATGTCAGACATTGCAGTTAACATCAATGGCGCAAATTCATAGGCAGGTCATTAATAGTGCCTAAAGTCGAATTTAGTTATAGCCGACTCTAAATCAAAAAACCGCCTGAAAGGGAAATGCTGCGGCAATTTGTGGAACATAATTTGGAGGTGGTTGAAAACAGAGGCAACGATATAAAAATGATACGGAGAACGGGAGTCAATTGCTACAAGTATACGTGCTGCTGGCTATCAAAGGAGCATGGATAAATTGAAGCAGCAATGGGTGCGAATGAAAATGCAAACATCAAAACATGATGTGATGGCAGCGCGGCAAGCCCAAACTGAAGAAGAAAAGTCTCACGCAACGGAGCTTCATTTATTAGAGTTGGAGCGCCGGACACAACTGCACTCTTTTCGAATTAGACTATTAGAAGACCAAATTGCACACCAGCTGGAACTCCATGAAGAATTAATGAAAAAAAAAAGAAAAGAATGTGATACTGATTGTTATTTCAATGTTTGTTTATTATTATAATTATGTTAATTAGTCTGTGATATGAATTCAAAGAAATCTATTTATGAAATCATTTCCGAATGCTCTTCCATTTATTTCAACAAGCTCGTTGATATTTTCAGAGTGTGGTTGTTGCTGGCTGGGAGTGGGTACTTCTTCATTTTCGACGAAAGGAATACTACGCTCCTTGGCAATGTTGTGCAGAACTGCAACAGCAACAATCACGTTCTTTGCAGTGTTTAAATCTACGCGTAGTCTTTCCAAAATCGACAGAAATTTCGACTTCAATTGTCCGTTTAGGCATTCAATTTTACTTCTTGTTGCTGTAAGGCTATTGTTGTACAGTTCTTCTTTCCGATTGGAAGGATTTCTGATTGGCGTTAGCAAAATATTTGAACAAGGGTAGCCTGCATCATCAAGCGAAATACCTGGAGGACTATTTACAGTTGATTCCAGTTTATATTTTAAGATGCAACTATTCCATATGCTAGAGTCATGCTTGGAACCACGGGACCTTGCAACGATATCAATCATCTTGCATTGGGCGTCGCAAACGGTTTATACATTACTTCTGATTAATGTAATGGCCAGCCATTAAAGGTCCCACAACCTTAGTTGGGCGTTTAATTTGCACATGCTTATAATCTATCGCTCCAATAACCTTTGGAAAGCGAGCAATCCTATAAAATGTCTGTTTTGTTTCATTTAACTCTGCCGCTGTCAACGGAAATTTAATGAAAATAGGAAGCAATAATGCGGTCCGTTTTGAAATTTTTTTTATAATTCTGCCCACTGTTGGTTGGGAAATTCCATGCAAGGCTCCTGAAAGTACAAACGTGCAGTGGTACATGTCAAGAAAAAGCTACCAGTTCACTTGTTAGTAATTCAAAAAAATGCAATGCTACCAGCAGCTGTGGATCTGTTCACATCCAGTACCTCAATCAAAAATTTTGCCGTAATTTTATCGAACCTGCACCGCGAATAAAATGTTTCCTCCTCTAGCTCTTCAAATGGATTCGATCGCTGTTTGTACATTTTTGGCCGTGAAATTAATTCAAAATCTTCAAATATGTCCAAATCTCGATTCTCCGGAAACATTTTGAAAAAAAAAAAAAAACAGCAAATAACTTGAATCTGACAATCGATTTAGAGCCAACTTTATTTTCTTAAAATCACGTTCGACTCGTTTTAAATTTAAAGTCGACTTTAAGTTTATAGCCTACTACAAGATGTAGGTGAATAAGTACTCTAATGACTATGAATTTGCGCCAATATTTTGAATATTTGTATAATACTATGATTTTTTGTCCTGCGTGCTGGTACAGTGTTCGAGCTTCTGAGAATATTATGCGACTAAAATCGACTAGGTTGTGGTGGTTGGGGTCTGATCAAATTGCACCATCTCTAGCTGGATAATTATTTGCAGAGCATTCAATTGGAGTTACTTCCAATTCTACGTTCAAATTAGTCTCACTAGCAAAGATCATATTCTGGCAACCGCAATCCCTCCGCATCTGAATCGCCTGCGTTCGCATTTGTGTATTCACCATCGCCCTCTTCGCCTAACAATGAAGATCCATCTAGCTCATCTCACTATCAACTTCCACAAGTTCCGCCAATCTTTGGCTTTGATTTGGTTCTCTCTCTCCAGAAGGTAATGGGAGCTTACACTGTATTTGAATGAATGTCCTTCGCTCCAACTCGACAATTATTTGTTAATTCGAACTCTCGTCAATTCGAATTTTTTGTAAGGTCTCTTGAGTTTCGAATTGTCTAGGGTCGACTGTATATACAAATTAAGCCTCGAAGGTTTGTCGGCGATTCACGCCTTAACGCATTTACCGATTTCAACCAAACGTTCACACATCTTTGGTATTGGTCTATATATGGTTTGTATGGAGTTTGGTTAAGATCGGTAAACAATTGTGTGTGTTGTCCGTTCGTGAAAAACACATGAATTTCAGCACATTTTCTACACATTAGGCGTGTTTTTTGCGTCGGTGTATGTTTGGTGATTCGCAGTTGGTTTGGTTTGAATTGTGTCAAGACATATATGCAGTTTTATTACTGCTTGCAACGTTCGCCTTTCAGAGAATAATCCCTCAGTCATGGTCTGGCACACTGTGCGTCTCAAATAAGTCAGTCTGGATGCCTTGACAACTAAGCCTAAGCTTCAAAGATTCTGAATCGACTTCAGTGCTTCTCCTTGGATCCACAGTCGAGACGGTTCTCAAAATTGAAACCATCCAACAGGCATATATCCCGGTTCAGTGATTCACGATTTCACAACAAACAACGCCATTAAGTACATTTCCCTGCTCTACCGCATCTAAACGGTGACTCTTTGAGTTTGAATGGCATCGCATTTGCTTCCTATGGCAAAGAATCGTTTGAAACTTCACTCTGCTGCCACATCATGCACTCGGTCATTAATTCGATAGATCACCGCCGTCGCACTGTCTATCTTGTCTGCTCCAAATAACCAGCCGTCCAATTATCAAATCACTCACTATCTACGTCAGATCAGACCCGATTCTTCGGCTCACCTTCGTTTCCCGTGCTCACGCCATGCTCCCCACCCACTCATCGTTCACTGACACGGCGCGACGACAAGAGGCGATACATACCTCGGAAGGAGATTTTCCAGCAATTAACTCCATTAATGGCTGAGCACAATTATTTTATATGTGACGTTGCAGCAGTGTGTGTGGTACAGACACACTCAGACAACATGTTGCAGCATCATGCCGTCCACATGTATCGGTGGCGGAGGTGCGACTCAGCCGAAACTGAACGGGGTGTGAACACGTTCATTCTTTTCAACCGGCGCTCACTCTCTATTCCGCGTTTGAAAAGTACCCAGCCAAGTACATGGTTCTTAACTTCGGCTACAAGCAGCCGTGTGTTGTCGCGTGAAGAGTGAAAATACAGAACGAAAGTCCTCGGAGGAGCAGGAGGACAAGCTCTGCGAAAGAAGTACACGTGATGGAAAGTTTCAGTTTAACCCAGTTAATGTCATAGTCCCCAAGTGAGTGCGCTTCCCCTTGGGACAACACACTCTGCCACGTAGCGGACTTGCTTGAGTTCAGTCCCTACTCGGAGTTCATTCTTCACAATAGACCGGATAGATGTGACATGGGCTAACAACGAAGCCAGATGTGTATCTCGCAGTAATTACAATCGAACATCATCCAATCGTCCTCTGGCTTCGGATGGGCCAACACGTCATGCATCGATATGTTGTCGTCCCGATGCGATGCATGCCAATGGGTATAGGGACACTTCACACAAACTCGTGGCGTTCTAAGGAAACCGATTGGCATAGATGAACGTTTGTTAGCCAGCATGAGGTGGTGTGTTTGCCGTCGAAATTAGGTGCACCCTCTGCCAGATAATTCCGACATGGATACATGGCACTGGTCATATATGCACATGGATAATAGATGCAGCAGCGTTCTGATACTGTTGCGAATGAGATACTCCGTGTTGGGCATTGCAATCGACAATAATACCCATGTTTCTTTAATTTGATGCGGCCGTCCTCTTGCTGTTTGATGCTTTTGCGAATCGACCTGCTTGGCGATAGATACTTGAGGAATTGGCGGAAGAAGGGGGGAAGGCTGACATAGCTCGCATTCTAAGTCAAGTAGAGAATTGCAGTAGTAAGCAGTAGTGAACAACAATCCCGTGCGCTGCAGGTTCGATCTTTAAGACTCCTAGGTGTAGACGTAATAGACAGCACTCCCTTCCCCGCCACTCAAGGAACATTTGCAGATGGAAGACGGCTTGTAATGGCACTTAACATGTCTCGGAGTTTGGTCCCATCGTGGAAGACAACCCACTTTCTCCTTCTACGAAGATGGACAATCTGAAGAGCAGATGAAGGAGCTCCTGGTATTTTCAGATCAGAAGATCAGAAGTTTGCCTCTACATCAACATGAGTCTATGCGTCTACGCCTAAGGAGGCTAGTCCTTGTAAAGCGGATGGACAACAGTCGGATAGCCCTGCGCCATGGGACAACGCAAAACAGGACGTACACGAAACCGATATCGCACTCAAGTGAGAAGGATCGCAGCCAACTTGGTGTGCGTAAATCAAGGCAACTGCGCGAAAATGGTTGTGGCTCAGGTTCAACACGGATTATAGCGCCATCAGAAGGAGGCAATGTTTTTGGCGTCTACATGAAAAGTGGCTGCCACTTGTGCACCAAAACAGATTCCAAAGTATTGAAGTGGGCTGGAAGATTTGGGTCCCTGAAGGGATCTCAAGAGTTTATCGGCGAGTCATTGCAGCCGGGTTGGAGCAAATGAGGTGTGGTTGGCTTTCTCTCTCCTAGTCAGCCTCGCCGGGCCTTCCAAAAGGCAACACAAACCTCATAATTATTGTTCTGAGGGGAGAACTACAAACTCTATCGAGAGAAGTAGAACTGGAGGGACTTTCATAAGTCGCTTCACGTGCGTCAAGTACTTCCCGGGGTGCCTAGGTATGTGCGCAACGCAGTCCTTTGCAATAATTTGCAATGGAAAACTTTCCAGAGGTCACTTTCATTATTTCCGAAAACGCTATCCGGTATCAGGAGCCATAGCCATGTTTTCTACCGTTTTAGCATCGGGTTAGAAATTAATTAAGACGTTTGTGTGCCCATATGATCCTCATTCTTCAACCCAATTGGCAATATCTCACTAGTCCATTGGTTGCTCCTTCTGCCATATTGACGTTTAACTTTCCAGATAACCCAGCCATTTCCCAAAAACAAGAGTATTCGTGCGAGAAGAGAAAGAAGTTAAAAAACTGGCTTAAAGAGACAAACTCACTGACTATGCAGGAAGCATGCTCGAAATCAGGGAGCAGCATTTTCACAGTCAGCAGAGCGTCAAACTTTCAAACAAATCAACGCTCACATTTCTCAAGTCCACCTCCGACCGTAAACAGACGCGACGACACTTCCACTCTCACAACACAATACAAAGCATCTTCATAAAGTCCAACAGAGACGACCGACGCAAAGGGATAGCCTGCGCTAAAATCAACACGCAGGACCATCTCCACGCGGTCGTGGTCCTTTAAGTGGTCCTTTCAAGAAACTAAATTAAAATACCCCGCAGCGAGACGGACTCGATGTCGAATGTGCCGGATATTTGAAAGGTTACTCCCCAACTGCCCGGTCTCGTAAGTGAAACAGCAGAAAAAAAGTGAAGACCTTTGCCCACTTTATTATTAACTAAATCAAAAAAGGACACCATCTCTTCGCGCACACACCCAAAAACGAAACGAAACATCCAAACCCACTGAGGACGTCCTCAATGGCCTAATATTTCGTCTTCCTTTAACCATCTTTCTGCCACTTAAGAGCCGTACTTCATACGACTATGCCTTTGCATATCCTTAAGGCACACTCTCGTCAAATGATTTTTTTTTTTTTTTTTGATACTCTGCTCTTCTTCGTCTCATCTCCTCTATGAATGAAAACATTTCAACGGAATGAGTGGGTTGGGTGTAGAGGATGCCTCCCTCCTCGTGCGCTGTCATATATTGCTTCAATGAATAGGCATCTCTCGGTTATGCATGTCCTGCAGCGGTGAGATGAACACACAGAAAAAACGATGAGCGCTGTCTACTCTATTCCACTGAAACTGAGCCGAGTTTGGTTGGGGGATGAGCCACAAAATGGTCGTCTTGGTGTGCTGGTCGTGGGGGCAACGTGGGGTGGCTCGTGAAATGCAAATTGCTTCGAAGAGCGACGTATACAAGACAATGTCCGTAAGTGACTCGCCAGCAAACAATAGTAGCCGTAGTTTCAATTTTAGTGCCGTCCTATCCCTGAGGCGGGCATAATTGTTCCCGACACACACACACACACACACCCATGTGTGAGAATGGATTAAAAAAACCGAAGGGTTCAATGAATCAAGAGTCCTCTTCTCAGATAAATATTTATCCACCTTACGCAGGAGGGAAGTGGGATTTTATCTGGATTGAGATGATGTCCATTGTAATTCAAGCACTTTATGTGTGCGTGTATGTGTGTGTGGGGGGCTAGGATTGTGCCACAATTTCATGGAGTTAAGGTGACACGCATGTCATTCAGTGACTACGCCGCCTACATCAAAGCAGGCCTTTCGAAAGAGCAATTAATGATTCTGTGCAGATAGGGACGCCGCATCGTGCTGATGGCAAATTTATTCATTACCACGAAGTAATCGAAGTAACAAACCTCTAAGGGTGGAGAACGCTTCAATTGACGATAGCAGTCCAGCGCCAGCACCAGCAGCATCATCATCATCATTGTCAGCCATCAGCCATTAGCCACCAGCAATCGGCAAAGCGAAGACCGCAAATAAAATGCTTCTCTTTCGCTGGCTGTATGTGGGGAAAATCGATTCCATGTGGCTTGTCCTGCTCCACGTTCTGTCACTCCTAGCGCAGCACATACCCCCTCTCTCCGTGTGGTTGTGGCCGATGTTAAATCATCAAAACACACGAAAAGTGCCAATGAAGTGGACGAGGAATTAAATGCAAAAAAAAAATAAAACCAAGATGATAATGACGAGGAGCAAAGTCCATTAGTCACTGGACCTGATTTGATGGGCGGCCACGGTGGTTGATGTCTCCTTTTAATGGTCAAAGATACTTTTGCATAAGGAATTTAACGTTATTTTCGTTTTGCGACTGATTTCGCTCGAAAAGCGGCCACGGTTGAGGGTTTTCGCTTTTCGATTCGTTCACTTCCGCATGGAATGTAGTGGTTAGGCAATGTTGCCGCTTGATGAGTGGGCGGATTGGGAACAAGAGAAATAATTGATTGAATTGACAGTCGGTGGTGGGTGAGTGGACGGGTGCCCGGGGCAGGCGACGGAAGGACGCAGTTGAATTGGAACGCCTAGTCACTAAAAAGGGGGGTCGCAAAGAATGCTTGTGGGACAGCTGGATTTGAAGTTCCTCGTCAGGGAATTCACTTGGCCTTAAGTTGTTTATCTGTTTAAAGTTTGAGAAGTTTGAAAGGACTCGAAGAAAAAAACATGTGAACTCGAGGGAAGGGCGTAGGAAGGCCAAGACACGTATCGATGCCTGTCTTCGCTCTAGTTTGTGCAGACTTTATGGTTCCCTCCTCTCCTACCTGGACAGTGGCTTCAACTGGGAACTCTGATAGCTACCGCCTCATGGACTCGAACCAAAGGCTTACCAATTCAACCTTTGACAACAACTTTCAGGTGTCTTGCCATCAGTTGTGCAGTGCCCTCTAATCTCAAAAGGAAGAAGAGGAAGGCGGTATTTTTTTGACGCCCAACGGGAGCTTGTAAAGGGAGACCCAGGATAAATGCTTGAAATAATGTTGATAAGTCCGCGATGTATATGCAAAGCAAATCGGGTAAATGTTGTGCTGGTAAATGTTCTTTGCTTTGTAAGCCCGTACCAACTACTTTTTTATAACCAGATCTGTGCGGTTTCAGGCCGGGGACGTCCGGAAGCCAACCAATGTAGACTCACCACCTCTAAGTCGATTTCAAGACCACATATGACCCAGACCATGCATGATAACCATAGAGAATTTTCGCTGATCCCTCAAAGTCAGTAACTTGCGACGCGCTATAATCTGCCTTCAGATCGGACAGAACTCACTCGCCGGAGCAAGCGTCACGATTTTCAGAAGCCCTTAAAACGAGTCGCCAATGGGGCGTTGGGTGGGATTGAATCAGAGGCGACCGAATGAGGACATAACAAAGTATGAAGTATAATAGGTTGTCTTCAAAGAAGGACACACTCTATCTACAACGTCGCCATAGGCAGATACAGCCATTGACAACGAACGAGAGACGATATCTTTAGCCAAAGATGCCAGTTTTCTCTCATTTATTTCATATTTTTGCACATACAATAAGTTTTTTTTCACTTAAATATGTCGAACTTTATGCCTGAAAAAGTGTTTTTGCGGGGAGTTCTTCTTCATTAATTTAATATGAAGAAAACTGCTGCCGAAACTCATCGTATTTTGGTGGAAGTTTATGGTACATGCGCTAGCTGAGCGAACGTGCCAAAAGTGGTTTGCACGTTTTAAAAGTGGTGATTTTGGCTTGGAATAAAACGCAGAGGTAATGCTCTGTATTTGGTGGGATCAGAAGGGTGTGCTGTATTATGAGCTGCTAAAACCGGGTGAAACCATCAATGGACAACGTTACCGAACACAATTGATCCGTTTGAAGAGAGCTGTAGCCACAAAATGCCCCGAACATGCGGCCTGACATTTTCCATCATGACAACCCTTGGCCCCACATTGCTATTCCGGTTAAGATCTATTTGGAAAACAGTGGATGGGAAGTTTTACCCCACCCGCCTTATAGCCCAGACCTTGCCCCTTCTGACTACCATTTGTTCAGGTCGATGCGGAACGCCCTCACTGAAATACGGTTCACATCAGAGCAGAATATCAAAAATTGGCATGGTTCATTCTTGGCTGCCGAGCCGACGCAGTTCTTTTGAGATGGGATCCACAAATTGCCAGGAAGAAGGAAAAAAGTCATAGCTTCAGATGGGCAATACTTTGTCCATCAGATGGGCAATACCTACGTCGTATGTGTACTATTGAGGTAGTCAACAGCTCGGTCCAGATTTTGCAGTAATTCAAGACCGCTTTAAAGTGACAAGGTTCAATCGAATTCATAAAAAGAAGCCAATGGAAAGAAGTGAAAAGACTTAGCAACAATCCTGGGTAAGTACAACTATTCTATATTAACTTGAGTTTGAGCCGAGCTTAAGGCTCTCCAAATCTGTTTGAATTTCTATTCATGATGAATTTAAAAAAAGGTTCCAAGACGTCTTTCAAGATTACGATTAGTCTTAATCTATCGCTGAAATGCAGTTACACACAGCTGCACCTTTTAGCTGCATCAATTACAACTTAATCGTATCGACTCCATATTGTTATAAAAAGTTATACAGCCCGAGTGGTTCACTGGATAGTCACGGTAGTCAGACCCTGGTGGGCTGAGTTAGAGAAAGACACCTACTACAAACAGCTCAAAAGGGTGCTGTGAGTGGCATACATTTGCATTAGCGGTGCGATGCGAACTACCCCCTCCCAAGCTTTAAATACACTCCTTAACCACACGCCGATAGATTAGCTCCGGAGACTCTACCATCCTTGATAAATTTCGATCCCTACCAGGAAACACCGACCTCACGATACCTAACTAAGCTCATCCGGGAGAAAAACGTCTCAAGCAGCATACCCCCAGGATCATACTGGACGTCTGAACACCAGACGCTTTTCACAGATGGATCGAAGATGGGCGAAGGATTAAGTGTGGGCGTCTACTCTAAAGATCTGAATTTTGAAATTTGTCATTCCGACTACCCTCTCACTGTAGCGTCTTTCAGGCAGAGACTAAATCAAGTAAACTCTGTCATGGCTACACAACAATGTAATATCAGGTACAGATATTGTGTCTGTTCAGACAGTCAGGCAGACTGCAAATCTTTGAGTGTAGTCACATTTAACTCCAAGACGTCCCTTAATTGACGCCAATCTCTTAACGAGATGGCCAAGTTTTTTCATCTTACTTATGTGAGTACACAATGATATCCCAGAAAATTGCGAACTCGCTAGAAAGGGCACTACCTCAACACTCTTTCCGGAAGGGGAACTGCCGTCGCTACTACAAAACCTCTACTACAGATTGAATCGCTTACTCACACCAAACGTAGATGGTCTTCCGGCACTGGTTGCCACATAGCAAAACAATTATGGAGCAGACCTAACCTCAGAACTCTCATCGGCGATATAACCGGGCATTGTGACATTGGAACTCACGCCTCAAGACTAGGTAAGTTGCAGGAATGAAGATGAAGAAGAAATATTTCACACCTTCCTTGCAATTGCAATGCCCTCTCATCTCGCAGACTCAGTCACTTGTACGCCCCAAATTTCTACGACGTGACAGATCTAAGCAATATTAGCATCAGTCAGCCCCGTAGCTTTATTAAGAGCTCCAAATGGTTCGGGGACTGGGATCAATTAAACCTTGTGGCTACCCCTAAAGGTAGTCAGCCACCCTAACCTAATCTCATCAAAACCAGACTTACAGATCACAAATCTCGAAAACACAGGATTCGCGACAAGTGTCTTTGCATACAAATCGTTGAAATAGGCATGATATGATCGGCCCTTAAGTTTTAACAGGCAACCTTTCAAGCTCCTAAAGGCTGCCAAATAAATCAACAGAAGGCTTGCTTTTAAATTAAGAAGCTTCAATCTTAGAGTCTTCTAAGACCAGTGCTTGGAAAGCATTTCCTCTCTGAATCTGACTCATTGTTCTGAAGCTCTATACTACGTGAAGAAACTAAGTTCATTGATCGAGTTTAAATATTCTAAGCCTGGCTTAAAAATGTGCCTCCAGACTCTCGGGACACCAAGCTCTGAAAAGACAAGCACTTTGTCGCTCGGAGATTATTCGTGCTAAGTCAGTCAAGCTTAGACAGCGAACACATAACACCTTACTACACCTCACTTGTTGTCCATCTTCCAGAGAGTTATAGACTTACTTTTTGTTCAACAGGCGGGTACGTAGTCGTCTTATGACTCATTGCATTTCAACTCTGTAACCTAAGGAAACTTGATGCACCAACATGTCTCTGTCACATCTTTTCGAGTTCACTACGCTCTTCAAATACGCAAGAATCTCGTGACTCCTTGGGTTGACATCTAAGCAACCATCAATTTCTGAACATCTGTCGTGTAGATGCCCGATCTTCGAACAGAGAGCATCTCTCAAATGCACGTGCTTCAAGCTTGACAATGTAAACTAAGACTGGCTTGCAATAGCTGCTTCAGCAAACGTCCCAACTATCAATCGTTTGCAGTGAAATGACCAACACCACACTGAATGCTGTTCTTGGACACCACATAAATGCGTGCGTGTTTGCCAACAGCAAACACTCACTCTCTTCGACGCCCAAGTTCACTTGTTTGTGGATCACACACAGCGACTGCACACATTGCATTTGTTGTTCAATATTTTGTTTTATTGTTGTCGCTAAACACAATTCTTTGTTAGCTTAGGCGGCAGCCCCCGGTTTGTAGTGCATTGCCCTGATTGGGGCTTTGCTTGGCATAGTTATGACGAACGTGACCGTGATTTACGAGCGAGAAACGACTTTTTTTATTTGCCCCATAATTCTATGCTCAACTCTGAGCAATTTACTTACTAATTCCCTACGCGACAATCAAAAGCATAGCTCCCTCGTCACATCATTCATTTTCACACCCTTACCGCGCCGGTCTCACGCCCCTGGCTTTAAAGTTACATACTCAGTGAGTTTCTAATTAACATTCTGGTGGTAAACATAAAAACAGAACACACACAACCTCCTAACTGTCATGTCGTTTGACGTCCCTAAGCAATGATTTTGCTTTACTCACTCCTCCACCTCATCCCCCTCAACTTCACCGTGCGTTGTCGTTCATGTCCACCCCCAGGAGACCCATCAAACAAAGTGGTCTTAAAAAGCGCAAACAAAATTCATGTCATTTGGTCAGTGAGTTACGCTTTTTTGACTTAATGTTCTCTCTGTGTGCGGACAGTACACACTCAGTGCCTCCCTATCTTCCGGGACAAAGTCGGCAGAACACATGAGTTGCCTGATCGACTGACTGACTGAGTGAGCCACATATGGGCAACAGCGAAGTTGTTTATTTCAAGAAACAGTACTGCTCGAGATGAGAATTCGAAATCGACAACGCCATATTCCCCAGCGATATTTAAATTAAATCTAATCACTCTGCTGTGTAATTTGAATAAAATCATTCACTGGAAATTGGGATTTTACTCATTGTTGCTTCGAGTACGACAGCCGATGTCTGACAGATACATGCGGCGTGTGGGTGGTCTGCGTCGACGTTCTTGAAGAAAATTGAAAATTTATCGAGATAACCCGGCGTGTTCGACGACTCTGTGTGGCTAGACCATCAAATTTAAATTCCTTGGATACATTAGATGAGGATGCAATTGGATGTGTAGATGCTTTTCCAATTGTTTTTGTACTCTTGCAACGACGAACCTCGAAATAATGGGATAGTTTCTTCTCGAGATTGTTCGAGTGTGTCCTTGATGGGGAAGGAAATTGAAATTGATGCGGTGAGTTGATGGGGTCTAGCGTGCACAGAGGATGCAATTGGATGGATTTGTGTTTTGTTTACCTTGAGAGTTTGAGTAGATTATCGGGGGTGCAATGAAACTGAGCACTTCCGCGATACTGCCCAGAATCGATCTGTTTTACATTTCCAATCACATCGAGTGTCTGTGTACTTGGCAGAATCATCATTAGGATGTCGAGCTTATAGGAATGGGGATACCACGCTTATGTCAAAACGAAAGATTCAGTCACAGCCAGGAAACGCGCATCACAAGGATACATCAAAATGTTGCCTAAAAGTACCACTTTGAAAGCATTTCCCTCGATAACACCGCACTTGCCTCAATTCATTTCCCGCTTCATTGTGGCCACCGCCACACAGTAAGACCTCCATCTCAAACCAGCTCCAGGTAGAATCCTCCGAAACTGACTCCTTAACGAAGAACTTACCGTGCAGAGCACACTTTGATTAATGTTGTCGTTTCGATCGTCCTTTTTGGTGTTGTCGAAGCGCGTCCATCATTGCGCGCCATAAATTCGCGCAAACTTTGCACATTTTCAATTTAAAGTTACACCGCGGCACTGTAAATCGTCGGCGGGTGATCCCACGAAACTTCTTTTACAGTTTCTCAGTTCTCACGTGAGGCGGCATCCTAGGAACGACATATGGTGGTTCGGTGGTGGTTTGCATCTTTTATTATGAGGATTTCAATCGAACGATACTCACACACGCGGATGTTACCCCGGTGTGCGGCGGCATATGGAGACGCGGATGCGGCGAAGATTTGCATTCTGCCTCTAATGCCGCTACACACTTGAGACGCAAAGTGTTATGCGAATAACTTACCTTTGTTTCTCTTGCATTTTTTTTTGTTGCTTTTTCGACTCAGTACAGGAACCGGGTAGTGAACGGAGAAGGACGAAATTCATTTCATTTCGTACCGTGTGTCGGTTGGCACTGTTTGCCAATGGAGAAGACGTTAACTTTTTATCGTGCTCGGGTCCCTAGGACCGTCCCGCAATCCTCGCGTTTTATATACTTCAATGTAGCCGGGTGACGGGAGGCCGGGCGGAAGAAGCATGGAGGAGAAGAGCTCTTATGCTAAAATCGTTCAGGCATATGCCGTACAGTGAACTTTTGCGCGCTCCAAGTGTAGTTTTGAAGTCTCCTCTTAAAGTTCATGCAAAATTCATGAAAGTTTCGTTTCGAGTGCACATCGCGGGCATATATTTGAATGTGGGGGCGGGGGCACAGGAGGTGTTGGTGCTTATATATGAAATGGCATCCGTATGCTCGGGTGAGTCTATGTCGACTGCAAAAAGGATTCATTTGTTGAGATCTGACGGTAAAGGAGAAGGATTTCGAGGCGATGTGACATGGACTTAGTTTTGAAATACGACTCTAAGGTTCCTTCAAGAACAGTAATGTGAAATTTGGCAAAGGCTTTTGATTTGGACGCGGACATCAACAGAAGATTAGTGACGTGATGCACGCTGTGACAGTTGGTTGCCGGCGTCTTTCGTCACGACGAGTCGCCCATAGATGACCCACTGACATATCTTATGACCCGTGGACTGCCTCTCCTAAAGTCCTCCTTAATATACAGTAGGACCTCTCATTGGCGGACACTCTATTCAGCGGACAAGTCGCATTAACGGACAAATTTTAAATGGTTGGGTTCTACTACAGAACCATTAGGGGACCTGCTGGGTGGACATTTTTCGTCCGCTTAAGAGAGTAAGCAATCAAAAAATGTTTACGCTCAATATTAGTCATTGTTCTTGGCAGTGGACCTGAAAATATGTCAAAAATAATCCGCCTCAGTTCTGGATCTCTGCAGGAAATGTGTCCCCGAAGTTGCAGTTTTAAGGAAAAAAACGAAACAGGCAGTTGATCGATTCTCCTTTGAATTAAAGGGTTTCACCTTCACATTTTTGTGTCCGATCTAGCTGGTCGATTGAGCAGCAAACTGAACTGAGGAGTCTGAGCAAGGATCAAGTCTGCTTCAAGGAACACAAGCTGGTTATCTCATTTTTTTTTTTTTTTGTAAAATTGACAAGATCCTGAACTGTCTTCGGCGCCAATGACTCCAAAATGGTTCCAGAACGGTCATAGGTTGAGGCTAAGCTAGAACATGGTGAATGTCCCCTTCAGTGACCATGCGTGCGTAATCTAAAAGTAGCCTTGTACTGGAAAAGCTCTCCAAAGCAGCAATGTCTGTCAAACGGCTCAGTTGTAAATATGCAACGTGAATTTTGTCGTAAAGTCTTTCACATGGCTTTCGGAACCAGGGACACCAGAACTACACAGCGATTGGTGTGAAAAAGAATAAAACATAGACGCTGTAGCGGCCAATATTTCTCAAAAATGTCGCTTCGGTAACCGTCACATTTGGACCTAGCCACAAAAGATTGCACTAGCGATTCGCTGACGACTATACCGCTCTGAGTTCGCTAGTAAGGCTCTGAACTTACTTTACTCGTAGACTGTGTAGCTTCACAATAAAGCCACAACCAATTTTACATCTCGAACCTTTGATTTATTTTAATTTAATTTAACGTTGGTTCAGCAAATATCTCCAAACCAAATTGGGATAGAATCTTCGTCTGTTTCCGATGTGGTTTAGCCCAGAGATCCACTATTTGAGAGATGTCCTTATTGTCCTTCACAAAAGGTAAGAAGAAGTTTTTGCTGGAATTTTTGTAAGGTTATCAAGAAGTCATGCTCTGATTGGTTTGTTTGGTCAGAGAGCGGCAAAAGAGGTTGAAATCGACTACCTACACAATACTTGATTATGCCGGTTTTATGCGCTCAGCTGAGTTCATCCACCTGGTCCACAATATGCTTATGTAAAGCTTTATAGGGTAATTTAACGTTGCTTAATCAGACGAGTGACTACGGAGAGCCTTGCAAGGACTGCGATGCGGCTTGTGCCGGTGTTGTCTGGTGACAATCAACCAGTGTTGCCGCTGAAAAATTTGAGAAAGTCAAAAAAACATTGCATCGGGACAAAAAAAAGTCGCAAATCGAAATCGTTTCTAACTTTAAGGTGTTATCATTCTTAGGAGTGGTGCAATCATATACTTGCCTTTTTTGCCTTCTGATGTGTGTTGAATTTATTGCTTATGAGAAACTTAACGACGTGATTCGTGGGAGAGGTATGTTTCATATAAAATAGTCACCGGTAAAAAAGTGTCAAATTGCGACCAAAGTGGCATAGCGGCAACCCTGCAGTCAAGTGAAGAATGTGATATGGAAGTTCTATCTAGGCACGACTGACTTAAAAACTCTTAATCTTCACACGGATCATAAGGAGCTTCAAGCACTTTTTCTACAGAGACCACAATCTGAGGCGACGCAACTGTCCCCAACTCTGGTTGTGACATGGTGACAACTCACAAATGTCTGCAATGTCTGTGTGTTCTTCTGATGCCCACAAGCAGTCAGGTTTTGCTCAGAATACGAAAACGTCACAATTTGTGCCTCAATATGCTCTTGTGAGCCAGTTGTGACTTGTGACACATCACAGAGGTGTGCGGTTATTTTATACCGTCGATATGATTTCAATCTGAGCCAATGTCGGCCAAAATTTTACTGAGCCACATACTGTTTTGGATTGGCCCTGCTGGGAATAAACATATGGGGTCGAGTCGTGTAGAGCCGCACGCCCAACTGGCTCTTATTTGTGAAATCGAGAAACGACCTACTCATTAGCGGAATTAGGAGAAGCGGCTAGAGTTGAATACGGACCAGCTGAGCACGAAATATGGAAGCCATTTCCAAATCCGAAGATTAGCTGCCTGCGCAATATTTTGGTGTGGAAGGTCCTACACTGCTTTGAGTTAAAAATGTTAGGATCCTGTCAATGCCGCCAAACGAGGTTATACGAAATGATTTCATCCGAGAAACTGATCTGGTCCTTGGGTGAGGGAAATTTGTGATAAGTCAGCAGCCATAAGACATTTAGTTGAAACAAGGAGGAACATGCTGCAACGAAGCAATATGTGACCATCTAAGTAAGCATTTAAACACTTCTTTGCAGACAGACCACATACTAAACATAATGACATCGCGGATACAGAAAGCTCGCCCGTGACTAGTAACGAACGTTGGCAGCAAGACCGCCTGTTCTCAAGTGGTCCACAAGACCGACCAACTCAAGCAAAGCTCTTAAAATGAACTTGAAATTGGAAATGGAACCACCAGTAGGTATATACAGTGTTCCACTTCAATAACCACTCTCTTAGATTTGCAGATTTGCCAAAAAGAACGTATTCAAATGATTGCGCGCATAGCAAATCTGATTATGAAAGTGTTCAAAAGAAAGCAAGAGTATTTGCACACTCAACCGCATTGAGGGACACACACATCATCTTAATTTAAGCGCATGCCGTCGGATATCTACCACTCATCGCGGCTGACCCAATTCGCGAAAGATTCCCGGCCGATGATTGGCTTCAGATGGGGTCTCAATTCGGACGACATTAAAATGTTATCTCAGCAACGATCGTAAACACGTCTTGAACGACCCAATTCTTGTCTGTTTCCCCTTGTATCTTGATCTCTTCTTTCTCTCTGGCCAACACCAACGTGTCTTTATTACTTCAGAAATGTGAGCAAAATGAACTTGGATACTTCAGCCACGCCGTGTATGATTCCCCTCAAGCGGATGACTGGAGTCTGTTCTTAGAACACGATTCGTAGACGGTTTCCTTTTTTATACTCTGCCGGAGGAGAACTTTGAGTTTTATTGCCCGCCTTATGTCGCTGCCGCAGCAGGAGTAGTGACATATCCTGATGTCACAATAAAACTCAACCCAGGCACGGATAGCCCCGATCCATGCGACCAACCGAAGCAGACAACGAAAACAACGACTACAGCGATGACGATGACGACGACGACGACTGGAGGTGCACCTGTCTCGTTGTGGGGCTATTTCATTTCAACTGTCTCCGAGCAAATCTCGACTTACTCCGCCCGAGCTCATGCAAGCGAAATGGAATTCCAGGAGAGTTCGAGCATCGGGGGCGGTGATTGCATAAGTATCTCCTCCTCTCACTCGTAGCTGCGGGGATGCATGCTGCATGCTGCCGACGCACACCCGCTGCTCGCACGGGTCGTGTCTGGGTGGCTTCCTCTAGACAAAATAAGGAAGCACACAGATGACACAAAACCAAAGCTGACTCGAGGCATTTTAATTAAAAGCTACCACCACCAGGACGACTCTCTTTGCCATTTTTCAAGTCAAAATCCCTCTAGGATCGAAGTTTGTGTTGTTTTTTTCTCCCGCAGTCCCTGTGGCCTTATCCCACATGACACAGAGAGAGCGAGAGAGAAAGTATGTATATCAAACTAAGGATGTGCAGATAGACTTACCACAGTAATTGGATAGAATGGATTTATTATGGTGAACAGCAGTATATGATTTGGCCTTGTGGTTTCGGGCCTCTTTCTTCGTAGGTCATCGTTGGACTTGTTCAAAACGTTCTGTTGCTGTTGGCTCTGTTGCTGCTGTTGTGCCTGAGAAGAGACGATAAATGAAAAGGAAATTAATAATTTTAGGTGATAGGACATTTGTCATGAGTCATCGGGTAATTAAAGGGAAGGAAGGATGTACCAGAAGTGGAATAGACGGAATGCGACCACACAGAGACTGACTGAAACCGAATAAGTAGTGGGTGATGAAATCGAACTTGAGAGTGGACAATAATTGGTCGTTTCTTTTCGGAATTTGGAAAGGACTTGGCACCGTACAATGTTTAAAAGTCAACTGAGAAGATACCTGATTATAACTGACTTAACTGAAAACTATAGTGTCCATGGGCGAGTAAAGCCATAAAGACACCTATATTCGCACGACTAAGTAAATTTTGAAGACTGGTGGTAATATAGATGTGGATACCTACGGCTTGAAAGGTGATTAGTGGTGTCTACCTCCTCAGTAGGAGTCATTGCATGGGACACCATACATGAATGCCAATTGCGCAGTGTCCGGTTATGAGACGACGAAGAGCTTCCTGTATAATGATCTGCTAAGTGCTTAGCCTAAGCAGACTGAGTGGTCGTTTAGCATTAAGTGATGGCCACATTTCATTTCGTGGTGGTGCCTTCTAATCATTTTTTTGGTGGGTGGGTTTGACTATGGTCATCGGCATGGAAAGTAGAGCTCCTCCTAGTAATGAGGAGGTCCTAATGCTAGGTATGTCGCATCACAATGTCCCGGCACCCATATGTACACATATTGAAATGCTCAACTACCTCGCTACAAGACCATGCAATTAAGGAATGTTTTTGAATTCAACATGGCATTTTCCAAGGACTTAATTGCGGTCCGAATGTCCGAACAATATATCTTGTAGGGGAAACAACGGATAATTTCGAAAACATTGCTGAACATGGACATGACACAGGACATGTCCTCCAAAAAGAGGAAGCATGGCAACACTAGCTTCAAGAAGATAGCAATATTCCTCTTCCTACCCAATTGAGCTGTATTGTTCAGGCAAGTTCTTGGCCAGTTTTAGCTATAAAGCCAGATTATAAGTGTAGGCTGTACGATGGAATACCATTGATTATGAAGAAGTAGATGGATAAGTCAAGCGGAAGCCAACATTCAACACATTTATGAAATCTTTTAAAAGAAAGGGCTACAATTTCGCTGTTCACGTTGCACCCATCCTGCGTCTCTTCTCAATCCGAAGACCACCTCCAAGGTCATATTCATGCACACCAAAGTCTTATAGAGGAGCCTGAAATCCCACTCCCAGACGAATGCCTGTTCGTTATCTAATTCATTTCTTTGCCATTTCGAAAGCAGTTTCTTTCGAATTAACTCGGATAGTACTGCTCCTACCGTCTTTTAACTCCAGTTACGTGCTTGCGCCTACACAAATTCCCTGTCGAGCTTTGAAAATATGGTTTCCGCTCCGAAGCCCATGAATTACCGACCCACCCCCTTGATTACGCAACAATCCCACGGGAGAACCTGCTTCTTCTGTGCCCGTAATTGACCCACTTACCCCGGATATAATTCAAATAACCCCCCATAACTCACAGATATCCCACCCCCGAATAAATGTCACAAAAACACCACTCGGGTACGGCGGAATCCCACGGGTGTGACTGCTCCGAGTGGAGGCACTCAAGTAATCCCTCTTAATGTGAAATAATTGTTAATTGCTGGACCGGGCCACGTAACTCTTTCACTGCCGCCGCCGACTGCCACAACCACACACTTCATCATCTCTGCTAGCGCTGCCGAGCTGGACGGGGGAGCTGGTCTCGTCGCTATCTTTGGCTTTATTACGCACTTAGGCGAAACAATTTATGGTGACACCTTTTAAAATTGCCTCAACCTTGCCACAACTCAGCCGCAGAGTCTGCAACTTCGAGACGATTTCTCTTCACTCCACCTTCTCACCCGCACAGTCGTCTGGCAGAAAAGCGCGCGAGTGCCATTTGTCGGATAATTTTTGACTTGAAGAGAGGCTCTTCCCCCTTCACAATCGACCACCTTGTGGCCTTGGACAATTATTAAGCCGAGAAAACACTGGCTTGTCATGTAATTTAGTTGATTCCCGACAGTATTCGAGAAACTGATGCCTCAACCAAACCACCGAAGGCCAAGTGGTCGATGGGTCTACCTAATTCACCATGATTAGCTTTGGGGACACACCGCACCCACACAAGGCACAGCCCTCCCCCGGGCTTTCTACTGACCATGCAAATTCGAATTTAATTGCGGGGCACGTTGGACAGAACATGGGAGAGATTTAATTATTCCTGTGGGTACCTGCGGTCCACTTACTTTGGTCGATTATCAGATTAGAGGTGACTTTTGGGGAGGGAAAGTGTTGTGCATGGAAGAAAGTTCCTCTTGCTCTCCCTGTCACTGTGTTGATATGGCAGGAAATGCTTGAGTGTGGTCATTGTCAATGATTTCAGAGGCTGAGGAAGCGGTTCACCATTCGCATCTGATGGAACCAAATTGCGCAATTTCTAAACGTTCTCTCCTTTGCGGCTAGATGAGGATATATGGCTATTGAGCTCAAATTTTGTACTGTTGGGACCAAATCAGGCAAAAAAAGGTACGGACCCGAATCAGGCGGAGATCGAATTCAGACGAAAACTAAAATATGACAAAGCCAAAATCAGGACAGAGATCAGAAAGTGAGGCAGATGACGAATTTAAAGGGAGACCAAAAAAGACTGACGCCAAAATCCAGCAGATGCCATAATCTAGAATCAGACTGAGACCAAAATCTGTAGGGTGCTGAAAACAGGCAGAGACGAAAATCACACAGAAGTCAAAGTAACATCAGGCAGTAGCATAAAGCAGACTGTGATCAAAATCAAGCATACATCGAAATCCGTTCTCCCCAAAGATACCAGAATTAACGAATTTCAAAGGCCTCTCGTGACCATTTTGTGCATTCCAAAAAAGTCTTGACTTGATGCCAGGAATTGAGGAACAGGCACACAATGGCGCACCGAAGAACAAGTGCCGCAGCGCATATTGTTGCCATTTCGGAACTCATTAAGGGCCCCGTCCCACTGTCACTGCTAATTAATCACGCTGTACTAGAATCTCAGCAATGTCAGGACACCAGTTGCCAACAATAGGCACTGGCGCCCTCCGGTCCCTCGAGCCCGAGTGTATTCAATCAAAATTCTTCAAAAATGTTTCCTTGGTCACCTTGTTCCGTCGCTCATCTCTCAACGTTCGGCACTCTCGTCTGACTGTCGAAATAATTGGACTCTCCTCGGTGACAGCTCAATTTCTTTGCTGTGCCCGCCGCCGTACAGCCCGCTGTGCTAGCGCCGCTGCCGTGTGTGCTGCCTCCTGTTTCCCCACCCCTCACCAACACCACTATCCACTAGACTGAAAAGTGACAAATGATCCGAGAAAGTGTCACGCAATGGCGGCACAGTGTCCACACACAAAGACGAACTGCTTGCAGCTTATTTATCACTCGGCGCACAACCCGAGCGCTAATCTTCTGAATGGAACACAAAATTATGCGATAATTAATACATTAAGATGGCTAATGAAGTGCATGCACACTAGGCCGTTTCTCCCGGACCTAGCCAAGGGGAAATTAATTGCATCCCCAACGAGAGTTCCAAATACCGCAGTCGAGGTTTGTGTGGCTTAGAATTTTCCAAATATAAACAAACCCGTGGTGATAATAAGCAGGTGGGGGGAAAAAGGGATCGAATAATTAAAAAGAACACTGCTCCCCCATCCCCCAAGAGGAACATTATTTTTTGTCCATCCCAAGCCCAGTGGCTAGACATTCTCGAGGGGGATTGTCGCTCTCAATCCGCGAGGTCCTGTGCTCAACATGGATTGTAATTAAAATTGCTTTTGTTCTTATCCCCCTGGGGTACACAGGCGACAGAATCGTGAGGGGAATGTAAATATTGCACACTTTTGGCCGGCAAATGATGAATGTCCCCATTGGGCAAGAGTTGTGCTAGTGATGCACTGCCGCTGTTGTTGATGGTGGTGGGGTTGCTTGTTTGCAAGTTGCTCTTGTGACATCGATGATGGACGCATTGAAGGGGTAATTAGCTTGAGAACATAATTATAAAAAATAAAATGTCACTCGCTGAGTACGCTTTGCGAAGGTCGTGAGTGGGGGCGGAGAATGGAGACGAGTGAGTCATTTGTGTCACTGTCAAGAGGGTAGCATAACATGATTAAGTTGAGGCGTTATCTGGGGCAGATTTAGATGAGAGATATGAACCGACAAGGGCAACTTAATTCGCAGAACGATCTGAAATGGTGTGGTGGAGGTTTAATTTTGAAACCAAAATTACATGTTTCAGCTTTTTTCTCAAAATGTATTCACATTAATTGTAAATACAACTCCTTGTCATTTTCTTGAAAACAAAAATTTGACATTTAGTTCACTTTCAATGAAATTGTTCTCAAATTGCGTACATTCTTTGAATTTCTCCCAGCACTTAAGGAGAAAATGTTTTTTTTTTTTCCACTATACGAGCTACAACCTTTAAGATGTCATCTCATCAACTTGACGGAATATCCACTGAAGCGTTGGGAAAAGATCAAAATAAGAGACACTTACGACACAGTACAAAAATAAACAGTGAATCAGCATCGAAACAACACGAACTATTTCCTTCGCAAAGACAGCTTGCACAGCATTGACGTTCATTTTAATCAGCTCGTATTTCAATTGAATGATAACAGCTACGACGGATCTCAGGACGTGTCCTCATGAAGACATATCAAGTTGGTTTAGGTTCTATTGACAGACTCGATGTCACAGCAATCAATCGTATTAAACGTTGTGCCGCCTTCGAACAAGTGGACGTAGCTGGAGTTTTGTGACAACTTTAAACGCAGGACGTTAGATTCGTAAGAGATTTTAACAGAAAATATAGCGCAGTTCCGGACCCACGGCCAGATTACCCATTGGGCTCTGAAAACACTCAAGCTGTAGACGGTCTGGCCAATCACCTCATCGCAGAATCGAAGCTAGTACCGACGTCGTGGGAGTTTATGATGACTTGAGTGCATGTAATCTAGTTCCGATGTGCCTAGCGGATGGTCACGACATTAGCCCGTGCAACGTGTACACGTTTAAAAAGACTATCCAAGGAAATGTACATTTGCAAATGCCTTAAAGAAAGGATGTGATAAACATGACTCCGGTTACCAGTGAACCATGACAAACATGACTCCGATGACCACATGTGAGGAAGGGGACACAATCACATGCGCTCAGAAACTTTGGTTCAGACCATATGCCCATACACATGTTAAATCATGCGACATACCCAGACCAATTAAGTAAACCACCAAGACATTCAGGCAGACCCAACGTTCAACTTCTTAGAAGTCTCGTCAAGCTACACAACTTTCGTGGAAAGACGCCGCAAAATTCAGCTGATGTTGAGCTGAGTTCCAAAAATGTCATGGCATGCAACGACATCCAACCAGTGGTTCATCCTCGATGCAAGAATGAAGCTAATAAAGATATGGACACTGTCAATTATCCAATCCAATCCAATCATCGCATAGAAGACTATCAATGTTGAAGAGCAAGGTCTGATAAAAGACGAAAATATTGTACCACCCGTCATTCACATGGCAACATCAACAAAGCTTCTTGTCTAAAAATTTCATCATCATTCATCATCTTCTGCCACGCATGCTCCACTGAAAGAGTCTTGGTTGTAAGCCTCGCACGAAAGATCCTCCGCCATCGACTCTAACTCAACACGAGTTATGCCCAGCCGGAACTTAGTCCAACCAGCTTGACCAATCCCCAACAGGAAAGCTCAGCATTATTCCTTCCACCACACGTGAAAAGGACCCCCACGTACTTGAACTTCTCCACCTGCTTCAATGGGACTCCACTAACATGTAGAGTGCATTGAACAGGCGTTCTGGAGATGACCATAACCTCAGCAGATGTTATATTTACGAACTTTGCTAAAGCCTTTGGCAGGGTAAACCATAGGATACTGCTGCATAAGCTATCCTGTATTGGTTTACATTCGAACTTTCTGGGGTGGATCAAATCTTATTGATGTGTAAACATCTTATCGCTCGCCCCTGACACACGAGGGATTTGAAACTAAATGGGACGGAAGTCGTTACCGGAAATGACATCAAAATATAGTTGCGCGCTCAGCCGACCGTTTGCCATGAGTGAGAATAGCCCTGTTACCGATGGTGGAAGTGTTAAAACATTTTAATAATTATATCCAATGCAAGCAGTAGAACGACGTCTGTTTTATGTTTGAGTAGTAATTAGCATTATTTTAAAATGTGCATGATTATTGTTAAGTGAAGTGTTATATTACCGTTGTATTAGAACTGGACAAACTAAATTGTTGTTTGGTAGAATGGAGTGGTTTATGGTAAGTACTCGTTATTTTCCTTCACCAGCACATTTAACCTAAAAATCTACATTGCAAAGTGAATAGTTTCTGCACGTCAATTGGTCAAAATTTACCAAATTCTCTGAGGTGACCTCGGGAACATCCTTTTCACCGTTACAAAGTTTTTCATTTCTTCATAATAATTTTAATAAACCAATAAATTTACAAGAAGTTTGCTAATATTATCCATTCTCAAACTGATTTAGAAAAGATCAAAAACTTATTTAATAAAGGGTGGGCCGATGTTGAATGTGAAGCACACCTAAACGTCAAGTTTCTTCTGCATTTCATTTGACATTTCTCAATTTCAGACTAACTCAATTTGAACCATGGAAAGATACACAATCGAGCATTTAAGTTATTCAGGCTTATTATGAAAATGGGCGTTCGAATCAAAATGCATATCGTGCACTTCGTGATTTCTTCGGTCAATTTAATCGTCCAAATGTGCGTACAATCGGAAAAATCGTGCAAACATCTGAGCAAACCGGGTCTGTAGGAGATGTGAAAACACCAGTGCATGCTCGTACAGCTCGTACTGCAGAAAATATTGCTGCTGTTCGCGATAGTGTGGCTGAAGAGCCGTCCACCTCAACTCGTCGTAGTGCCCAACAATTGCACCTCTCACGCTTGTCGTTGATGAACATTATGCATAAAGACTTGCATTTACACACTTACGCAGGTGCAATTGACTCACGAACTAAAGCCTCTTGACCATTTCAAGCGTCGTCAATGGTCAGAATGGTGGCAAGAAATGGCAACAGTGGATGATCAATTTTCGAAGAAAATCATCTTCAGGATCAGATGAGGCACATTTGCACCTCAGTGGATTCGTCAATAAGCAGAATTGCCGCATTTGGGCGAATGATAATCCAAGAGTGATTGTCGAAAAACCAATGCACCCACAAAGAGTGACTGTTTGGTGCGGTTTATGGGCTGGTGGCGTCATTGGACCGTACTTTTTCAAAGATGATGCGAATCGTAACGTAACTGTGAATGGTGAGCGCTACCGTGAGATGATATCCAACTTTTTTTTTGTCCAAAATGCAAGAGGTTGACTTGCATGACATGTGGTTTCAACAAGACGGTGCCACATGCCACACAGCACGCGCAACAATGGACTTACTGAGAGGCGAGTTCGGTGAACATTTTAATTCACGCTCGGGACCGGTCAATTGGCCGCCTAGATCGTGCGATTTAACGCCTTTAGACTATTGTTTGTGGGGCTGCGTTAAAGCTCATGTCTATACAGACAAGCCCGCTTGGAAGACAACATTGAAGCATTTATTCGTGAGATACCGGCCGAAATGTTGGAAAGAGTATGCCAAAATTGGACTAAGCGGATGGACCATTTGAGGCGCAGTCAAGGTCAACATTTGCATGAAATAATCTTCAAACATTACATTATATGGACCGTACTATCGATCAAATAAAGATTTCATGCATTTTTCTGAATTTTATGCGCTTTTTTCTTTTTTTTTAAACTTTCCTATAGCTTTTAAAAAATCACCCTTTAGAACATCAGGAATCTCAAAATGAAATAATTTCCGATGAATAATTTCCCTATGAATGTGAATTAGAAGCTTTAAGGGATTTTACAATTTTTTGAATTTCAAAGTAAGTTCCTGAAAGGAAAAACTTTCTGGCTGAAGGTTCGATTCCAGTATTGGATTCTCTCTAAAAATACGGACAATTGCCATTAGAATTAACGTGAAGAGAACCAATATTTGAAAAGAATCAAATGAATTGGCAACTTCCAATGGATCAGAAAACTCAAGGTCATCACTCAGCAACACAATATCGGCGCACGATTTATTCGTATTAAGTATTTCGTGGACAATCTGTCATGCTCTTTTATAATACCTGCCATGATCTTTTAAATAATTATTTTTATCTCTTGCCACCGGGAAGCAGTGCCGACTGCGAAAAGAAACGTTCCATGCCCGTTCCGTCGTCGGAACTCTTTAGCACAATTCTAGTACTAATCAGAGCCAATGAAGGACTCTAGTACAACCGCTGTTCAACAACGCCACAGTTGAGTTTCTTTTGTCAAAAACGTGTACCATTTAAGCATATATTGGTTTAAAGCGAGTGCGGTTAGTTTCTAATGGAAACCTGTTAAAAAATACATCAAAACTTCGAGCAAATGTATGCCTTTTGCGACAGAGTTTGACAGGTTTCACATGAATAGAGTTTGACATATAAGCGAGCACATTGAACAAGCTACGCTGTATCGTATGTGTCTTCTCATGTGGCGACCAAAGTTCAGGTCCATCCCACGAGGGGATCACCATAACCCATGCGAGAGAGTCTTACTATATATTTAAATTCGTAGCCTTAACCAAGTAGATGGGCGACAATTAGTTGAAGATGATGGTTGAGGGCCATTAGCCACTGATCTCCTAACTCAAGAAGAGCGTCTAAAAGCCCAATTGGCCTCAAGGGCCGATCAATATGAAGACAACGATGACAAATGACAAGTGGATTATTTAGTAAGCTACTTGGCATGTCAGCCGACTAATTGAGAATAGCTCTGCTTGAAGAAACCGGTTAGCTGATGTAACAAATGAAAATGAGAGCCTTATTCCAGACTAACTGACAAACAGTTCAATGTCACATTGTCACAACAGAAGAGGAAAACGGAAGTCGCCTGGTCCGGGTCGCCACACCAAAAGAGAAAGACGTGAAAATTACTCACATTTACGACTGTCATCACAGTCCCATCGGGCTGCTGTCTACACAGTTCCATCTTCCACTGAGGAGATCCAGGCAAATGGAGAATCCGGTTGGACAAGGAGGAATGATTCTTTATTTCCTCGTCGGCGGTTTCCTGTTGCTCTTCTCCGATTCCGGAGATGCCTGCCTACCAGCCTGAGCTTACACAATCGTATCCGCAAATTACCCCGAAAAGAGAAATGAAATGCAAATCAGCAGAAAGTAAACAAGGCACAACCGCGGAAAAGAAACAAACGAACGAACGTAAACCTGTTGAGAGAGTTCAAATGTAAATATTCGTTCGTTCATCTCGCGTCTGTCGTCACCTCCGCCTACACGTCATTGCGAATTATACACACCCCCACCGCCCCTTCGCACGGTCCAATAATAGAAATATGAAAAGTAATTAAATGATCTTCGGGATGGAAGCGACGCGGAGAAAGTGATACGTCACTTCAGCGCGGAGTAACAATGGGAAGCCCCCTCCACCCATCTCTCGGGGGAACACATCGGCAGCAGATATCACACAAAATCATGAATGAAGAACGCAAGCTGAGGAAAGTAAGTATCTCAACTCAACGACGACATGGATTGAAGCTGTGATCCAGATGGACGATGAGGAGGTTTTCGAAGGGGACTAGGGGAATAGCTGCTATTAATTAGCACGCTGACAGGGTGAAGAGCGTGTGTGGAGAGCGGCGGCGGCCACACAAGGTCGGGCAGCTCGCAAACGCAAAGGCAATTAATTATTGGCACTATGGCTGACTGGTTGGCGAGCTGTTTGTTTGGTTGGTAGGTTAGTTCGCTGGTTGGTTGGCGTGTCAGTTGGTTCACATCTCACCATCTGTGTGATTGTGTGTATTCCGTGGCACTGACAGTTGCATGAGCTAGTTGAGGCTAGTCTGAAACACCAAAAGATGCTCTTCGCGGGTCTCTGTGATTAATTTCAGGAGTTTTCCGCACTTGTGGCGTGCTCTATGCTCCGGCAATTGCCAAAAGAAAAGTCTTCGGCATTCCTCGGGTCTGCTGGTACAAAGAAAGAAGAGCTGAGTGTGTTTAAACTTGCTTCGGAGAACTGTTTCAAGGCGAGCGAGTGACATGACAGGAGATTAATTAGGTTTTCGGGGTTAACTGGAATGTGGTTAATCGTTTTGGGGGCGGGGAAAAGAGAGAAACTAATTTCGATGGGATTTAAGTCGCACCAGCAGCGAAGTGGGAAATGACCGGCAGCCTATTTTGAGGTGACCCCCGACTGAAGTGAGACGTGACCAGTCATCGACCTCTGGTGGCGTCTGTTTCCTGTAGATCATCTTTAAGCATAAACTAAACTAACAAAGGGATTTCGACTGAACACTGAAGCTGAAGCTCTGGGCTCTAGAGATTTTCAAGCCATTGGACGTGGTGGTATAAGAAGAGCCTCCTCTGCAGATTATGATTATTAGGAGATTATTAGCTCGACTTGTACGATTCAACAAGTACTTCCCTAACCTAAAGACTGAATCTCCTAAGAGAGTTAAGGATGCAACGAGTTTTCCTTAGCATGTCGACCCGATGGTTCTAAGTTCACCTTGCAATCTCCAACTGGAGACCAAGAAACAAGTTCCCTCAAAATCAGTATCTAAACTGGCGACTGTTTCTCATAAGACAAGGAATCTCCGAGACGGCCTTACGCTTTTTGGACTTAATCTTGGAGCTTTCTGAGTAGCATTGCACTACATTAGCATAGGTCTCCATCCAATTGAAGTCCCTAGACTTAATAGTCGAGAGATAAGAGTCACAAGTTACTCCGAAGGTTCAGCAGTATAGACATGAAAGCGGTGGGGAAGATTCGCTGTAAGCAGTCTCGATACTTTAACAGCAAGCTCTCGTAGCACGTTGGGCTTGGTTGTCCTAAGATTGACTTTTTTGAGACTTCAGAGTCTGGATTGTGTCTTTCTTCGACCCACTTCAGGTCAGATCTGTGTTTAAAACTGACATCTAGAATATTTTGAACTAGACGGCGGAAACAATCTGAGGTCCTTAAGGGCAAGCACTTATCTGTGTATTCTGCGATTGCAAGATACCTAATGACGCAATGATCTCTTGGGGCAACAGTTGGAAGTAGAGCTCTTCGTACAAGCATACTCGGAGACTTATCCGGGTACAAACATTTCCGGGTATTACGCGGGTACCAACATTCCCAGATATTAATCGGTTCTCCGGGTATTACTCGGGTACCCAGATTCCCGTGTATAACGCCGGTACCCACACTCCCGGGTATTACGCGGGTACCCACATTCCCGGGAATTACGTAGGAACCCACATTTCCGGGTATTACTCGGGTAAACACATTACCGGGTATTACGCGGGTACCCACATTCCCTGGGATTACGGGGATACCCACATTCCCGGGTATTACGCGGGTACCCAGATCCCCGGGTATTACGAGGGTACCCACATTCCCGGGCATTACGCGGGTACCCAGATTTCCGGGTATTACACGGGTACCCACTTTCCCGGGTGTTATGGGGGTACGCGTATGGTTTGTGATGAATGAGAGTGTACTTTGCCAACTTGTGTACTACCCGCATTAACCGAGTACCCGGGTACTCGGGTAATTATCAAAACGGGTATTACCCGGGTAAGGTCAAAATATTTAACAAGGTTTCGTTTACGAGCTAATGCCCTGTTAGAAGGTAATCTAGAATAGGAGGCAAGAGACAACCAAATAACATTTTGTAGACAAACTGAGTGCTGAGCTGTCAATGAGGCTTTTGCTAGCATTGAAGCGGAAGCGGCTAAAATGGGTTTGGCAGTTAACCAGGGCAAAACAAAGTACATGCTGTCATCACGAAAGGACGCACAACATCGACGCCTCGGACAGAGCGTCATAATGGGCAGCAGAAACTTTGAGGTAGTCAAGGACTTCGTCTACCTTGGCTCTGCAGTAAACAGGGACAATAACACCAGTACCGAGATCAAGCGCAGAATTACTCTTGCCAATCGCTGTTTCTTTGGGCTCAAGAGGCAATTGAGTAACAGAGCCATCTCTCGAAACACCAAGTTGACATTATATAACACCCTAATCATCCCCGTCCTGCTCTATGGCGCAGATACATGGACGCTATTGAAAGCGGATGAAGAAGCTCTTGGTCGTTTTGAGAGAAAAGTTCTGCGTGCGATCTTTGGTCCTGTTTGTATTGATGGCGTCTGGAGAAGGAGATTCAACCACGAACTGTACGGGCTGTACAGCGGCATGCACCTAGTTAAGCGTCTTCGGATCCAACGCTTAAGATGGCTAGGTCACGTAGAGCGGACTGACACCACAGCTCCGGCCCGAAGAGTCTTCGATTCCGAGCCTTTGGGACAACGCATAAGAGGTCGTCCTAGATCAAGATGGCGCACACAAGTGGAGAAGGACCTCAACCAACTTGGTGTGCACAACTGGAGGCAGCTGGCGAAAGATCGTGCTGGCTGGAAAGGCTTGTTGGTTGAGGCCCAGGTCCACCCCGGACTGTAGCGCCAAACAAAGAAGAAGAAGAAGACAAACTGAGTGCTCTTTGGCAAGTAGTGTAAAGCTGCTTGATATCCCGCTGGGGCAAGCGTAATATATGACTAGGATTCGGATAAGACATCAAGCAAGGCACTCTACGAAGCATTAATTCAATAGTTGACGATCTGGAAGTAAACAAGCTGTTCTGGTTGACAATGGACCAATTTGACCATTTCTACCTTTTTAAAGGGAAAGTTGCCATATGTCAAATCTATAGAAAATACCGTCGGTCAAAAATGTATGAAAACGAATAAACAGGGTGAAGTTTCAGTGTGGAGGCCATGAAGTTGTGGGTTGGTGCGTCGACCCTTACGCACTTTGAGCCTACATCGCCCACGTTCGATTCCCGGTAAGAGCACATTCACGACGCCACCTCTTTCGAGTCTCTGACAATGGTCAAAAAGCAAGTATAACTATAAAAACGTTCTCAATTTGGCCGTTTGGAGTCGGCCACGACCTGCAGATCCATTCCAGTCGTGAAAGAACTGTACCACCAGTGATTGCTGGGAAGCCACGCCCACTAAACGTGGTCTTATTAATCAACGATGTTGGCACAGAGATGTCCACCACCACTTGTCCACTTTCTTTGATGCTATACCTGTAGAGGCTCCGCCATAGTCCGGCACTGCAAAAGGCCGTCAATTTTGCTGAGTCTTCCAAACACATCCAGTCCAACTCTCTATCGCACCACCAACATCATAAGTCCTAACCCTAGCCCCACCGGTTTCAGTGCGGGACGGGAAAATCTCTTACATTCACAAAACCAACAAAAAAAATATCCGGTAACCTACATACTCAAGATTGACAGCAGAATTAATTTTCTTACTTGGCCACCGTGTCAAATGTGCTCTCCTTCCCCACACACCGTCTGTGCACTCTCTTTCTGAACTTTCTGAACACGTTCCTCTGTTTTTTGCTTTTAATTACTCTCGGTTTTGTTTTCTATCTCTAGAGGCGAGTGAATGACACAAAACGATTCGTAAGATACTTCCTGCTCCCATAAACAAAACAAACAGAAATCACTCGGAACACACGTAAGTCAGGCAACCGGGAGATGTACGACAACGCTCCTCTCGTTCATTCCGCTTATGACTTGACTTAGCACCTTATTTTAAAAATAACTTAAAACGACGAAAAGAGAGAATGAACAGCAATCGAGGGCAGGGAGCAGATGGAGATGGAGAACGAGAAGAAAAAAATGCGTTCTTATTCTACGTCTAATTACTTTCGAAGTAGTTTCGGCGGGAGATTTTTTTTTTTTGCTCCAAAAAGCGAATCCCCATCACACGCCTTTGATATGGCGGACGAGTTCGGCTTGATGTTTGTTTGACGGCGGCGGCGCCAGCCCAGGAGGAGTAAACCTGAGATAAGGCTGCTTCTTGTGCAGTGGGTTAATAATGACGGCAAGATGATGAAAGTGGGCTGATGCAATCGAAAAACAGGAAAACCCACAACCATGTCACTGCGTCTGCTTGAGAGCCTGAATCATGCCAACAGCCAACAGAGGGAAGATGTGCAGAAGACGCATCAGAAGTCACTTAATCCATGGCAATGTGGAGGCTTGAAGGCTATGTCAAAGTGAATCCAGGAAATTAATTCGCTGACAGTCGGCAATCGAATTTTGGTACATACTCATTAGCATTTCCCCGAGGGAGAAGGTGACACCAAGACACATCAATGATCAAGAGCTGAAACAAAATGAATGTTGTCACGTCATTGATGTCAATGAGAAGAGTATTCTAAGCCAGAGGATCCCAGCCGATCGGGATGTATTTCGCAAATAAAGTCATGCAGCATGACAAGTTATGCAGACGAAAACAAGACTTGAGGGAATCAAAGTACTGGACTGTAACACGTTACAGCTTACGCCGGCAAAATGTTACAACTTGCCCCGCCATGGAATTGTACATACACAACAAAATTCACAAAAAACGCTGGTCACACAAGAAGCACAGCCGAATGATAAGATATAACAATAAGCACTGTTTCTCTTTCGTGTGGAGAGGGAGACCAAAAATATAAAAAACAAAAAAACTGGCTTTTTTGAAAACCCATCGCAGATCTATTCCCCCTCGGCAACGAGCAATTGAAGCAGACAGCACGAAAACTATGGAAAATGTAAGCTCGTTAAAGTCAAGGGTGGAGATAAAATCCGACTTGACCTTTTACATCATCAAAGTCTTAAGGAAGCCAGAGCCGAACTCTGCCGGGCATTTAAGTCGGTTTGGCATACTCATATTTTGAGCGGGTACAAATTGAAATTGTAAAGCACTTTCGAGAGAAGGTGAGCAAGGTTTCAAGGGCTTTATGATAATTCCAATCGAAATAAATCTGAAAATTTAAGAGCTATGCAGGCATTGTGAACGCCTAGACAGAGCTGAAGGCTCTGTACTGCTCCAGATATATACTGTATATTCTGTGACGACCTTAACATGCCCAGCTTTAGGAGCAGCTCAAATCCAAGCCTTTAATATTCATGTTACAGGCTAGACTAGGGTGTGATCAGCATGATCATTCGAAGAAAGCAGTCCGCTGGGGAGGAACAACACTTGCTGATTGACTAGTTCCCACATTACTATCCACGCTGAAATTTCTGAAAATCAAGCTAAGTAAGTGGAACGAATGACGTCCATTTTGTTCGTAAGATATACCATACTATGCCCTCCAAGACTTCTCTTAATTGCCGCGAGATAGCCGAGTATTTTAACATCCATCTTATGTGGATGCCGGAACACTGTGACAATTCCCAAATTCTGTACTCTTTCCGGTTGGAGACTCACCTCCACGCCTATCGCTACTATAAACATCTGCGAAGGCTTGAAACAACCTTGCTCAAACAAACCGCGGATGGACATCAGTCACAGGATGTCTCATTACCAAACAACTCTGGCCTATGATCGATCCCAAAGGGTGGCTTAACACGATGGGTAAAATAGTGGAGAGGTGACAATCGACGAAGCCGGAGGGCTTTCAAACCAGCAATGTGGTTTTAGGAAGGCTCGCTTTACAGTTGATGCTATTCGGAAGGTAACTACAACCCTAGAAGAAACTATTCGTGGGAGAAGATGGAGAGGAAGGGCAAACAAATATGGTCCATTAACATTGGACGTTAAGAACGCATTCAACTCTGCAAACTGTGGTGCAGTCTCTTAGGTCAATGATGGTGCCATAGTTTTTGGTTAAAATTATTTTAGGTTACTTCGATCAACGGTTCTTGCTCTATGATACCGACGAACGTGCAAGGCGGTACCACATAACTGACGGAGTACCACAAGGGTCTGTACTAGGACCCCTCTTATGGAACATTGAGTACGACAGGACTTGAAATCCCGAAAGAAGCAAAAATCATAGGCTTTGCCGATGAAATTGCAGTCGTTGTTGCGGCGAAACATCTGAAAGAGATAGAGGGCAGAGCAGAAAACGGAAGCAGTCGCAAGAAAAAAGATTCAATCACCATCAGCGTAGGTGATCATGATACCTAGGAGTAATGATTGAAGCTAGGCGTTCGAACAAGGAACACCTGGAAAGAACGTGCAACAAAGCCGAAAAAGTGAGCACTGCCTAATCCAGAATAATGACGAACAAAGGAGGACAACCAGATCAAAGGAGACTAATTCGTATGTACACAGCACCAATATGGACTAGAGAGTTTGCTGTGCATACCGAACAGTGTCAGATGATGCTATATGTGTCATTGCGGGAATGCTACCAGCAGGCATCGTGGCCTGTGAGGTACGAAGGACTTACGAGGCCAAAATTCGGGACAACATGGCAGGAAACGTGGAACCAATCCTCAAAGGGAAGATGTACCTACAGACTTATACTCAATATCCATAAATAGATAGAACGCATTTATGGAGAAGTAGATTTCTACTTAAGACAGCTCTTAACCGGGCATGGCTGCTTTCGGGCGTACCTACACAGGTTTGGTCTGAAGAAATCTGTCCGGTCTGCTTAAACTGCGGAACGGACAGACAAGGTGTACAGCACGTATTTTTTAGTGCACACAATTCAGTGGAAACAATTGGAGAAACACCAATTCCTGAAAACAGCGTAAGCCATATGCTAACATCGAGCACAATATGAGATGCGTTGAAACAGGTGGCAGCAAAAATCCTGAAGGTTGGAAAGGACTAGTGAGAGCACTAGGGAAAACCAAACCCAGACGGCACCTTTTCTCCAGTAGATGTTGTACCCACTGTCGAAGGATCTTATGAAGAAAGAACGGCATACATTGCATACCTAACCTCGTGAGGAGAGTGGTTAAAGAGTGCAGAGTGAGGGTTAGTACGGAGGCGTATTCGTATCGAGGACTCGGGCGTGCGAATCGTTCATAGTGATAGCCCGGGCTATTATAATCTTTCGAAAATTGCCTCATCCTTGGACGTAACAAAAAAAAAACTATCATTTAGCTTGTTCAGATTAAGAAGGCCAAATTTCAGATCAATTTTTGCGGGTCCAACGTGCCACTGTGCCATCGGAACTCACGCCTCTAGACAAGGCCTTCCTTATAATCATTTCTGCACAAGCTGCATGAAGGAGGACTAGGAAGGAACCATTGAACACTTGCTATGCAGCCGAAGTGCTCTCTCATCACTTCTGGGGGCCCTCTTCTTTGACAATGTGACTGAACTGAGCAACATTAGAATCCGCATGCTTCTTCCCTTTATTAAAAGCACTAATTTGTTTCCGGAATAGGTACCCTTGGATCAGCGCGTTAACACAATGGGCCTAGGCTGTAGTCCTTCAGAGCAGCAGTCAACCTTACCTAATCTAACCTATTATGGCCCATTGAATGGACGGAAACAGACATTAAATGGTCGAACTTTCGTGGATTTGAATAGGTTCCAAACTCAGATGGAATCTGTGAACCATCTGGAAGAGGTCATTGCACTAAAATCATTTGAATCCTTTTTCGTAGAGGACAACCACAGCAATAAGCAATTTGGACGAGAGTCGCAACTGAGTGCACTCCGACTGCTTGAAGCTATTATGAGGGAAGGAAATTTACGCGCATTCACTGCGAATGCCAGAAATGGGAATATATTTAGAACAAATCCAGTTGCAGGAGGAGTGGTAGAAAAATAGTTCTTTTAAGTGTACCACCACCTTACCTGCGTACCTTGCCAGATACTTACAGGATCATTGCCTTTATCGGCGAAAACACGCATTGAGTCAAAGTTCATTAACATCGACCTGACATGCCGTCAACAAGTACCTACTGTTTTTCCTCGATTATTTACAACCGTCTCTCTGCCACAGAGATTCACGACTCTGCCCAATACCAAACATGTTCTCACCAAGTGCGAAATTGCCAGTTCCATCTGGCACCGCCACTGTCACCGGAAACAAAAAAGTCATTGCGGTGCGACAAGAGAGTCCACACTCTTATCTATTTGCTGTAGATACGAGTTTTCGTGTTCGTTTGAAAAACGTGACAGATCATGACCGACTGCGTGATGAATTGAGTCATAAAAGACTCATCGCGGTTGTTTTCTTTTTTACGGAGTTTAGAAGAGTTTAAACGCGAAATGCACAACGTGTTCAAATCGAATGTTAACTGGCAATGTGAAATGCACACATCAGTCGACTCCTACACAAGTTCGGAATAAGAAATGTCGAATATTCGAGTTTCATGTCGTAACGACTGATTTTTAATGAAACCTCTGAATTTAGGCGGCGGTATTTGAATAATTGTACGTTTGTAGACAACAATTTGTAGAAAATCAGTTGAGTTTATAACAATTCTGTTGGATCCATACATATTCATGTTCAAATAGGCACAAACCCGATAATTGCAACTACCCCTCTTACTCTAAGTGGCGATAATCGAGAATGCACTTTATTTATTTTCCTCCGGTTCTACATATTTTCAACGTCTCCTGTGTTCTTTTGGCGGCCGTGGCATACTGGGTTGCTGCGTCGACCCCCGTGCGTTGAGCCTTCGCAGCCCAGGTTTCACCCCTTTCGAGTCACTGACAATGCTCAGAGAGTATAACTGTCTACAAAAAGCTTCACAAATTGGCCGTTCGAAGTCGGCATGAAACTGTAGGTCCCTTTCGCTCTTGAGACAACAGTAGCACGCACAGAACGAGTGGTTGCTGAGGAGCTAGACCCAGCCCTGACTCTCTACGGGTTATAGCGCCAACCATATTATATCCTGTGTTCTATATTTTGATATATGTATTCTATGTTTTCTACGTTCACCGTTCGAATTGGAATCCAGGCGATGTTTACACCATCCTTCATCTCATGGCATATGAGAACCAACGTACATTATACCCCCACGACGGATACCGTAAAAACCCAGTCACCCTTGTTGTGCCATTCAAACACATGCCTCGTCGCACTCGCACGTCAGCTGTGAAGGGCCGTCCCTCTGAGTATCGTTGCGCTGTCTAACATCCAATCATGCCATTACCACCTACCATCGTACGCTTTCGGAAAGCGCGCTTATGGGCGACGTCGATATCAGTTACCATAGTATGACTCGGCAGGCTCGTGTAATTCAATCTTAATTGTGTATCTCACATTCAAATGAGTTCATTTATGGTGAATTCGCTTATCTAAATGCCATCTCATGCCCGCCGTCACCGCCATTCTCCGTTCACCGATGCGTCGTCGTCCGTCACAATAAGAGCCAAGTACACACACAGCATGTACGCAATAACCTCAAGTAACGTCTGCTTAACGCGAAAAGACAAATTAAATCGCTAATTATTTGCGGCGTTCCACCGCAAGGCAAAACAAAATAAAACAAGCAAATTAATGCAAGTACCAGCCGCATCGACCATGGACGCGTCTAAAAACAAACATGCGACTGTTTGGAGTATGCTTGGGCGAGCATGGGGATATCCCTGCAGTCTCTGGATGCGCTGCAGCCAAGCCAAGACTTATCCGTTTGTTGTCATTCGCAGATCGCCCAGCGCGCCTAACACATCCTGTGTGCGCCGCGATTCGTCGCCTAATGCCAAACGGTCAAATTTAATTGTGGCACATGCAATTGCCAAAAATACAGTCTGTAGGAAGCGCCTTCCCTCGAAGATACAACACACGTTCTGACGCAGAGAGAGAGAGAAAGGCGGCGAGAGGACGAGTTCAACGGCAGACATTCAGTGGATGGCGGGAAGGTTGCTCCGTCGATGCCGAAGGGAAAACGAAACCCAACGAGGGCGGCGGAGGACTGGGAAGCTATGCTCTCTTCGCGCCATTGTCGATAACAATAGAATGTAAATTGTTTTTTGGCAGTGAACACGAGGGATTGCTATTCTTCTGTTCGCCGCCAGCCACCCATTACCAGCCCTGTGTACCTGATGAGGGCCTGGGCTGCTGTGGTGACGGCGCACCCAACAAGATGAGCCTGTTTGCGCGAGTGTTTGTGTGTATGTGTTGGGAGAGAAAACATTGTTTTTTTTATCTTGCCACTGAATAAATGAGGTTTAAAGATGGAGATACGAAGATAATGGCACGCTGTTCGTGCGATTTTATGACGGAATTAGATCGTGAATTCGAGGAGCGAGAAAACAATTCCGTGCCATTGTATTGAATTCCCCCAGCGGGAGATTGGATGTGGGCTGTGAGGGGGATGACTGACTGGTGGCCGCCGCAAGAGATGGAGATCTTTGTTATGTAATTTTGGTATTAGCGACGTTAATTGAAAAATTAGGGAATGATGAAACGGTGCCGGTAGATATGAGACATTTGTTTTGCAATGTGTGTGCCATTAAGCCACGGGGCGGTTGGGAGGCATAGGCGATTGCATGTACTAAACGGGCGGGTTTTTACTTGATCGCAGGTGTTGCACATTGTGGCGATGTTGGAGTGAAGATAGCGATCGCTGGATGTAGTGTCATAGCGAGTTTCATGCCAACGCTCTACATTTCAGGCATAGGTAAGATAAGTTGTGCGTTCGCAGGTAAATCGCTGCGCGTTGTATGGGAGACTTTACTTAGTCGACAAATAGATTTTTGACACACATTTTCGAACGTTCTTGTGATAACTTTAAATGGTCCCAATAGAAGATTAAGACAACATGTCGATTGCTTGTGGTCATCACTGTTGCCGTTATTGAGCAATATGCTGCTTGAAGTTCCAGTCCTGATGACCGATTGAAGTCAAGTTTCCTAGCTTTTGTATGCAAAGAATGTATGCAAACACCAAACACAACATTATTTGGTTTGAAAAGGCATTACATGTTGCGTCTCTCTCTCATCGGGACTTGTGTAAAGAGAGAATAAATAATAAAGATTCATTCGATTGTGTGCAAGCAAAAGACCCGGTCGTGTTTTCATCCCTTCGATCTGCGCTGTTACACTTTCGATGTCGATTATCTGAAAAAAAGCAACTCGGTGGATACCACCGCTGCTCACAAGTTTTGTAACAATTCTATGTTTTTTCTATGTTTTTCTATGTTTTTTTTTAACTTCACATTATCCTTGAATCCTGGCATTAGCAGAAAAATAGACAAATTTGAACGCATTAAATTTTCAGACTTTTGAAAGTGAAGTGATTTCGTGACTGCGAACATATGAAGTGTGAAACTACTGACAAGACTAGTTTGAAATGGATCAAGAACTGATGAAGGAACAGGGGCGGAAGTATTTGAACCACGGACAAAGTACTACGAACCCATGGGCAGAAGCACCTTCTAAGCAGAAGTCTTTGCTATAGATAGACAATCCTGACAGGAACTAGACCAAATGCGTCTGCGACATAGCAATAATATCGAACAGTCATGCCGCTATCCTGGCACTTGGCTCCTATATCATCAAATCCAATCTTAAGAAACTGAGCAGTAGGAACAGAGTGAAACTTTGTTATATTTTGATACCTGGCCATACAGGGATAGAAGGCAATGAAGTGGCCGAGTCCCTGTCTAGGAAAGGAGCATCTTTTATATGCCCCAAACCAATCTGCGGGAAGCGTTCAGGGAACTAGAAAGAAGGAACCGGGCAGAAGCAGGCCAAGAAACTCTTCGGTCAACATAACCGGAAGAGGTTTGAGGCATGTTTCAGAATGAACAAGAACAACCTCCGCATCCTAACAGGCTTCCTAACAGGGCACTGTAGACTCAGGAAGCACCTAAGGAAACTGGGTACATCAGAAGAAGGTATTTGGAGATTATGCGGAAAATCTATTGAAATTCGAGAACATGGACTGGGATCTTGTGAGGCGCTGGCCCACAGAAGACAAATATATCTAACATCAGAGGAAGAATTGAAGTCACTAGAACAAGCGCTCATTTAGACAGAATACTCTGGTATACATTTCTTCCACCTTCGCGCAACATGAGCCTACCCTCAATACAACTCTGAATAGAACTACATGTGAGGGGAGCTCTTAAGAAAGTAAAGGTGTGAAAGGCGGCACGATAGATCTAAACATCGCGGTGCAATATACCCTCAACAATAATAAATACTACCAAGGGGCGCAGATATCTCGAAAACGGTGAGTCGGAGAATCAAAGTTGCAATACGGCTCATCTCAATAGCACAGAATTGTGTACAATATTGCGTTCTCGACTCTATCGCCATCACCTGTATTAGGCCAGTTTAAATACATTCAAGATATAGAACATCGAAATTTAGTTTCGAAAAATTCAAACTGATGATATTACGATCAAAACTGGAGATCCCAACCCCAAGCACATGATCGAATTTTCTTGCGGAGAGCCTAGTGTGATCTTACCGAAGTGAATGATGCGACAGTAAACTCGAGATAGCTTTATTCTTTCCATCAAGCTAGTCCTCGTTTGAATGCGGTTGAAATGTCACAATTTTACCAATGTCATACCCACCCGCAACTACCCCCACTCCCATCATAGCGTTCTTTTGAACCCTTCATATAAGTCAAATGTTCTTCCATGACCAACACCACATCCTCAGGAATTCCCACGAATCATATTCGCATTCGTTTAATCCGTACAACCTAGGAAAGACAGGTTTCGCGATACAACTCACGTGCATCTAAGCGCCCGTAAAGCAAGTCATATGACCGCAGCCCAGAAGACTGCATTAAAGCGGCATTCGATTACAGACTCGTGCACAGGTGGTAAGGCGATAGCCGCGATGATATTTCATCTGAATGTCATCTCAGCCGACGCCGCCGCCGCAAAGATGAGATACTTGTTCATCCGATCAGCGCCGCACTCATTGGAATGAATGAATGTTTATGCGCCACTAACAATGTGTTAATTTATTGGATGCGAGGTGACAAGCTGTGACGATCTTTTATGGAGATTGTGCGTTCAAGAATGCGACTGTCGACTGAATGGTATTTAATGTATGACCTTCAGACTGAGGAATTCGGAGGGAGAAGTTTGTAGAAAAAGTCAAAGGGCTTTGGAGCTGTTAGCTGCCAGTGTGGCCCTGGTTTCAAGTTGTGTGCTTTACATTTCGTCCTCGTCCAAGTAAGGCCTTGATTTTAGCGCTATTGTCACTTGTTCGATCACTAGTCTGCTCAGAAAGGCTTCACAAACTTCGGCGTTTGGAGTTGGCTTTTATGCCAACCACCGTTATGTTCAAGAGGGTGATAGAGAGGGAGGGAGAGGGAGATAGAGGGCCGGAGAGCGAAGGAGAGATGGATAGGGATGGAGAGATGGAGAGGGATGGAGAGCGAGAGAGATCGAGAGAGACCGAGGGCGATAGAGTGAGAGAGAGAAAGAGAGAGACAGAGTGAGTGAGAGAGGAGGAGAAGGAGGGGGGAGTGAGGGGCGGAGTGATGGGGAGGGATGGGGAGGGAGAGAGGAGATTGAGAAGCAGAGAGATAAGTAGAGAGAGTGAAGAGAAAGAGAAAGAGAGAGTTAAGGAGAGGAAGGGGGAGAGCGAGAGAAGGATAGAGAAGGGGTGAGCGAGAGGGGAAGAGCGAGAGAGGGAGAGAGGCAATATGTTGTGTATGGCCCGATACATCTGAATGTAAGGTGGTCTTAAGAGCTGACCTTTGGAAAAATCCACGATCGGGACATAATTTCTTAGCCAAATCTGCGTACACTTAGGGCATCGAAGTTCATTGAGCAATAGGCTCAATTCAGCACCTATCTAGGACATTGGCCACTGAGAAGAATTAATAAATAAAAGCGACTGATACTATTAGCTGCAGCCATGTGTTATTATTAGAACGTTCGTTCGGAATGTGCTGAATAAAAACCTGGGCATTTTAGTGAGTTGGCTGGGAAGTGTCCAAACAAACTTCCCAAAGCGTTCAGATGTGGAATTATGATTGAAATATTGAATTCACACAAGGGAGACATGCAATTGACCAGGTAAACATAAGTATGCCTCCAGCTTAGCATACACCTGCGTTGGTGAATATCTGGTTATAGCCCATCCAAAAGTACATATTTGAACTGAACGGTTATACATGAAGCTGCCCATGATAAGGGTGGAATGGGATAATTGCTTGATGACAGACTCATGCTTTTAAAAAGACAAAGCACAACGATCATGCCTTCGCCTTCATTGCGCAAATATCAGCACTTTCCGGTGAGAGGTTGTTGAGGGAACAGCGGTCGTAGAGCATTTGAAAGTGTCAGGGACGATGACATGGTACCGTATCTTTCTTTCTTCGAGGAATGAGATAGAATGACGGATTTTTGCAGTAATTCTGGCAGCAAAGAATAACGCTAAAGAAGTTTTAAATCATGCAAGCCAACGGATTTATACACATGAGGTTGAAGTTCCAGTGCACGTTTTCTTCAAAGAAGAAGACCCCATCATTCAGCAACAAGGGCCTACCAACAGTAACATCAGCCCAGTGAGTCATGTGTTGTTCTACCCCTAATTTCCTTCCTAAATCCTGCGAACTAATGTAGACCACAAGTGATGCCAGAGCGTTTATGGTCTGAGCTCTATCCTGTCAATTTTGTTGAAAAGATACACAGCCTCAAAGATCTCCTAAGACTTATGGGCATCAACTTCAAAGATGAAAAACAACAACAGCAACAGAAAAACAAAATCAAAACAAACCATTAGCAATCACAGGCGATATCTATTTGTTGTTCTAATCGCATTTTATTCACCGTTTATCTGCAGACATTATCGCCCGACACGTCGCCACAAATCACTGCTCCCACAACTGAGGGCTCATTAAACGTCACTTAAAAAGCCCCCCAAATGCCTACTTCTATGGATGTTTTGATGAATTTATAATCATTACCACACACAAATAAATAAACCGAAACCATTCAGTGGATACGGAGATACGAAAATATCCGAAACATATCGTTAATTGCCCCCGAAGACCTGCCGCATCAAAACACATACGCATGCTCATGAAACACCGTGAATTGATCGGGAAGAGATAGAGAACAACATTAGAATGAAGCACGCACAGTGGGGCCCAAAAGCAAGTCACCAGACCAAGGCAACGTGCGCCTGCAGGCACAATCGGTCGACACAATGCCAGACGGGTGTTTGCTAAGAAACTGCGTTCGGTGTTCAGCGTTCGGGGTGCATTCAAAACCGCATCGAGCGGATAAAGATACATCAATTGATATATTTAGCTGCTCTTAGATTTATTTCGATTTATTCGCATGTGTAAACACACGTCTATCCCCCCGAGAGCGAGATAGAGAGATGATGGAACGCTCGGAATTTCAACCAAAAAGAAGAACAGTTCTTCACTTTGGTCTGGGCACACTATAAATACACGCCACAATAGTGCGACGCGCAGTCCTACAGTCCACAGAGATACACAGTATCTGCAGCCCATTAGCCGCTGGCTACTACTGCTGCTGGTGCTCGTGGTGGTGGTGCAGATTTCTCGACGAGACGCACATCGGGGCGCGCAGCAAACGACTGACAAATTCTAATTTAAAAGCAACAAGATACACACACTATGCGCTGTGTTGTACTTGCTTCGGATCTGGGAACGAATCGAAAATTATTATTTCAGTTTTGTTCGGCGGCTGAGTTGATTGATGGTTTCGCCATAGATGTCAGTCACGATGTGACGTAGAAAGAACTTTGATGACTTATGACAGATACGCGAGATGTGACGGGAGAAAGAGAGCGCAATGCACGAGGTTCTCGAAAATGAGAGTCTCCTCGTGCTCGTGTGACTATGACTAAGGGCGAGCGCGAGAGTAATACAGGCAGAGACAGAGACAAAGCGATTAAGTGAGAGCGAGTGGAAGACGAATCGGGTCTCGGCAGTCAGTGGATATGCGCGCGCGGTTTTCTATGATGATGGGCGATGATATTTTAGTTGACAATAGATGGAACGCTAGTTTACACGATGTGTCATTAGTAATTTATTTATGAAGCGCAAGAGAGTGAAACCTTCCCACCGGTCGGTGGTGGGTGATGGGGGGCAGTGAGTGTGGACAGAGCGAGACGGAGAGGGTGTGCTATGCAAATAAATTGTCAATCGTAGTGGTTGTCGGTTGTGATTATTTTTGTTGGAACAACACACACCGAATGTTGGATGTGAGTTTTGAGTTGAAAAATAGTCCACACTTCTTCCGCTCAGAGACAGGAGGAGATTGACAACCAGAAAATGTCTCCCCACCCCCATCATCCACGCCCCCACACTTGGCGAGCTTGGAATTTTTTAATTAATGGATGTGGTTGTGGAGTCTGTGGATTGACAGGGACCTCCGAGTGACAGTTGACGGACTGAGGGGGTCCCTTGTGATGAGTGCTGACCATGGAAACGAAAAGGAGAGTATCTCCTAGAGAGCCATGCAGAAGAATCAATGCTCACGCGCCAGTATTAAAACTGCTAACTCTAGAAATTGATCACCTAGTCCTTTTGGGTCTTGTCCATTGGCTAAAATTGTTTTTAAGAAATAAAGGGGTGGAATAAAAAGAAATAAAAAGTGGTGGTTCGGTGAGAACCTAATTAGCACTGGGCGCCGTTTTAAGACCACGGCTCTATCTTGGGATATCTTTAAGCCCATCTCGAGGTATTTAAAATGGTTTTTGGTTCCTTAGTATCGATCTCATTGGGTGAGTTGAAGAAGGGTCTACCAAGCGCTCGCTGACTGACTCTGGCAAGAGCTGGACAGGCGCAGAAGAAATGGTTTATGGCTTGTGTGAGTTGTGGGGGATTCCTAGTTTAGCGATCCCCAATCGCCCAGTGCCCTGTGCAGACCGCAACAAGTCTACTATCATACCAATTTCCCCGAAGGAGATCGCTTGCTTTAGATTGTTTTTGTTCAGGCCATATTTTCCTTGATGTTGCACAGTTTGTCAGAATGGCCTATATAAGGTTTGATGTTTCCAGGAAGTGTGACGATATTTTAGCCTATTATCGCTAAAGGGCAGATCTCTGCTTAGCAAGTTCATCGGCCCTTTCATTTCCCGAAATGTCTCAGTGATCTGAAACCCATACAAGGGCAATGAGCAGGCCAACGAAAGAAGCTATCTCAACTAGGCATTGGTGGTCTAATTTTGAATGTGAAGCAAAGGAGGCAATAGCTTTCATGGCTGCTTGACTATCAAGCATATGACAACCCTTTGCCTAGGGAGGATATTTGGGTGTACTCTTATTTGACGACATGCCTACAGGATTGTCGGACATGGTACTCCAAACTTAAGCACGTTTTTCGCGAAACCATGTTTTCAAAGTCGGTGATCACTGTAAGCTGTTGAAAACGGCTTTACAGATCAATTCGACTGAATTTGTATTACTGATTCCATATTCTATTGTCCTCCGTGTGAACGAAGGATTTTTTGGTTTAACGATTAGTGTTTTTTTTTTACAGCCGAAAATGTGAGAGATTTGGGTTAAAACAACAAATTTGAGTTTCTTGGAATTTTCTTGGAAAAAACAACATTATTTAATTTCCTTCATTCAACCGTGTCAGGCTTTCAGACAATCCAGTGACGAGCTGCAGTGACCACTTTCTTCTTTGTTTGGCCTACAGTCCGGGGTGGGCCTGGGCCTCAACCAACAAGCCTCTCCAGCCAGCACGATCTTTCGCCAGCTGCCTCCAGTTGTGCACACCAAGTTGGTTGAGGTCCTTCTCCACTTGTGTGCGCCATCTTGTTCTAGGACGACCTCTTATGCGTTGTCCCAAAGGCTCGGAATCGAAGACTCTTCGGGCCGGAGCTGTGGTGTCAATCCGCTCTACGTGACCTAGCCATCTTAAGCGTTGGATCCGAAGACGCTTAACTAGGTGCATGCCGCTGTACAGCCCGTACAGTTCGTGGTTGAATCTCCTTCTCCAGACGCCATCAATACAAACAGGACCAAAGATCGCACGCAGAACTTTTCTCTCAAAACGACCAAGAGCTTCTTCATCCGCTTTCAATAGCGTCCATGTCTCTGCAGTGACCACCGCAAACCCTTTTTCTTTTTTGGAAATGTATTGTGTGGCACGCATTTTTTTTTTATATTTTTTATTATTTTTCTTAAATACATATTCTTAATTTTGAAAAACATTTGGTAAGAAATATTTTAATGTGTGACCACGACAAAAAAAAAATCACAAGAAACAGCTATTTTGTGACGTTCCAACTGGCGGTACCCCCTTAACATATCAGATTGTTTGGTTATTAGAAGGCGCCATGTACGTAGTGTCGACTGGCAAGGTAAACTGAAAGTCCGCCGCTGTCTATAAGAGCATATGGCTAGACGACCCAGTGTGTCCACAAGTCAACTAGCTTGTAATTGCAAGGCCTTATTTCATGTCGACTTTTTGACGACGTGCGACTCTTTTGGACTTTTGATTTCTTCTCGATCATCCGATATCGTTCAAGCCTTGACCGTCTAATGAAGAGAGTGGGTGATATGTGGTTTCCTCCTCTTTTCCTCCTCATTCAGCTTGTCATTATAAGGGACACCCATCCTGAGCGCATGCCAATTGTGCAGTGTCCTGTTTTGACGACTATCCGGTGAGTGTCCTGAGGGAAAATCTGCGATCGTTTGACATTAACTGATGCCCATACAGTGAACGCTCGTTAGAGTGAACATCATGACAGTAAACAATCCAATTTAGTGAACACACAGTTTTTGATACACGCTCTTCTAAATAGTTAAGATTACAAATCTCGATAAAGTGAACCTATGTTTTTTTATTTATTTTTTTTTTTTATCATTTCTGTGTCACGTCAACGAAACATTTGTGGCCAGTAAATACCTCTCAGTACATTACGCAACAATTTAGAGCCCAATGCTAACACAGTGTCTACGGATGAAACTATTCATCTTCGAAACCATATAACGGGACTAGCACAAACGAGACGAGAATGATTGTAACAAAAATTAGGTATCTTGAGAAACGAAAAAGAAGAAGAACCAGACGTCGATCATCCAATCTGCTCAGCGTGGTCTTGAGATCCTGTTAAATTTTTAAAGAATGTATAATTGTTGGCCTTTTATTTTTTTAAGGATATTAATAAAATGTTCTTTTTTAAAGTAATTGCAAAGAAAAAAATATAACTGTATTCTATTCTGATGAATTTAACGTAAAAGCATACGCATTTTGCTGAAGTATTCAGGACGTCCGCGCTCGTCACAGTGAACATTCCCGGTTTTTATTAGTTCACTATATCGAGCGTCTACTGTATTTCCTTTGTTTTAAGGGGTTTTATGCCTTCCGGCCATTTACGATCGGTAATGTTGATTGTGTGCATCTTGAGGCAGCGATTGGCATGAAAGGTGGAACTCCTCCTAGTGTTTGGGAGAAGGATGTACCACATCTAGTGAGTTCATCGGCCTTGTCACAATATCCCGGCACGCACATAAGGCTACAGTGGTCAGCCATCTCGTTAAGAGACAGCCTACAGTTAATGGATGTTTTTGGAACTCCTCCCAGTGTTTGGGAGATGGAAGTACCACACTTAGTGAATTCATCGGCATTGTCACAATATCCCGGCGCCCACATAAAGTAAAAGTTCTCAGCCATCTCGTTAAGGGACAGCCCACAGTTAAGGGATGTTTTTGAGTTAAACATGGCATTGTCCACGGACTTAATCGTGGCCTGACTGTCCGAACAGATGGTAATTTCTCTACGTGCACACACGGAAATTCCCGACACATTTGAATTAAAAAAAAAAAAAAAAAACACTGGTCTTGGTTAGCTTCACTCTCCACATTCATCAGTTGCATGTGTCGCTATTGTCCTCGTAGGCCCCGATATGCACACAAACATATCACTTGACGGACAGAAAGCAGAGATTTGAGAGGCTGACTTCCTCTGACAGAATTGCTCTATTTATCGAAGCAGATCCCAGCGTCATACAGAAAGGAATCCACTGTCGAACATGGTCAACCTTTCAACATTTCTGTGAAGACTAGCTCCAGTATTAGGGTCAAATCTTGGCTTTCTTACAATCTCTGTTAAAGTGTATGAAAGGACTAAAATGTGCTGTCGTGACTATTGTAGAGGCAAACAGATGCAATTCTCATCTCTGTGTTCATCTCAGACTGAGTAAGGATAAGAGCGAACTGCATCTGCTCTACATAAGACGCTGGCCTGCCTCAATGCTTATTTGATCTTCATCATCCGTCGAAACAGGGAAGGATGGTCAATGAACTAATTTGAAATGCAATGATTCGAGGAACTCCGCGCCCGAGTCATTTCCCCAATGAATCACTTGTCAAATTGTTTGTTTTTACAGTACTAATTTCAAAACACCTTCGCACATCTGCCATGAAACTTCACAGAATTCCTAAAGAGAGAACAACCCCCCACAACCATCAGCACATGGCGAAGAATCAGTCGATCGAAAACCGGAAAACGTCCTTCAACCAGTCGGACACCCAATCACTTCCAGGGAAGCAATCGAATCCCATGACGCAATGATTGACACCAAGCAGTGAGTGCACGTAGAATATTCAAACAAGACTCCATGGCAAATGATGGGCAGACGCGCCTTTCGGGTGGTTTCCTAATTTCTGTTCGAACGTTCGCATGCCGGCACCTGAATCTTGGAAAACGTAGTGAAAGCCTAGAAAATGACCGCAGTTGCCACAGAAGCTGTCAGTTGTATGTGATACCAGGAGAAGAGGAAACACCAAAAGGAGGCTCGATCTTCAGATCGATCCCTCTAAATCAAACTGCTACGACATACACACAGAGCTCTGAGGAAGCTGACCTTTGGACACCAGCCGTTGAAACAAAGAAGTGACTTTCACGTCTCCCGTCTCCCTTGTATGACGAATCAATGCGGGAACATGATCATTTCCTCGTCCCCTGCGGGAGAAAGATGACTTGTTTTGAGAAAAATCAATTCTTGAACAATTTTGGATTGATTTCAAATCATATTTCCATTCTCCTCGACTGCGCTGCACACACTCAGTCAGACAACGACGTCCGGTTCCTAGACAGAGTTACTAAGCCACCGGAGGTCTCTGTCCTCCAGTGGACACCTTAGATACCTCCTCGTAGCTACTCGTTCAACGTCGCGTTGTCGCTCAGATCACCGCTCCAACCCGACCCCCCACACGTGTTCTATTGAACAAAATCTATTTTTTGTCAATCGAAATACCCGGAAAATCACCATGCAGGAAAGTGTTTCTAACTCACCCAAGGCCATCCAGGGATTGAATAACAGAACCTCCATTTTTTTCTTGTTTTCAAAAAATATTTCTGATCCGTCGTTGACAGGCCGTCACCAGACATCAACGACAGCTCAACCCTGAGTATTGTCATTCCATCCATCCAAGAGAGATGAGGAATATGTACTTTTAATTTTTCCTCAAAATCCGTTCCACAAACAAACGCTATTGTCTCTTATGCAAGAGCGAAACGAATGCCAGATGAGATAATACATCTGTTCTGAGGCATTTTCGTATCGAATTACCCCGTGGATATGCTGCCGCTGTTGTTGCTGCCCGTCTCAACGCCCGATTGACAAATCAATCCCACACACATAGTCATGAGATTGACTCCAATTACCGATACACAACAAATAGCACTCGCTGTTGCCGGTCGCCTGCAACGGGCCCTTATTTGCGGAATCAGCATACATTTGGCTTGGGTTACAAAAAATTCATTAGAATATGAAATTGTCAATAAAATTGTGGAAAAATATTCAGACTCTGTGGCAAATTACCGCGTGATTATTAGTCGTGGCGAATTGGATTCGCTTTCAAATGAAAATATGCCGACGGCGCACACATTGCATCGGGTTTCGGAATAAATGTGTGGCGCTGGTGGCGAGACGGCGCGCGGTTTTGGTTTGGTTGTGCGCAGTAGGTAAGTCTGGATTGCGAGTGCACCCAGCCATGAAAAGTTGATTGAAATCGATAAGGAATGCGACAGACTATGATTTGTAAGCAACACAATTGTGGGTACGATGGTAGATGGCGTGCCACAAGGTGGATGTGTTGGTTGAAAATGAAGGTTAATCTTTATGTCAGGCCATAGAAATAAACTGGAGCGTTACGGCACGCAAAAATGTATCCCTTTATATGCTGCTTTACATGCTTTTTTGAAACCTGCTCCAAATCTCTCTCTTCTCAGACACAACCAAACACTTCGGACAAAGGACCTTTCTAGACCTGGACACATTTAGATTCAGTGAACGTTCCCAGTTCTATATTCCGGCGCTGTGCTATAAGGCATAGGGTCAAGACTGTTTTCTTTCAAGGGTAATGCAACAGCTGCAAGTGTACAACAAGAAAGGAATTGTTTATATTGCCTTGTGATAGTGTGCCACAAGGCTAAGATTTTGGGCCTACTCTCTTTTTTATGAAAATACTAGAATGGATACGTGGATCATTAACTGACCAAACATGACTTGCAAGGCGAAGTGAATCCAAAATTACATTAAGACGACCCCGCGACGGTGTCTCTAGATTCTGAAACAAAAAGTTGGAACGCCAGTTATTGACAATTCAAAGCCTACTTTAGTCAGAAAGGAATGACAGCTAGCCCACAGTCATCACTTTAACAGCACAGCACAACAGCGTGACCTAAAAACAAAGCACCCTGCTATGTGGAGGCTCGTATTGCAGCACACACCAGTTTGTGCTTTGAATGCAATCTAACTAAGAAAATCAGATAATCAGCCGTAACACTGACACCGACATTTCGCAGTCAATGGATCCGATTTGTGGTGGAAACACTGCCTACCACCAACCGATGGGAGTGCAGATAACATACATCTAGATCAACTGTTGCGTTCACCTGCAATCACACACAGACATTTGATGAACAGAAGAACCTCACAGATACGACAGGAAAGCCGCAAAAACACTGATCGGATTCAGGTCGTCTTTCTACCACAGCAGCAGCCGCACGCCACGGATACGGACGAACAACCTGAACAACAGTGGAGCCAACCTCAAATGTGCACTTATTGGAACACACATGCAACCGCTTGGGAATTGCTCAATGCTTAAGCGCTTATGAAATTCAATTGCAAATTCTATTGCAGATACAAAGATACGCCGAGTGGGCTTCAGTGAAGTGGTATCGCGCTTTTTGGATATCTGGTGAAAGGTCGAACGGAGAGCTCATAAGTGCAACGCGATCGATGAGGAGAGTGTGAATGAGAGTGGAGCGTCGTCCCACGAACGCCAAAGATACTGTCAGCTAATGCCGAACAAAACCAGAATCAGGCAACACTCCTGGCTCGTCGGCAGTGCGCACGGGACAAGAGAAGGAAGCAAGAAACACAGAAACAGGAAAAAGTTTGCTTTTTTTCGTCGTTTTTTCGAAACTTAGTGTTTGTTAGTAGGTCAGTGAAATTCACTGCCAATGGCCGCAATGCAAGCGACTGCATCTCAGCGAGACGGAGAGAGTGAGGCGGCACAAGTGGTTGGATGGAGGCACACAGTTATTCTTCGAATGGCCAGGATTTTGTCTTTCTTTGTTCCCGCCCGTGGCGGACAGAGGGGGAGGGAATGTTATTTCAGAGATCGATTCTGAGAAGGAGAAGGCGGCAGCATGGAGAATGGAAGACTCATTAGGACTGAAGGCGAGGTCTGCAGTTGAACGTAATGAGCGGATGAATCCATTTGCGGCTGTGACGTAAATTGATGAGGACAGCGTGACCCTGACTGACATGAGTCATGCAGCAACTGAGTGGAGTAGAAACTTCGATGCGGCAGAAGAAAGACGTGACACTACTTAGCCGTTTATTTAAAGCGTACTTTTAGATCAGTAGTGTCTGCCGCTATCCTTGAACAGTGTTTGTAGAGCAAGTGAGTGATAGATCCTCCGTCCTGACATTCACCCTCCAAAGCTTTGGTATCAAGTTGACCGCTGACGACGCTCTTAACTTCCGGCGTGGGGGAAATCAAACCCACCCACGGCCTACATTTTCAGAACCATGATCGCACTCAACCAAAAAAACCTTCAAAAAATGTCAATTGCATGAACGCTTGATCCGATAATGGAAGCACGTGCAAAAGGCGCACGCCCATAAAAAAAAAAACTATGTCGCAACGATCGATCTTGACATCTCCCATAAGTGGAACCTAGAACTTAGTGGTCATATGGTCAGGCGTCGACCATCTGGCCGGCTCGATGAATTATTAGTTCAGGGCTGATTGAGAATATGTCAACTCCGACTGCAGCGAAGGCCTTACATGGCCGTTGCACGTCTTCCACAGCTTCGCCTTAATTGGCGATGATTCTCGCCAAGCGCAAACTCAAACCACACAACTCTCGGCCAATATCTGCGCGTTCTCACAGATGCCAGACCTATGCATTTGACGCTCACACTCCTCTCTGCGTCTGTGGCACGACGCGCGGTATGCCTCTAAAAAGTAAAACCGTCCGTCAATAACCTGTTCACTTGCGTCGTATTTTTCTTTTCACATGCTTTTTTTTGTTTTTAATTCTTCACGCAAATTCGAAGGAGAAACACAACAAGGCGCGCACACACAACATCTCAGCCCGGTCGGGGGCTGCTCTCACTTCTGTTGCTTCACCTCACCTGCCCTCGCCGACCAACCATCCAGCAGATCTCATTGAATGTGAATTTAACCGCGAAGCGTTTGTTGTGGCTGCTGATGGTGCTGGCGTTGCTTTGCATGCAAACAGGTTGAGCACTAAACGCTTTCAAGAGAGAGACAGGGAGAGAGAGAGAGAGAGAGAGAGGCAAAAAAAAAACTAAAAGATTCAGATAAACACTAACGCTGCTGCTGGGGCTGCTCTTATTTTTGTTGTTGTCGATTTGTGTATTGTACCGCGAAGTGAACTCGATGTGTGTAACGTTATGTTTCTGTTTATTTACTGCTGCCTTAATAATAACGGTCTTGCTTCGGTCTTTTTGTGCTCTTTGCGTTCTCCTCCCGACGACCCAGAGAGCGCTTCACTCCTTCACCGCTGGAATCGCAATCAATTGTTCGATTGGAATTGGCGTGTTTCTTCAGATTCGTTCCAATTAAGTAACTCCTCGACGTTGTTTCTTTTTTTTGTTGCGGCGGTCGAAGTGCCGAGAAGTCGTGATCGGGGACCGTAATGCCAACGCATTTGCAACACTTTTTGTGATTCAATATTCGACTTGGTTGTGGTCAGGAACTGGAAATGTGTCCGCAAGCGTGAAGTTTGTTTGGTGCTTATCTGGTGGTGGTGGTGCTGGGATGAATGCGACAAATGTTGCCGACGCTGATTTCGGGCAATATCAAAAACATAAGACGAGACAACATCATGGTGGTCGTTAGAAAGTTGTCAAAGGTCTAACAATAGTCGAAAGTTTACCAAGGACGGCGCATATTCCAAACATTTCAAGCTGAACATTTCAACTACTTTTCACCACAATGCTCATCCTAGATTACAATGAAGCTGCTCTGAGACATCCCAGAGCGAAATAAGGCCACCCGGTGGAATAGACGAATTAAGGCCGAAATAAATTCCTTCCACCCAGCCGAACTGAGGCCGCTACAGGAAACCTAAGGTGGCTGTAAATAATGTGCCTTCACAAAAGCCACGCTTCGTACAGTAGTCTAACAGTAACGTAACAAAATAAGGGCTGATTGAGTCACATCCCAAGACACCAGCATCCTTCACAGACAACCAACCCCCACTATAGGATCCATCAAGAACAGATCCTTCCGAGACCTCCATGAAGGTGCCGCTCAATCTGTTTAACATTGACATAGAACACAGGTCTGAGTGTGAACCTGGCGCACGAACGCAGATGATTTTGTGAGTTAGTTCAATATATGCTGACATCCGGAGGTCTTTGGGCTGCTGTGAACGATGCAGGAGATCGCATAATGTGCGATCTAAGGAATTCAGAGCTGCAGCGGAACGCGAATTCGCTGAACAAAACAAATAGCTCGAATTCGCCCCTCGCCGGTTTGCAAATTCACTGCCAATGGCCGCAATGCAAGCGACTGCATCTATGGTTGGATGGAGGCACACAGCTACTCTTCGATTGGACAGGATTTTGTCTTTCCTTGTTCCCGCCCATGGCGGACAGAGGGCAGGGAATGTTATTTCAGAGATCGATTCTGAGAAGGAGATGGCGGAAGTTAATAATCCGAAACTACCAATGCACGCCGGAAACTTGGTGCCTATGCAAGGTTCTTGTGATATTCGCTAACCCTTAAAACAAGTCCCAAGTAAGAATGAAGTATATCCCCGCATACATACTCCTCTTCTTCTGCTACCCCTACAATACGGGTTGGACCTGGGTCTCCAATTATCAGCCAAGCTGCTTGAGATCCTCCTCAACTTGGGTGCGCCATCGATTTCGATGTCTATATCGTTGTCCCACTGGTGCGGAGTAGTGTGTGGTGTAGGCATCCACTGGCAGGGTAAACTCTAAACTAAAATCGGCGATTCTGCCTTGCTTAGTTATGCAATCCCTTTTGATTTGATTAAATGGAACGTGTATCATTTTCCAACCATTATTGGAGTACGGTTTTACGGTTGCTTCACAGACAAGATCCATAGGCGAACATGCAACAATCTGGGTCTGAACCAACGCAGTGGCTTAAACCAGTTCACATGGAAAAATGTGGACTGGATCCAAATCAAAAATTTAAAGCTTGTCCGAAAACCATAATTCACATCTGCAAGGCACACTCACAAGTCGCACTTGTTGTTGAACAGAGATGCAGCCAGAGGCATGTGCTAATCTCGATCGGAAAAGAAGGCTACGACTTGAGTGATTGTCAAAGTCAAGCCAGAAAAAAGCTCTTCGATATAAGCAGGGTATGTGCCCTGACATCAACGTCTACGCTGAGCGAAGATATTTGGCTATAGCAGTTGTCCTAAGTATATGAGTGGATACTGTGTCAGAAATGATACCTCAGTGAAAATAGATTAACAATGGCAAGTCTCCGTAAGGTCCAGATGGGAAGTCATCGTAAGATAAAGACTTATATGGGCTTACATCTTCCCTTTTGAATAACAATAAACCAAAGCAATAGCTTGGGACTGGTAGCTCTATCCTTGGTATTTTATCAATGACAAAGGCTAGAGGAGAACGGGCCTGTTTCTCACAATTGCACTCGCACGGCATTAATGACTCAGTTTTTAGTTACATTTCGTCCTTTGCCTTCCACACCAAGTTCAGTAGAAACAGCCACAGTTTTAGACTAGGGTAGGGAAGGGGGCTGCTAATGGATTCACCAGCACACTTAGACCAAGTTGGTACATTGTGATAGCCACATCTACTACCACCAAATGACCACTGTTGGCCGTGAAGGCCGAGTATCTGCATAGTCTGATAACAGGCCGATGCAGGCATCCCTGTGATCAAGGTTGCCTGACATCAGGTTCGTAGATGTTATCTGTGTTCATGTCGCGTTTTGTCCTTGTTCGTTTGGTTGTTCTGTTTTCGTGTTGAGATTCTTAGTTCTTGTTGTTTTTTCCAGATTGAAATTGTTCATAAAAAATGTAGCATACCCGGTTCGACTATGGCAACAGCCAAAACTTACCGCAGGCACATGCCAGTGTGCCTGACGGAACACGTTCGTGGTTGACTTACCCCTCAACCCTTCAACCCCTCGGTGCGGTTTGCTCCCTACTGACATCACCATGGAGATTTGAGGGCCATTTCTGAAGGCCGTGAAGTGACCATACACTGCCCTTGCCCACCAGAGTCATCGGGTGCCCTACTTAGCTCCTTCACCGCGACAAGGTGAATAGCCACGAAGGAGCCGCCGTAAGAGCCCCCACTACAGCACGTTGGGAACGCGCGACTTTGTCGATGTCATCTGCGTACCCCAACAGTTGGATGGACTTGTAGAAGATAGGGCCTTCCGTGTTTACAGCTGCCCGCCGCACTATCTTCTCCAGTATCAGATTGAAGAAATCTCACGATAGCGCATCTCCTTGCCGAAATCCGATGCAGATTTCAAACGGCCGGCCAAACTGCACGGTGCATCGTGTGTGTGAGTTAGCGTGGTGCGACACGACCGGATCAGTTTTCCCGGTATCCCGAATTCGACCATCGCATCGAATAGCTCTTTGGTATGAACGTTGTCGTATGCGGCTTAGACAAAAATGAGGCCTGTATCGTCCTTTGTCTTCTCCAGGACTTGCCTTAGTGTGAACAATTGGTATATGGACAGGATCTTCTAGGCGACGTTGAGCAGGGATATACCTCTACAGTTGTTGCTGGAAGTAGGATCGCCTTTTGTGGATGTGGCATATGGAGTTGATATTCCAGTCGTCGGGCAAGCTTTCGTCCCCCCAATTTCTACAGACGATCTTTTGCATGCTCTCTACCAGAACATCGCCACCGGCTCTGAAGAGCCTAGCCTAGCCTAGCCTTTTAATGGCTGTGCCGACTTCTTCAAAGCTTGGTGGGAGGAACACTTCATGGACTAGATTTCCTAATCACTTTCTCCCGGTCAGGCCCGCTAAGCAGATATTGAAAGTGTTGCTTAAACACATCCGATATTCCCAACGGGTCAGTTTGTTTGTTTTTTCTTGTCAGAGGTTATTAAACACCACACTGCGTCCATTGTACTGTCAGCCAGCAATCCCCGGTAAGACTACCACCACCGACCGACCACTCCAGTGGCGTTAATTTGATCTCAACGGCAAATCGTATCTGGATCAGATTAAAGCGTATTTGCTTACGCTGGGATTCGAACCGGGGACCCCATAAACCAAGGGCGGGCACTTAGCCAACTGCGCCATCCAGTACGTTTAAGTTGGTCTGAAACCAGTAAGACTCTCACCAAAACTCTTGGTCTGTTCAATAATTCATTCATTTGTCAGTCAGTAAAGTCTGCTCAAATACATGTCCCTTTGGAAATTCATGAAAGGGCACAACTCCCACTGGCTACCCCAGTTTCGATTGGCTGGTAATATAATTCGAATGGGTGCTTCAATTTCCAGAACTCGTAACACCCCGTCGTTTTATGAGATAATCAATATTCTGTTTTACAACCCTGCTCGGCACCGCGTCCTTATTGAAATACTCCCATTAGTCAGCACTCAAATGCGTCACCGCCCGGATCGTTCGGAATGGCCCCACATTCGTCCAAGGTACACCCGGTCATAATACTTCACACCCTGCCAATTAGAAAAGGCCAATCAATCAGCATAACAATGCTGGACGTCAATCAGGTGCTCTCAAACCATGCCACCACGAGGTTATCTGTTAATAGTCAAATAATTAAGGGCACCCAGAAGAGGCATGTGTTTGGGTTGGGCACTCTAGGGTGGTGTCAGTTTTTATGGAAGACTTGACCATTTGGATTAAGTGACAAGCCTGATATGTTTGCGGATGGGTAAGTTCAATTAAATTTTGTTAACTGCTGTCGAGAGAGCTTTCACCTTGAATTTGATGGTGTCGCCAAGGCTTTGGTGTGTTTTGAAGGAAAAGGCAATCCAGCAAAGTCTTGAGATGATATCGTCGGTTCAAAGGTTCATTAAGTACAAAATTTTCGAGAATGAGTTGTTTAGAAAAACTAGTGTAACTTGCCACGTTTTTTGAGGAGTTTCAAAATGGTAAACCTCATTAAGTCCACTTACTTAGCTTCTCTTTAGAGGAAGAAGTCACTATTTTTAGAAATCAAAATCTTGTTCCTGTAGCCCTTCAATTCAAAATCCGTTCCATTAATTCCAAAGCTAATATGTTCCACAACAAACCAGGGTTTTTAGAAGCTGTCGGCTCTGAAACTCGAGCCCAAAGCGTGTGTACCTAATGTAATAGCTAACATTTTACATTTATCACATTTTATAGCTTCCAAGTAACTTTATTAAGCTTGTAAGCTGTCCAACAGAAACTGACGAATAGGAAGGCTTTATCGTTAAATGTACATTTTCGAATTCTGACTTCTCAGACTATAAGGACCAAAATGTTGGTGCAAATAATTTGACACGACGAAAAAAAGAGAAATACAGACAATTTGAACTCCATGGTTAAAGAGTTAGCAATGAAATTGGATCAACATTGTCCAACTTCTTAAAAGCGTTGTCAACAACAATTTCCGAAATATCTTTATTTTGTGACACCTGTGGTGGACAAATCAGAAACCAACAGGTTGCTATAAGCTGCTGAAAACATAGGTCCTTTACAAAAAATTGAGTTTAAGTTCTTAGAGTCTGAGCATTCGCAAATGGAATGCGATTCTATGCACTCTGCTATTGCAAGTGCGAACAAAAAATAAAACTGCTTTCCAAATGTTTGACTGGGTCGAATTTTTTCATTCTGCACTTTCTACACGGGCTAAAGAAAAAGAGTCATACAAAGTCCATCCTTTAAAATATCAATTTAGCCTTTCAAACAATTAAAAATCACACAAAAAAGCAAGACGGAAACAAAATTTTTTTGTTAAAAATTTCATCGTCATCTGATCTTCTGACCCGCATGCCCCACTACAGGCGTCGCGGGGGTAAACCACGCACGAGAGATCTCCAGGCAACTCGATCCTCCGCCATCGACTCTACCACATCAGAAGTTATGCCCTCGTGTAACCAGACGAGTTTTTGGACTTGGTCCAATCACCTCGTCCTGGGTCTGCCAAGCAGTCGCCTACCTGATGGAAGTCGTGATGTAGGGGACATTCGTCCCACATGACCAAACCAACGAAGAATAGCCATCTCCGTTCGAAGAAACAGCTCCTCAATGTTGAGTTCTTCGCGCACTGCCGTGTTTCTCACCCTATCCCGGCGAGTAATTCCCACAACAGCACGGAGAAGTCTCATCCCAGCAGCTCGTATTCGCGATCTTATTCGTTCTGTCTTTAACCAAATTTCATGAACATAGGCGAGAGTTGGAGCTGAAAACCTCTAACTAGGCTTTGACACCAAGCTCGGCCTTCCTAATTACAGACCTAGCAAGCTATTTCAATTTACCCAGCTTAACCAATCAAAAAGCTCAGCATTCCTGTAGGCTTGGTCAAGCTAGGTCAACAGGTTTGGGGTGTAGGTGTTTATTTTCATACAACCGAAGCCTGGCTAACGAAGGGTAACCAAATGAGAAGAAGAAGACGATCAGCCTCGGACATTGCCTTCCCTGGTGTGCCAGGCCCCATTTGGAGCCAGGCCTGAATGGTGGCTTAATGCGAGCATCTGGTGGCCGGCGTATTCCGCCTGGCAGCCGGTCGGGCATAGCCCGAAGGAACGGCATCGAATTGGGAACAAGTTTATCTTTAAATCGAATTATCGCCTTTAGTGTATTTCGTTCGTTAATGAGTTTTACCTTTGAATCGTAGATATAGACTTGTATGACCAGGAAGGAAGTTTTGTGTTTAGAATAAGCCGACTCCGGGTATAATCGTTCTTATGCATTGAATATAATCCATTTCGACTGACGTATTCACTCTTGTGTCAACGTTGATGATGACAGACGTCTTAGATGGAAACACTGATCTTAGTTGAGGTAGCTAGTCTAGACAGGCCAAAAAAGCTGAACCTCCGCTTAGGTAACTTCCAACACAGGACCCTGAAGTAATCGGGCTGAAGCCGTGACATTTAACCCACTGCTTACCAGAAATTTTGCGAAATTATGGGGTTTGTCTACAAAGTCAAAGCTTTTTTCACGAGCGACACTTTAATGGGAAAAATCATTTGTGTTTGTCCAAAGGAATTGGCGTCAAACGCATAACTCGAAAACCCAAAATCATGCGAAACGAGTTCCTGACAGGGCGGCGGTGAGAAGGAAGAAAGGCAGGACAGATTCTTTGCGCATACAGAGGAAAGAGCTGAAACAATTTCGGAGCAATCGTGAACATTAAGAAATAATCCTTGATATAGTTCGGAGAACAACGGTATTATTCTAAGAATTATTGAAGAGCAATGATTCTCACTGACAGCAGGAGTTGCTACGATGTGGTTCAAGTCATCTACTGGCACCAACCAGTAGCAGATATGCCTCAATTGACTCAGTCAAGGGCACCATCTTGAGACCCCATCGAGCACAATGGTGAACGGATCAGGGTGCGATGACAGTTTTCCAACTGTAACTTTGGTAACAACTCCAAAATGAAAATTGTTTCAATAAAGGTCATGGAGAATAACTTGCATATCGTGTGACCCCCCTACTGCCCTCCCCACCAAGACAAACGATAGGTAGGCAAGTATTCCAAGAAAGCAATTTCGCTTTTATTACAAACTATATAGAATCAGCTACGAGTCATTAAACCGACTTTAACTAGGTTTCTAGAAGCGTGCATGACATCAACATCAGCCGCACAAACTGGTTCGGCTCCGTGCAGGCACACACTCCTCGGGACTCGTAATGTTCAACCCAAAAGAGAGCATAATCTGTAGTCACAAAACCACAGATACAAATAAACTCTTGACAAACCACACAGCGAATCTCATTGCGCTTGATGGACGGCGGCGTGAATTGTTCGCTAAGCTCTCAAGAAATTCTTGCTCTCTGACTGACTGACTTCCAAACGTCTCACACGTCAAAACTCCTATCTATCTTATCTAGATGAACTACTTGCTGATTGCCGCAGACCTGGTGAGCAGTCGTCGGCTGGTTGTATTTCATTTCGAATCTGTCCGCTGCTTGTATCTCCTGCTTAGATACGTGGATACTTCAGGTGTTTCGTTGTGTTGTGTTTGCGGCGTTACGCAATCACAGCACCTCACACTGCTCACCTCCTGCCTTTGGCATGGTGGGGTGGTGCTGAGTAATTGTGCACGGTATCCGTATTTGTATCGCATTCAGATAAGCAATTGCAGTTGCAGTGCACACATTTCTAGCGAAATAAGGTTAAAAACTAAAAATAACATGTTCGCTTATCTGTGAGAATGTTCCTCTTCGCGTTGCCACTCCGCCAACCACCGTCTCATTCGCTCACTAACTCTCTCCCTCGCTCTGGCACTCTCCCGGGTTTCTTGTCTTTCTTATTTTATTTTTTTTTTATATTTTTCGGATACGAAATGTGCCTGAAAATTAATCAAGAGGGCACACACTCAACTCATTAGTCTCCACAAAACTATTGTTTTCGGCGTCCTCCCGCCCCCACCGGTCCCCCGCTTCTCGATGGGGTCCCTCGGTCTTTTTCCATTTTTTAGCTGAAAAATCGATCGAATCTATTTTGGATGACAAGCGAAAAACGAACCACATACGTCACCACGGTGGGTGGTGGATGGTTGTTTTGTTTTCCTCTTCGTTTTCCTCCGACTTAGTCCGACTTAAGTTGAAAAAAGAAAAAAAAAATGTTTTTTTTTGTTCGGGTTTTGAGTGTTCTACCTTGCGGCTCTGAAAAGGAGGCGGGAGGAGAATGTGTCCGAGGGGAGCATGATGACGGTAATTTATTTTTAATATGAACAAAATTGAAAAACCTGAATGAGTCAATCTTACAGGTGATCGATTGGTTTGTGACTAAAATCAGGGCGACCTTCAAAGAGTTGGTCCATCTGGGCCAAGGGTACGAAGAGACTAGAGACATACATATGCACTGAATGGGGGGGGGGGGACGTTAAGAGATACTGACAGTGACGAGCGGAATTCCATGGAGCAGCTGAAAGGAGAAAATGCGGGGAAAATCTAGAGCCTTTCTTTTGACCAAGGGATGTGGTTCGTTTTCTTGACGAAAAGGTCGCATGCAGATCGACCGTGTCGACGGGAACTCGACTTAATTGCTGCAGAATGACCTCTGAGCAGAGGTGACAGACAGTCTCCTTAAGCCGGAGCACAAGCATTTTTATAACTCGCCGTGCCCATTTAGCATCATCTTTCTCCAGTGTTTATGATCGACAGCTTATGACCGATTCATGATGTATCCTAACGCTGATACAATAAGTTCGAGATAAAAACGAGTTGGAAGGACTCATGGCGTCTTTACAAGATAATACGAAGAAGTTGAACACTTCGTTGTAAAAATAGAAACGGATTCTGCTGAGGAACTACTCTAAATTTGGAAGAAATGCCACTCTCGGCAGTTTTTTAGTTTGCGAAATTTTGACACAATTTCCCACTCGAAAAAATTTAGTCGAACTGAAACTGGACTTGAATGGGCTCAAAAAGCAAGGAAGTGCCGTGAAATCACCGTAGCCCCTAGACAACCTTAAGACATTGGCCAAACAATAATTTCTCTGGCCAGTGTGTTGTGATGAGGGCTAGATTCTCTAAACGCCTCCGAAAGCTCAGAGGAATTCCATGAATCACGTGATATTCAAGAACTCAAAGCACTGGACTGAGTATTTAAGGCCATCTGAAGGCAAACATCTAATCAAACAGATCAGAGCCGCTAGTTGAATGCTCGGCTCATAAAGGAATTCCAACGAAATACACATCACTGCTGCAGAAGAGCATACAATTGAGATGCATTGACCGCCAAAAGGTGCACCAAGACATGACGAATCACTTTGACCGGCACATTTTTGGAAGAGGGCTTAGAACGCATGGCACGCATGTTTTTCAAAACGAAACGCGTAAGTTCGATTCGGGGATATTGCAGCCCGGCCAGCACCCCCAGCTCGATGCCCAAACCGCAGGAAAACAACTTAAAACCTAATCAAACTCGAACACAAAGAAACACGCGTGGTGAGTCATTTCAAGCCACAACTTCAGTCTGAGCTCCTGAAACAAAGAAAAGGACGAAAAAAAGCACTTTAATTTCAGGAAATCCATTCTGACTGAAATTAGCCAGCACCGGCTGATTGATTGCCAATCCGGGCCCGTTTTGATGTTTGAAATTGCCAAAAGAAGCAAATGGCATGCAAATGTCGACGTGACGAGGTTAAATTGAGACAAATTTGCCGTAATTTTACGAGGGAGTACACGTTCGATTAGGCAAATTAGGTGGAAAGCCACTCAAGGCCGAACTTGGAATATCCATTCATGTCGTTAGTCGGAGAGCCGAGAAGGGGAAATTAGACGCGATCAAATCTCATGGATGGAGGGGGACTGCAAAGATCAGACTGGAACTGGACTGGGACAGAGGCTCGCAAGAGGTAACCCCCCTAGAAAATTACGCACACAGGTGAAGAAACATTTCAACCCACTGGAGAAAGATCGAGCAAGCTGTGGAGCTCAAACCATCCTCGGCCTGTCATCAGGTTTAACGAGACGTGCACGACCGGCATGCGACACGCAAACAAAAAATACGGTTGATAATCGCGGTTATAGATCATAGCGAACCAACTCCCAGAGTACTCAGACGTATGAGCTTAAGACGTATCTTTCCAAACATTGATTCGTTCGTCTGTCAACTAAACAGACAGTGGACGCTTTATTTTGAGAGCTGTTATGAGCTCCTTCTAGAGCCTTTGTGTTTCTTTTAGAAAATGAGATCACTGTAGCCAGGCTTTCCCTTCAAAATGGTGGGCATTCGACTGTACTTTCTGGAGGCTTTGAGAATCGTTGTATGGATCTCTTTCAAGAGACGAGCATGTTCGAATTGCTGAAACACTCTTCGAGCTCATCGAGTCACAATGTGGATCCCTACTGACTACGCCCCATCTTAGTCGTAAACCCGGTCATAATCGGCCGGAGAATCAACCCGTTCATATCGAAGATAGAGCTCCAGGCGGTCTTCGAATCACTAAAACAGAAAAAGCCGGTGGGAGTCGATGGGATCTCGAACATTGTGTTAAGACACCGGCCTCTGGGAGTGGTTTATAGGTACGCAATCCTGTTTAACAGTGCCTTGAATAATGCACATTGTCCAGAGCATTGCAAATTAGTCTCCTTCCGAAGATCAGTAAGGTATTCGAGAAGGTGATAAATAGAGCTCTGATAAACTGGACTAAGGACAGAAAAATAATTCCGGATAAGCAATTCAGTTTCGAAGCTGGGCATGACACAATTTATGTCGAATATCCAATGGAACAAGAGCCAGAAACGCCTGCTTGACCTGGAGAAGGCCTTTGACACCGTATGGCTAGACGGTCTCTTTTACAAAGTCAATCGGCTAGGCATTAACAAACTACTTCCCTACCTACTGTGTAACATGCTTACCGGCAGACGGTTCGTCGTCAAGAATAGCAGCGTGACTTCCACAATTCAAAAATGGTCTCCGAAAGGGTGCCGTTAATTCGCCGATCCTGTTCAAGATTTGCCTGAGCGATCTGACAAGTTCTCCTCATCACGTAATTGCATACGCCGACGACTTGATCGTGTACACTATTCTCGCGCAAGGTGACTTCGATTCATTCACGAGAGATAGCGAGGACTGGAGGTTGAATGTCAACTTTCAGAAGTCGGAAACCATACTGTTCAGGACGCCGGTGTACAAGGCCTCGGCGGATACGAAAAAGAATTGGCGAAAGTTCTCAATTGTTGGACGACACGGGCAACCACTGGCGCAAACGACGGTAGTCAGATACCTCAGGATCAGGCCAGATCATGTAGATGCTGCCGGGGCCTTGGCAACAACACATCCAACTCTATGCGAGGGTGAAGATGATTTCCTACATGGCCCCCATCCGGACAATGCTCACCAACGGCTGTCTCGTGTGGTTCAACTTGAGTACAAGCTTGATGGAAAAGATTCGGTAGATCAGAAGGTCTTGTCTGTAGGCTTTATCCAACTTCAGAGCCTATTCCAATGAGGCCTTATACAAAGGAGCAATCCTGATAAGAGTGGACTATTTCCTGGTGAAGTTGATTCGAAGTCATTCCGCCAGAACGATGAACTCGTTCAATAACTTCATGCCAGGGGCTTCGTCCCCCCAGAAGCTTGGTGAAGACCTAGACAAAAACGGACTGATACAAGATATAAATGCGGTGCCACATGACTGGATGGAGCAGTTGGTTGAGTGCCTGCCCTTGGTTAGTGGGGTCCCCGGTTCGAGTCCCAGTGAAAGCAAGGTTAACACGTTTTTATCAGGTGAACAGTTCGGGTGGCTGGGGAGAGTGTTAACTCCAGCGTCGAATCCTCTAGAAGCGTTCGTTAGTTCAGATCGAAAGACATAGCAATGTTGACAATCAACAACTGGGCAGGCACTGGATTCTTGTGGTTAAGATTTATGCTCATGTAGACATCGCGTTCTTGGCCTAGGACTGCGTCTTTGTTCTACCCAAAGTTGCGCCAACAATAAACCACATGAGTACCACAGCCGACTGCTCATTTGACTGCAAGTGGAGCACTCAGAAGGATTTAACTTCGAGGTAAACACTTCCAACACAATGCGGACAACCGCGCCACAGGCCAAACAAAGGATCAATGAAGAACCATGCAACCATGAGCCCCACGCCTTAGCGACCGGCCAAGATTGGAAACCAGTCCCAGCGGAGGATTTCCCATCAAAAATCACCAACCAGACACAATGCATTCCGGAAACAAGCGCAAGCGAAAAACAAAGGAAGACGAAGAAAATCTTTTCCTGTAACCACATAGCACTCGTGTGTCTCGGTGTTGTGCATTGCCCAACCGAATGTGAACAAAAGTCTAAACAAACATCCCAAACCAATAAACACAACACCCGCCTTGGCCGTCGCCACCGTGTGGAACAGTCAGGAGCGGAATCTAGGTCGCATTTGTTTGTTTTGGAATCAAATAGCTTTTCTTCTTCGTCCCAACCGCACGTCGTTCCTGCGCACGTATGAGGAACGTTCATCACCTTCGCTCGTAAAAAATCGATATGAAATGATACCATTTTGTACTTATTGTATAACCACCACGCCTCGTGCTTCCCCAAAACGGGTGCCCACATGAGTCTTCGCCAGAGTCGGTTTCAGGAGGAGACGTGCACAATCTCCAGAGTAGCACGAGGACCAAGGGAACAAAAAGCCGAGTTCCGCTCGGGGTTTTGAATATAAAATTTGCCTGTAATTGAAAACGGCAACAACGGAATGGATTTTCATTCTTCTCGTCGATGATTAGAGTTCCGCTCGAAATGTGTCACTCTGGATAGAAAACGAAGAGACGAGCTGACCCTCACCACGGTTGCCGAGGCGGGCGCAGCTAGCGTGTGCTCTTCCCTCAGTGCAGCTTTTACGTATTCCTCTCGCCTGCCACGGCATAAATAACACGAACGTGACCCACGGTGGTTATGTGATCTGACGTTTCTGGTTGTCATAGATACGCCACCTACACAGCGACGGCATGCGGTGGTGTCTGGTCTGGAGTCTTGTGCCAGCGTGCTCTTTGTATTTTATTTCTCCGAGTATCTGGGTATCTAGTCGCATCGCATCTGCACGTCAGGCAGCACACAAATAGAGACATTTTGGCGAAGCACATACCTCCATGCTCTCTGGGTATCTCTCGATGATTACCAATTGATTTGGTAGACTTTCTAAAAGCGAGTGACTGTCAACGAGCACCGCGCCGCGTCACCTCATCCATACGGCAACATCTCTGAATGGGTGACAATAAGCGATTTTAATCAGGCGTTACGAGTGCGCGAGTCTGTTTGGGAGGCTCTGTCATTGCCGGTCTGGATGGTTACGTAAGTGCAGAAGGGGAGAGCCGAATTTTGATTTCCTTAGAATGCGATTTGGAGCACACGCGAATTGGAACGACAAGAATGTGCGTTGGGGAGTGCGGGGATCCTTCAAAGTCAGTTGATGATAGCGATTTTGAAAGGCTTGCCAGTGTGTCCCTATCAAACCGGTTCCTTCGTAACTACCAGATCTCTGATGGTGACTGACGGACGTTACACCCTCCTCGCAGAGAGAAATACGCCTGAAAACCCTCCAGGTGCCCATGAAGTATTACTAGTTCGACTGCTGTTGCTTAAACGCGAATTTGACGCCGCCAATGTCATGACACCAAGAACGACCAAGAAGCTAACCAACGTGGACCTAATGTTTGCTAAAAAGTCCAAGAGGACCGGTTTCTTAAAGTGATATACTGCAGTCGTCGAAAGATCCCCGCCCCAATTTGTGACGGTGAAGATTTTCACGAGCCGAGTTCTACTTGAGATACGGATGAAAAACGAAGAAAGCATTTTTGGAGCTGACATACCTTTGGCAGCAGCGACTTCACTCGCAACAAGTTCCCTTAAAAAGGAAAACATTGATTTTTAAGAGCAAGGTTTTGGAACTGTGTAAGCATTTCTACGGGGTGTTATGCCCAGTCCCTTGTCCGATGACCCAAGCCGAGTCTTCGACGCCAAGACAGTATCCTTATCCATCATGTACAAGAAGTCTCGGCACAAACAGCAACGCAAAAGGGAGATCCCTATCAGTACCACTTTTTGGGATTCCTATCGTCGCGTAAGCTTCGATTCGGGTATAAAATGGTGTGACCAAGGTCTCTAAGAATCGAACTTGACGTTCAACACAATAAGACATGTCTTCATTCTTTCTGTTTTGCAGGATCCACGGGCTAGATGGAGGTACATGGTGGAAGAACTTAACGGGGGGCTACGAACTTTGCACCTCATAATATGCCCAATAGGAGCCAAATGAGTCAAGTCCTTTTCCCCACGTAGTGCCTGCTGTTGCAGATCGAACAATCTATGTTTGGCGCCGTAGTTCTATTCACCGTTTCCCCAAGTAGTATCTGTTGTCCCAGCTCAGACAGTCTTAGTTTGGCGCCGTAATTCTATTCAACGTTTCCCCACAAAGTCTCTGTTGTTGCAGATCGGACAATCTTAGTCTGGCGATGTGGAAAACTGGCTGATAATTTAGATCTCCCTGCCTCAAGGCCGTAAAGCACAGAAAGGCAAATAGACACATCCGAACAACGGACTGTCAACACCCACTCAGAACGTCCTCATCTTCCGCAGCTGAAGAATCCCGCCCAACGACGTCCTCGTCTTCATCACCGACGACCTCCAAGTAGGTCCCGCGATTCATGAAAACCTCTTTTCCGTCCACTCCTCCATCAATACGGCCACTTCCATCCGAAGTACCCGAAACTGACTCCCATCGCAACCATTCGTTGGAATGGTTCGCTCGTTACCAAAGTGAATCATAATAAATGCACTGGCGCCCTTCAGCAGCACGCTTCGACACCTCAAGAGTGCCACCAACACTCCACCGCTGCAGAAATGTTGTGTACACGCCTCGTCAAGGCCTCCGTGCAGCAGATAACATACATAAAAGCAAAGCGAACACTACCAACATATGTCTTTTGTTTTCTTAGCGCCGAACAGCAATAAGCTTTTCAATCAACGACTTGAGCCATAAACGGGAACACACACATGCCCCAAGAACCGAGCGTACTTTCTTCCATTTATTGTTATTCTCTGCTGTTCGTTTGAGTGCACTTACACAGCGTCACTGGACGTCCATTGGTGTCGTTGCCGTCGTCGTTGGCGTTGTGCACATTCATTTCTCGGATTCGTCATGTGCCTATTGCATTCTCATTCGTCTCGTTTCGTTTTTACTTTTAAATTGGCCAGTAAACGGTTTTACGGCCAAAACAGCTGTTTCTTTCCCCGGTTTCACGGTCGGGCTGTGCCGAATCAGATGCGGACATGAACACATCGGCGAGTGCTTAGTGTTCATGGAGAAATCGATTGAGTTGCCGTGGAAACGTGTCTTATAACGGGTGGGGGCACATGGATATGCTTCGAATTTGTCACGATAACGTGTGGCTTAAGTCTGCTCAAAGTCCTTGTGGGAGTGACTTGTCAGTCAAAGTCCTGATACCGGGGTTTGTGGTGTTGTCATGATCATGAGCCAGTCCGAAGATTTTTCTTTCTGGAAGGCGGATATTCTCACTCACTGTTTCTCCTACTGAGGGATGAGTGTGTGTTTCCGATGACAATCTCTGAACTTTTCTATTTCTACACCCAGCTCTTCTAGCTACTAGGGGCACTGAACGGCGTTGGTTGCGGATACTTCTTTGGAGCAATCGACTCCGGCTTAGTGTTCATTCGATCTATTCAGACAACTGGCAAAGAGCAGGCGAGTTAGAGAACAAGGTTTCAAAAATGCCGTCCAGTGGCCAGTGGCTATTGTATCCAAATAGGACAACTCCTGTCACCGAGTGCGATTTTATTGCAGCGTTGAGACTATTTTAAGCAATGATCTGCTTATTTTGACACAAAGTGAGGTTAAAAACGATTTCTGCGTTAAATGTCTTGTAGTAAATTCAGAAGTGGTGGAAAAATAACTGATTGATCGGAAAATGAGGTCCAGGCAACGATCACCCATCCTTCTGTCCACTTTCAGCCCGCACTTTCGCCCATAAAGTAGACAACCGACTGCCTTTCGTAACAGAGAGAGAAAATCTAAATAATCTTAGACCAAATGAACACTCAAGTTGGATCCCAGTTGTCAGAGTGTCTGGACGCGAGAGCCATGAAGACGCCGAATCGCGAGAGTTACCAGAGATCAACCGAAAGCTGAGGATTACAAAAAAGTGGGCAGCCTTCATTTAGGGCCACTGGCAAATACGGAAGCGTCTCCGCAGAGCTTTACTGCCAGAGTGAAACGAGATTTGTGGGCAGATCTTCTGACAACTCAGGGAACAGTGCATTTTCCCAAGATTTAAGCATCGCTCTTCCTGAAAATTTCACTTGCGAACCACCATTACTCTCCACCTCCTTCAAAGAAAGAGGTGCATGTTCAATCAAGGCGTCTCCGATTATAACGTAGGGTCTCGAATACACGACCATTCTACGGGTTAACATCTCGGCGACGGAAACAAACACTTGTCAGAGACCTTGCTGTGGTCAGATGAATTTCCGGTATGTCCCCAGATGCGGACCACCACAACCTCGTCACCATGAAAGCCTTGATCGAAGATTCAATCAAAAGAATTCATCAGCAATGATCGTGGACTCAAATCCACAGAATTCCCATTGATTTCATCTAAAGAACACAACCAAATTTCATGTACTCATGTCCACTTAATTGTCAAGAGGATTAAATGCCCAAGATACAATCCCCCTCGAAGGCAATTCAAACAACAGCGCACCACAAATAGGACATCGCCTCCCCATCGCGCACAAGTCCCCCGGGTGTGCTTAACATCTCGTGACGTAAATCAGTACAAAATCATCGCACACATGCAGCAGGTACAACTATCGCCGAAACCTAATTTCAAACAACAACAGCAGCAATCGACGAAAACGTAGAAAACCTCAAAAAGATTATAATTACTTTCCCCAAATGGAACTATTTAAGACTCGAGCGAAATTGACGAGTGAGCGGTGTGGGCCGACCGCGAGTGGAAAATTCATGAGCGGCCAGGAGGGAGAATACACATTTTTTAAGAACTCCAAAAGAATTTCATATGATTACCACACATCGAGCGTATGTGTGCGTGTGTGGAGATGATGATGGCACTCCGGTAGTGGCTTCTGTTCTGGCACTGCCGCCACGGCCAGTGGCAACGTGTTAGCTGGCTGAGGTAACAAATGAAGAAAGACCTGACTCATGCTTCGGCGCCCATTAGCTGTTTCCGTTCTAAAAATATTGTCCGATTCAATTTTCCTACGTTTTTAGTTGTTATTTTGGAAGCAATCAAAGAGTTATCGCACGCATCAAGCCTGCACGCTTGAAGTACGTACATACACAAAATTTCGGGGTTGCCTCGGTAAGAGACGATTGATTTTCTCTGACACTCAGTCGGCTTCAGATTTACTAGGCCCTTCGCCCATTGATTTGTTTGTGACGAGGATCAAAGTTTGGACAAGTCGCCCGTCGAATGTCGAGCACAAAGCATTCGAGGGGCAGTGGTGACGACTGTGTCTTTGATCTGGGACTGCACACATGTGCCAACTTCCTTGATGCACTGCCAATTGTTTTTGACGCTTTGACCGTTGCATACAGATTCAATGAATCGCAATAAAGTGAGTTGTGACCGCCGAGGGGGAAGGACTGCTGATTAATTAGACGCAGGAGTAATGGATTCGGAACCAGAAAAGCCATGGCAAATTAATTGCTTGTCATGGCAACGCGATAAATTTGATTTCAAACAATATTTCATCCGAATGCATTTCAGAGTCATGGCGGACTGAAGACTTGTTTTTTTTTTTTTTGTTTTTTCATCGAAATGGGTTTGTGGGTTATGCAGCCAAATTAAGGACCCGTCTTGGAAATTTCCGGTGGTTTCAGTGTCTCCCGGTCAACGCGGTCACTTGCTTCGGACGCAGTGACCATGGCTTCAGCCTTCACAAGGGATTTACCCAAGTTTTCCTGTTTCCAGACTATTGGGACGAGAGAGAGAGATGTGAGGAGAGGTGTGTTTCCAGCAATTCCTGACTCGTGAACACATGTCGCCTCTAAGATGTTACATCGTGGAGTCCCCTGAGGTTGTCTGTTGCTAAAGGGATTTGTCTATTATAACCTCTTTCTCCAGTCTCTCCTCGTCGGAGGTAAGGCAAGAAAGAAGAAGCTCTTCCACCCGTCAGACGACCGGAAAACAACAGACGACCCATTAAATTCCTCCCACCACCGCTTAATCAGTCAAAATTGTCAAACCATCGAACCCCTCCCAACTTCCATCGCAACCTAATGCTTGTCGCACACAAAATCTGATTTCACCCATCTGACCTCACTAATTTCTGGCCATTTCCTCATCACTCCAGGGCTCCTTGTCTTGACCGGATAGCCATCAAACCATTTTTGAGCTTTGTTCATTTGTCACGCATTCGTCACTGTCCGATACTTCTCACTTTCGGGCCAAAGCCACTCCGATTGCCTTTCATAACTCTTCCACACTCAATTAGACACACATTCCTGTTCCGTGAGGAGTTTCACCACTCCGACCACCGCTTTGTGTCGCACCCTCCTCGGACTGTCGTTGTCGTCTTAGGTACGCAACAAAGCGTTAAAAATCATCCACCCATTCATCTGGAGAAGATCCTGGTGAAAATCTTCAGTGTTAATGACTCGCTAAAATGATTAATAATAAATTTCCAAATGTCCAAACATTCAAACGCTTCAACCACCCTACCAAGATGAGAGAGTCAGTTCCCCTCCGTCTCTCTCTTTCTCTCTGTCGCAATTCATTGCCTGTTCCCATTTCCATTTGAGAACTTACCCTGTTAACAGGGGTGGACGAAGGATGTGCCACTGCTGAAGTAATTTGTTAAAAGTTTTGTGTTTTGTTTGATTTATGACAAGAACAGTTCGCCATCACCTTCCACCATCCCTTCGAAGAGAAGGATGATGCGAGGGAGAGAAAAAATCGAACGGAACCGTGGAAAATCAATCAAAATGCAAATAAAAGAGTGACATACGAGAGAACTCTGGCTGGCGTCAAGCTAAAGGTTGAAGAAGGCGCCACCACCCATAACCACCCTTAGCGCCGATCAATGCAACAATCGGGTGATATCCGTGGCATGGCAGTAATGAGAACCACGCTCCGCGTTCGCTTCAAAACGGAGAGTGGCTGACGTTCGCTTCGGCACGGTATTTTCCAGTGGAAAGCTCGCCATTGAACCCAGCAAAGTACCTCGCCTGCCACATGCAGATGCAACAAATTTAATTGCGAGAACGTTGTGCGCTTATTGTCCTCGTAGAAGGGTTTTTCTCGCCGTAGTCGTCGTCTCTGAAGTGGCGGCGAAAGAGGGGTACCCACCCACACAAACTCTCCCCAGCAGACTGTTGCAACAGCAGCTGAGGGTGCTACGAGCCAAACAGGTAACCCAGCACAATGCCACTTGGGTGGAAAAGTATGTGAAGTGCAGCTGCAATTTTCTTATACTCATGCAATACATGTATCAAGCAGGGAATGTACATGTGGGTGTGGGATGTTGGGTGTGTGAGTGTAAGAGAGAGAAAAACAAGGACCTCTGAGATGTGATGGAGATCTGGGCATGGATCCTTCGTACAGTCTTATCCACTCCACACAGTTAAACGATTACTCTTTAGGAAGGAGCATTGTGTGCGAGCTGGAGAAGGACCATTTTTTGCTTTTGGGAGACGTATGAGCGACGTTTAAATTCTCATCGGCACACTCGTGCGATGAGATAATGATGAGGCAACAACGATGATGAGACAAAGGACGACGATAAGGGGAATATTCATGTGAAAAGCAGCTCTTCAAGGAAACTCAGAAGCTTGAGAGAGAGAATGATGAAGAACAACTAGAAGAGAAGATCCTTCGGGGGATAAGGACATGAACTAAGGACGAAAAGTTCAAGAAAGGGTGTGAAATTAGAATGCAACAAATAACGAATTAGTTATTTTTTGTTTCTGTTAGGCTGTGCAAAAAAGATTTTTTTTTAACAAGAGGAGAAACATTGAGAGAGGACAAGAGAGAGAATGTGCTTGGTGAAGAGGACCATTGCTTAGCGTCAGCACATACTCTGATATGGAATTTTGTGTGCGTTGTTTAAGAGACTGCTGTGCGAATGGATGGATGTAGTTTGGTACTTTCTAATACCATGGCTGTGGAGTGGCTTGGTAGTGAACATTTTCCTACATCTCTGGCTGTGGACGTGTGGTGTTGGAGGAATGACCAAGCGTAATCGCGCTAGCAGTCGGAAGAGGCTTGGAAACTTCAAGACCGTCAACCAACTCGTATTCATGTGTCAGATGAGCCGCTAGTTGGTAAATACACTTGCAGTTGAAGAAATTGTTAGGGAAAGTGAAAATTTTAAAACAGTGACCGCTGACTTTCCGCTAAGAAGCCCAATGGGCATATGCACATAAATGGAACCTTCACCAAAACTGCGCGAACTTTAGAGTTGTTCTGAAAATGATCGCTCAAACATTCAAAGGCAGATGTATGAAGACAGCAGACAACCAGATGCCACAGAATTTCTTCAAACTGGATTTATGGACGTATGGCCGCTGTTTAAATATTCAGTTGTACCCAGCTCATTGCAAACGTCAAGGGGCGCTGATTTCCAAAGGAACTGCCACTACAGCGCTGAGCCCAAAAAAAAACACCCACAATCCCATTGCAATTTTATATTAATCGCATAAAATGCTTCAACAATCAATCTGAAACTTTGTTCCAAAATTATGGCTCCGTCATGTTTTTAGATCACTTGCACCGAATACCTGACACAATGGACCATCTGAGAGTGTTATTCGCCGATTTCATCTCAGCGCAAGATAGACCACTTAACAGATCAGGTTTCAATATGGAAGGTAAGCGCCTTTTCACTGTGCAAAGATCATCCCGTGGAAACAAGGCAATTTTAAATTAAAATGTGGCTTTGGAAACGTATGTTCTGTTGTCTGGTAAGACGTAGCTTCAGAAGATGGCATACGACATGTGGTATTACCCGTTTTCGCATAAATGTGGCTACGAAGCAGAAGAGAAGACTTTGTATTGATTAGTATCAACAGATACCAAGCATTCAACGACGAGAGAGGTGTAACAGACGACGTCTAATTGCATGGTGGTGCACATAATTGTGGGAGACTGAGGAATTTCATGTCCGAAATTTCATTTTCACCAAATTTTTAAAAAGTTCCTCGAAAGACCTTTAGACCAGTATCTTAAAAGTCATTTATTCGCACCCACATTTTACACATTTTCTTTCGGAAATCCATGCCTATTCAGCGGATGTCTAAACGAATCCAATTCGAATGTTGCCACCATCTTCAATTCAATGAGAAGTTCACAAACATATCAGAAATGTCAGAGATATTCTCCGACAACGGCTCAAGAACTGACAGTGCAGTTAGTAGCGGGTTCAAATGGGCTCAAAATTCTTAGGACTTTATGCTTTCTTGACAAATACACTGGATTAGAGAGACTTATCTAGCGGCGCAAAACCTATAAAGAAGACGTAACATCAGAGAAAAACGCAATTCGAAAGTGTTAGAAATACAATTTGTGCCTGAAAGAGATTTTATATAAAAAGTAGTTTAGCTCGTCAGTCAATTTTTAAACTCTGGGAACGCCAAGTACCTTGAGAAACGTAACAACAATTCCTTATTCTTAACTCAAAAGTGTCATTGTTAGCTAAGAGCTCTCTATTGTACTGAGGGTGCGATATGTAAGCTTTTTGCTGTACACATTTCAAGCAAATTGTTCGGTCTGTTTCGACGAAATGTATGTTCTCTGTGAATGACTCGGCGGGCCGAAAAAAGACTGCATCTTGACAGTTTAATCACAAAACTGTTCGAAACTGCCCTTCAAAAGCTAACGAATTGGACAAGCATTGTAATATTCACTTCATATAGGCACCATGCCTGTTTCGAGTAACAACTGCATAATACAATAGTGATTACATAAAGAAAATGTAGAAACAACTAGCGATCTCCGTATTGTTCCAACGCACAAGAATCCGCGCGTTACCACAACCGGCCTAAAAGCAGTTACTTTCGTTCAATCTTCCACCCTTGCCTTGCCTAATCTAGCTTTGGTAAGGGAGTGAATTAAATTTCATGTCGACAAAATAACTCGAGATCCATTATATCTTTTCCATTAAATTAGAGAGTAGGTTAGAGACACGTTTCTATATTGCATTGGTTTTACTACAGCTTAAATCAGCAGAAAAGGTGGTTTTAGGCAAAGCGGGAATCACAGCATTCTTTGCAGAAGATGTTGCAATCTTCAAGTCATGAATTTCTTTATATTAAAACATGTCCACGGCCTCAGTGGACTGGAAAGACCAACGTTTAGTTAGAGCAAAAATGTATTGTGCAAATTACCAACCAGTGCAAACAAAATGTATTCTTTGACAATCCTCGAAAGGGAGGATTTAGATATGGGCAACTTCACCCACGCCCCTAGGCCCTTTTATTCACGGTTATTCACGAATGTTACGCTAACGGTGCATAACCTCTGAGTGGTAATTTTCTCTTTAGAAAACTGTATAAAAATGGTTGTCAAAATTTTTAAGGGGTAGTGAAGGTATGAGGTTGCTGTCAGTATAATACTTCATTTCTGGTTGAAAGCAGTTGTGCCATTCGAGATGACAGAAAAAAGTCCAATTCACAGATGCCATAGTTTGACAGACGTCATTAGAAAAGGTATCTTGATTGGATCAAATGTTATAAATTGAATTGAGGGGTGCAAGGTTCGCTAAAGAAATATTTACAATTGATTGACACGTTCTTTAAGTCGACAGACATAGAGTAAGGTTAAGATTAGCTTAGAGTGCCCGCCGAGGGCCAGTAAGTTAGATATAGTCATAATGTTCGTCCAACTAGTTCTAAGCATTTTTGTCTAGCAAATAAGTTTATCATGAATTCTTCAAAATAAAAACGAATTAAAAAAAAAAGGTTTGCTATAGAAACGAAATGTTCAACTAAAAGGTGTCGTGAGTGCAGTCACATTTGACAGGTGACACTAGACACGTTTCTGGCTATGGGAAATAACACATAGTAAGTGAAGCTCTGGAATAAAGTGTTATAGAGATGGCCAACTTCACAGCCGATTGTCCACTAGGCCGTCGCCGAATTTGAGAGGCTTTTTGACAGATCATTACGAAATAATCTAAATGCCGTTCTCTGATTGGTCAATTTGGCTGTAGAAAACGATATAAAAAATGATTGTCAGAAATGTTAAGGCCAAGAGAAGTAGAAGTTGGACATCTCTATCACACTTCATTTCTGGCTATTGCGTGATCGAATGGAAGTAGTCTGTGTCGAAAGACTTCAAGAGAAAAGAAAATCTACAGATGATCCACAAAAGAACATGGATCAATTTCTGAATTCTTGGCACAAGTGAAACGTCACCAGGCATCAGGTTATAGGGGTAGTCTACATTCCATGTGTTTTTTTATCATTTGTTCGGAACGGAAGACCAATGACATGACATCGTAAATAGCACACAAAAAGGCGCCCAAAAAATAAGTCGTCTCTCTTGACAGTACTTGATTTCTGCATCGCAGCAAATAGACATGATATTTATTTGACAGGTTATCCAAGTCGGTATCGTCTTATTTGAAGCCCCTATTTGGGAACTCTATTGACAACATGCTGTGGAAGATTAACTAACAGGCGCCACACTTAATCTCCACTTAAATACATATGTCATATAGGTATGGTGTAAATTTAGAGGGTGACGGGAGGCAAGAATTATGAAGTGCTTGAAGAGTTTCTTACAGCGACTCTGAGTAGGCACCTTTCAACACTGACTGGAAAGCCATTTTAACATTTTTGTTAAAATGTTTGTTCACTTCTGTTTCGTGTAGGCATAAGAACGAGAAATAAATCGCCCTTGAATGAAATATGAATCCTGCTCATGATACGTAGTGAATTAAAGTCTGAACAGAATCTCTTAAATCACCCAAAAACTGTATAATTTAGTCCACCAGTGAGTGGACCATGCGCCCCCGTCATAATTTGAATACGAAAGCACTCTTCTTAACAAGGAAAAAAACAAACATAAATAATCAATCAGCAATAAGGAAGAAATAAAAAAGAAAATCGGAAAAGCACCACAGAATGCTCTGCAAAGAATCAATTTCCTGTTCAGAGGAAAACAACCATCTTCGTAGTCATGGAAACGTTTTCACTACTATCGACTGACGGGCAAACGCAACACTGTTTCATTCAATTGACAGAAATCGCGTGGGCCCCCACACCACTCGAAGATTCACATTCACCCTTAATTTTGCTCTTAAGCGCGCCGCTAAGCACACCAGAAGCACCAACCCTTATTGCAAGGGGTTGTTACACACATTCGATGGATTTTGGCTGCTGACGATGGTAAAGCTACAGCAATATTGCTACTGCTGCTGCTACTTTGGACAGCGCCACACACACCAAATGTTTTTTTTTTTTTTGGGTAAAAATCGATTTTTCCACCCTCACAACGCACACCAACACACACACAAACACCCACACACAAGCTCATGCAATAGCAATGATAGTCAATTCAACTTCGAAGTTCTATTCGAAAGGGATGAAGTTCAGATTTCAAACATTCGTTAGATACTTCGACGGTATATCGATAAAATAACACGAAAGCATGTTTGGTTGAAAAAGATTGAGAGAGGGGGTGTGGATTTCGATGAGGGGCAAGGATGTGGAGAAAAGGAGGTGAATTGGGGGATTAGTGGTTAATATGTGTAGGTACTCACCCTATTGAGCTGATGTGAATCAAGTTGATCACCAGGTTGTTGGCCACCGGTGCGAATCTTTTTATTTTGTGGGCCATCACTGCCACCGCCACCACCGCCGCCGGCATTGCCGACCCCAACACCAACGCCAACACCGCTACCATTGGTAGCCCCGTTGTATGCCATTATGGTCGCCGTTTTGAAGCTGTTTCTTGAATGCGCAAAATGCCGAAAACCGAAATTCGTCTGAGAACACAGGACGAAAGTTGACAACGAGATTGACAATTCTCTAAAACCAAACAACAACACAAGAAATTAAACACGACGACGGCGTTTGTCAAACGATAAAACACACAAGCACTAGGATGTCTGAGCGAGTGTGTGTCTGCTTGTGTGAGTGAGTCGCGGTGTGTTTGAGTGTGTAGGTGTGTGTGTTCGTGTGGAGGGTGTTTAGATGTGTAGTTTTGCTTGCGGGTGGGTGGAAGGAGACAAGTGGATACGCGTCTGTCGCAAGGGTTGTTATAATCTTCGGATTTCTTTTTATTTTTCACTTTTATCTTCTTAAAGCACACACATCCCACTCCTTGGGCTGAGAATGATGAATTCGCAGGATCAGAAACAAATCAAAACACCAAACACTACAAGAAAACACACACGATTAATTATATTTTTCCTTCTGATATTTTCTTTTCTTTTTTTTCTTTTTTTGTTATGACGACACACTGTTGCCAAATTTGTATTCTTTTTCTATTTATTTTATTTTGATTACGGTTTCGTTTTTCTTTTTCATTTATTCTTTTTTTTATGAATTCTCGAGGCTTCAACAGAGTTCACGCGCGATAGGAGCCCGATCAAACAAATGCCGGAAAACAATCAGCTGATATGTGTGAAGGGTGCAGAGAGTGAGAGAGAAAGCGAGTGAGTGAGAGAGGGAGAGAGAAAGAGAAAATATGGTTAAGAATTTTCTTTGGATATATATTTTCTTTTTCTTCAATAGTTTTTCCAAACACACATTCACAAGGACGAACGAACAAACGGAAGTAAAAAATATGTGGAAATAATCATCGAAAAAAAGCAAGAATATCAGACGACACAGCGCAGAGAAATGTGAAATATCACAACATCGCAAATGAAAACAAGGAAAATTTATTTATTTTTCTTCACTCCTTCAACGGATGCGACGTTGAACACGATTGCGTTGCGTTTTCGACTTGAAATGTTGTCATTTGCTAGTCGCAGATAAAAAACAAATAGAAAATGAACCGTGCCCAAAGACCGAAGGATAAACTATTCAGATGACGATAAGTATGGAGTTTTTCACACAAAATAAAGCACACACGCACGCGAAGGGAGAGGGAGGCTTTTGTGGGGAAAATCGTTTTCCTTAGTCCTTTACGCGAATATTACACCGAATTTCGCATTTCGTTTTTGCTTTCTGTTTTGGGATTTTTTTTATTTTGGAAATTAAATGATATATTTGTTTTTTGTTCCCTCGATGAATAGCGACGGTAACGATGCAAAGCGCAAACACCGACCGAGGATATTCAACGAGTTACGACGACGTGGGGGGAGAATTTAATTCAATCTCCTTTGGAAATTTTCAGCACAAAAAAAGGACTTTAAAAATGATCAAACCCGTGTCGTGTTGCTACTCCCCTTCCGCCAAGGAGGGAGGGAGGGAAGAAGAACAACAAAATGCGTTTATTATGAAGGAAAATGGTTGAGAAAGATTTTTTTTTTTCGTTGAAAACAAAAAAGAAATGATAAGTATTTTTTTTTTTTTGCTTCTTTTCTAGGCTCACTACTGCTTTCTTTCTCAGAACTGACGAAACGAATGAATGAATGGAAAATGATGAAGTATTTTGTTCGTTATACCGCACTAGCTGCGAACCACACTCTCTACACAATGATGAGACAAACGCAAGTGTATTTTCCCTTTCAAGTTCGGAAAATTGTGAATTTGTCCGTTTTTTTTTCGTGGTGTTTGCAAAGCTCACTTGGATGTGATTCCGCTTTTTTCATTGGATTTGAGGGGGAAAATAGTTGCGACGAGAGAGAGAGTACAAATTGGAACTGGGACAAATCGGAAGAGAACAAAAACTCTCTCTCTCTCTCTGAAGAGTGAAATTTGTGTTATTTGAATTTCTACTTCATAATTTTTCCGTAAAGGAGTTTTCTTTCCTTCATTGCAACAACCTCGTCCTGGTCGAATTTAATTTTAACAAAACAGCGAAAAATAAGAAAAAATCACGAAAAAAATTACACAAAAAATAATCCCAAATCAGGCACAGAAAACAAAACGAAACGGAAACCGTTTGAGATATACCGCTAAAGATCAGGTTGGTTGCTGATGATATTTGCCAACGAGATCTTGAATGTTTTTCACTGTCACAAAAAACTTGTATCCGTTGAATGTGTGTCAAACTATTTATGTATTTTTTTCTCCTCCTTTTAACTCAAAGAAACCGAGCACTACCGCGCCGCTTGAAAGTACAATTTGTACTGACGGCGAATGTTGAAAGTGCAGAGAGCGAGTACTCAACTCGTCACGACATCGAAATCAGACGACTGCTGCTTGCTGCAAAGAGAATAATTTTCCGTTTGTTCGTCGTTTTTTTTTGCTTAGCTTTGCTTGGTTTTTTTTTGTAATTGTAGTTTCAGTCTTCAATTGTATCTTGGAGAGGAGTATTTAATTATCTTTTTGCTCACGTACAGATATGTGTGCACACACACAAATACACTCACGCAAGGAGATGGGCCAGCACCGCCTGCTGACACCCCCTTTTCGAGCATACAAACAGTACATGTACAGTTGTCATGCTCACAAATGATAGAGAAGGAGAGCGAGAGTGCACGTTAGTGTGAAAGAGAGACCATGACAATTTTCACTCTCAACGCTCTCCGAGCTTTTATTTCTTATGGTTGTCTCTTGTGCCTTCCTTTCCTGGTCGTGAACCATTTGCAATGCGAAACAGAAGGGAAACAAAACGGTAAACATGGCAATTTACCGTTCTTTCACACACATAATTACCGATGCCCCGCTGATGATGGTGAGCCACCACCAGTGGTGCTGTGCCGCTGCGTACGAACGTGGTCGTGTGCGATGAGGAAGAGATTTTTTTGTTGGTGGCTGAAGCACATGCACGCAAGTGCAAAGAGCGCGTAGAGGCTGGTGTTCGTTCGGGTTTTTGGGCCGTACGTATTTGTGGACGTGGGGACAAACTTTGCGGCTCGGAATGGATTCTCTTGGGTTGTAGGTGTTTGGCGGGATGTTTTGAATGCCGCTGGGTTTCTTGGTTGAGGCAATTCTCTCTTTCTTTTTGTTGAGTTTGGAAAATGCAACATGCAGTTTGTTGGACGTTGCTCTGGCTCTTGTTGTGTTTTCAGTCCGATTGAGAGCGGGAAGGGTCTTAACCAAAGAGAGGGGGAGTATCTCTATTTATGTTTCCTGTTGTGGCCGAAAGAGAAACTTGTCAGGTTGTAAGACATGAAGCACTTTTCAAGTTGTTGACGTTTGTATGGTGCTGCTAGCATATTGCCACAAGGCAGACATATCGGACCTTCATTTTTCCATACGATAAGCAGTTAATACTTTCGACTGAGCAAATGAATATAAAAGTTGTCAGAGATAATGGAAAGATGATTTCAGAAAACCGAACATCCAACAAACACCAGATTCCGAAATTTCGCAGAATATTAATTCAAAAGTTGGCCCTCAAGCTTCGCTCATGGAATACCAAAATCCCGGGTACTAAGCCTGTCAGACTTAATTTTCAAAAGCAAAACCTGTGGCAACTGCACAAGCTTTTGATCTGCGGTACACTTGTGGACACAACATCTACCCGCTTGGAAAAGAAAGCGGATACCTATCACCCACACAATTAAGGGGCGGGATTGGAGCAAATTGACGCTTTTGTTTGCAAAAATCATAGCTCATAGACGATGAAAAGAATCGGGATAGTTTTTTAATACCTACGGTGCCTCACAAAATTGAGCGTACACCCATGTGAATAAAAATTTAATTAAATACCCAATAAAAATTTAAATGCAGTTTAGATTATTATCAATATCATAGTAATAATAGAAGAAAAAAAAAAACAAACAAAAAATAATGAATTCATTCTTAAAATAAAAAAACAAACAAAATTAACTAAAGGGTAATTTTTTTAGCTATTATCTTTTTGGCAACACTGGTTTAAACAGCTGACGCATGTTTCGTGTTTTGTTTCACTGTCAAACATCTTCAGTTTGGTCTATAATTTAACCATGAATCGTCTTACAAGTTCCTTTGTAACGCTTGCAAATTATTGAATTTTATTATCAAAATGCGTGCTCAGTTCATCGCGCGTTTTACCGAAAAATTGTGTTCAGCGACGAAGCTCGTTTTTGGCTCAATGGGCACGTAAATAAGCAGAATTGTCGATTTTGGAGTGAATATCAGCCAGAAGCATTGCAAGGGCTACCAATGCATCCAGAAAAAGTCACAGTTTGGTGCTACTTCAAAGATGATGCGAATCGTAACGTAACTGTGAATGGTGAGCGCTACCGTGAGATGATATCCAACTTTTTTTTGGCCAAAATGCAAGAGCTTGACTTGCATGACATGTGGTTTCGACAAGACGGTGCCACATGCCACACAGCACACGCAACAATGGACTTATTGAGAGTCGAGTTCTGTGAACATTTTATTTCACGTTCGGGAGCGGTCAATTGGCCGCCTAGATCGTGCGATTTAACGCCTTTAGACTATTTTTTGTGGGGCTATGTTAAAGATCATGTCTATACAGACAAGCCCGCTTCAATTGACGCATTGGAAGACAACATTGAAGCATTTATTCATGAGATAACGACCGAAATGTTGGAAAGAGTATGCCAAAATTGGACTAAGCGGATGGACCATTTGAGGCGCAGTCAAGGGCAACATTTGCATGAAATAATCCTCAAACATTAAATTATATGGACAGTACTATCGATTCAAAGAAAGATTTCATGCATTTTTCTGAATTTTATGTGTTTTTTTTTTTGAAAAACTTTCCTATAGCTTTTAGAAAATCACCCTTTACATTTAATCACACAAAATTGAGCATACACAGTAAAAAAAAACTCAAAAACGGACTTCAAAATTACAGATACATGTTTTTTTAATTTTTTTAATATTTGGTATGACCACCTTTAGCGTCTATAACCGCCTGCAAGCGTCGTGGTATAGAATCTACCAATTTCTTTGTAAAAGAAGGGAGGATACTCTTCCATGCCTCCTCAGTTCTATTTTTAAGCTCGGCTCTAATAGAAGAATTCTTTTTTTTTTTTTAAATCTGGTTTTAATCTCCTGCCACAAATGCTCAATAGGATTCAAATCCGGTGTTTGTGGAGGAGTTCTGAGCTGTTTTGGAGCATGATAGAGTAACCACTCCCTAACTACATGTGAGGTATGCTTCGGATCATTGTCCTGTTGGAACCAAAAATCCGTGGACAAACCTAGTTTCCTCGCAGAGGCGATCATGTTTCTTTTTAAAATGTTTAAGTACATAATTTTGTTACATGAAGGAAATTTTCATGACTCGAGAATTTTATGAACCCATAGGAAATGGCGTTACTATTTCATCTTATTGCGGGCACGTCACTGAAGAAAGTCTATGAAAAAGTCAAACAGAGTTACAGACCATTTTCGAGTGCAAGTATACTATTTCAGTACAACGTCTGTAATTCGAAAACTCGATAATTGGAACGCTCCACTGATTCTAAAACCAAATTTTGTCAGTTACACATCTTACCGCAACTGTAACATTTTTTCTATTTTTCTTAACAGATTTCATTATTAATTACCTACATAATTATGGTTTGTTTCTTTGTCAGAAAAGCTATTTAAAGCCATGCAAATTGCAAAATGTCCATATTATATAAGGGTATCACGTAATCCAAAAACGTCGGTGGTTCGAACTAGATTTGCTTTCTATTAGTTCGAATTACCGAGGTTGTACTGTACTTGAAAGCAAAAAAAATCCATAAATGAAAAACCAGTGGGGCGTATCAAGTACCTCCGACTAGGATTAGACGCCGGGTTGATAAGGAAAAAAGGAACGATATAGTTGTGGGGAAAATCAGTCCGCATAAACGAATTTTCCAAATTGTCTCTTTTTTTCATGCACTAAAGGCTTTGATGAACATGTGTAAGAACTTAAAACGAAAAATTATCTTATTTAAAGAATTCCGAATTAAAGTCTTTTACTGTACATATTGCAATAGGTATGTACAGTGAACTAATTAAAGCCGTGAGTTTTCATGTTTTGGAGTGTAACATTTTACAGTCGACTCTCGATAAATCGATCTCCTGGAAAAACCTTGATAAATCGAACAAAACCGATGTGTTTTGGTGCGCTCCTTAATTCGAAGTAACACAGTCGTGCAGCCAGCAATTCGAAATCAGTACCTAGGTTCCTCTCAGTAATTCGATTTTTGCTCTCGGCTCTTTGGCAAACTGTTGTTTCCAATTCTTTGATCCCGTTAGAGTGTGACGTAAGTATGCGACGTGAACAACGTAAGCAAAAACTTCAACCTCGCAGGACGGATGGCGCCTTCTTCCTTTTGCGAATTTATGACTTTCGATCATTTTGTACATTTTGCGGATGATGAGTCTGCTCCAATTTTGTCAGCTTCCAATTCAAGCAACATCAATGAAGAAGAATCGGAAACAGAACCAATTCCGCACATCAAACGAGGCAAAGTCTTTGTTGTGTAGGTACATTGTCTCAACATTCACTAAGAACGGAAGCAGTATTTTGTTTTTGTTTCCATTACAGAGCACACAAAACACTACGTTCTCTAAGTGCTAACTCTCAGTGTCGCTTTACACAGCAGATTTGCTGCGCGACTAAGGATCATCTACCGATTTTGCATCTCATAGATTACATCAAATAAGCAATATTAAATAAAGAATAGTGTATGGATACAGTAACTCCAATCGAGACAAACTAAAATCAATTTCGTTGCTAAATTCTAACGTTTTTATACAACTTGTAATAGGTTCATTACAAGCATAGTTGGTTCAATGCCTCTCATCGTATAGTAAATTTCTCACCCGAAGAAATCATGAGAAAACGCAAATCTGGTGAATTTACACGGCAATTAAGAATGTCCCGGATGAACATGGCTGATGCTGCCTTACGTTTGGAAGCCTATTATTTTACATCTATAGTCATATTAAGGGAGTTCTTCGAAATAATATAATTTACAGCGTATCTCGTGAAATTTTGCTGCGCTCTTTGGAATCTCGAATCTGAGTTCTTGTGTATCGTATGGCTAACGAACAATAGATGGAATTAAGACTAGTTATATCCCGAAAATCTTTACTATTTCTTTTCAGAAAAACCTAACATAGCGTTAGGCTTCGCAATTGTATACTCATGATGTAATGAAAAAATTGATTTAGTATCAAAAATTACACCCAGGTCTTTAATCTCTTCTAGGCGACTAAGTCTATGATGAGAAACGGAGATGTAATTCGACATGCCGTAAAAATATTACATTTTTTAAATTCAGCTCTAGTCCATTGTGCTCGCACCATTCCACTAGTACGTGGAAATTACTACATTCTGTTTAACTGTTTGTAGATAAATACAATTTAACCCTTCTTTGCATGATTTTTTCTTTTTCTCTGAAAAAATTGTCAGTGATGTAAATTGAGCTCCGGATTATAAATAAATAGTATAAAACAAGTAAAAACAGTATGATGGAAACTTCCATCATCATGCAAATATGGATGCTTAGCTCAGTACTAAATAAATAAAAAATAAAACGTCTTTGTATCACTTTTATTTTTGCTGGTAGTTCGAAAAACAATTATTATTTTTATTAAGGCACATATTAATTCCGCATTTACTGCACGAGATTGTGGAATATCCTTTCCATCCTGGGTATTTGCACCTGAGTGATCCGCCAACTTGAGGCCAATGTTCGAAACCATCTTTTCTCATGTCCTTAGGAGGTGGAGGAGCTGCAGAAGCTTTTCTTCTTCTTGCTTCTAATCTTTGTTCAATGATACTGCTGCTTGGACGATCCCTTTTTGCATCTGTAATGCTTACTTTCTTGCATAGCACAATGGCCAGTTCGTTTCTGAATTGGCTTAACGTAAGCAGACTCTTTGTTGTTTGATTTCCTTCCCGAGCATTTTTTTTTGTTGTAGATAATCCAAGAATTGATAACTGCTAAATCAATCAAATGAAAAAAAAAAATATGCAAGTACCATTTTTTAGACCTCATTAGTATGTCGTTTCTTCTCAAAAAACTGTCCATGAGGTCTACTCTCCCCATGTGTTTATTGTATTCTTGGTCAATAAAAGGGCAAGTTATACCAATTTTTTCTTTTTTGGTTTTGTCATATCTTTTAATTTCAGCCACAGGCAGTGCTCCAGCATACGTACATAACAGGGTTACTACTTTATTGTCTTTCTAAGCTACACAACTCACATCTATGCCATCATGTGCAGAAACTCTCTCTTCATAACTTCCCCTTGGTACACATTTCTTCATGAATTCTTTTTTTTTTTCTGGCAATTTATTATTCGGAATTCTGTTTACTTGCACAGTTCCCACAGTATGAACTCCTTGCTTAGCCAAAAAATATACTAACTGTAGGGAAGTATAAAAATTATCAAAATATATGATATGGTTCTGCATTTTTGGTACTTCACGAAGCGAGCGAACAACAACATTTCCTGTCGCACCAAAATTTGGTTCATCTGTAAGTCTTTCCGAATTCTCTTGTCCAGAGTAAATCTCAAACTTATAGGCATATCCCATCAAATTGCATAGAACATACAACTTAAATCCCCACTTGTGGGGCTTAATGGGCAAATATTGCTTTAAATAGTGCCCTATATTTGTGGAGCACATCTGTTCATCTACGGAAAGCCGTTGGTCCATTACCACTGTGGCAAATCTCTCATTTAGATGCTTAATTATAGGACGGATTTTATGAAGCCTGTCGTGTTTTGGATGGCCTACCGGTATATAATCTTCATTGTTGTTGAAATGCAAAGTTAATTTCATTTTTTAAAACTTATTAAGCGGCATTGTAGATGAAATCGGATCATATCCAAACATTGGCGACCAGTTCGATCTAGTACTGGGAAATTTCTGTACTGACATGTACAAAAGGATGCCAAAGAACTTGTTCAAATCACATTCCGTGAAACTTGTAGATGAATTGGGATTGCTTTGGATTATGTATAGGTTTATATATTTTATTTACTATTAGGTTTATAAAATCTTTTGTAAAAAAGTGAGAGAAACACTGATATGGGGTTTCTAGATTTGATATTTCATCTGAAGCCGAAGAATTTCCCAGGAATACAATTTTGTTTTCATCATACACCATATTTCCTTTTTTCCATATTAATTTTCTTTTTTCCCAAGCCGAAGTGGATTTATTATTTATTTAACGATCGTATGGATGTATCGTCATCTTAGACTATGAATTCTGCACCTGTCATATCCAAGATTGGTGGAGTTGACATATTTATTACATTATCACATATCTCCCTCTTACTCCAGGGACTTCAAACGCTTTAAACCTTATATGGGTATGCTTCTCACGTGTATGTGAACACGATTTAAGATGTTTAACATTCTCAACTGTCAAACGTACACAAATTTGTCAGATCCACAATGATTCAATTCAAGGCCAAATCACATAGGCGCATTTGCGCAGTCGGGCTTTAACAGACGTTGAGTTTACAAGTGCGAACGTGACGTTGTGGTATGGTATCACAAGCGATTGAGTTACACAATAGCAAAACAAATTTTAATCGGTAGATTTGTCGACCATCGATTCAATCGAGAATCGACACGCGCAATCAGGAGGAGTACGGTAGACCGCAGATGTCGAGAGTAATACGAATACTCCTATAGTAGTACTTTCGACAACACTGAACGGAGGTGATCGACGAGGTATTCTCGGCACTGGCTATCATAAACAATGCCCTTGACCAAGCAAGCAAGAAGTTATTAAAACTAAAAATTAATATATTCGTTGTTCCCTTTGCACATAATAGTTAGTCGCAATTGATTGCAGGACCTTGCAAAAGTAATGGACTCAAGTTGAAGATGGGAACGGTTCCAACGATACAACCATAGTCAACTTTATTTTTTATTAAATCTCGCCTGCCTTCTATGACTTTGATTGTCAAATGACAGACAGAATCTGGGTATAATTTTTTGCTATTGCCAGTGATCTGGGAGGAGGAAACAGAGGACTGTACAAGTATCTAGGAGTTACCTTGGTAAGCACAAATGAAAATCTGAATTGCTTTACGTTCCAGGTTCATTCACAACGAAAAAAAGTGTTTGTGTTTTCTTATGTTGCCCATTTAATAAACGAGAAACCATTTTGTTGGTCATGGGTTTTTAATAAATGGCAAAGAAGTAAGGAAGGAAATAATTTGATCAGTCCTCTCCTTAACTTCGTTAGAACTCTCAATAACACGTAAAATTACTCCGGGCTATCTTAATGTTGTTGGAGCCGAAAGGCAAAAAGTTAAGATGGCAACAAAATTGTTCTCCCACACTATTGCACAGGCTCTAACAAAGGCTGCCACCTATGTGATCACAATTGGGAAGAATGCTCCAAATTATTATTAGTTAAGTTGAAACACTAAACTTTTTACTACTTTTCAGACCAATGACTGGCTCGATCTTATGAACATCAGAGCGCCATATCCAGATTCCAGAAAGCAAAACTCAGAAAGCACACTTTCCGTGCGTCCGAAAGTAGACTCAAGGGTAAACTGATGAGCATTCCTGGCGAGACGGGTATTGCAAGTGAATTCATGGAGATGAGGAATGCAGTTGGCTAGCTCACTTGAGCTTCGAGCAAGTCTAATCACTCTGCAAGTTTTATCGCTCGCTTTTGGATTCTATTCAGTAGGTTTTGGGACCAGATATGAGCGTTGTACCCAAGTTTGGGGCGTATGTACCCCTTATAAATTGAACCCAAATCAGAAGGTGTGAAGTATTTCTTGCATCAATTGAGGAAACCTAAACATTTCGCTGCATTTTTGGCAACCTCAAATTTGTGATCGTTTGATCTAAGTGTTGTGTTGATACTGATGATATTCATCGACACAGGTGCCATTCATGGATAATGGCTGATTAACAAGGGTTGGCTTGAGTGACAGCAGACAGCATTGAGTTTTTGAAGCATTAAATTCCACTCGATTGGCAGTTAATTATGCTGTCAAGATCGGAATTCAATGTGCTTAACATAAGCTGTCGTTCCAATTCTACCGGCTAAAGGGGGGTCGTGAGTCTTGGAACGAATATGAAAAGCTGAGGGTGTTGTCATCAGCGATGGAATGGATCGGATTAGAAGCAGCAGACAAGAGATCATTTATAAAAATGAGAAAGAGTGTAGGAGACCGAACAGAGCCTTGAGGGAACACCAGCATTTATTTGGTGGATATAAGACTTGATCCCATCCAAACCAACTTGAATTGAACGGTTCGAAAGGTAATTTCTAGTCCATTGAAGAAGAGATTCATTGACACCATAGTCACGCATTTTCGACAAGAGAGCTTGATGCCAAACTCTGTCAAATGCCTTCGAAGTATCAAGCGCAACGATCTTGCTTTCACCTGCATTGTGCATAGATCGGTTCCACTTTTCGGTGAGATAAGCTATCAGATCACCAGTGGACCTGTTGCTGCGGAAACCGTACTGGCCGTCATTCATCAAGCGATTTCATAAGCTGACGATTTATCAGCGTTTCCATGACCTTAGAAAGAAGGTATGTAAGTGCTATTGGGTACGAGGTGAGTGACGAAGATTCGCCCTTTTTAGGAACGGGCTGGACAAATGCTGTTTTCCATCTGCTCGGAAAGGGACCTAAAGAGCAGGATAGATGAAAAAGCTTACAGAAACCACTGCTTTGCCAGTGTACTAGCTTAAAGTACTCTTGCATCTGTACGAGTGCGAAAGTGGATTTGTCCCATGTCCCAACGCTCTCAAGTACAGGTGGCGACATATTGGAATCTGGCAGTGTTGAGCTGGCTGCAAAATGCGCCGCAGGCAGGTTGGCTTCGTCTAAATAGCTGACAGCTGGGATGACATTGTAAATGAGAGTGGAAATTGAAGACAAATGACCAAAGGTTTTTGCTACCCTTGGGACATTGTAACACATTTGCCTCAACGTTTGCTCATGCGAGGATTTCACACGTCTTATAATTGCATTGCAGTCATTTTTGGCCCGGTTAAACTTATTCCGGTTTTCCTCAGTACAGTTGGCTTTGTATATCCGGAAATTCAACTCTCTCAACCTGATAGCCTCTTTACAGCTCGAGTCATACCATGCGTTTGCTCTGGGCTTGATACACTTCACTCTATGAGGAATGATCTCATGCCCAGCAGAAGAATGTTTGTGATCAGATCGGCAGAGACATCACCGTCACTATCGAGGAAGCATAGGGACCAGTTAAAATTCCTAAAGAAGTAGTTTAGACCGCTCCAATCTGCTTTCTCGTACAGCCATACTGTTATTTTAGGAATTTGTGGCGATAACGAGAAATTAGCTAATATGACACAATGCTCAGACGAGCCTAGAGGTGACAGACTGTCAATAGAATATTTGTCAGGATGAGAGGTGAAAAACGGGTCCAAGGTATTGGCGGAACGATTTGCAATGTCAGGTATTCGTGTGGGCTCATTTACTAGCTGTGTCAGATTATTTACCTCAGCAAAGATTTCAACATACCTTCCTTCGGATGTTGTCTGGCCCGAATGTCGAAGCCAATTAGAATTGTGTACATTGAAATCGCCGCAATGGCAATTTCAGTGCGACGATACAGAGATACAGGGAGCTTTGGATGTTCAAGATCCAATATTAAATGACATGACTAAGCTCATGCTGCAAATGAGGGTCATTGGAAAGATCACATCATGTTTTTTAAAGTAGAAATGTATTTTAGAATAAGGAAATAGTTGATCAGCGACTCAAAAGAAAGAGGAAATTGAATAAAATAGTTCACTAAAAGCAAACATACTCGTATATCTTTAATTCGATATTTTTATATTCACTTCAATAGGGACATGTAACTGGTAAACTTAATAATAAATACGATGCTATAAGTTATATACATTGTAAAAGCATAAATAGAAATATTTTATGACAAAAGACGAGTCTCACATTACACTCCACTTGAAGTTATTTAAAAACACATTTTTCTTGTTGCTACCATGTATTGGTCTTTATGTTTGGATTAGTTTGTCAATCTAAACTCTTGTTATACTGAATAATAATTTTTTTAACAAAAAACTGAGAACATTAATCTTCCTTTCCTCAAATTGTATGTAAATAAATATCAAATCCAGTCAGCTGTCAAATCACGAAGTCTCGGCTTACGTCACACAATAAAAATGGAACAATAAAGGCGCAATCTTGTTGTCTGTCATTCCTTGGTTTACGCAGCGCCGTTCTGCTGTTTCTTAGGGTTTTCCCCGGCTCGTCATCAATTCTTTTATGGAATTAAATTTGTACAAATGAATGTACATTGTACGTACATATGTACAGCTGTGTTCAATTCCATGCCAAATTTTTATATTCTCCCTTCATATCCCGAGCAATTGCAAGCAAATTTTGTTGTATTTTCCCTGAATGCAGATAGAAACGTATAACGGTGATTTACAAAACAAATACTGATCATATTTTCCACAGCATGTCGGTTGTAGTATCAGTCAGTCGTTGATGGTTTGGCAAAGTGCTTATACAGCTGTTCAAAAAAATAGTAGTCTTCTACTTAACTGACTTAAAATTTCATAAAAAATTAAATTTAAAGGTAGAAACATAAAAGTAAGAACAAATAAATATTTTTAATTTAGATTATAGTAAAATCTTGAACTTTTAATTAAACAGTGGGCCGCAATAAGCTTTGCACAGAGCAGGAGAGAAAATTAATTTTAAAATTAAGAGCAGATGGAAAAACGTGTAAAGAAATTCAAAAAATCATAGGATGCACAGCCCCAATGATTGCAAACGCAATAAAGCACAATCCTAAGCCCGAATCCCGTGGACGAAAAAAAAAAAAACATCAGCATTGAAGGACAGGCGAATTGTACCTTCAAATGTCATCCAAAAGGAGTTGGGGCTAAGTATTAGTGCTATCACAGTCCGCAGGCGGCTGTTAAATGAAGGGCTATATAAGCACATAGCAGCTCGGATAGCTCTTGCCAAAGAACACATCACCTGGCCTGTGGAAAAATGGCGCAATGTATTATGGACTGATGAGAGCAAAATTGTTCTTTTCGGGGCATGTGGGTCCCGTCAATATGTTCGCCAAACACGGAATATTGCCCACAATACACTTTAAAGACCATAAAACACGGCGGTTCAAAAATAATGGTATGGGGCTGTTTTGCCTAACAAGGTGTTGGGCCTATCCATCTTATTTGTGGGATCATGGACCAGAGTGTATATGTTGATATTCTTGCAAGAGTAATGTTGCCTTACGCAGAATATGAAATGCCTTTAATATGGGTCCTTCAGCAAGATAATCAGCAATCTTTTGTTTAAGACCCATTTTTTGTTTGATGTCCAATAATTTTTTTTTTTTTTTTTTTCATCAACACTACTGTTATTTTGAACAGGGAAATTCTGTTTGTAGTTTTTTGTTGCTTTGTATTTGTAATTTCCAAGCTATTAATGTTGTCAATTAAGAATAAAAACTTTGTATGTACATGAAATGCAAAAATAAGTTGTTGTCATTCGACAAAGCTTAAATAACCAATAAAACTAGGCGCACTACTATTATTTTGAACACAAGTGTATATCGAGACGTATTTAAAAAAATATACATATTTAGCCCGCGGAGCGCGTGGAATTTTTGAATTTCGAAAATTGTGTAAAAACATCAGTGTGCCTTGCCGTTTATCTGTCCCTCAGATATTTTTCCCCGTGTACCAACACTCTCTTTCACAAAACAAAATGCTCTGTTTTTTAAGAGAGTCGCCTCCAATCTCTTTGCCACACACACACATCCACTTTGCCACGGCTTACGTCTTGCCCTCGCGCTTTCAGCCATGACCATGCGCTCAACCAAACACAACACAACTGAACTCGTGGGTTGGGGAACTCCCACACACCAGCTCACGCCTCCGATGTACATGTGCGCCTGTGGCTCTCTCTGGCCACTGCACGGCGAGAGTTTGTTTTGTTTCACTTCAGCGGCGTTGCGTGTGCCAGCTTCGTTGAAGAAAGAAACAAAAAAACAGACGCAAGCGGCAAGAACCACCCGAGAAGTTCGGCAAATTGTTGCAAAGTTTCGTGGAGTTCCATGTGCCGGTTGGAATCATGTTTTTTTTGTACAGAGCTTATGTAAAGCTCTCGGCGTGCGCGCTGTTGTGTCTGGCCGCGGCCGATGGAATCGGAATGGCAGTGGCATTGTGCGGTCGGTCGCGTGGATGGGCATGCGTGCTATAAATTATAGTGGTGGACCACTCACACACGCACCGCCATGCAAGTCATGAAGGAATGAAGAGCAAATCCCCCTGCAAAAGGATGCGAAGCCGTGGGCTTTGGGACTGGAGCCAGTCTGTCTGCTGGAATCGTATTTGTAGTGAGGGGGGCGCACTACGCTGGCATTTCTCTTGGGTTCCCGTGTGCGAATGTGTGTTGTTTTGGGGTGGTTAGGGGCGATGGTGTGGTGGTGTTTATCTGAATTTCCTTGGGAAACTGCCGGAGGTTCATGTAGGTTTTATCTGACACGATAAAGGAAGTGTAAGCAAGCAAATGGGAGTGAATGACGATGCGGTGCACTACGCTACGCAATTTTGACAGCATTTTTTCCAGGATCGTGTTTTACGGAGGGGTGCGTTGTGTGATGTGGGAAATTCTGTGTGTGAGGAACATTCTTAGATTTGGGGATCTGATGAAAATCCTCGACGAAGGCAAGGCGGGAGTTGATGTCATCCCTCTAGGGAATCTGTATTAGACTTCAGCTTCGCACAGACAACGACGGCGGCGATGGCATGAATCTGGAACACTAGCCTCATTACAACCCTGTTAGAAAAATCTAGACCTTAATTAGTACATTAGTAACCCGCAGGGATGCTTAATGTAGTTGTCAGCTGGAGTTGTCATGCCTCCCTAAACCGTTTGTGTAAACATGAACTGAATCGCTGCTGAATTTGCACAGGTGTCTTCAGAGAGCGAGTTATCAAAATCCGTCTTGTAACTCTCATTTACGCTCAAAGCTATCGAGTTAGCTGATGTGGGAACTAGTGGCCAGTGTGCAAAAACTGTATTTTCGGGGAAGGACCTCAATATTAACGAAAACTTTCTCAGAACTTTAGCCCAAATCAACTACGGTAGACGTTAGCACGAACTAAAGAATAAACCGAGGAATTGTTAGATATTTTTGGGACAGTGCCATCGTCTCTTACAGTCCGGGGCCTGTAGCAAAGACGATTGAATTGAATTGAAGATAATGGGAAGTGAATATAAGAATCACATTTACTGCGACCAAAATAGGTCCATTGTGCTTCTTCTTTGATTTAGGACTTGAGGGCTATCTTGGGAAATTTGATTACCTCCCTATTTTGAATGTCCTGATATTCTAGGTATTCTTGTTAAGGTAGGTCTGTTTATTATATTATATATGCCTAATTTTTTGTACATATGTACATGCTCACACACATGTCATTTGTATACTACTAATCCAATTTGTCGATGACTGTGCCAAACTAAGTCGCTTAAAAAGAGAATTACATGCAAACCGTTTAACAGAAGCCACAAGGTATGAAACCAAGCGTCTAAGCGTTTGCATTCACGATTGAGTTGGAGTATGAAAGGCGGGTGTGAAGACAGCAAGTGTCGAAGATGGTAGTTTTGTTGCTGTCATTCTGGTATCGTCGATGCATATCGTTATTAATTTTGTTAGATGTTAAGTAGGTTAAGTTGTAAGGGTGATTTTTTAAAAGCTATAGGAAAGTTTTTCAAAACAGGAAAAAAACACATAAAATTCAGAAAAATTCATTAAATCTTTCTTTGAATCGATAGTACTGTCCATATAATTTAATGTTTGAGTATTATTTTATGCAAATGTTGACCTTGACTGCGCCTCAAATGGTTCATCCGCTTAGTCCAATTTTGGCATACTCTTTCCAACATTTCGGCCGGTATCTCACGAATAAATGCTTCAATGTTGTCTTCCAATGCGTCAATTGAAGCGGCCTTGTCTGTATAGACATGAGCTTTAACATAGCCCCACAAAAAATAGTCTAAAGGCGTTAAATCGCACAATCTAGGTGGCCAATTGACCGGTCCCCAACGTGAAATAAAATGTTCACCGAACTCGCCTCTCAATAAGTCCTTTGTTGCGCGTGCTGTGCTGTGTGGCATGTGACACCGTCTTGTTAAAACCACATGTCATGCAAGTCAAGCTCTTGCATTTTGGGCAAAAAAAAGTTGGATATCGTCTCACGGTAGCGCCCACCATTCACAGTTTCGTTACGATTCGCATCATCTTTGAAGAAGTACGGTCCAATGATGCCACCAGCCCATAAACCGCACCAAACTGTGTCTTTTTCTGGATGCATTGGTAGCTCTTGCAATGCTACTGGCTGATATTCACTCCAAAATCGACAATTCTGCTTATTTACGTACCCATTGAGCCAAAAATGAGCTTCGTCGCTGAACACAATTTTTCGCGCGATGAACATTCTTAACAGAGCACGCATTTTAATAATAAAATTCAATAATTTGCAAGCGTTGTTCGTTTGTAAGACGAATCAGGGTTAAATTATAGACAAACTGAAGATGTTTGACAGTGAAACAAAACACGAAACGTGCGTCAGCTGTTTAAACCAGTGTTGCCAAAAAGATAATAGCTAACAAATCACCCTTTAGGTTAAGTTGTAACGAATGGTAAAGTGTTCAGTTCTGTTCTGATGATTGAAGGAACCAGTTGGAATAATATTATAAATAAAGATTTTTAGTTTTTTTTTTAAATCAAACAGTAAATTATATAACTCGTGGCCTTGTGGTTATGTGCGTCGACTCCTACGCAATTGACGCCAAGCCACACCTTTTTCGAGTCACTGACAATGCTCAAAGAGTATAGGTAGACAGAAATATCTTAAATGCACTTACTCAAAATTAGGCCCATTGTACCGCCACGTGGGTGTTTCAAATTAAAGACGGTTGCCGTGGAGTATGACAGCCAGCCTTTTTTCTCAGTAGATTTTATTAGTGAGTTGATGGGTATTTTGCTAAGGTCATTAAGATGATCGTAGGAGTAGCAGCCTGTAGTGGCGCAAGAGCGAAACGGCTGCAGAGGAGGTGTTGAATGCTCTCTTCCTCCTCTTTGAATAGGCAGCTTCAGCGAAAGGAGTTGGACAATGTGCCTACTTTCATCGCGTGAAGGAATAGTTGGCAGTCTCCAATGATTATTCCCACTACAGTACCAATTTTGGATAACTTTAGAAAGATTAGGTTAGGTTAGGTTCGTGGGTTGACGCGGTGCGGCCACGTCTCTCTGAGGTACTGTTCTAGCCATTGTGATGCCTCTGGTGGTGAAGAGCCTTAGCTCAGTCTTTCTCGTTCTTAAGGATGTTGTTACAGTAGCCGTTGTTGTGTGGTCTTATCCAGCCATTCAGTGATCTTGATGTTCTGCAAATACACGTTATTGGGATCTCTGCTGTATCTCGGAGGTTCTGGAAGAAGAATTTGTCCACTGTTCTTTGTTTCACTAGGCAGAGGTTGGGGCATTGACAGAGGTAGTGAGTGGTGGCTTTAAACTCCTCTTCGTCCCCACAGCCTCTGCATATTGTATGATTGGCTGGTAGGGTAGGGTAGGGAAGGGAAGGGGACTGCACACTTACACCATGTTAGACCATTGTGATACCCACAGCCAGACTACTATCACCGATCGACCACTCCAGTGATAGTGCCGTTAATTTGATCCCAACGACAAATGGTGACTGGACCAGATTTGAAACCCAGATAAAAGCGTATTAACTTTGATTTCACTGGGATTCGAAACGAGAACCCGACTAATCAAGGGCAAAAACTTAACCAACTGCACCATCCAGTCGTTTTGTATCACTGGTAAATCCCATTTCTGTTCGTGCTATTTCAGATGATTATGGCCAGTTATCGCTCCGACTACCATCCGCAGCAGCTTTTTGTTGCATTGGCGAAGTTTCTCGGTATTTGCGCTATTGTACATAGGCTAAAATCGGGAGGTCTCACATGTGGGAAGTGAGTCCCAGTTTCCATTGGCTAATTTCATGATTATGTCGTCCGCTTTCTTCTTAACATTTGTCAGCGGAGGATCAAAATATGGGATTGCCTGCAATGGGTCGGTTACGATTCTTTTCTGGCAAGTTCATTTGTTGCCTTATTGCCGTTTATGTCCCCAGGTAACCAGCGTAGAGTGATCTTTAGAGAGATTAGGCTACTTGTTCTTTTTGGGTCAAGGTGTGGCTAGATCAGTTTTGAGTTTTAACAAATGATGGACTGGTAATCTAAGAATCCTCTGCTCAGACTCGGCGAGTTTTGAAGAAATCAAAGTGACTATAAACTCACTTTGTTTTGACAGCTGCCAACTTCACAGCCAATTGCTCCCTATCCCACCGACGAATTTGAGAGGCTTTTTGACAGTTATTTATGAATTTTTGTAGATTGTTCTCGAAATAATGTGGATGCCGTTTTCCTAAATGGTCAATCTGGTTGATGAAAACGATGTAAAAAATGGGTTTCAAACATCAAGAAAAAGTGGAAGGTGGAAGTTTATGGTGAACATACGCTAGCTTAGCGAACGTGCCAAAAGCGGTTTGCACGACTTAGAAGTGGTAATTTTGGCTTGGCCAACCAGCCAAATCAACGACAAAGCCGAATATCCATGGCGCGAAGGTAATGCTCTGTATTTGGCGGGATCAGAAGGGTGTGCTGTATTATGAGCTGCTAAAACCGGGTGAAGCCATTAATGGACAACGCTACCGAACGCAATTAATCCGTTTGAAGAGAGCAATAGCCGAAAAACGCCCGGAATATGCGACCAGATACGAGGCAATAACTTTCCATCATGACAACGCTCGGCCACACGTTGCTATTCCGGTTAAGAACTATTTGGAAAACAGTGGATGGGAAGCACGAATTAAGTTATAGACCTATCTCCATAATACTTCATTTCTGATTCATTCTGATTGAGATTCTGATTTGGTCTCTTAGGACTTGAGGATATTTTCATCAGAAAGATATTGCAACATTTTCCGCATTGGCAATAGTTTACTTCTTCGGCAGTAATAGCAGTTTATTCACTGCTAGCTTCCAGAGAAGAGGGGACAGTACTCCCATTTGTACTCCTTTTGCTCGAACTTTTTGTGGAGCGTTGCCAAGAGTAGCAATTATTACTAAACTCGTGAGTAGCTTGTCTATTAATGCTACGAGTCCTGCTTCCACGTTGAGTTCTTCCAGTTTATATGTAATTGTATGCAGGTTGCTTAAGGCTCCTTCTACGTCTAGGAACATATTTAGTGATTTCTCAATGGTGCGTACCAAAGCAGGTTTCTACGGATCTGCCTTTGCTATACGCATGTAGAGATAACGACAGTTTAGTTGGGTCTATAGTAGATCTTACACATACAACCTACCTGAGTCTCTAGTATTTTTAATTGACAAGATTGGCTGATGGGTCTCAGATCTTTATGATCTACGTGAGAGCTAGTCCCCGCCTTGGTTATGAAAACAACCTTCATCTGTTTCCATCCGGTAGGGATGTTACACAAGGAGATGCACCCTCTTTAAATAATTTTCAACCAAGGGATGGTCATGGCTGAGGTTTGTTGGAGCTCAGCTGGTAGAACGCCGTCATGTCCCGGTGACTGTTTGTATTGAAGCACTTTATCAGCTTGTTGAGGTTGCTGACGGGAATCGCTCTTACTCGATTTGGGAAGGAGCAGTCAGCTGAGTTTACCGGGAAATGGCTATCCATCCGCGAGTTGAGTGGTTCTTCTTTGAAGACGTCCAAGTGTTGTTGGCCTTTTTTAAATAACTTGGTACATTGGGACAGGTAAAGATTATCTTCCGAAGCCAGGACGCTACTGAGCTTAACTTGATTTTTGTTCAATTCTAGAGGAGTTCAGGCTTTCCTTGTAGGAGTCCCAGTCTCGGTTTCCTTGTTCTCTTAGCCTTTTTGAATTTTCTTGTGTTCCACCACGTATTCTTGCGATTGTTTTCGGTCGACAGGCGACGTTCGTCGCTTTATTGTGCGCGTTTGTGAGAAAATCAACTAGATTCTCTGGCCCACTGGTTTTCTGGGGAAGGTTGCTTGGGTAGAGAGAGGTAGAGGATGCATTTATAGAGAGACCATACAGTTTTCTTTTGCCGGTTGTGGTCGTGCGTGGGCATTTAGTTTAAAACACAGGTAACGACGGTCTGAGAAGGAGTGAGTACACTCCAGTTTGTGATGGGACAGATTACTACAGATAAGAGTAAGTGAATATTGATACTGAAAGTAAAAGTAGGGTCAACTCCTTTCTTACCGATCTCTTGTTTATTTGTAAGTATAAATTGTAAGAGTGACTCACTGAATGAGAGTCCCCTTCACCACGACTTCCGGGGCGGGCGTTGAATGCGATTCCATCAGGTCGGCGACAGCTTGGCATACCCAGCACGAGATGGTTTGGTAAAGTCCAAAAACTCGCCTGGTTTCGCTTGGGCATAACTCCTGATGAGTTGCAGTCGTTGGCGGACAATCGAGTTGCCTGTAGATCTCTCGTGCGTGGTTTACCCCGCATGCGGGTCAGAAGATGATGCCGAGGATGATGATGATGATGACTCAATTGTGTCATCTGTGTCAGTGCTTGGATGGTGGGAGTTATTGTCAACACTAATTATGAGGCTTTCACTGTTGTTGAGTGCAAGTTAAAAGAGAGATTCCATGCCGTCCGGGGGGATTATATCATCGTAGGCCATGTATGAAGAAACAACCCAGTATGTAGGGTCCCCTAGCTCTAAACTCGCAGCCGTAAGGTCTTCGTTGGATAGGCTAGGAAGTTTTAGTGGTTCAGCTTATAATTCAGCTTATAATTTGACGTCCTAAGTCCATTCACCTGATCTTTTATAATCCAGAGCAATGTCCTTTCCGCCGCTGGATAAGAGGAGAATAAGGTTCGAGGAAGCTACTTTTGAGTGGTTGATCTGAGCGTGGCTGATTTGAGACACCTCTTCCACTGTTGTATTTGCCTCACCGGAATCTGATAGAATGTCTATGTTCTTCGAGGAATCCAGCAGCTCCTTCTCTGTAAATGGATCGATCGCTGGGTTATTTCCCTACCCGGAGTCCGACAAAATGTCCATCTCCTGTGAGATTCTCAGCAATTCTTTTTCCACGTCCGTGTCTGAGTCTAGTCCCAGAGTCAGGAGCGTGGAGGACAAGTTAGACACGCCTTCCGAGCTCAGTAGAGCCCACAACGCCGAGGATGACGAGGGTTTTGTGGATTTGGAGACCCGTGCTGCGTTAGTGACAGCCAATTGTTTAAATTCCTTAGAGGAAGATGGCACAGAATGACTTCCTGAAGAGTTGAGAGGGATCTTCCCAGAAAAGAAAGATGATTTTGTAACCATCTTTTGCTTGAGGTCCAAGGGATTCCTCGTTGATCACAAGAATAACGCTCCTTTAAGATCCTTGGGTTCTTCCAACCTTCCGATTTTTCAATCCTCAAGCTTCAGTTTAGGGCTGCGCGCCCTAATAAGTATCAGAATGTACGATTGGTCATCTGGTTCGATGTGCAAGCGGATGAGCGTCTGTTAGGGATCTTGTCCACTGGCGTACACCCGGCCAAAAATCATCGATCCTCGGGATCGCAATCCGTAAGCGGTCGAGTGACCAGTGGTCGGCATTGGCAACGATCTTGATATGTCCTGGGTACCAGCCAGCATCCTTACACTGAGGCGGTTTATGTGAATATTCGTCCAGAAGATTAAGGAGGGTGCCTGCAAGCCTGGCCTCCAGCTTCCTCCACTTGTCTAGTGGAATGCTTTCATCCGGATCCGCTCTATCTGCGATTACAGCAATGAGCTGGTTCCATAATCTCGCCTGGGAAGAGGTGGAAGCAGTGTCCGAAGTAATGAAACGCTTGGAATTTTTATGGGCAGGGATGGATGTTTCTTCCAAGGACCTGTTGCGTTTGGCCGACTTGGACTTGGACGTCGATGCGGGAGGGTTTGGGCCTCGAGTGATGACTTTAGTAGCCCACTCGAAGGGGGATTTTCGGTTTTTGGAGCATTTCTCAGGGGGGAGTGTGTTGAGTTTGAGTCTGGGCAGGATTTTGCTGCACAATCGCCGGGCATTTGCGGTTTAGTTCCGGGACGGGTTGCTGTACCCCTACACTGGTGGAGGTGGGAAACTGATGCATTTATGCTGGTAGAGGGCTTAGGGACCCTGGTCAGCTCATCCGCCAGGTATCCGGATGCTCGTGTACTGGTTCCAATATAATAAAGTCTAAAACGACCTCTGTAGTAACACCGGGAACCCAGGGAAACGAAACAGCTAACGAACTAAATAAGTGCAACGTCACAATGCGATCGCAACTCCGATCAAGTTATTTTTCAGTGAACTCTATAATGGACTGCTATAAATAAAATAATATAATATAGGAGGCGCTACAGCCAGTAGAGAGCCAGGGCCTAGCATCTCAGCAACCACTCGTGAAGGGAGCTACGGTTGTATGCCGACTCCGAACGGCCAATTTAAGAAGCTTTTTCTAGACAGTAATGCTTTTTGGGCATTGTCAGTAACTCGAAGAAGGTGGCGCCTTGAAGAATATTTTGCTCGTAACTAGAATCGAACCTGGGGTGCGTGGCTCAAGTGCGTAGGGGTTAATGCACAAACCCATAACGCTGCGGGCGCCCACTGGCCTACTAATAACTACAAACAGTACTTATTCAAGCCTCAAAACCAAAATCTTTTGGCGCGAATACAACATTTCCAAAAAACAAACTAATAATCTCGTTACCAAGAGTACGCAGCATACTTGTAGGGATCATTGCAAGCCACTGCCTGGTGGACAGTGGGTCACCATGCTCATAGAGTAGGCATGGTTCGCACTGAAAGATGCAGAAACTGTAAAGAAAAGGCGGTGGTCAACTCTGGGGCATCTTCTTTGTTTCTACTCGGCTTTAGCCAAAACTCGATATAAAACTCTAGGTCAACCTTAAGTCCCTTAATGATGTGGTCGTCGCGAAAACATCTCATACACTTCACAGAAAAAAAAAACTAGAACGTTTTGCTTAAACAAAGCTACAGTGGACAACTAGATGTACTCTGTTTAATTGTAGCACTACCAACCAACCATGTGAGGCTGAAACCCCTAAACTAACATTGGCAATACGCTTTGAAGCTTGTTCAATAAACATACTAGTGCACAAGCCAACAAAACGAAGCAAATACAACTGATGGCTGAGCTTATGGAGGAGCACCCCACCTGGCCAGATCAAACAGCTCCCTCTCCAGCCAGGGAATGGTATCCGGAAAAAGGTTGTGGGGTCAATTTGGTAATGCAAATAGCACCTCCACAAAATCTGTTGCAGTATGAAAGCGGCTGTTGTGCTTAATATTATCATTTGCTTCATTTGTCGGCATTTATTTACATTGCAGGTATGCATTATTCGAAAATACATAAAAAGTTATTCAAAAAGAAGGGTTTGAAGCAGACAGGTGGTGGACCATACATCGAAAAACATCGGGAAGACAAGGTTATTGCTTCCGCTTGTGCATTGGATGTATGCCATAAGGGCACGCAATTATTTGGCATGGACAAGGAAATGTATACGATTTTAAATAAATTGTGTCTGAAATAATCATGGATATGATTTGGATGTAGTCGATGACTTCACTTCCTGTGTCTGAAAATCAAATTGAAAAACAAACGCCAATGCTACAAGAGCTCTTGTACAAGTGGAGCTGCTCACCATCAAGTCCACATCGTTAGGGGAAATTTAGCCATAAAGGAATTGGAAGGGAAAAAAAAGATGCAGTTGTATGCCACAGCAGCATTGAAGGCCAAAGAATTGATTAGATTAATGAAGGATTAGATAAATGGAGTTAGAGGTGGCCAATACATGCAACAGCCCAGAGTCTCATCAAAGCCCAAGCTGTTCTCGGTCCAGGAGGCTCGGACTCGAAGATCCTCATCGCTGGAGCATTGGTTTCCATGCGCTGTATGAAGTTTCTACGTCTGGACTACATTCACGTAATGGTACAGCTGGTAGAGTTCACGCTTATGTCTGCTCCTTCATTAGCCTTCCTCTCAGACGTAACCCCAGACGTAGAATTTCTATCGAAGGAACAAATAAATGCGGCCTTTTTCCAATGAATACGGCTCAAATGTGAACAAAACAGTACAGTGAATCTCATCAAAACAAAAGACAGTTGATTTAACGGTAAGAAGCTAAACCACGTGCATTTTGTACTCAAACGGGTACTGCGGTAGTAAACATGCGGAGAGTTTTGAATTGAGTTATGTCGCCGATCTATAATTTAATTCGTGCGTTTTTTTATTTTATCGTTAATTTAACAAAAACATGTACAATTCACAGTCATCATTCACATCTGAAGCTATGACTTTTTTCCCATCTTTCTATCAATTTGTGGATCCCATCCCAAAAGAACTGCGCCGGCTTGGCAGGCAAGAATGAATCAAGCCAAATTTTGATATTCTGCTCTGATGTTAACCGTATTTCAGTGAGGGCGTTCTGCATCGACCGAAACAAATGGTAGTCAGAAGGGGCAAGGTCTGGGCTATAAGGCGGGTGGGGTAAAACTTCCCATCCACTGTTTCCCAAATAGTTCTTAACCGGAATAGCAACGTGGGGCCGAGCGTTGTCATGATGGAAAATTATTGCCTCGTGTCTGACGGCATATTCCGGGCATTTTGCGGCTACTGCTCTCTTCAAACGGATCAATTGTGTTCGGTTACGTTGTCCATTGATGGTTTCACCCGGTTGTAGCATCTCATAATACAGCACACCCTTCTGATCCCACCAAATACAGAGCATTACCTTCGCGCTATGGGTATTCGGCTTTGCGGTTGAGTTGGCTGGTTGGCCAGGTTTCACTGATGATTTGATTGAGCTTGGGGTTTTCCTAATAAAGGATGATTTGTTAGCTATTATCTTTTTGGCAACACTGGTTTAAACAGCTGACGCACGCTTCGTGTTTTGTTTCACTGTCAAACATCTTCAGTTTGGTCTATAATTTAACCCTGATTCGTCTTACAAACGAACAACGCTTGCAAATTATTGAATTTTATTACCAAAATGCGTTCCCTGTTAAGAAAGTTCATCGCGCGCTTCTTCCATTTTATAGTCAGTTTAATCGAAGCTCATTTTTGGCTCAATGGGTACGTAAATAAGCAGAATTGTCAATTTTGGAGTGAATATCAGTGAATATCAGCCAGAAGCATTGCAAGAGCTAACAATGCATCCAGAAAAAGTCACAGTTTGGTGCGTTTTATGGGATGGTGGCATCAGTGGACCGTACTTCTTCAGAGATGATGCGAATCGTAACGTACCTGTGAATGTTGAGCGCTACCGTGAGATGATATCCAACTTTGCCCAAAATGCAAGAGCTTGACTTGCATGACATGTGGTTTCAACAAGACTGTGCCACATGCCACACAGCACGGGCAACAATGGACTTATTGAGAGGCGAGTTCGGTGAACATTTTATTCCACTTTCGAGACCGGTCAATTGGCCACCTAGATCGTGCGATTTAACGCCTTTAGACTATTTTTTGTGGGGCTATGTTAAAGCTCATGTCTATACAGACAAGCCCGCTTCAATTGACGCATTGGAAGACAACATTGAAGCATTTATTCGTGAGATACCGGCCGAAATGTTGGAAAGAGTATGCCAAAATTGGACTAAGCGGATGGACCATTTGAGGCGCAGTCAAGGCCAAGATTTGCATGAAATAATCTTCAAACATTAAATTTTATGGACCGTACTATCGATTCGAATAAAGATTTCATGCATTTTTCTGTATTTTATGTGTTTTTTTTTTGAAAAACTTTCCGTGCAATGTATGTGGGCATCGCTTGTATACCCATGTACATTTTTATTTTATTTTATTTGTTTTTAGCAACATCACGCACATCCCGAGTTGATACCGCCGTACTCAACCGGAGGAGACCCTCTTCATTTCGTTGAGCAATGGAACGGTCGTGGTTGAGTCGCCCATCCACAGTTGAACGGGCGATGTGAAAGAGGAGCGGCACCGCATCTTTGTTTTGTATCAGACCGTGCTTATCCAAATGTAAGAATGCTTCTGGGGGGACAAAGCCGTTATGACGCACCCTCTCGTGGTATTGTGGATTAGGGTATTAAGCCCCGAGATCTTTTGATCTATAATGTTTGGTTTGTTACATAAGCTACTCATAAGTGTCAATCTCCCAATGTACCTTATAAAGATCATTCAGTCGTTTCTTTCCTCACGAAGTTTTGCGGTGTTCATCAATAAGCACCTTTCTGAAGAAAAACAAATTGACGCAGATGTTCCACAAGGATCTGTCATTGCCCCAGTCCTCTTTAACTTATATACTTCTGATCTGCCAAGTTTTTCTAACTGCGATATAGCCTTATATGCTGACGACACATGTATGTATTCATCCGATTCAATTGGTTTCAATGTTGAAACTAACTTGCAATCAGCTATCAATACTTTTGAAGCTTATTGTAATACCTGGAAAATTCAATTTAATGCTCCGAAGACCCAAGCTATTTCCTTTACTCGTAAGAGAAAAGCTTGTTTACTTCCTAGCAAAAACCTTGTACTCAACGGCGTTCAGATTGAGTGGAAGTCCAGTGTAAAGTATCTAGGCATCTATTTAGACAAACGTCTAACTTTCAATCTACATGTACAAGAAATTGTCAAAAAAGTGAATCTCACAGTGAGGGTTCTTTAAACATTCATTTGCAGATACTCACAACTGGACATTCAAAATAAGTTATTAATTTTTAAGGCTATTTTCCAAGCCATAATTTTTTATGGATCTCCAGTATGGGGAAAGTGCGCAAAGAGTCATCTGCGCAGGCTTCAGACATCTCAAAACAAAGTTTTAAAATGATTTTTAATTTAACATGGCTTTTCTCTACCGAGGTACTTCATAAAATAGCGAACATAGAAATGGTTACATCTAGAATTGAAAAACTTAACTACAAATATAACATATCATGCCAATCGTCTGACAATAACTTGCTTTCAAATCTAGCTTCTTAATAAGTGCAATACATAAATTATTTATTTATCTACATATTTATTTATTTATTTATTTAGTTATTTAGTTATTTACTTATTTATTTATTTATTTACTTATTTATTTATTTATTTATCTATTTATTTATTTATTTATTAATTAATTAATTAATTAATTAATTAATTTATTTGTTTACTTATTTATTTATTTATTTATCTATTTATTTATTTATTTATTAATTAATTTATTTATTTTTTTATTTATTTATTTATTTATTTATTAATTGATTAATTAATTTATTTATTTATTTACTTATGTAATATAAATGTTTAATAATGTGATAATTTTGTTTTTATTACTTAATTACCTACCTCTTTGAGGAAGCTGCGTTTAATTTTTGAAATCAAGTTGTAAATTCGCCTCTCCCTTCCCTCCAGCGTCTTTAAGTCTTTAATGAAGGTTTTTTAATGGTTTTTCCTTCAAATTGTGTATATGACATATTATTTAAGAATTTTGTATTAATATTCTAGAAGTATGGTAATGTAACCGAATCTCTGTATACAAGAATTGTACAAACAAAGATTGTAAAATTGTTGCCACAATAAATAAATAACAAAAAAAGTTATTGACCGAGTTCATCGCTCTGGCAGTATGACCTCGAATCAACTTCAACAGGAAATTGTCCACTCTTGTCAGGTTTGTTGGAACTCCGGAGTTCGATAAAGGCGAAGGCAAGCCCTAAGATAAGTCCTATCAAACAACCGAATCTTTTCCATCAAGCTTACACTCTCGTTGAACCACACGGGACAGCCATAGGTGCGCATTGGCCGGATGAGGGCCATGTAGCAGATTACCTTTACCCTTACCTAGGTTCCCGTGTTGTCCAACAACTGAGAACTTTCACCAATTCTTTTTAGTGTCCGGCGAGGCTTATACACCGGCGTCCTGAACAGCATGGTTTCCGACTCCTGAATTCAACCCGAGATATTCAACTTCCAGTCATCGCAATCTCTCGTGAATGAATCGATGTCAACCTGCGCGAGATTAGCGATTTCCTCGATCCTTTTGTCTGATATGTACATGATCATGTCATCACCGTACGTAATTACGTGAGGAAGAGAACAGTCAGATCGTTCAAGTAAATGTTGAACAGGATCGGCGAATTGACGGCACCCTGTTGGAGACCATTTTTTACTTGAAATGTACCTGTGGAAGTCACGTTATCATTCTTGACGACGAACCTTCTACTGGTAAGCATGTTACACAATAGCAGGGGCTTGCTAATGACTAGCCAATTGAGCTTGTAAAAAAGACCTCTTGTTCCCTTGGATATCCGACACCAGTTTAGACACAAATGCTACTATACACCTTATTGGACTATAGCCCTGACTACAGAATACAGATACGAATTCCTACAATGCTGCGTACGACTAAGAGAATTCTCAAGTTGTTGCAACATTTTATGAAACTGTCTTCAGACACGACTGAAGACAATAAAACTATTTGAGTAATGCGAACGCTGACTGTGAGAGTTGGCTTAGTTCTCAGTTCTCGCAAGGCCTGCCAGGCTGTTGAAGGCTAAGAGAAGATGTAAGAGTTACCTTTGAACCTTCAGTAACATTTTTTGATTGCGTCTTCCAATCGTATGTTGTCTGACTACTTGTCATTTTTTATCGCAATTCAGAGCATTTACATTGTACACGAAGTTCTACGTCCGTTCCCGACAGATGGTCGTCACATAGAGGCCAAAAGTTTTTCTATCTCTGGATCAAACTTTCATGTTAAGGTCCTTTACCTAACTGATGCCCCAACTAACCGCACTGCTTCCGTTGCAATCCAGTACATGGCAACACAAGTGCCATTGTAACAAGAAATGTCTAACAAGCAAAAAACCCTGTGGCCTTAGATGAGGTATAGCTTTACTCAAAGCCACCCCCACATCAATCACCTGACAGATGTCTCTCGTGTAAGCCATCTGGATGTTTTAGCGACTATCTCAGCGACCTTCCACTGATGAGTCGCCTCGTAACCATCGTTCCTTCACAAAACTTTCAAATTACAAATCCAAGGCTACTCTCTCCCCCTTTCTATGGCACATCCCTCCAGTCTTCACCGACACACACATACCGCCACGTATGAATAAATGACCCAGATTTGTGCAGTTTAAGACATTCCCAAACACAATAAAGCTACATTCCCGCTCGGCTCAGATAATGTCACGCTTAAGCTCCAAAAGACTTCATATCACATGAGGCTATGCATGAGGCACATCCGTGTAGATGTGCATAGAAAAGGAATGCGAATAAAGGAAAACCCGCATAAGGAAAGATTTATTTAACAAGGAACAACCAGCGACAACCGGATGCAGCAGGGTGGAGAGGATGGCAGATGGGATGAAGGGGTGTAACATTTTTAACACAGTTGTCACATAGTGCATACATCCATTGTGTGTGTGAGTGTTTTTAGTTTTCACAACGTTGTTGATATCATGTGGATTGTCCTGCGATTTCAGGCGAAAAAAAAGGATCAAATCTCGCATCGGCATCCGTTCCTCATCCACCAACAAGTGCGAACCGCCTTTTACTCTGCCACATACCCTCGGCATAGATGCAGCTTCTAATTACCTCGACACGTTGCCTTTTTGCCGATGCTTAGTGCAGCCCACAAGGCAAGAGATATCATTAAGCACTTGATAATCCCGTACCCGCTTTTGTGCGGGACGACTTAGAGATTAATTCAGCATCCACGCCAATTAGAATGCCAAAGAACGGGATTATGGGCGGGGGGATGTTTTAGTATGCCAGCTGAAAATACCGGAAACTTGTTAGCACACACAGCGAACATGTGTGTGTGTAGCAGAAGATCCTTTTTGCCCGAGTGTATGCCTGTGCGCTGTTTGCTTTCATTTTCGAACTTTTTTCGCCCTCACCCGCCCGTTCAGTGTCCTTTCGTGGCGTGGCATCCTTGAACAACGTCGTCGACGTTGCATGAAATCCAAATGCATTTATTCCACTCAAGTCCGGGCTGGGGTTGGATGCGTCCTGTTGTCTCTAAAATCATGTCTCTTTCTCGCACGCTACCCCCCGGCCGGAGGGGGTGAATTTTTCCCTTTTTCATTGCGGCTTGCCATTGAAATGCATCTGCACGAGCAACACCCAGTCGTACATTGTCATCAGCAGCATCATGATCAATGGTTTGGTTTCGTGTTTACAATGCGGTTGGACTATGGTTTGGATGCAATGCCGATGCCGAGCGCTCCTGCGTGTGGCAGGCGGGCCGGAATGAATTCGTGACGTGAACGCTTTTTTTCAAGGATTGCAACGTGTGATGGGTTACTGAAGTATTGACAACTGAGATTCCATCGTTTCGGAAGGGGGCAGTCTGCACTGCGAATGAATAACTTTGTCCTCCTTAGACGGTCTGACCTGAATAACTTTGGTCGGCATATGCACGTCCGATATGTCTCGTATGGCTTACGCGAAAAAACATTGAACGTTTCCCTAAAAGTCTGCAACCACTTTATCCTTGATTGGGGTAGGGAACTGAGGTTCGCCTTTTATGAATAAATTGAAGTAATTTAAAGTTCTGCGGCAATGACGAAAGTTGTAGAATCTACTAATCATTAAGGATCACATTGAGGGACACAATCTCAGGATTTGGTCGTCATCATCAGCTCAACTATGTCTTCTAGCAGATTTACCGCCTGACGACATTCGCAAAGCAAGAGCCGAAGATAAAGCAGTCTTATGAGCTTAACGTGACTTCTCGAAAGGAATCGGCAGAGTAAACACAGTCGCTTTTCCCGGATGTGGATGTTAATAGGCTCACATCTGCGGATGCTTATGTACTCGTAGATGTAAGATTTGGTGCATCGAACATTAATTATTACTATTTTTCCTTTTTATTCAAATGAAAAGAAACTTTTAATGCTTGAACTTACTTACTTGAAATAGCCTTTTCTGCATCTAGGCTATTTCGCAAAGGGTCGTAAATCAGTCCCTTGCCTCTAAACACTAGGACCACTGGCTAGAGGAGGCATGTTATTATAGATAACATCTTCAAATCTTCCTACCAGATATGAGGTCTGTTCCGGGGCTGCCTGTTCTTTGGACAAGGTCGTCAACTTCACTTGACGAATGTACTACCGCTTCCAGAATAGTCTTTAAACAGGGTTTCCTAGCGACACAGGATGTGCTAAGTTGTTCAGAAGAATCGGTAATCGGTTGCACCAAATCCAATTTAGATTGCTTGTAGTTCGGATTTGGAGAAGATGTGCTCTCAGTATTACTTCTTTAATCCGTTCTTCTGTTACCGGTTTGAAAAATTTGTGCTTGAAGCGTGGGCCTAAATAAGTGGGTACAGAAAATAATTGATTTTCGTCCAAGGCCGAGAATTTAGAAGGCATTTTCGTTTGTAAAGTTAAAGTAAGATGCTACACCGCCGAGTTTATAAAGGATGATTTTTTAAAAGCTATAGGAAAGTTTTAAAAAAAAAAATAAAAAACACATAAAATTCAGAAAAATGCATGAAATCTTTATTTGAATCGATAGTACGGTCCATATAATTTAATGTTTGAAGATTATTTCATGCAAATGTTGACCTTGACTGCGCCTCAAATGGTCCATCCGCTTGGTCCAATTTTGGCATACTCTTTCCAACATTTCGGCCGGTATCTCACGATAAGTGCTTCAATGTTTTCTTCCAATGCGTCAATTGAAGCTGGATCGCAAAGTTTATGTAAAGAAAAAAAGAAACAATTCTATGAAAATGAGGCTCTTTCACTTACATATTGTAGGAACACAAAAGAATTTTGGGCGGCGATTAACAAATTCAATGGTAAAGTGCCACGAATAAGTGTTGAGTTAAATGCACACTCTTTAAGGAACCATTTTCAACACTTACTTAATCCGATGAGCAGCTCGTTGCCGACTTACTATGCGATACCTTTAAACCAAAACGAATTACTTGACACACCATTCTCCAGTGTTGAAGTTCATTCTGTCCTGAGTAATCTAAGTGATCATAAATCGTCAGGTCCTGATGGGATTCCTATAGAACTATTTAAATACGCTACAGATGAACTCAAGGATAAATTGACATCAACTTTTAATGAAATATTGAACGCAGGAATTATACCACCACAACTTAAAGAAACAATAATATTCCCCATACATAAAAAGGGAAATATAACTGACCCGGCCAATTACCGAGGGATATCCCTGCTCAACACATCTTACAAAGTGTTCGCCAAACTTTTAAGCAACCGAATAGCTCGATGGATTGAAAGTCAAAAACTTATCCGTGAAAATCAAGCTGGTTTTCGTCCAGGATATTCAACCGTAGACAATATTTTTGTGTTGCAGAACATTGCGGGCTCATTCCTAGAACAAAAAAAGAAATTATTCGCTTTTTTCGTGGATTTCAAGGCAGCTTTTGATACGATCGATCGGAGAGCTCTTATTATATATTGAAAGTTCTTGAGATGCCTGATGAATGACTGCCAAAATTGTCGCTATGAAAACCATACAAAAAATAAATCTTTGGCTTAGAAAACTGGAAGAGCTTGCAGGTTACTGTGGGATGCAATTCCATTTCATGACGACTAACCTCAGGTTATTAAAAGTTATGCTCTACGAACTTATCTCCAAAGTAGACGAACAATATAGAAAAGATTGTATTAATATGGCTACATCCTCCGTACATCGATCAACATACAGTTGCCTCAACCATCATTTATGTGAACGAAATTATTTCAATAACAATAACAGTCAAGAACTCATAGCTACCATTTTCAAGATGAGAGGAGAACTCATTAATTTAAATTATATCCCACATCGTCCCGATTTGCCGATCTACTGCAGTCTTTGCAACCTATCAGAGAGAGAAGACGTTGTGCATTTTATTGGTAGATGTCCAGTCCTTAAGAAATTGCGCAGATTTTATCTAGGCAGTGATATTAAATCGGTATCTGAGGTCAGAGACCTTTTAAATTGCGATTGTGATATAAAACTACTTTTAAACTATTATAAAAAGTCAATCAAATATAGAAAAAATATTATAAACGAAGAGTTTTGAAATTCATAAGCGAAAGCTACATATGTGTATACATGTATATTAACTTGTTATATGTACCTTCTAATTATTCGATTACAAACTTATTTCTTTTTTGATTATCATATTAATGTCAATCAGGCAGACGGCAAAAGCCATGCTCGTACGATTTATGTAAGAAAAACAAAACCACAACTTGTAATGATGAATAGGTACAATAAATCTTAAAAAAAAAAAAATTGAAAATTGAAGCAGGTTTGTCTGTATAGACATGAGCTTTAACATAGCCCCACAAAAAATAGTCTAAAGGCGTTAAATCGCACGATCTAGGCGGCCATTTGGCCGGTCCCGAACGTGAAATAAAATGTTCACCGAACTCGCCTCTCAATAAGTCCATTGTTGCGCGTGCTGTGTGGCATGTGGCACCGTCTTGTTAAAACCACATGTCATGCAAGTCAAGCTCTTGCATTTTGGGCAAAAAAAAGTTGGATATCATTTCACGGTGCGCTCACCACTCACAGTTACGTTAGGATTCGCATCATCTTTGAAGAAGTACGGTCCAATGATGCCACCAGCCCATAAACCGCACCAAACTGTGACTTTTTCTGGGTGCATTGGTAGCTCTTGCAATGCTTCTGGCTGATATTCACTCCAAAATCGACAATTCTGCTTATTTACGTACCCATTGAGCCAAAAATGAGCTTCGTCGCTGAACACAATTTTTCGTGCGATGATCTTTCTTAACAGAGCACGAATTGTGATAATAAAATTCAATAATTTGCAAGCGTTGTTCGTTTGTAAGACGATTCATGGTTAAATTATAGACCAAACTGAAGATGTTTGACAGTGAAACAAAAGACGAAACGTGCGTCAGCCAGTGTTGCCAAAAAGATAATAGCTAAAAAATCACCCTTTAATTCAAGTGACCGATTGTATTCATTTGACATTAGAATATAATTTGTAATAAAAGGGCACATGAGCACTAGATTGTAGATAATAGATAATAGATAAGGAGATATTCATCTTCTCAGGCGCTATTTCATTACAATTCTTACTGGCGAAAGCGGACACTCTTCAACCTTAGACGCTCGGATCGTTTAACTTCAGGAGGAGCTGGCGGTGAAACAGAAACGTCTGCGCCGCTGGAGTATCAATCACACAGCTAAAGTATGCACTAATAAGTTGGCGTGTATGAAATGTGGTGGCGAACACAAAAAGAATAATTGTGATAGTGAATCGTTGAAATGTGTAAACTGCATTAAGAATAGGGACCTTCTCCACCTACATAATATTGATGCCCGATACTTAAGCGCAAGTTATAGAGTGAGAAACAAATAATCCTCTACTAGCAACTAGGAAACTTCAAGTGTTTGTCCTTCAATATAGAAGGCTTTGTAATGAAATTCAGAATATTATATATGAAAATAAATATGAAGTAATGTGTTGAGCGGAAACTCATCTAACTAACCGAATTGAAGACGATGAAATTTCTATGAAAGGCTACCAAACAGTGAGGTGTGACTCAAACTTATCCTACACGGGTGGTGTTACTGTTCATGCCCGATCCCATTGGAAAATTAAAATTCTGGACAATATCCCCATAAGTTGGGAAAGTTGGTGGCTAGCGCTTAGGCTGGTATGTATGTATATTGCGGCCATAATGTAATAGATCACCAAGTGCACCTTCCCAAAAATGTCACTTCTACAGTTAAGCACAGTGGTGGGAACATAATGGTTTGGGGTTCAGTGGCAACAAACGGAGTTGGTTCTCTTCATGTAATTGAAGGAAATTTAACAAAGTTTGGATACGTTGATATCCTAAAACGTTGTATCCAAGAAAACGAAGAAAAATTGGGACTACCGCCGGGTGTAATGCTGTTGCATGATAATGATCCAAAGCACACAGCCGTATAACAAATGATTGGTGTATTTTGAACATAAAAAAGGTGTTGCCGCATCCCCCCCAAAGGCCGGATCTTAATCCCATAGAGCACCTTTGGGCTGTTTTAGAAAAGGAAGTTCGAAAAAGAACCATTTGTACCAGAGAAGGGTTAAAGACAGCATTGTATGAAGAATGGCAAAAAATTCCATCGGCTGTAACAAAAAACCTGGTCGGATCGATGAACAGAAGATTGCAGGAAGTTATAAAAGCAAAAGGACAACACACAAAATATTAAAAAAAAAAATATTTTCATTTTTTGTAATTGTCCCAGTTTTTTTTTTGAATTTGCACTATTTTTGATAAAATTAAAAAATTAACAATAAATGTGTTTGGATTACTGAAACCGTATTAAACTGCAGTTTCATATGCAATTTATTTCGCTTTAATATATTAAAAAATGGCTGAGATATTTCAAGCTGAATTTGAAGGTAATAAGTGTCCCAGTTTTTTTTTTTGTTTCACTGTATATTGCGGCCATAGTGCAATAGATCACCAAGTGCATCTGAAGCGATTTTCTGTGATAAATATAAAGATTATATAGCCAAATTGATAAATAGTCAAAATAGGATAATAGTATTCGGAGACATCAAAGACGACACCTATACAAGATGAATAAAACAGATATTTAGGTTTAAAGCACTACATCAAATTGTACGTGAGCCAACAAGAATTGCACAGAGCTCGCAAATAATTAAAGACTATGTAATTACAAATAATGATAAGAGAAGCGATCACGAGACCATGTAAACCAGCATACATTCAAATACGAAAAACGAAGATTTTGCGATTGCATGCAACATTCAATACAATCAATCCAAAGCAGTGACGTGAATGATGTTAACATAACTCAAACTGTGAAAATTGGTACTTGTCAATCTAGAATTATCAAGGTGTTATCTGGTGTTCCCCAAGGCAGTCACTTAGGGCCATTACTATTTACTTTATTTGTTAATGCTATTCAGTCAATTTTTAAATACGTTAATTGTTTTGTTTAATGTATTCTGACGATTTAAAGATTTTTCTGTGTGTTGCCAACATCCAACACAGTAACAAAAATCCAAAATTATTTAGTCGCGTTAATCAAATGGTGTGATATCAACCATCTGGGGTTAGATGTAAATAAATGCCATTCGTTTTCTGTTTTCCATATTTTGTTGCCAATTCTCTGTGAATATACTATATATGGGATGACTCTAAAGAGAAAAACTGAAATTAAAGACCTTGGTATAATTTTTGATACGAAATTGAAGTTCTCATTTCATATCGACTACGTAATTGTTAAAGCAAACTCAATGCTTGGGTTTCTTAAACGTTCTTGTTATGAATTTTCTAATCCGTATGCCCTAAAGTCAGTTTACATGTCTCTTGTACGTCCGTATCTGGAATAGTGTTCCGTAATATGGTCTCCATATTCATGTTCAAAAGTCCTTTACGAGATTCGTTATAAAAAGAATGAATTGGAACCTTGAATCTATGCCTCCTTATCAAATAAGATGTGCCTTAATAGGACTACATACACTAGAAAAAAGACGAAGTATTCAATCTATAATGTTTATTTATGATGAGTTTTCGTACCGTATAAACTGTCCTGATATACTTCAATGTGTTAAACTGTATGCCCCAGAAAAAAATCTTCGATCAAGAAACCTGTTATACCAACCAAGACACTCATATAATTATGGTTTTAATGAGCCGCTTACAAAATGCATTCTAAATTTTAATTCTGCCTGTATCGAAATAGATCTATAGATAGACTGAAATTTAAAATTTAATTCCAAATCTCTGAATAAAATTCATTCCGTGCCTTAGTTAAATATGTTTAAATTTCATACTGTTGTTTGACAACAGTTGTTGGGTGTTCAATTCATACGTTTATTTATTATTATATATTATTATTAATTGTATTTATTATAACTAGCTAATTTATAAGAAATATTCCTTTATTATTATTAAAATACTTATTATACTTATATCTGCAATCTGTAAGAGAGTTAAACTCGGTAGATGAAATAAAGAAATAACGGATTGACAATGCTGTCAATCTAATGAAAAACAAGACATACATCAATAGCAACGCAGTGAACATGTGGTTCATCAGTGAGCTCTTGATGTTAAAAAATGAAAAAAAAAAATCCATGCTACCGACTAGCAAAACTAGGACTTAGCTAGGAATAACTTCAAATCGGCACTAGACAAAGAGAAAAATAAGTTCATAAGTAAAATAATACATTCAGCAAAAGACTAACAAGAGATGTGGAGAACCATTAAGGCATTACTGCTAAAAGCCCACACAAGTCTATAGCTAGGTCCATAGCTTAATTCCCACGTTTTTTTTTTTTTTTTAAATTTGAACGGTCATTTAAGAAAAAAATGTACAATAGTATTACTCAAAGTATTGCCCATCTGAAGCTTTGACTTTTTCATATCTTTCTGGCAATTTGCGAATGCCATCCCAAAAGAACTGCGCGGCTTGGCAGGCAAGAATGAATCAAGCCAATGTTTGATATTCTGCTCTGATGTGAACCGTATTTCAGTGAGGACGTTCTGCATTTACTGGAACAAATGGTAGTCAGAAAGGGCAAGGTCTGGGCTATAAGGCGGATGGGGTAAAAACTTCCCATCCACTGTTTTCCAAATAGTTCTTAAACAGAATAGCAACGTGGGGCCGAACTTTGTCAAGATAGAAAATTATTGGCACGTGTCTAGTTTTTCGGCTACTGCTCTCTTCAAACGGATTAATTGTGTTCGGCAGCGTTGTCCATTGATGGTTTCACCCGGTTTTATCAGCTCATAGTACACCCTTCTGATCCCACCAAATACAGAGCGTTACCTTCGCGCCATGGATATTCGGCTTCGCCTTTGACTTGACTGGGTGGGGTTGTTGTAATGGATCCATTTTTCATAAATTTCATTTTCATCATAAACTTCCACCAAAATATGTTGAACCCCCCGCAAAAACACTTTTTCAGGCACAAAGTTCGACATATTTTAGTGAAAAAAAATGATTGTTGTTTACGCTTCAAATGAATGACATATACTGAAATGAAGTACAATGACAGTAGCTTTCCAACGCATGTTTCAATGGAATAATACAAGTTACGCCATCTCTTAGCAAACCGCGCGAATTAAGTTATATACTATAAAATGTGTTGTTTTTGATAATTTCCCGTGAATGATAGGATACATTTAATGTCTTTTTTTGTTAAAAGTGTACTAGAGTTAAATAGATCCATACTGCGTGTGCCGAATACGAACATTATTGAGTGGTTAAATTTTAAGGGCCAATGTTGAATGTGAACCACTCCTAAACGCCAAGTTTTTTTCTGCATTTCATTTGACATTTCTCAATTTCAGACTAACTCAATTTGAACCATGGGAAAATACACAATCGAGCAACGCGTTAAAGTTATCCAGGCTTATTATGAAAATGGGCGTTCAAATCAAAATGCATATCGAGCACTTCGTGATATTTCCAAATGTGAGTACAATCGGAAAAATCGTGCAAACATTTGAGCAAACCGGGTTTGTAGGAGATGTGAAAACACCAGTACATGCTCGTACAGCTCGTACTGCAGACAATATTGCTGCTGTACGCGATAGTGTGGCCACCCTTTACAATCGGTAAATGAATTCTCAAATTTAATTGTATAGCTCTTCTTGAACGTCCAACTGACATGTTAGAAAATGAGGCCAAAGTTTTACAAATGCAGCTACAGAGCTATATAGAGTCCAACAATATATTGGCGGAATGTCAGTCAGGATTTAGGGGGAATCACAGCTGTGAATCTCTGCTCAATTTAATTATTGCAGAAGAAGTCCACAATAAAAAGATAATTGTTGCTGTCGTTATCGACCTCAGACGAGCTTTCTAGATGGTTGGAGTCTTTCTTGGAGGGTCGCTCACAAAAAACTAGAGTCGAAAATGCATTATCGAGTGCAATAAATGTTTCATTGTGTGTCCCTCAAGGATCGGTCTTAGGTGCTCTACTGTTTTTATTGTATATCAACGAAATGCGAAATTTTTGTTTCAGAAACATCATCAGTAACAATAATGTGATTATTAAGAAAAATGTGGAGAAAAGTGTTCCGTTGTAGATGCACTGAAGACGATTTTGAATAAATGTTTACTCCGCACTTTTTAATTTAAAACAATACTAAGACTGCTCGAACCAGAACTCGGAGAAGAATTTGAATTTTCTTTTGTCATTGATGCCTATCCCAAACTCTCATTCACATCACTACTCATAATGAGTACAATTCGTTGAAGTCGCGTACATGTTGAAGTTTGAATGATCAATGTGTGCTGCAGCAAAACGGACGGAAATTACGGTTTTTTCTCAACCATTTACACACAACGTATAGGGATATCAAGCGATTCATAAAAAAAAGTTCTTGGAAATCCCATCTATGTACCTGCGCGCGATGTTCACTTGTTGTGTCACACTTCATGAACCATGTCAAGTCAAACTTCATGAACCATGAAAAAAATTAGCCTATCTTGTAAGACATTATGTAATTAGTCTAGCACTAAAATTTTATCTAAATCGACTAATTCGTTCAGAAGTTCAATATTCACAATATCAGCAAAATTGAATGATTTGTGTGTAGCTGTGTATATGTACATACATAGATAGTTTGGGTATGAGAAAATAGGAAAAGTGCGAAAATGTTCCTTTTCGTTTGGTGACTGAGGCAGTCGTTCGTATAAGTTCGATTGAGACGTAGAAAAAAATGAATGGTTGCACCAAAGCAAAATATGAAAAATGTGTGCGTATATATGGAAGTTACACCACGACTACGCAACTTGAAATGGTTTCATACCGGATTGATGCAACCACCCTTATTTTGAGAATTTTATTCCCGTTGAAAAAGTGCTCGTAGCTTCCGAACCGTATGTCGTACCGACTTAAAAATTGTCACATTCAGCATCTAAATTTTTAGAATGATTTTTGTTGAAATTTTCAGGACTCTGCGACGCGTAGTTTCGGAGCCTTTGTCGGTCAGACACACAAACTTTCTGCTTTATAGTTAAGAAGATAGCTCCCCAAACAGGCGAAATCTTACCAAGAAGAGAGAAAGCGATGATCCAGGAAGCGAGATCTTTTCCAAAAAATTACAGATGTTAGGTGAAAACTGTCTTTTCGCGTATGAGGCTCGTGATAATTGAACCGCCACATTTCTGTTCAAATTCCACATTTCTGATTTGCAGCTCTTTTCAGAGTTGTATTGTGGGTTATCTGTTCCTGTTGCGAGAAGGCGGAAGAGATCTGTCCTAAATTATTCTCTTTATATCTGAGAATGAGTGCAGGTTCTAGTGACTTAAATTTTTCCTCTGTTATTAGTTGCTTGCCTAGATATCTTTGTCTTTTGTGGGCAGGTGCCTCACAAAATTACAGTATATGTTCTGGAGTTTCATTAGATTCTCCGCAGAATCTGCAGGGAACTCCTTCTGATGCTCCTAGTTTCCTTAGGTGCTTCTTGAGTCTACAGTGCCCAGTTAGGAAGCCTTTTAGGATACGGAGGTTGTTGCATTCTGATGCACGCCTCAAACCTCTTCCGGTTATATTGACCCGAGAGTTTCTTGTCCTGCTTCATGCCGTGACGTTATTCCAGGTATCTGCCTGTTTCCCTTCTCTTTTCTTCCAGATCCCTGAACTCTTCTTTGAGGACGTGACCTTCTACAGCGCAGAATGGTTCGGGGCCTAAAAAAGGTTCCGATGCTCCTTCATTGCCTTCTATCCCTTTATGGGCAGGTATCCAACAAAGTTTTATTCTGTTTCTTAAGCTTCTGTAGACATTCCCACATGAGCTTGGATTTGACTCCTATATCATAATTCTAGTGCCAGAATCGTAGCACGACTGTCCGGTGTTATTGCTATGTCGAAGTTGGTATGGTTCCTATCAAGACTGATCTGGGCGCATCTGTCTATGGCATAGACTTCTGCTTGAATGACGCTGGTACGTTTGCCCATGGGTTCTTAGTACTTTGTCCGGGGTCCAAATACTCCTGCCCCCGTTACTTCATCAGTTCTTGATCCATCTGTATACCAGTTCACCGTATTGCGACTGAGTCTGAGGACTATGGATTCACTGCTCCTTTTGCTGAGCTTAATGCTAAACTCCTTCCTCGAAGTTGAATTTCCTAATCGCGTCATCCTTCGGAATGGCCGGGAGTGGTGGAACTGTCTCGATGTAATGCACCTGTCATTTCCTGTCCCTTCTTTTGCCATTCTCATGATTGTCTTATTTGCACATTCTGCGACCACTAGATGCAATGGAGTCAGCTCCAAGAACACCTCCATGGCGGCAGTTGGGCAAGTTCATATGGCCCCTGTAATACAGAGGCATGCTACCTTTGAACTTTGTTGAGTGCCTCTCTTGCACTGATCACGTTGGTTCTATGTATATCCATCTTAGGATGATTCGACTGCAAGCCCAGGATTTGCCCGCTAAGCTTCTAGAAATCATTAAAGCGTGTCTTATCCAGACGAGTTTGCTGTCTAAGTTAACTCCTAGATATTTTACCTCTTTTACTGCAGTCACTATTTTGCCTGACAGACTAATTTGTTTTAATCGTTCCGGTATGTGTTTTCTTGTGAGAGGTACTATGGTGGCTTTAGCCGGATTTAGGTTCAGCTCAGCCGATAAGCACTACTCTTTAGTAATTTTTAGTCCCCATTGATATCACACAGGGTATCCTCCATCCTGCCTCTGGCTCTGACTGTATCATCAGCATATGCTGGACTTGTAAGATGCCGTGGCTTGTAAGTATCCCCAGAAGTTCGTCTGCAACTGGGCTCCACATAAGGGGAGATAATACTCCTCCTTGCGGACATCCTCTTGTTGCGTTGACTTTTATTGTAGAGAAGTTCATACATCCATTTCGATACTGTTCGGCTTACATTCTTCTTGTCCAGAGATCTAATGTGTCGAATGATCCTTCAATATCTAAGAAAGTACTTACAACTATTTTTTCAAGGGCGCTTTTGATAGTTTCTGTCAGTTGGTGCAGCGCAGTCTCTGAAATGATGTAAGGCTGATTGGTCTGTAAGACCTAGGTAGGCATGGGTCTTTCTTGCCCAACTTTGGAAGGAACACTACCTTTGCCCTTCTCCTCTGATTTGGTATATATCCCAGCGCTGGACAACTTCAAGTTATACTGGTGTTGTATGGAAGCAGTTAGCTTTTACCTTTCTGGAGTTAGGCTGGTATAATTTCATAAGCCCCTGGAGATTTGAATGGTTGGAACGAGCTCTCGCTCGCAACTGTGCAGTCCATAACCCCTGGTCTTGGGAAATTGGTTCCAGACCCTTTAGTGTTTTGATGAGAAGAGAATTTCTAGTAGAAGCTTGGGCCTCTGTTCCTCATTTTCAGTGTAGCTGCCATCATGTTTCTTTAGAGACACCATAATCGCCCCTTTTTTGACAGCGCTTTATGTAGTCTGGCTGCAACAGGAGTATTTGTTATTGCTTTTTTAAAATTGGTTTTGGGTATTTCAATATTATAGAAGGTGAGTGCCCTTTTGTGTCCATTTGGCCTTATGCTAATGCCATTTCTGGCATTAAGCAGCTTGAGTGTGCATGTTACCAAGTTATCTTTGAACAAAAATTCTCCACCAGCAGTCCATCTAGCGGATTCTCACGGACGCATCGAAGACGGACAAGGGAGTTGGCACAGGTGTCTATTCCTAAAAGCTTAATATTGCTATCCTCCTGAAGCTCCCTGATCACTGTATCGTCTTCCATGCAGAAACCATTGCGATATAAGAGGCACAAAAGAGATATTACCATCTGTTCGGATAGTCAGGCCACAATTAAGTCCCTCGATAATGTCGTGTTTAACTCAAAAACAAACTCAAAAGTCCCTCGATAATGTCCTCGATAAGTCCCTCGATGATGTCATGTTTAACTCAAAAACATCCCTTAATTGTAGGCCGACTCTTAACGAGATGGCTGTACCGGGATGGGTACCGGGATGAACTCGTTAGGTGTGGTACGTCCTCCTCTCTAACACTAGGAGGAGTTCCACTTTCCATGCCAATCGATACAGCCTACCATCGACTCATGATACACACAATCAACATTAACAATCGTAAATGGCTGTAAGGCATAACATTCCGTAAAACGTAGGAAATTTGGCCATCACGGAATCTCAAACGATCGCTCAATCTGCTTAGACTGAGCAGATCTTCACTCAGGACGCTCACCGGCGTCATAAGCGGACACTGCACAATTGGCATTCAATTGCCCTCAGGATGGGTGTCCCTTATAATGGGTTTTATAGAAGCTGCATGGATGAAGAGGGGGTGGAAACCACATATCACCTACTCTACTCGTGTAGGCAATAATTTCCATCATGACAACGCTCGGCCACACGTTGCTATTCCGGTTAAGAACTACTTGGAAAACAGTGGATGGGAAGTTTTACCCCACCCGCCTTTTAGCCCAGACCTTGCCCCTTCTGACTACCATTTGTTCCGGTTGGTGTAGAACGCCCTCACTGAAATACGGTTCACATCAGAGCAGAATATCAAAAATTGGTCTGATTTAGTCTTGGCTGCAAAGCCCGCCCAGTTCTTTTGGGATGGGATCCACAAATTGCCAGAAAGATGGAAAAAGTCATTGCTTCAGATAGCCAATACTTTGAATAATACTAGTGTACATGTTTTTTTTTTAAATAAACGTCCAAATTTTGAAAAAAAGCCGCACCCAAGACTGGCCTACAAACTTCTACCGGACCAATTAACAACACATTTACATTCGGAATATCAAATCCACCGGTAGATGATTTAAATGCGCATACTGCAGATGATCAACTTTTGGATGCTTCATTCAAAACATGTTTCAAAGGTCTTTATGAATCTGCAAATCATGTAATTTTATCTGAAAATTTGAAAGCAAAAGAAATACTAACACCTTGTTATCAAGTTTGGGTTAAATGACTCTTTTAGTCCCCTTTGCAATCTTAATTCCTGATTTCGTGCTTTGTTTTCTCCATTTAAATGAAACACTGCAGTAGCTATTGAATTAATTTTATTAAAGCAAATTTAACGAACTTTGAAATTGCAACAAAAACTGAAAATCGTGTTTCTTTTCACATTTGACATGTAACAGCTGATTCCGAAACTCGGAAAAAAGGATTCGTGTTCGGGGCTCGAAATACCAAATAGTTCGTATTCGTGTTTTAGCTGAGTGTTCGGAATTTTCCTCCATCGGGCCTTGTGCTAGGGGTGATTGTATTGGAGGGTAGGAGTAATTCCACTGAAAATAGTATCTCCCTATAGAAGACACGTTTCCATAACCGGATCAGTGCCAGATATTCACACAAACTGTGTTGGGAAGCCTCATCCTCTTCGACTTAAAGCCGACAAACCCTGACTTGACACAGGTTTATTTTGTTAAGATATGGCGCTCTGGCTGGTAAGAAAGCTCGTTAGCAAACTTATGCTCTCTTTGTAGATATGGGGAATATCCAGAATCGGCTTTAGAGGTCTAGACAACTCTAACTAGTCTCTAATGTGAACAGCAATTATTCTCTCTATTGTCTGGAGTGCAAATGATGTTATACTTGTGGTTTTTATATGATTTCGGCAGAAATAAGCCTGTTGCCTGGTTTTGAATAAAGAGCACGTTAATGTTTCTGCAGGGAGTCGGAATATAACCCCGATCGTAGATAACTCTAAATAAAGAAAGCTGGCTAAAAAAAGAAACAAAAAGATGTCAATAGATTTCTGCAGCTATGCTGGAAAAAGACCATCTCCACAGAAAAGGCTGCTCACAGGGGCTCCGTTCGGAGTCGGCATAAAACTGTATGTCCCGTCATCGCTTGAAAGAACAACACGAGTAGTTGCGAGAAGCTAGGCCCTGGCCCTGGCCCTATGCGGGCTTTAGCGCCACCCATTTTATTATTAATAAGCTGGTGTACAGTCTGTCTGATTTGGTGCTAATTCCTGCGGTATAGACTCTAGGTTGGAATTGTGTCCATTTAGCTGTAAAGTCCGGAACTTATATTTTCTGAGTCTAGGGTAGGGTAGGGAAGGGCGCTGCTAGTGAATTCACCAGCAAACTTAGACCATTGTGTTCCATGGTGATACCCACGTCGGACTAGTACCATCGATCGACCACTCCAGTGATAGCTACATATAGTCATGTTATGTATGTGAAGCTCCGTTGTCCTTAGGGCGCTTGTAGTCCTTACGCTCTCCATTCTTTCCACTTCCTTAGTTTGGTGATATTGCGTTTTTTTTTTTGTTTTTTTTTTCTTCCGTAAGTGAGGATTGGAGGTACTACGGCAGTGTACCTCCATGGAATCATTTTTGTCATAAGCCTTCGCAATTCGAATGTCCTCACTGATTGGTGAACGATGCATATTGCAAAATGGCAATCCTTAAACAAAACCATTTCTGTTTCGAGTGCGAGTTCAGTTTGACAAAAGTGATTCAAACAGGTATTTCTCTATAGCTTGTGATCACCTCTCAAAATAGTCTCCGAGCGATATTTTCTTAAGCTTGAGTAAGCTAAGGCAACAAAAATACCTTCTCCATCGCCCAATTGAATCCCCCCCGAGCAACCGAGCTAGACCAGCTGTAAACAGAATTTCGGTCCGAAATAGACTGCAGTCATTCATTCCTTCGTTGCTTAAGCATAAACGCCATAAAATTGTCAGAAATAAATCCCCGAAAAGCACATGCTCTATTCAACAATCGGATATGTTCTGGCTCAAAGCCAGGTCACCATTTCGAAGGCGAAGACGCGGTACATCCTCACATGATGGCACCGGAAACTGAGCACTCCGGCACACTCACTCACCAACACTCGTTCTGGAAACTCCTTTTCTTATTAAATTAGCGAATTTGAACGTGAAATTGCAAACGCAATCGAAACAGCTTCGCCCGGACGCAATCGATGGATATCACCAGTGTCGCGCAAAACTATCTCCAACTCCGCTCTGCATAAAACTCCCATCGAAATCGTCGTCGTTTCCGGTTTCAATACCTCGGGGGTATGCATTTTACACCAACTCCTCACCAGGTCAGTGTCAAATTTGCAATTCGGCAAAGTTTTCCTCATACTCCGGCAGGCAGGCTGACACGAAGAATCTCTGCTGCAACCGTGCATGGGGTGGAGTGTGAATAGCTTCCGAAAACGTGAGCATCACTTCGAGTCATTGCTTCTCGAGCGTCTTCTCGGATTCTGCGACTGCTGAATACTGCAAGGGTCTGATGTCCTCCTGTTGGTGTGTTCAATTATGAAATTAATGCCAGGACGAGGTACTGAGGTGTGCGCACAGTTCAGTCCCCACACGGGCATTACGTTCGAATTGAATTTTGAATTTTTATTTTTATTGCTTGCGATAAAAACTGAAAGGATTCATACTTTCAATTTCCAGGGGTTCTTCGCCTTTGGCAGGGGGGAAGGTGCGAGAGTCTCACTTGAATGCAAATTTAATCGGTTTGCTTCGTGAAAAAATCATAAGACGGCATTTTTTCGTGAGCGAAATTTGTTTTCATAGCTTTAAGCATTTTTTTGTGGAATTTAAGTTACGACGCATTCGAGGTCCTTTTGTCTGCAGGAGCTAGTCCGAGACAATGGATGTGCAAATTTAATGGCAGCCTTCATAGTCGCTGGCCGAGGTGGGGAAGGTAATAAATTCCGATGATGGAGTATGAAGGTGAAGCAATTTGAGCGGATGGTTGGTGAGGTTGTTAATGTAGATGACTTTAAGCAAATTTCATTGCTCTTCTTAATTCATTGAGGTCGGGTTCAGAGAGGTTTTGTCACTGTCAATCAGTTGCGTTTTGAGCATCGTTGGGTATCTGTCACAAAAATTTTAAAGTTAGGCAGAGGCCCCCAAATAGTAATAAAACTCACCATTGCCGTAAATGTACAGCGAGCGGTTTTTGGTGTTTTGTTTTTGTCTGAATGTACAATATTTTATTGTTTTGTTTTGTCTGGCCAAGAGAACTGGTAAAAACGTTGCTTTATTCATGTACATTAACCTCTCCTAACCTAGGTAAAATAAAACATAAAAACTGTCTTAACTATGTACGGACACGTGCACCAGTGCGTATATGTTATGTATATGCTTAACATATTGTTACGATTAGCCGAAATGAGTCCCCCCAAAAGAGGTTTCGATTACTGGATTATGACGAATGAAACACAAAAGTCCACAATTCACGATTTACAAGAATTTATTTTATTATTTATACTTTATTACACTTTAAAAATCACTATTATTTACTACAAAACTCTTTGCTGCCTTTCAGGCTGAACTGATAAACACCTTGAACACTAAAAAAGCCCAAACTGCGCTGTAACGAATATTTGACTGAACTTTACTAATTCTTCAACTGAACTTACTCGCATCGACCACTGTGCCGATATTTACACTCCCAGTATTGGTTCTAGATCCTACTGTCGCTACGAATCTATGGAATTTCCCCGCTGACGCTTATATAGGTGTATATGTGGCGGCATCCCTTCCCGAAGTATGTACAAGAAATACGGGAAAAATTGGTTGGTTGGTGTCCTGATTATCTCATCTTATACGCTTTATACCATTCGCGTCACAGTGTATTACTTATGCATGTGGTGCACCTTTTTTGGTTTTTTTCATTTATTTTTACTTTTCTATTTTTGGAATCTTTGTTTTGTACATACATTTTTTTTCTTAAGCTCTTCTTAAATCTATGTAAGTTGGCCACTATGGCCAATTACCGCATCATTCTGAAAAGCTAGTGACATCTAGCGGAAGTATATTTCTGTTGCAACACATACGTCCATTATCAAATTCATCAGTTGTAGGTAAAACGTAAATAAAAGATTAGCATATTTTTATAATTATTTGTTTGCTGATTTTATTTATGTTTTTTTTTACTTTAAGTTATTCGCTCTCGTCATCGTCTTCATTGAACCTGCTACTAGGTGGTGCTACTCGTACTTCGGGGGCCCTTAACAGGTAAATACAGTGGGTTCCTTTGTCTATGGGGCGCTGTGCTACGACCCGAAAGATTAGGATCTGATGATATTACATGAAAACCTATTTAATACAAACTTATTCGTATTTTTTCTGGAAGATTTCCGTCTAGAATGCTCTCGGAATCATTTGTATTCCTTATTGCTCGCTTCTTGGGCTTCCTCGGACAATTGACCAAGTGGCAGAATGAAGGGTTGAATTATCTCTTTTGAGTGTATCAGAAGTTTGTGTACGCTTGCAGGCATGACAGAACCTTAGATTTTTTCCACACATTAAAAATTTCACAGATTTTGATTATAATAAATTGTATTTGAAAAGAAAAACATGTACAATAGTATTATTCAAAGTATTGGCCATCTGAAGCAATGACTTTTTCCATCTTTCTGGCAATTTGTGGATCCCATCCCAAAAGAACTGCGCCGGCTTGGCAGCGAAGAATGAATTAAGCCAATTTTTAATATTCTGCTCTGATGTGAACCGTATTTCAGTGAGGGCGTTCTGCATCGACCGGAACAAATGTTAGTCAGAAGGGGCAAGGTCTGGGCTATAAGGCGGGTGGGGTAAAACTTCCCATCCACTGTTTTCCAAGTAGTTCTTAACCGGAATAGCAACGTGTGGCCGAGCGTTGTCACGATGGAAATTATTGCCTCGTGTCTGGTCGCATATTACGGGCGTTTTTTGGCTACTGCTCTCTTCAAACGGAATACTTGTGTTCGGTAACGTTCTCCATTGATGGTTTCCCCGGTTTTAGCAGCTCATAATATAGCACATCCTTCTCATCCCACCAAATACAATGCATTACCTTCGCGCCATAGATATTCGGCTTTGCCGTTGATTTGGTTGGCTTCCAAGTCAAAATAACCAATCCAAGGCAACCACATTTTAAATCGTGCCAACCACTTTTGGCACGTTCGCTCAGATAGCGCATGTTCACCATAAACTTAAATTCGACCTAGCTTACAGAAAACCTAAGCTATTTTGTGTTGAAGACTGCAGCGCTATAGATAACATATAACGATTGGTCCATCATCTGAGGAAAGCTACATACTACCCGCTGAAAAAAATGGCCTGCATTTAAGTGATACGAAATGATATTTCAGGATTGTAATTAAAAAAATGATGTATGGTACGTAGCCTTCTTAAGAGTAGCGGAGTTGTATTGGTACATAGAAAAATAATTGTTAATTACTTGAGCGATGTTAACTCACTGAAAAAAATGTATGAGAGCGCAGCTGAGCTCAAAATGTCTCAACGAATTCGGGAAGGATATATACCCCGGAGAAGGTGATAAATAACACCTCTAGGTTACATTTTGAAAACTCTGCACACAGTTACAATATAAAAAGATCGGATAATTCTTAGGCCTTCAAGCAACTCGGTAATTAGAACCATTTGCTGAGGTCGTACAAGGTTAAATAACAGGCAAGAAATTAAGATAAATATTAAATAAATGTGATACAAATTTAAAAACAAATATTAGAAGGATAGCGCTGCTACTTACTTCACAGGAACACGATGAATTCGAGTCACATCATGCAACTTATGTTTTACACTTCTCTTGCTGAAACATGTTTGCTGTTTGCCATGTCACACAACAGCAAATAATTGTCGTTTGATATGAAACTTTTGCCATTCGGACGAACAACCCTTTTGGGGTGGTAAGATATCGCTCTACTGAACCGGATATGTTCCTAGTGACTGCGAGCGGCATCCCGTTCGTATTGATTGTGCATTGTTCGACGTACGACATGAAAGATAACCGGAACCTGTGGATCCTGTATGAGACCAATCGTGTCTAGATAAAGGAATGCTTTGGGAGGAATAAAGCCGTTAAGGCTCAGTCTTTCATGGTACATAATATTGGTGTAGTAAGCCCCAAAGATCTCATGCAATGTTCCTTCTGATCAGCTTAATAATAAAATTATCCATCCTGTTCAAGTTTGCCTCATTGTACAGGTTGTACATATCCTCGTTAGGATAGTACTTCTTGTACTCAGACTCGGGTGTGCGATACAACCGGAGACAGGTCCGAAGACATTGTTTCTCGAACAACCTCATCTTTTCTATCTGGCAAAAACTCTTGTTGAAAAACAGGGGACAACCGTACGCTATAATTGGCAGTAATACAAACCCTCTTGTCACAGCCAAGACTTTATTAGGCACAGTTAAATTAAGATTAGAAAAGCTTAGATTATCCGTATAGGGTCGGTAGGTTGGATGTAAGAACTTTTGTTAAGACACACTAGTTTAGTTAAAATTTTTTTAGTTAAGACACACACACACACACTAGTTTCAAGCATTTTTGTGCAGCATGTAAGTAAAATGAATAAATGAAAGTGCAAGTCGATTTAACTATTTGCTAAGAGATGGCGTAACTTGTATTATTCCATTGTTATTATTCTATTGGAACATGACTTGGAAAGCTACTGTCATTGGACGTCATTTCAGTGTATGTCATTCATTTGAAGCGTAAACAACAATTTTTTTTTTTTCGCTCAAATATGTCGAACTTTGTGGCTGAAAAAGTGTTTTTGCAGGAAGTTTGTCTTCATTACTTTAATACGAAGAAAACTGCTGCCGAAAGTCAACGTATTTTGTTGGAAGCTTATGGAGAACATGCGCTGGGGCCAAAAGTCACGATTTAAAAGTGGTGATTTTGACTTGGAAGACGATGAACGTCCTGGGCAGCCAAAAAACTTTGAAGATGAAGAACTGGAAGCATTACTCTAGGAAGATTGTTGCCAAACACAAGAAGAGCTCGCAGAATCTTTGGGTGTCAGTTAAGCAGCCATTTCAAAACGTTTAAAAACAGCTGGATATATTCAAAAGCAAGGAAATTGGGTTCCACTTGAACTCAAGCCGAGAGACATCGAAAGCGGTTTCGGTTTTGCATGTCCGAAATGCTGCTGGAACGCCACAGAAGGAAGTCATTTTTGCATCAAATTGTTACTAGTGATGAGAAATTGATTATATCCATGGCGAAAAAATATATTATATCCATGGCGCGAAGGTAATGCCCTGTATTTGGTGGGATCAGAAGGGTGTGCTGTAACCATCAATGGACAACGGTACCGAACGCAATTAATTCGTTTGAAGAGAGCAGTAGCCGAAAAACGGCCGGAATATGCGACCAGACACGAGGCAATAGTTTCCATCATGACAACGCTCGGCCCCACGTTGCTATTCCGGCGAAGAAATATTTGGAAAACAGTGGATGGGAAGTTTTACCCCACATACCTTTGACAATATGTTGACTTTTGTACTTGTTGTTTGAATATGTTGACAAAGACAAACATATTCGATCAAGTTTTCAGTCAAGATTCAGGAGACACCACTCATGTGAAACAACATGTAGTAATAATGTATGAATGGATGCAAAGTAAAAAGGAGTAGAAAATAATGCCCAATTCTCTGGATTCTCTGGAAACGTGCACTTGAAACAATGTATTTATTTATTTATTGTAATCTACAAACGAAATATGTGTTAACAAGACAAGTTCAAATGTTGTGAATGCTCATTGAAAGCCTGAATCATTATGAATAATGATTAGCCAACTCGGTTCATAAACCGAGTTAGATCCAAACCGAGTTGAACCGAGTTGAAATTATGTCAAACCGAGCTGTTGAAACTAAAACAAAACGAATAATTGAATAGAAATCTGCAAAAGAATTGAACACACATGATACAATTCGCTTCGGCTGATTAACCCAGAGTGAGCACATTGCACACACAATGCATACATTGTTTTTGTACAAATCGATCTGCCCGGTTCAATGCCTTTCCTAGTTGCACTGGTGTTCGGTATTGTTTGGTTGCTTGCAGGTGGTCTACCTGCTCTTCTGTCGTTTTTTACCAGACATATTTGTGAGGCTGTTTTCTTCTATGGTGTTTCAATTCTCCTTTCTCAAACTACGCGAATTAAGTGTGCAGTATGATACAGAGAAAATATTCTGTATGGTGAATGTAATATGTTGTGTTAAGTGTACCACACTGAACCGAGTTGGGTTTGAAATAACAAGTAAAACATATTTTGAATTGGTATTAGCATTCGGTATCATACAATAGCCTCTTATGTGATGTGGTGTGATGTTCAGATTCAGCCTTATTTTCTAATTCTACTATCGTTTTGCTCATCCAAGCTTCAATTAAAAAGCAAATAATTACGTGGGTCAGGAAAAAATCTCTTGTGTGAGCAGTATTCAATAAACCGGAAGAGAAAAGTTATTTGCAAGAAATGTTCTTCTTTAAGGAAAGGGTGATTTTTTAAAAGCTATAGGAAAGTTTAAAAAAAAAAACACATAAAATTCAGAAAAATGCATGAAATCTGTATTTGAACCGATAGTACGGTCCATATAATTTAATGTTTGAAGATTATTTCATGCAAATGTTGACCTTGACTGCGTCTCAAATGGTCCATCGGCTTAGTCCACTTTTGGCATACTCTTTCCAACATTTCGGCCGGTATCTCACGAATAAATGCTTCAATGTTGTCTTCCAATGCATTAATTGAAGCGGGCTTGTCTGTATAGACATGAGCTTTAACATAGCCCCAAAAAAATAGTCTAAAGGCGTTACGATCTAGGTGGCCAATTGACCGGTCCCGAACGTAAAATAAATTGTTCACCGAACTCACCTCTCAATAAGTCCATTGTTGCGCGTGCTGTGTGACATGTGGCACCGTCTTGTTGAAACCACATGTCATGCAAGTCAAGCTCTTGCATTTTGGGCAAAGTTGGATATCATCTCACTGTAGCGCTCACCATTCACAGTTACGTTACGATTCGCATCATCTTTGAAGTAGCACCAAACTGTGACTTTTTCTGGATGCATTGGTAGCTCTTGCAATGCTTCTGGCTGATATTCCCTCCAAAATCGACAATTCTGCTTATTTACGTACCCACTGAGCCAAAAATGAGCTTCGATTAAACTGACCATAAAATGGAAGAAGCGCGCGATGAACGTTCTTAACAGAGCACGCATTTTGATAATAAAATTCAATAATTTGCAAGCGATGTTCGCTTGTAAGACGAATCAGGGTTAAATTATAGACCAAACTGAAGATGTTTGACAGTGAAACAAAACACGAAATGTGCGCCAGCTGTTTAAACCAGTGTTCCCAAAAAGATAATAGCTATAAAATCACCCTTTATTTGGGAAGTACGACCACATTAATGGCGATTGTTAAAGTGAAGTCTTCGATATTGTTCGAGAGGAGGAATTGTGCCAAGTACAAATTAACAACTTCTAACAAGACAATCCGCCTTCGATATCTGGACTGTGGGGACCCGAATAACCTCCTTTTAAGTAGCTCAGGCAAACGCGATTAAGAATACGAGCAACGTTTTGCCAAAAAAAAATTGAGAATGAAGGTTTTCGAAAGGACAAAAAAAGGCGTGAGAAATGCTTGAAGAGAAGTATGATATGCCACCTCTTAGTCGTGTCACCCAAAAATATGTGTCACTTTGTTAAATTTGAATTCTGTTAGTCAATTTATGTGACATTTGTCACTTGCGCGACGATTGTGTGTATTCCCTTAGTCACATCTCATGAGAAAATGAGATAGAATGAGAGGGATTTTGTCGCTTGCATTTGTGTGGGCAACGCCAAACGACTTAGGTTTTGTTGGGAATAAAAGTTGATTAATATGTTCATTGTTCACGTTTAGTGTTAAAATAACAATAAGTCAATAATTTGAGCGCCTGGAGGATAATGGAGGATAAATCTATTTTTGAAGAAAACACGTTTGCATTGTGCTTTTACTTCATTCTCTCGCTGACAGTCACAGCGCACGGACGTATGTACGGACGAAATTAAGTGAAACTCAGTGAAGTAATTAGTGGAAACTAGCCTTTCATCCTTGGATGCAAAACACCGAGAAAGTAATCAGTATACCGGAAACCAGTGACAATAAAAAAAAAAAATAAAAATAATTAGTGAAAAGTGCAGTTTTAGTGCTTCCAAGCCCGCCATTATTGTAGGTGTCATACAAACACTGAAAAAGGAAGCCGGTCGGAAATGTGGTCGAAGAATTCGTGAACTGCTTCAAAAGTTATCGGATGAGGAGGATGACAAGGCAGACTCGAGGTTGAGTCCACGCCATCCGAGTCTCCGCCCACCAGCGAAGATACCGACCGAATGGCAGAGGATATCACATGTCCATCGCCATCCAGGGCAAAAGAGGTGGGTGAAGACATCTCCCACCCCCTCAAAAAACAACCAGCACAACTTAGCCGGAGGTTGATCCGCCTCCACTGATGTAACCAACCCCACCGATACAGCCAATGTCGGCTACCCCGGTGACACAAACAGCAACAGCACCAGCTAAAAACCAACCCAACCTTTACAATCGATCCGTAAGGCCCCAGCAACAAAGGAATCAACAATGCCGCCAATAACGAGTTTCTCGGCAAATGCAGCTGGGATCACCCGTTACACCAGAATATATAGCATAAAAGTGACGATAAAAAACCTCAGGAAGGGGACAACACAAAGACCACAAAAGGATTCAACAAAATCAAGGTTTTCCCTAAGCAACGGAAAATCAAAAACTATACTTACATCCCCAAAGCCGAAAGGAAAAGCCAAATGGTAATTAAGGGAGTACACTCTTCCCACACAGACGAAGGAATTCAAGATGAATTAAAAAACGAGGGAATATCGGCCATCAAGGCATCTGCGTTCAAATCCTAGAAATCCAAGGATGTCAAGTTCAACTGCCTTGTGGTTGAAATAGAAAAATCGATGCCCATTAATGAAGTATCGAGGGAGACATTACTGTTAGACCAAGATATCCACTCGGAACACCTGAAAACAAAGGACGCAGTGTAATGCAGGAACTGCCAGCGATTATGACATATTGCACCCAACTGTGGGATGCAATATATATGCGTGAAGTGCGAAGGGGAATGCCCGAGGAAAGACAGCACAGGGTCCGAAATATTTTGTGCTAACCGCAAAAAACATGGACATCCAGTCAGCTACAAAGGGTGTTCTACAATTTAGCATAAAAAACCAAGGCTGTAGCGGCAAAGAAAGCACAACAAGACTTCACAGCCAAATCAGCTTGCACACTGACCCAGCCAAAGGTGAGTTTCGTAGCAGTAGCGAAACAGCAGACAGGAAACAACATCAACCTCAACGATGAAGTCCAACGAGTGTTCGGTGCTAACCTTACCACCTTAATAGGGAAAGCTCGCAGTGCTATACCATCCGGGTATAGGAATCTGAGCGGGACTGAAAAGTCCGTGGCCACGTTCATCTTCCAAATAGGCAACGTCTGAAACGACTGCGCATGATCGGATACGATTTTCACTCATTGTACAGTTCATTCAGACGAACAGAAATTAGTCTGTTCCTAAAAGCTAACCAACCTGACATCGGCTTAGTTAGCGAAACCCGTCAGACGATCATAAGTAACATCTCTTTTAAGGATTTCTCTATTTTCAGATTCGACGGTACAATTGGGAAACGGGGTACAGCTGCTATCGTCAGGAAGACCATCAACTGCACCAAACTAGTGGTTCCGAACCTAATGGTATTTGAGGCCACCGGAGCCGTAATCCATGGGTCATTTTTCTTGGGCTGTCATAGAAATGTAATTCACCACATACGCGCACCAACATATCCGTGTTCTGAACTAAAGGCATCCAATAATTAGCAAATGCAACCACCGAATTGAAATTGATCCCACTTGAAGACACAAATCTGCAGCATATGTTGCCAACTAATTGAATTTTTTTTATGAAGAGAATTTGATTGGTTTTTTGTCACCTCACTCGAATTCAAGAATACAGATTTTAATGTGATTTGACAGAAAAATGCGAGACGAACATTTATCACCTCGTCCCAGAGAATGAGTGGGATTATATTCGCGTGTTTTTTCTATTGGGAGGACACATTTTATTTGGACATTTTTCAAAACGCAATACAACAAAATAAAGAACAATGGCATAGCATAGCGAACAAGGTAATACTGTGTATAATAAAATGAAACATGTATATTTATTAGTAATGAATATTTTGCAGACACCAAGGAATACCAGCGTACATTGCACGAACAGTTGGATTTTTCCCGGGCAAGAGTGAGAGGAGGACCAGTTCTTACTGCGGTCATGAGGAAACAGGCAAGTTTTGGTATTAGATGTTGTTTTGTTCTTACATACAATGTTACATGCATTCTTTCAAGACTTTAACCCACTGTAGCGAGATCTCAGAACAACAAAAGGTCGGTCTGTCACATGCCTGGCGATGTGAACTTGATTAAATGTTAGATCGCTTTGCGAAGAAGGATCATTAACACTAGAAGGACAGCAAGAGTGATTTGACCCATAAAGTGCATTTTTGAATTTGATCTAGTGAATTTAACCAGTGAACAACTAAATTAACATAATTATAATCATATTAACATTTTAGTCGCTTTTATTTCTTACTACAATCCTCGCTTTTGACTGATTACAAATAAAATGCTAAACGCGATTTTTTTTCCTCGTCGTCTGTCTAGTGTTAGCCAAGGTTTCAATGGATATCTAGTACCACCCAAATGCCACTTGAACTGTAGGCTATTATGGCTTGGAATAAGCTGCATTCAGACTGATGAAGTTGTCAAATCATGTTTTGATCCAGGAAATTTCGCTGCAATTTAAGAGTTTGATCACAGACCTTCACACAAGAAAATAAAAATAATAACACAAAATTAGTGTTTACTGGAAAAAATATTTAAAATAAATACTAGAGTTATTTTTTGGTACAGCCAATTTCTAATTTCAACCAACCTTGTTTTTAAGGCATTTGTCTAACCATCTCTTGTGGGAAAATGATTATCTGCAAATGCAGTCCACACATCGTGAAACTGATGATGACTCAGTGTGCAATTATTTCCAATGCGATAAATTACTCTTATATGAAAGGGCAAACTACATGGTTGGCCATCGTTCTAAAATGTGTCTACTTCTCCTATATTTATTTGTATTTGCTTTATTTTTGCCATATTGCAAATCAAAATGTGTTTATTTTTCTTTGTGATATGCTCAAGAGAGCATCACAATTTTGACAGTTCTTGTGAAGAAATTAATAGCAGGGACGAAATTAAATAATTAGGGGAAAGGTGGAAAAACTCTAAAAAGGCTAGAGAGCTGTCCAAGTAGCGAGCTTAGTCCCCTCTATAGCGCCATGCCTCTGCCGAAACTCACCCCACCGCAGATTAAGAAAATTAGGACCGTCCAACACCGTACCCTTGGAACATAAATGATTGGTCACCAACTTATAGTATTTAAAGGACCACACAAAAGTAGTGGAGACTCTAATAAGGCAGAGGACGGGGATGACCAGCTGAGGATGTCCATAGGAGTAAAACAGGGGACCCCGTTGCCTCAGCACTGTTCAACATAATGTAGGACGATTTCCTAGGCAAACTGGGGTAATTTTTAATTATTTAATAAAACGTTACAGATTATGTAACAAGCTGCATTGGTACTAACAGATAGTTTGAAAGCATCAGTCGGTTTACCAAGCCTTAAATGTCTAGCTTGTGCAGACGACTTCCTGTTGTTTTTAATGTCGAAGGAACACGCGATTCTGCAAGCCACCAGCCAAATAGGTCTTATTTTCATTTGTTTGTTGTAGAAACAGCGACGTAAAGTACGACCCAACAAAAAAAAAAAAAAACGGAAATGAAAAATTTGTCCTTAGTTCGTCTTAAATCTTGAAACAAAAGCCAAATTTCCGATTTGAAATTTTAAAAACTTTAGCTCCAGGCACCTGCCTGACAATACCACTAGTGGAGCGACCAAGTTGCGTGAGCGGCTAAATCCTGCTGATAAAAGGAAAATACGCAATTTTTAAAACTTGGCCTTATTTCATTTGGCGTTTTGAAAGTGGGAATTTATTTCACATTTAGAGGGAATTAAAAACAGAGTTTTTTTCAGTTTCAGTTAAGGACTTGGGCACTGCATCAGGTTAGGCCTGGTTAAGTGGGAGCTTGGGAGAGGTAACCAACGACCTAATTGAATTAATTTTAAGGGATGATGCGGAAGTAGGCTAAACGGCAAGGACACAAATTGCCAAAAGTCTCGGCCGATGTGAGAGTCCAAAACATCGACTGTCGTCGCCGAGAACGAAAGCCTGAGAGGGCGCTCAGTAGCGCTACTAGCGCTAGCGATAATCTGGCCACATTCGGTGAGCTCAGTCACGACCTCACAGGAACTGTGGAACGCGTCTGCGATAGTCTCTTCGACAGATGCTAACCAGTACAACCAAGGAAGGTGAAATGGTGAGCACCTAAACTTGAGAAGAAGAAGAGGCAGGACACAGTCGCAGGAAAATGCCGCAAAGAGCTCGTAGCCGTTTCCGTGCAGCCGTGTCCAGCGGAAATGGCCAATGCCATCTTGACGCTTATACACGAATATCTAGAGGTCCTAAACAGGGAATCTACAGGGCTTATGCGACATTGACTTGGTGCGAAACTGTAAGAACTGCTTGGGGATACTGAAATGCCAGTGGGTAGTGCTGCTTGCAAGACTGTTGGTGTGTCACACAGTGTCTACGGATGCACTACAGTTTCTCTTAGGGGCGATGCCACTCGATTCAACTTTTAACGAATTTGAAGCGCTATCCGACTCCATCTCAAGAATTGTATCCCTGTATCCTCGCACTAAAATTGCCACTGCGGGCGATTACAATATACACAATTCTTATTGGATTCGACACTCGGGCCAGACAACATCCGAAGGAAGGTATGTTGAAATCTTTGCTCAGGCAAATAATATGTCACAACTAGTAAATGAGTCCACACGAATACCTGACATTGCAGATCATTCCGCCAACACCCTGGACCTGTTTCTCACCTCTCATCCTGACAAATATTCTATTGACAGTCTGTCACCTCCAGGCTCATCTGACCATTGTGTCGTATGAGCTAATTTCTCGCTATCGCCACAAACAGTTAGAGAACAAACTCCAAAAAGAACAGTGTGGCTGTACGAGAAAGCCGATTGGAGCGGTCTAAGCTACTTCTTTAGGAATTTTAACTGGTCACTATGCTTCCTCGATAGTGACGTGGATGTATTTTTTACATGCTCATTTACAATGACATCCCAGCTGTCAGCTCTTAAGACAAGGCGAATTGGCTTGCGGCGCATTTTGCAGCCGGCACATATTGCAGCGAAATTCCAATATGTCTCCACCTGTACTTGAGAGCGTTGATTTCACCATGGGACAAATCCACTTTCGCACTCGTACAGTTGCAAGAGTACTTAAAGATTTGCGACGTGCACAAATCCGCTGGCAAAACCACTGCGTAAGCTTTTTCATCTATCCTACTTCTAACAGCATTTGTCCAGCCAGTCCCTAAAAAGGTCGAATCTTTGTCACCCACCTCGTACCGAATCATAGTACTTACGTCCCTTCTCTCTAAGGTCTCGGAAACGCTGATAAATCGTCAGCTTATGAAATATATTGAATCGCGGAAGCTTCTTAATGACCGGCAGTATCTGATAGCTTATCTCACCGTGGTGGATCCAATCTTTGCACAATGCAGGCGAAAGCAAGATCGTTGCGCTTGATATATCTAAGGCATTTGACAGAGTTTGGCATCAAGCTCTCTTGTCGAAAATGCGTGCCTATGGTGTCAATGAATCTCTTCTTCAATGGACTAGAAATTACCTTTCGAACCGTTCAATTCAAGTTGGTTTGGATGGGTTCAAGTCTGATATCCACCAAATAAATGCTGGTGTTCCCCAATGCTCTGTTCTGTCTCCGATACTCTTTCTTATTTTTATAAATGATCTCTTGTCTGTTACTTCTAATCCAATCCATTCCTTCCCTGATGACAGCACTCTCACCATTTCATATTCGTTCTAAGACTCAGGACCCCTTCCTTCTTCCGTAGAAGAAGGGAAGGCAGCTTATGTTAAGCACATTGAATCTCTTGACATCATAATTAACGAGTGGAATTTTATGCTTCAGAAACTCAATGCTGTCTGCTGTCACTCAAGCCAACCCTTGTTAATCCGCCATTATCCATGAATGGCACCTGTGTCGATGAAACCGGAAAGCTTTCCATCCTTGGCATTTGTATCAACACAACACTTAGTTGGAACGATCACATATTTGAGGTCGCCAAAAATGCTGCGAAATGTATAGGTTTCCTCAATCGATGCAAGAAAGACTTCATCCCTTTTGATTTGGCTTTAATTTATAAGGTGTATATAAGTCCCAAACTTGAGTACAACGCTCATATCTGGCCCCCAAAACCACCCTGCACCTACTAGATAGAATCCAAAAGCGAGCGATACAACTTATAGGAGACAACAATATTGCAGATTCATTAGATTTTATCGCTATTTTAACAAACGAAGCTCAAGAGAGTCTGTCAACTGCATTCCTCCTCTCCATGAATTCACCCGCAATACCCGCCTCGCCAGGAATGCTCATCAGTTTACCCTTAAGCTTACTTTCGGACGCACAGTTAAATAAGAGAGGATCTTACAGTGTTAAACAACCGGCTCTAAAGCTGAATTAAAAATCGGGGTGCAAGAAGCGTCTGCAGAATACGAAGAGCCTGATGCAGAAGATTCCATCCACAAGCAAGTAAATACGTGTGAATAATTCACCTCACTTAGCGTCGTGCGACCTCGCCTCTAGTCTTGGACCAAGCAGCGAATATGAAGAGACGATCGATGCTGAGCTAGAGAAATTAGGAGAAGGAAATTCAAAAGCTGAAGCAACAGATACGCGAGTTGGAACTAGTCGCGATTGAACCAAGTTCCCATCCATACTTAGTGTATAATTTAAGAGAGGATTTCTCGAGGGATTCTGTTTCACCTCTGTCGGGAGACGAGAACTACAAAATCCAGTTCTGAATAGATCTGTTCGAGGATTGTTCGGAGGTACTGGGCCTAGATGAATGTAACAAATTTACTTACGCCAAGAGGCTCTTGAAAGCTACTTCGAAAGTATTCTTTCGCGCAGTAATGTAAGAACCTGGACACAGTTAAGGAACGTGTTGCATAAGGAGTTCCAGAAACTGGTCACAAGCTGCGACGTGCACGACAAGCTTCGCGGGAGAAGAAAACGTCGTGACGAATCGATGCAACAGCTTGTACTGCACATGCTACAAATGCGGAGAACCGAAATGCGAACGGTGCCATTGCAAGAAAAGGAACAAGCTGAAGCAAGAACACCTCTACAGTATTAGCGACAGGTAGCAACGAATTCGAGCGAATTGTAATATGCAAATGCACCAACGACCAAATGTAAGCTTCAGTTGAACTTCAACCGCTTTTGGGTTCCGGAAGTCCCATCAGTTTCCTTCAAGAGCGAGTACTGGCATCTACTTTGCTGTCCATATTGGAGGAACTCAATCACACGTATTGTAGCGTCAACAAGAGTCCGTTGAAAACAAGGGGAGGGGGGAACTTATCCAATTATTCTGGGAATAACGACAAATAATATCAGCAGCAATCGAGATCCAAGAACAGCAGGCAACAATACCGGTGTCAACTCATCGTCTTTACTCTCCGAGGGAGATAATGAGAACGAACTGGGCGACGTCATCGAGCAAATTCTTCATCTATCGACGCTATAGATGTTGAAGTTTGAGTTGGATTTGAATATTAATCCGAGTATATGTCATGGTATTAAGATGAAGGTTAGTGAATTAGTTATTCGTTGTCCTGTCATAAAACCGAACCGTTATTAAAAGATATCCCATTTCGTTGTGCACCGAGATGGCTCCCGCATGCACACAAACTTTCTCTCCACAAGATTCTTGATGATTTGTTGGCATGAGTATAGCTCCCCATATGTATCACCGATTGTGCCTGTTCATAAGAAGAACAGGGAAAGTATGCTTTGTGTTGACTTTGGAAAGCTCAACAAAATGACCTTGCGTGATGATTATCCTTTGCCATTTATTGAAGACCATCTCATGGAGCTTTGTGTTGACTTTAGAGAGCTCAAAAAAATCTCGATCGACTGACAAATAAAAAATATTTCAGTACACTGGATCTGAAAAATGGTTTTCACCACGAAGGGCTTTTAGATGATTAAATGAAGTATACATCGTTTGTACACCAGTGGGACAATACGGGTATATAAGAATGCTATTCGGCTTGAAAAATGCTTCTTCTGTGTTTGAACGCTTTATGAGAAAAATCAGAAATCACTGAGGGACAGATACTTACATATGTAGACGATCCTTATCGCTACTGCTTCTATTGAGGAACACACGCAGGTTTTAGAGTCAGTACTTTATTTGATTGCAGATCACAATTTGGAACTTATGCTGGATAAGTGCATGTTTTTATAAATAGAAATTGCTTACCTTGGATATAGGGTCACAAAAGATGGTGTTAGGGCTAATGAAAGACATTCGGACTCAATAAAAAGTTTCCCCGTAGCAACGTGTACAAAGCATGCGCAAGACTTTTTTAAAACCGGATAATCGAACAAAAGTTGTAGCAGTGTGAATTGTTTTTTTTTTATTTCTGTGATTGCTTCGGGTTCCTACATACGTAACACAGAGTTAATACACAAATAACCTTTTTTAATTCGCAGTACGCATTTGATGCTGTTCTGTTAAATATCCAGTAAAACATAACACCAGTAAAACAATCTATTTTCTCTAAGGTATCGATAAGCTTATCCGTAGCAATTTCCAGCAGAATATGAGCGAAATGTTCGTCAAACAAAAGAAGGCTATTAGATCACTTCCTTGACAAGCATCCCTTCGTTCCTTCCGTTTGAAATTCATTTCTGACAGAAACTTCTCACTCCTCTTTGTTTTTGCTCATTATGGGTATCACTTAAGGTCTTAGACCAGTTTAATGAGGCTTCACTTCCCTTGCCAAGTTCAATTTCATCAAAACTGTTATCTAAACCTTGCAAATTTTTTTAAATTGAAAGTAAGAATGTCCTAGTTAGACATTTTTAAAGGTACTTAAATACAGGACAAGTGGTATGCCCTGAGTTGCTTTTCTTCATTTTTTAATTACTTTTTATTCTTAAATTCATAACATACTTAAATACTATACAAAAATGTTTACAACTACTTAAACGAACAATTCTAAATGTAACTCACTGGTCCCCGGCGGGCACTCTAAGCTGAAATTAAACTTATGCCATGTCTTTCGACTTAAACTAACAACGCATCTATTTAAACTAAACATGGATGCTAACTGAAAAGTATTAAATTAAAAAAAAAATAGACAAAAAACTTAATAACAGAACAGTTTTCTTAAAACTTACATATTAACTTGCATACTTCCTTACAATAACTTAGACTGACTTATGCTAAACCTTTTATAATTTTTTTTACATGACTCTCTTCCGGCCTATGTTCACCTATGGCTGATTGCAAGCTTGATGGAAAAGATTCGGTTGTTTGAGAGGGCTTGTCTTAAGGCTTGTCTTCGCGTTTATCGAACTCCAGAGTCCCAGTACAGAAAATTCTATTCCAATGAGGTCTTATACAACAGAGCAAACCCGATAAGAGTGGGCAATTTCCTAGTAAAGTTGATTCGAGGACATACTGCCAGACCAATGAACTCGGTCAATAACTTGATCTCGGGGGTTTACTACCCCTATTCACAATACCACGACTTGCATTCAACGCCCGCCTCGGAAATCGTGATGAAGGGAACATTCGTCCCACGTGACCAAACCAACGAAGCATAGCCCTCTCCGATCAAAGAATCAGCTCCTCAATGTCGAGTTCCTCTCGCTCTGCCGTGTTTCTCACCCTATCTCACCAAATCTCATCTCAGCAGCTTGTATTAGCGATCTTATTCTTTCGGGCATTACCCAAATTGCATGGCCATAGGTGAGAGTTGGAACAAATACTGAGTTGAAAACCGCTAACTATAAATTTGGAATTTGTTTCAAAATTTACCCAGCTTGTCCAATCCTACAGGAACGCCCAGCATTACCCCTTCCATCATTCGTGAAAAAGACCCTAAGATACTTAAATTTCTCCACCAGCTTCAATTGGACTCGACTAACCTATAGAGTGCATTGAACAGACGTTCTGGAGATGACCATAACCTCCGATTTGTCCACGTTGACCTTAATTCCAGCATCAGCACATACGGCCACAAACCTATCGAGTGCGTGCTGGAGTTCCGTCTGGCAACATGTGAGGATAACTAAGTCATCTGCAAAAAGAATATGACTGACCGTAAACTCTCCCAATTCGAAACATTCCTCGCCTCGACTGCGCTGCAACATCCAGACCATACACACAATGAAAAGTAGAGGTGACAAGACGAACCCTTGGCGAAGTCCAACGCCCACGATGAAAGGTGCAGATTTAGCACCATTCACTCGAACACAGCTGCTACAGTTTGTGTATAGAGACGAAATGACTTTCAGAAGAGGACCAATAATCCCATACTCCTGCAGAACACTCCAGAGTTTACCTCGAGGAACTCGGTCGTATGCCTTCTCTAAATCCACAAAACAACTGTAGATGGGCTTGGCATACTCCCCAACCTCATCAAGTACCATTCTTAGAGTGAAAAGCTGGTCGGTTGCGCTTTTCATCTAGAACGCGCTTTCAACACCTTAGCGTAGACTTTCCCGGGGAGTCTTAAAGGAGATATGCACCTGTACTTGGAGCAATCTCTTTTGTCCCACTTCTTGAAAAGTGTGACAATCACCCCAGTTTGCCAATCACCACGTTCCCAGGCCACTTTAATGACACGGGAGAGTCATAAAACTCCCTCTTTACCCATTGCCTTAAGCATTTCTGCCCGGATTTGATCCACCCCGGCGGATTTGTCAACTTTTAGCGATTCAATCGCTAAAATGACTTCCCCCTCCGAAAAATGCTGGCTCCATCTGTGTAAATCGACCATCTTATTGGAAAGCAAGACACCATCTATTGATTTGACTCCTTATTATTTTGACTCCCTATATTTTCTTCCTCTAAGTCGGCGAATGGTTTGCCAGAACACATTTTTCGCAGATCTATGGTCGCTTCCAACTTCTCGCCGAACTCCTTACAAGACTGCTCTTTAGCGGCTCGCACAGCCTTTTTGCAAGTTCTTTGCGCCTTAGTGTACCGGTCACGAGACGGTCAGAGTCTCCCAAGATAATCCATTGTCTGTAGGTCTTCTTCTTCTCTCTGATGGCTTCTTAAGCTGCGGGCGTTCTACACCACGCAGTTCTTTTCTCACCAACAGCCGCCACTCCAAGCCGCTTCACTCCACAAACATCCCGTGCAAAGGCAATGACAACTAGACGCTCAAACATTTCAGTTATGTGCCGCGCAAAATTTAGATATAGGATCCATCGACTAATGAGCTCCTTCAATTTCTTTTAAGCTGTGGAAGAATGAGGTATCAATTGTTCTCAAATGGGGGATCAACGAAAAGCTAATTTGTTTTAAAAAGTACCGCCTTGGTTCAGATGGATTTGCAAATTTAAAAAAAAAATTAACTCAAACTTTTTCTTTTGTTTACAGGGAACCCCACTCAACAACACAGATACCAAATTTCCACCCAACGAAACCCCAGCGTTTCATCAATTTTCTCCGAACCTACCAGCTTCCGCCGTTCATTTTCAGGGTCTGGAAACCTCGCGGTTTCTTACAAGCCTAGTTAAATCCTCCTCGAGTTCATCTGTCAGTGAGAGGTTGTGAACCTGGATAAGTCAAAAGCGTGAATTTCAGTTAATTTTTGTGCTCATTTCTAGATGTCAAAATATGTAAACATTTGCCTTCTCTTTTCTTCTCAACACTATTTTCCGTCAACAAAACAACAAATCTTAGATAAAACAGAAGGTAACAGTAGATGTTTATAACACAGGTCAAAACATTTCTACCAATCGAAGGAAGAGGTAATCTTTTCAATGTAAATATACCAATAGAATAGTATTTATACACTTACCTTTTTTTTGTGGACAACGCCAAGTCATAACAACATGAAAAAAAGTATGTGGATGCAGAAAAAAAAGGAGGAGGCAGAAAAATAGCCAAATATACGCGGAAACGTACAATAGACTGGGATGGATGGGTTTTATTTCTACTTTATTTTTACATTATTTTTAGAGGAAGTGAAAGGCAAACCTCACGACCTCACAAACCGGTGCAAGTATGATTGTCTGACATATTATCTTTTGAATAAGCTTTGACGAGTTCTATTCTGATTACATATACGCATTCTATTTTCAGAAACGAAAAGGAATCTATCGGTCCATCAGGAGGTTCCCCATCACAATGGCACCTATATCACAAGGTTCACTAAATCCTTGGTGGCCTTACGATATTTAATGCGCACGAACTTGTTCAAGATAGTATCATCGAGAGTAAGTAATTATAACATCCTCTTATTCATTGATATGTATCATGTATCATATATTCATGTATCTATAGTTAGTGATTATGTTTCCTCATTCGGATTCATGGACTCATCTGATTTGACGGGGAGCACCTCAGGCACAGGCCCATCAACGTCCCATATTTCAGCGGCAGCTCCGGCCCCAGCTCATCGATTCCACTCCACATGCTCGTGTTGTTCATGAATTAAAGCTTCCTCTTCTTAAAGCCACTGTTTATTTATCTGATGCATATCTAAAAAATGACGTAAAATGCAGGAGGACTTCACTATCAATTCTTTACCAATTCTTCTGAAGCGTGCTTTTAAATGCCCCAATGCCTTTTCAACAACCCTACGGCATTTTGATAATGCATAGTTGAATTTTTTGTTGTTGGGCTGTATGGGTATGGTTTCCGAAAAGCGGAATGCGGAATCCCCAATCAGAACCGCTGGAACATCAACGCCTCAGATATTCTTGGAACTCTTCTTCAGAATTGGAATTTTCGAAGATTTGCGAATCAGAAATGATGAAAAGAAATCTATATCTATAATTATATGAATGATGTAGATTAGAGTGTTAACATTTTCATTATACGAAAAATTCAAACTGATAGTCCACTGCAGCTAGTAGAACCGTTGAGTATCATCCTTCTAGTTCTAGTAATCTGTTGCATCTTTTGGCGGCCGGTTTAACCTCAATATGACAACCATATAAAGAATGAAAGCGGTATAACTTTGTTTGTGCGCACAACATTAAATTTTAGCAACAGCAGCCAAGCACTGTGGAAATGCTAATATTCCGAAGCCACGAACATTGTCATACATTTATCATCTGGTAAGTGGATAAAAGTTTAAGTACTTCGGTTGTAGGGCTTTCCACACTTCTTCACAAAACGATGTCACAATTTTGCAAACTGCAGCTTTACCAACTCCGAACAGACTTGTAATACTTCTGTATTCCGCAGATAACCCTAGAGCGTAGCCACTCTCTTTTCCAATGTAATACATTTTCTGTAGTTTGTATCTCGCTTGCCCATACTTTTGAGCTCATAGCATAGTCATAGCAAGTCAAATACTTCTCGAGACATCCGGATGTTTTCTTTGAAGAAACTATTGTCGTTTTCACAAACATCTTTCTCCCAGAAAGTGCTTGAACGTGGCTGAGGGTGGAATAAATTGAAGATAGTATTGAAGATAATAATTAATTAGATTCATGACTTACTCCAGTCCAGACTTTTGAAGTTTTCTTTCAATTTGGAGCTTTCTTCCGCCTTCTTACTAATTGCAGGAGTTTAATAACTTGCAAATTTTGTGCTGTTATAAATTCATCTATTCGAGTTTTTTGTGCTGCGATATCATTTTAACAGCCGCAATGACATTATCCCTAATTTCTTCAGAACTCACTTTTATTTCTTCAACACTATTATTTCCTGTCAACAGACAGCTGTTTTGCCATCCACTAGAAAATTGACACTTATGTCATTTGAAAACACTTTAGACTCGGTGGTAACGCCCTAATGAGGTTCCAAGAAGACGTCATCCAAACCTCGCGGTTTCGGTTCAGTGGACACGTGGTATTACCATTTCACGTTAGTATAAGTGAATGCAAAACGGAATTAATTCTACGTGGGTAAATTGTACTCATTATGTTTACTTAAGGGTTAATCCTGCTAGCTGTTCTAAATTTATATTGGGTACATAACTTATTAATTCGTGCGGCTTGCTAAGAGATGGCGTTACTTGTATTATTCCATTGGAACACGCATTGGAAAGCTACTGCCTTTGTACGTCATTTCAGTATATTTCATTCATTTGAAGCGTAAACCACAATAATTTTTCTTCACTCAAATATGTCGAACTTTGTGCCTGAAAAAGAGTTTTTGCGGGGAGTTCTTCTTCATTACTTTAATATGAAGAAAACTGCTGCCGAAATTCATCGTATTTTGGTGAAAGTTTATGGTGAACATGAGCTAGCTGAGCGAACGTGACAAAAGTGTGAAAAGGTAATGTTCTGTATTTGGTGGGATTAGAAGAGTGAAACCTTCAATGGACAACGCTGCCGAACACAATCAATCCGTTTGAAGAGAGCAGTAGCCGGCACGGAATATGCGACCAGACACAAGGCAATAATTTTCCATCATGACAACGCTCGGCCCCACGTTGCTATTCCGGTTAAGAACTATTTGGAAAACAGTGGATGGGAAGTTTTTACCCCACCTGCCTTATAGCCCAGACCTTTCCCCTTCTGACTACCATTTGTTCCGGTCGATACAGAACGCCCTCACTGAAATACGGTTCACATCAGAGCAGAATATCAGAAATTGCCTTGATTCATTCTTGGCTGCCAGCTTCAGATGGGCAATACTCTGAATAATACTATTGTATATGTTTTTCTTATATAAACGTTAAAATTGTGAAAAACAAACCGCATGAATTAAATTATATATCCAATACAATACATCCACTTGTCTATGAACGTGGGAAAAGGCATTGCAACAAATGCTGCATTTTCAGGTACCTTCGAGGAGATGTGAAGTAATTCCAAAAAAAGGTGTTTTTTTTTTTTTGAATATGCGTATATACGTTTAAATTTCAATTTACTAACTAACAACAAATTCTATAGCCGCTATATTTATCTACGATTATGAAATAAGCGCGGTCTACTTTCATTTATGTTTCGTAATCAGTTTTTTTTTTAATATTTTTTTTTATTCGATGAAGAATTTATTAATTAAGTTTCTTGAAGATTGTAGCCATTAACGACCAACCATCGCCTTCCAACCTTGACTGCCACAAACGTCATTAACGTCGTCGGTGCTGCCAAGATATTAAAATGAATTGTTAAGCGCCGATTATAGTTTTTTTGTGCACTTATAATTCAAGTGTATATATTCAAATTCGACTATTCGTACAAAAAACTCTCTGCCAACGGTTTGCAATAAACAAATCCTTCTCTGATAAGTTTTCTCTTTTTTTATACTTAACATGGCAATAAAATGCCTATTCGCCTTGCAATATGTCTAGTGCCTCTGGTATTGATTTTGAGCAGCGCAAGTATTCATTTATTTATCATATTTCATTCATATTTTATGAACATCGTTGGTACGTATAAAGTTCGTCAGTCCCAGTGCCCCTACAGTTGTACACTTTTATCCTGTGTAAATAGAATTTGCTTTAGCCCATCATAAATACTATTCCATTAAGCTTCTGAAAAGTTTACTACGGTCAGCTACAAAAAAAAAAAATGCAGATTACATTTGAATCATTACAAAATGTCATCAGATTACGAATTAAAATTTGTAATCTGGTTCATAATCAGAAGTAATCCCAGTACAATAGATGAGACTAAACACTGCCTCATCGAAATTCAGCGAAACTCAGCTCAAATTTTTGGACAGAGTGCTAGTAATTCGCAAAACACAAAGCTACTTCTCATTGCAGCCCAAAAATCAATTAACGTATAATTTCAGACTAGGAGGACACACTGGATCCTGCTGTTGAAATTACTGAAGACATTGCATGGTGAAGAAGGATCTCCTTAAAATCCATATTCCACATTGCACTCTCGTTGTCAGGGTCCCCGTGGTAAACTCACAGAATCCTCCTAGCGGTCAGAAAGAGGGACTTTCTGTTCCGACGATGGAGAAGATTTCTGTGCACGAATATGCATAACGAATACAAAGCCTGGAGGAACTATGGCCAAGTTCTTAAACATCACACTGCGGCAGCCTTGCAAGATTTGCGTTTATAAATGTAAGTATGCCATAGTGACTGTGCATGAGAGCAGTCGACAACTGCGCTCATAAAAGCAATGTCACAGTCAAACTGCGATCAAATTGGCAGTTATTTTTTGAATAACTGTAAAAAATTCATAGATAACTGTCAAAGCGCCTCTGAAATTCGTAGATGGCCAATCAGCTGTGAAGTTGGGCATCTCTATCATTCTCCGTTTCTGAATTTTAGAAATTCAACCGTCAACCAAACGATTTTAGCTCCTCATGCTGCATTTATGAATACTTTTTTTGACATTACTGACCTGCTGCAAACTTGCGGCACTGTTTGTGTTCCTAAATAAAGGATGATTTTTTAAAAGCTATAGGAAAGTTTTTCAAAAAATAACACATAAAATGCAGAAAGATTGAAGATTGAAGATTATTTCATGCAAATGTTGAGCTTGACTGCGCCTCAAATGGTCCATCCGCTTAGTCCAATTTTGGCACACTCTTTCCAGCTTCAATGTTGTCTTCCAATGCGTCAATTGAAGCGGGCTTGTCTGTATAGACATGAGCTTTAACTTAGCCCCACAAAAAATAGTCCAAACGCATTAAATCGCACGATCTAGGCGGGCAATTGACCGGTCCCGAACGTGAAATAAAATGTTCACCGAACTCGCCTTTCAATAAGTCCATTGTTGTCTTGTTGAAACCACATGTCATGCAAGTCAAGCTCTTGCATTTTGGGCAAAAAAAAGTTGAATATCTTTGAAAAAGTACGGTCCAATGATGCCACCAGCCCATACACCGCACCAAGCTGTGACTTTTTCTGGATGCATTGGTAGCTCTTGTAATGCTTCTGGCTAATATTCACTCCAAAATCGACAGTTCTGCTTATTTACGTACCCATTGAGCAGCTTCAGTGGGCCGATTAAACTGACCATAAAATGGAAGAAGCGCGCGATGAACTTTCTTAACAGAGCACGCATTTTGATAATAAAATTCAATAATTTGCAAGCGTTGCTCGTTTCTAAGACGATTAATGGTTAAATTAAAGACCGAACTGAAGATGTTTGACAGTAAAACAAAACACGAAACGTGCGTCAGCTGTTTAAACCAGTGTTGCCAAAAAGATAATAGCTAAAAAATCCCCCTTTATTTGGGAATTACGACCACATTAATGGCGAATGTTAAAGTGAAGTCTTCGATATTGTTCGAGAGGAGGAATGTGCCAAGTACAAATTAACAACTTCTAACAAGACAATCCGCCTTCGATATCTGGACTGTGGGGACCCGAATAACCTCCTTTTAAGTAGCTCAGGCAAACGCGATTATGAATACGATCAACGTTTTGCCAAAAAAAATTTGAGAATGAAGGTTTTCGAAAGGACTCACATGCGCTGATCCCCGGCTACAATATCCCCACACAAAAAAAGGCGTGAGAAATGCTTGAAGAGAAGTATGATATACCACCTCTTAGTCGTGTCTCCCAAAAATATGTGTCACTTTGTTAAATTTGAATTCTGTTAGTCAATTTATGTGACATTTGTCACTTGCGCGACCATTGTGTGTATTCCCTTAGTCACATCTCATGAGAAATTGAGATAAATGAGAGGGATTTTGTCGCTTGCATTTGTGTGGGCAACGCCAAACGATGTAGGTTTTGTAAGTTCTAACCCAAATTTTGTTATTGAAAGGAATAAGAGTTGATTAATATGTTCATTGTTCACGTTTAGTGTTAAAATAACAATAAGTCAATAATTTGAGCGCCTGGAGGATAATGGAGGATAAATCTATTTTTGAAGAAAACACGTTTGCATTGTGCTTTTACTTCATTTTCTCGCTGACAGTCACAGCGCACGGACGTATGTACGGACGAAATTAAGTGAAACTCAGTGAAGTAATTAGTGGAAACTAATGCTGCCAAGCCCGCCATGGAGCAGCTGCTAACGAACAATGATGCCTTCAACATGATTGCAGGCCTCATACAAACACTCAAAAAGGAAGCCGGTCCGAAATTTTGTCTAAGAATTAGTGACATGCTGCAAACTTGCGGCACTATATTGGGATAATATTTTCTGGAGTGCAGCGGCAATAATGTTCCAAGTATGAACTCGACCTATGTTACCTTGCTGATACGTTCGGCTGGGAGTAATTACTGCAATGTAAAATTTGACTACGACCGATCATCTAGCTTTCTTTGGAAGCAGGTGCGAGACATCGGACTTACTAAAATTGACAAACGACCTAACGGCGATGGCATAGATCCCGAAGATTTAAATATTCGTTTCACCCCTGTCTTGTCAGTAACCCCATCAAATGTGTACCTTTGACAAGCAATACTGGTGAAGAGGGGTTTGAAGTAGGAGGAGGGGATATCCATAGATAATAATATTCTCCATAAAGACAAAATCCGCTGGACTGAATGATATACACCCCGACTTTATGAAGATTTTTCTTCCAATCATATTTCCTTACATCATCCATATTTTTAATACTAACTTAACTTCGACACATCCTGAACTTTGCAAAAAAGCAAAGATTATCCCTGTTCCAAAGAAACCAAACCCGCCTGCATATCGACCAATTGCAATCCCTCCGTTTCTGTCGGAAGTGTTCGAATCGATAGTCGGTCGAGTGATTAAGGATCACGGGGACACAATTTCTTGAATTCTATGCAATCAGGATTCTTTAAAGGACATAGCTGTGTAACAGCTTAAAGTAACCGATGACATACGAAAAGCGGTAGACCATGAAACAACCTTATGCAGATCAATTTTTCAAATCTACTTAAGTTTTCCACTAGGTATGGTTGATGAGTTGTAAAATTAAACGAGGATTAGAGCTGTCTCGCTCTCATGCTCAATTCTGACAAAACCAAGGTCATTCAATTTTCAAAACACTATCCATTCCCCTCAAACTATTCCTCCATAGAACTAAACTCTGTTTCAGTCGACCATGTAACCTGTGTTAAAAATCTTGGCAAAATGTGTAACCTGTGAGCTAACATGGACGAAGAACGAGTCTCTAAATTTACGAGTAACTGTGCGTCCGAAAGTAGGCTTAAGGGGAAACCGATGAGCATTCCTGGCGAGACGGGTATTACGGGTGAACTCATGGGAAGGTGTAATGCAGTTGGCTAGCTCACTTGAGCATCGTTTGTTTAAATAGCTATAAAATACGGACAAAGAAGTACGTCGATGTTCGAGCGAGTCTAATGACTCATGAATGCAATATTGTTCTCTCTTCTAAGTTCTATCGCTTGATTTGCGATTCAATCTAGTAGGTGCAGGCTGGTCTTGGGGAGGGCACCAGACCAGATATGAGCTTTGTACTCAAAACTTGGGCCAAATCAGAGGGGGTGAAGTATTTCTTGCATCGATCAAGAAAACCTAACATTTCGCAGCATTTTTGCCGACCTCAAATATAGGATCGTTCCAACTAAGTGTTGTGTTGATACACATACCAAAGATGGTAAGTTTTCCATCGAAATGTTGGAAAGCTGCGAAAAAGGTGTTCTGGCAAACCATTCTCCGAATCAGAGGAAGAAAATTGTGTGTTGCTTTCCAAGGATGTGGACGCCTTACACAAATGCGAGCACTTTTTGGAGCTGCTCAATCTCGAACAGGCACTGAGGATGGAAGACCAGTCTTGAGAGGGGCGGAGAACAGTCCAACGGCGGAGGAAGTCATTGTGGGGATTGAATCTCTAAAAGTTGGCAAATCCATAGGTGTGGATCAAATCCGGCCAGAAATGCTTAAAGTAATGGGTAACGAGGGAGTTTTATGGCTCTCTCGTGTTATTGGAATGGCCTGGGAACATGGTGAGGCACCTGGCGATCGGTAAACTAGGGTGATTGTCAAACTTTTCAAGAAGGGAGACAAAACAGATTGCTCCAGCTACTTGGGCATTTCTCTTTTAAGTCTCCCCAGGAAAATCTACGCTAAGGTGTTGGAAGAGCGTTCCAGAGCTATGGTCGAGCCCGGAATGGGGGACGGCTTTCGTCCCGGTAGAAGTACAACCGACCAGCTTTTTACTCTCACAATGGTACTTGAAGAGGTTTGGGAGTTTGCCAAGCCCATCTACAGTTGTTTTGTGGATTTAGGGAAGGCATACGATCGAGTTCCTCGAGGTAAACTCTGGAGTGTTCTGCAGGTGTATGGGATTGATGGTCCTCATCTGAATGTCATTCAGTCTCTATACACAAACTGTAGCAGGTGTGTTCGGGTGTTTTAATTGGGAGTCATCTTCATTTTGCAGATGACCTAGTCATCCGCACATCTTTCTCTGGATGCTGCTCTTTCTCTGGAGGATGCTAATTTCTAGAACGTCTGTTCAATGCACTCTACAGGTTAGTGGAGTCCTCTTGAAGCAGGTGGAAAAGTTTCAGTATCTCGGGGTCTTTCTCACGCGTGATGGAAGGAGTAATGCTGAGCTTTCCTGTCGATGCTGAGCTGGGTCGATTTTGAAAAAGCTTGGTAGATCTGTAACCAGGAAGGCCGAGCTTGGTGGCCAAGTTTTTCAACTCAGTATTTATTCCAACTCTCAGCTATGGTCATGAAATTTGGGTAGTGACCGAAGGAATAAGATCGCGAATACAAGCTGCTGAGATGAGATTTATTGGTGCTGTTGTGGGAATTACTCGTCGGGGGAGGGTGAGAAACGCGGTACTTCGTAGAGCACTTGCATTTTCGAACGGAAAGGGCTATGCCTCGGTGGTTTGGTCACGTGACACGAATGTCCCCTTCATCACGACTTCCGAGGAGGGCACTGAATGTGATTCATCAGGTAGGCGACCACTTGGCAGACGCCTATCAACTCCCGACCGCTCGAACGCGACGTTGTGATTTGGCCTAAGCTTGTACTGTAAAAACTGGCATTAGAGAAAAAACTATTAAGTTACTTTCAAGAACGGGACTCTGAAAGTGGAAATGGACAAAGATGGATATTGAATCCTTTTCTGAATATCATCTTCTTCTGACCCCCATGCTCCACTAAAGGGGTCGCGGGACACGTAAAGCACGCAAGAGAGATTTCTAGGCAACTCGATCCTCCTACTACACCTATTAACTACTAAAAATGTTGTGTTTTATTTAATTTTCTTTTTTATCACAGGACTTTTGTTCGTTAATCTTAAGGGAATGCGACCGCGACCCACAGTTTGAAAAAATCTGGTCTAAACTATGCCCACTTCTAGAGTACGCCGTGGTTGGGTTCTTTAGCGACGGTCGCTTGAACGCCAGCAATATACTCGGTACTGCGAGCAACTCATTGCGTCACTGGCACTCGAACATCCAGCAGCTATAATTTAAACCCAAATTTATTCACTGGACTCTGAATTGTTTGCCAATTTGACGAGAATAACTACCAAAAATGGGGGCGTTAACAAGCGTAATCAATTTGCGAGTAAATTTTACTTATTTGTAACCATTTTTCGTCCATGGAGTCAACTGAATGTTTTTAAATCGACAGTTTGGTCATTGGTTTAAGGGTGCGTTCACAGTGACCGTGGGGTTGTGCAGATCAGCAGCCAAATTTCGAAGCATAAAGGTAGTGCTCCCTAACGGTACAGAAATATATACAAACGAAAAGGTCAAGTAGGAAAGGTTGATGTTCAACAGTCATTCGAAACTGACCCTTAAGGAGGCCAACCTAGGCTTCCATCGCATCTATCCCTTGGTGCGCATGCTAAATGGATTAAGCCAGAAGACAAAACTGCTGCTATACTAGCAGCATATACGTCCGACCTTAACGTACGGCTTCTCAATATGGCACGAGATCTGTAGGACCAACATGACGAAGCTCGCAATTTTCGAAAGAAGAATACTGCGAAGACTGGGACTCACCTTCGACATGGTCGTCAAAGGCACCACAGCAACAATAGGCTTTACGACCAAGCACACATCATACCCCTGCAACAGTACATGGTGACACTGTTCAGAAAGCAGCTACTAGACATCAACAACCATCCTCACGAGGAAATCAGAAACCTGAGAAACACAATTCCCGGACAACGCTACCTCAACGCGCTCAATCTGCTAAACGAGCAGAACTTTCCAACGACGTCGACCAACGAGCTGTATGGATTCTACCAGAGTAGCGATAGCAATCACCATCGAGGCTAAGTCGGCTACCACATCACCACCCCATCCAGCACCAGTCACTGTAGGACATAAAAAAACAAAAAGCCGACAAAAATAATAAACATCAAATTAAATAAAGTACATCAGTTGTACCCCCATTGTTGAGCCAACACCCTAACCTGTGGTTTGTAAGTCTAGTTGTAAACTCAATTGTAAAAATAATTCCGTTCAAATACATTTTTAAATCGCTTTAAATCGCTTCGGTTCTCTACTGTACCGAGCGGCTCCACCTCTTTCGAGTCACTGACAATGCTCATGGAGTAGCTGCTGTTTTGAAACAGCTTGGTAGATCTGTAATCAGGAGGACGAGCTTTAGTTAAAGCCGAGTCAACTCAGTATTTATTCCAACTCTCACTTATGGTCATGAAATATGGATCCGAAAGAATACGATCGCGAGATGTGCTAGTGCGCGGGAAACTCAACATTGAGCATATGCTTGTTCGAAGGAAAAGGGCTATGCTTCCGCAGTTTGGTCTCGAATTTGTTATCTAATAATGGTTGCTTCTTAAACTTTACTACACTTTAAATAAATAACTGCTATTACTTTATTAAAAAAAAATTGACTGCCTTTTAGGCTATATCGTTTAATTAACACTGGACACTCTTTATAACAAAACCCAACCTGAACTGTTCTGCTTCGACCTCCCAACGTGGTCTCTAGACCACCCACAACCACCTACGTGCCTATGGAAGGGCTGCTGGCACTTATGTGCATAATTCCATGTACCTTGGTGGAGCATTGACACTGACTCACAAGGGGTGGGCCGTGAACTTTATTTTCTTTTGTTTTGTCGTACCTTGAATCGAATGCCACGACCGATATTAAATATATATATATAAGTTTTCCGTGTAAGCACGCTTTTGTTTTAAGTTGACTTAAACTTAATGAGCCGACAGCTTAATGGAGAAGGGATTATGGCTCAATCGCCTCAAAAATACAATGCAGCCATGCGCGTGGTCAGTTGTCAAATTTAGTGGTAAATGCCTTTTCTGAAGTTTGTATCCACTACTGAATTAGACCCATATTCAGACAAAGCTAACGCCCCTGGGCAACGCACGCAGAACTAGGCAACGGACTAATGCCTTTCTACCAACGCACTGTCCCCACAGCGTACCGCAAATTGTCATGTGAACCATGTCTGCCGATTCATAAATCATTTCCTTTGGCTTTGATCCCCCAGTCATTATTATTGATTTCAAAACAAAATTATTGTGTAATCAATTTTCAGCTAATGCCATCGCCCTTGTCTGTTCGTCCCGAATTCGAAATCACAGCCCCCAAGCCGATGAGTCGCATTAATCCTGAAGCCCGCTTTCGATTCATCATCATTCCTCATTTAATTCGCTATTTATGTGCGCTCTTGATTCGTCGCTTAACTGGCCATCAATAAGGGAACAATACATTTCCATTTCATTTAAAATTCACAAACAATCGCGGGCCGGTCGATGGGGTGCGGAGCTCTCCTCCCGCGGGATGTATGCGGACGTGTACAAATTAATTTTATCGCATGTAACGTTCGAGAATGAGAATATCATTCATAACAGGATACTCGCATAATTCAATTAAATTAGAGCGCATAAGTTCGCCCAGAAGTTCAGAGCTGTCCCATTAAGGGCATATAGGGCAGCTCGGCGTTGGTTTGGGTGCTCCCGTGGGTGCCTTTGACAGTTGATTTGGGTAACAGAAGATACAAAATTCAGTGAATTGAATTGTTGGCAACGGAGGAACCGAGTGGTAGGGAAAATTAAAACGAAGGCGATTATGAATAATATTAATTGGATATGCAGAAAATATGGATGCTTCTCCAACAAGTGATAAAATCTAGACATTAAGGCTCGTCTAGAGAGCTTGGCTACTCGTCATTTATCGTTAAATGTAAAGCTAGACAAAAGGATATTAGATCATGGTTTTATTTTCCTTGTGCTATTCTTAAATATACATACTCCCGGTAGGCAACAGAACAGACAAGTGTTCACTACACACTTGGACAGATATTAAAACTGGACACGCCACTTTCCTAGTAGTGTGAAGCAAAACTTCAGCAAACAGTAATCTCCAATAGTTCATCCATTTATCGCATCAGAAAACCATTTAACGCGAGGCGCAGCGATGCTCGATGTACTTGTGCGGCTGTAGACAAAAACAATCCTGATGTGCACAATGCCCGTACACACTAAAAGCCAAGCGCTCAATTCAGTTCGATTTAGGTAGGTTAAGGTTGCCCCTACTAAGTCACATGTATGAAGGGTATACCGAACCCATCACACAAGTTCGCCAATCAGGGACGTGATGGAAGCATCTCTCAAAGACTTGACGAAATAGACAGTAGATCTAGGACTGGCTGTGAACCCATCAAAAACTGAACTCGTGCTGTTCACGAAAAATCCCTCGTATAGCCCCACCCGAAGCTAAAAGGGAAAGAACTTTCACTTATCATGCTAAATACCTAGGTCTATTAGACCTACCAATAACCTCTGTACACCTTTGTTTATGTTTTCGTGTGTGTATTAATCGATTCCGACACGTTGGAGTGGATTTCAGGCAATTGAGTTATGCAGCCGTCTCTCAAAGGACCGAGCTTACATTATATAACACATTGATCACCCCACCTCTATAATAATATACAAATAATAGCGCTACAGCCCGTAGAGGGCCAGGGCCTAGCATCTCAGCAGTCACTAATGTTGTGCGTGCTACAGTTCTCTCATCAGTGGAAGGGACGTACAGTTTTATGCCGACTCCGAAAGGCCAAATTTGAGAAGTAATTACTGGGGTCGTGAAAATATATTTTTTTATTTGTTTTTTCGTACCGGGAATCAAACCCACACCGCCATGGTCACCACGCTGCCCTCCTCTAGGCGCGGAGAAATGAACAATCTCAGGAGCACATATAGCATCCTTTTTTTCAAGAGGGAAAAGGTATGCGATCTATTTAAGTTATCTTTGCTTTGACGGTTTTTAGCCTATGATGACTAAGCCATGGACAACTCAACTTCAGCTCGAAGAGTCTTCGACTCCGCACCAGTGAGTTACCGCAAATTACCCACGAAACCGATGGCGAACCTCCGCCAACTTGGTATGCGATATTAGAGGTAGCTGGCTAACAAACCTGCCAACTAAGGCCAAAGTATAGCGTTGGCTGTAGCGCCAGACAAAGAAGAATAACTCAAACCAACTAGTAACCAAGTCCAGTAGTCTCATGGTTGTGTGGGTGATCATCCCCAGACTGTCAAGTTAACAACTTCTACCCGCAGATATCCATGCCACCTCTCAAACAGAGCTAGAAACGCAACATACAGGAAGGCATGAGGAAGGCATCGATTCTCTAGACATGCACCAAAATCCGGATTAAAGATAACACATTGGCTATACACCGGAATAGTACGGCCTATATTGATGTATGGCTTCCTAGTGTGGTGGACTACAAGTAAAACAAAATTTTACAATGTATACAGTAGAATACTGTCCAGTAGAGATCGTCCAGAGATCGTTATGCATCTGTATAACAGGGACACGAAGAACTACACCCACAGTCGCCCTGGAAATTATACTAAAGCTCCTTCCCGAGGACACCTATGTCAAATTTGTGGGCACACATGCAGTAATACCTATATACTCCTCTGATTTCCCAAATCTAAATAATTGCTAAATATTGCTTTACCATTCTGCTTCAATATTGTCAAGATTAAAAAATTAACATTAACGCTTCTAAAACGCAAGCAATCCTTTTCACTCGAAAAAGAAGAGCTTGTTTACATCCAAGCAACAGCCTTCAACTTAATGGTTTTCCGATCGAGTGGAAAGTATCCTGGGGTACATTTAGATGAAAGGTTAGGCTTCATATAAATTATCAAAAAAATAAACGTAACGTTAAAGATTCTCTATCCATTCATTTGCAGGAATTCTTAACTCAGCAATGAAAACAAAATATTGATTTTGAAGTCTATTTTCCAACCGATCATGTATAATAATAAAAATAAGCTCTTAAAAATTATTCTAAATCTCCCTTGGTTTTTCTCTACTACGGAACAAGATCGAAATGGTCTCAACTAGAGTTGAAAAACTTTTTCTAAAATATAATCAATCCCTTTTATCATCCGGAAATGATTGTATTTCAAACTTAGCTGCAGAATGAGTGCAATACTTACCTGTTTATTTATCTACCTATATATTTATTTGTTTAATATGCTAACATATTTATTTATTTACTAAAATCTAATATTTCTGTGATAAATTATATAAAGATTATATGAATATTTTAGTAGTAAGGTGATGAAAACCAAATCTCTGTACAACAAATTGTATGCAATACATTGTAAAATTTGAGCCACTAAAAAAAAATTGCAGTAATAAGACTAAGGGAAGGTAACGGATGGGACAAGACCCACGGAAAATTGCAAAAGGTAATATTATAAGACTCGAATGTCCGTAATCCGACAGACTATATAATACTCTTCATGGACTTCGATATAAAGCACAAGACTCTGATCCTCCCCCCACAGCATGGGGAAACTACACTGACGGGTCCAAATCGGAAGAAAGGATTAGGCATTTATGCCAGTCTGCCAGAGATCTCTGATGCAATCCGGCTACTGAACCACTGCAGTGTATTCCAAGTGAAAGTAGCAGCTGTTCAAGAGGCAGCCATCCGACTATAAATGAGCCCAATCGAAGGAGATCTATTGTTTTATACATAGGGGGCCATAAAAACCCTGGACACACTATCAGAAAACTCCAAGATGGTAAATCGCTGCCGTCTATCTCTAAGGGAGTTAGCGGGCTGATGCAATCTCATCCTATGCTGGGTCCCCGGCCACAAGGGTATTGGTGGCAATGAAATTCTGCTGAACTAGGAAGAAATAGGGCGGGTATGCGAATGGCACCAGAACAGGAGACCCCTTACGCCAAACTGAAAGCAATAAAATTGCGATTTATGATGATTGCGAAAAACGATAGAAACTGCAAGTGGTTAAAACTTGACACCTGCATGATATTGTCATATAATAAATGTACTACATGTACTATGTATTATTTACTACGGCAACACTTTCCACCATGCCACACAGTAACGGGAAATGGTCTCTATCCTTGTCTTTAGCGAGAAGACAAAGATAAGAGACAAGACACGTCAATCTTGTTGGCGTCTAGTATTAAGTTAGTCTTAAGTTTGGAGTTGACCAATAAAGTGTATTAATGTTATAACTCTCTCTTATTTCGAATTTTTATGATAAATGTTGCACACAAGAGAGGTACAACATCACTGGCGCAGTCGGTAAACGCAAAAAAAAAACCGTTTTTTTCAAAATCTATGAAGATTTTGGCCGCGTACAATTAATTTAAATAAATGTTAAATAGTGAAAGTGAAACAACTTCAATTTGTGGAAACCAATATATTAAGACATATTACGTAAAAGTTTAAAGTGTACAGTATAAAATATACTACATATTTACAATTGTCAAAACAAGAATTAAAAATGAAAAATAGATTTCAACAGAACCAGAAATTGAATTAAAAACAAAACAGTGAGAGCAAATAAAATAAAAAAAAAAAAATAACGAAATCCATTTTAAAAAAAGTGTGCTTCATATAACAAGTGAAAAGAAAACAGTTATAAAAGCGACGCCAACTTGGTCATACAAAAAAAAAACTTGGAACAGTTACCCACGCTTACAATTGCTTTACTGAAGTGAGACATAACATAGCAATACACACATACATAAATCTGTTTCATCATACCAAACAACAGTACATTCATCATACGGAATTTTCTAGACTATCCGAAGATGTTTATCTACTGAACTATTTGAAGCTGGTTTGCGATATTCATTAATTTTTTTCATTATTATATATTCCTACTATATCTTGTTCCTTTATTATAAACTATAACCCCTTTATATATATTATTAGTCTACTAGTTCAGTTACTTAAGTACGTATATACATATATAATACACGCATTCATATAATAGATTATATTGTAATGGAAGTCTTTGAGTTGCTTGTTAAGTGCATTGCACGTATTCAGCCGTTTGACGGTGAGGAAAAACAATTGCCCAATTTTATAAATAGAACATTAGACATACCCTTACAAAAAATAATAGTGGGTTACGTACAAGACAGACTAACTAACGGAGCGAGAGACACTATGTTAAAACATGGACAAGGTGAGACCTGGACAGAACTGAAAGATGTTTTAAGAAGATTCCATGGTGAAGCGACTCCAATAACGACGCTTCTTGACAAAATAGCCTTGTGCCGTTGTATTGGAACCATTGAACAGTTTTACAACCAACTAAGTGGCTTGTTGATAAGACTTAACAACGCTTATTCACTGAAAGATCAGCTTACAAAGGATCAAGTCACATGCAATAAAAGAATAGTTCTAGACTGTTTTAAATCAAATTTGCCAGAACCAGTAAAAGGAATCATTGTTGTCAGAGATCCTTCTACAATGGAGGACGCCTTTAGCATCATTCTAACTAACGGTTATTCTACGTATACCAATACAAATAGACAATACTCAACTTCGAACGATGACCATGAGCAATATCCACGAACCTCTGATTTTAGACGTAGACATTTTAACCGCCAGAATAATGATACCGAAAGACGTCCGCAAATTCAAAATTTTAACAGTCAGCAATATATTTCGAATCCAAATAACAATAACGATTTTCAAAACCGTAATTACTTGAACAGACAAAATTATAATACGCAACAGAACTATAGCTCACAACAAAGATTAGGCAACAATAGTAATACAAATTGCACCGAACCAATGGACTTTACCGTCCAAAGTCGCCAAACAAATACATTTAACAATAGAAGCATTTCTAACAACCGTCGCGGAGCTTACAGTGGTGTTTTTACTCCAAGCCAACAAACCAGGCAAACCCGACAATCTTACCAAGTTTATCACGAAACACCAATGGACATTCATACTAATAATAGGACAGATTCAACCCAAAATGTTCACAGGGACGGACTAAGCAGTTACCCTACATAACAATAGACACAAAAGTTAAAAAACTTAAATTTATTGTAGACACTGGTGCTGAGTTCAGCATAATTAACAGTAGTCTTTGTCAACCTAAGTGGAAAACACAAATAAAAACACAAACACTAAAAGCATTTGACAAACTTATTAACTGCAACATGAAGTGCAAGTTTCCTCTGTTTGAAGAATTTAACTTACAAAATTATTTAGTTGAATTTTTGGAATATCCGTTTCATAATAATTTTGATGGCATAATCGGTAACAACATTTTAGTGCCACTGTATGCAATAATAAGTTATAAAGAACGATTACTAATAACACCCAATGCAAAAATACCTCTTTTTCTAAATGCATACGAAGAATTTTATTACAACCAAAGTCATTCTGATGAATCTTTCAACTTATTTACTAATGAAATTACAAAATTGAATGTTCTGGACTTTAATTTCGCGTCTCACCTTAACAAAACTGACATTCTAAAAATGAAATATTTGTTGAATTCTTTTAAAGACATTTTTTATAACGACAAAGACAAACTTACCTTTACTAGCAACATTAAACATAGGATCATAACAAAAAATGAGATTCCAATCTATACACGGAGTTATCGTTACCCTGAAATACACCGAGAAGAGGTTGATCGACAGATTCACGAAATGCTTGAACAAGGCATTGTTGTCAACAGCAGTTCTCCATATAACGCTCCAATTTGGGTTGTTCCGAAAAAAACTGACAACTCCGGAGAGCAAAAATGGAGAATTGTGATTGACTATCGTAAACTGAACGATAACACGGTTGACGATAAGTTTCCTCTTCCGAACATCGATGAGCTTTTCAACAAATTGGGTAGGTGTCAGTATTTCACCACAATTGATCTGGCGAAAGGATTTCATCAGATTGAAGTCCACCCTGATGACAGATATAAGACTGCTTTCTCCACGGCAAATGGCCATTATGAGTTCACTCGTATGCCATTCGGCCTAAAGAATTCTCCTTCCACTTTCCAGCGCCTCATGAACTTCGTGCTTAAAGATTTCATTAACAAAATATGCGTCGTATATTTGGACGATATCTTAATTTTTTCCACCTCATTAGAAGAGCATTTATGTTCAATAAGAAAAGTGTTTGAACGCTTAAGAGAGACCAATTTGAAATTACAAATAAGTAAATGTAATTTCGCTGAAATGTCGACTAAGTTTCTAGGTCACTTAATTGCAGAAGGAGGCATTAAACCTGACCCACTCAAAACGATGGCCATTCAAAACATTCCACTTCCAGGTAACATCAAAGAAATTAAGTCATTCCTGGGCATTACTGGGTATTATCGTAAGTTCGTGAAGGATGAAAAACGACAGCGAATATGCCGAAGCATTCATCAAACTCAAATCATTACTTGTTTCAGAGCCAATTCTTCAAAATCCAGATTTCACAAAATTGTTCACTTTAACAGCCGATGCTTCAAACTTTGCGTTAGGCGCTGTTTTAAGCCAAAATTCTCGACCAGTTTGTTATGCGTCACGCACACTTAATGATCATGAAATTCGGTATTCAACAATAGAAAAAGAACTTTTGGCAATTGTTTGGTCCGTAAAGTATTTTCATACATACCTGTACGGTAGAAAATTTGTCATTCAAACAGACCATAAACCACTTATTTGGCTCAATAGTTTAAAATTTCCAAACATGAAACTACAACGCTGGAAAATGCAGCTCAACGAGTATGATTTTGATATAAATTATATAAAAGGAAAGGATAACTATATAGCCGATGGACTAAGTAGACTTTTTTGCAATGACACACCAGATAACATTACAAGCCAAAAAGAAAACCAACAACGCGACTTGACAAATTTTGAATTATATAATAACGAACGTCTAAGTGGCAATGATAATGATATCATGTCCACCGATGCAACAATTCATAGCGCAGTGGAAGACGATTCGCACTATATACATATCACTGAAAATTCAATAAACATTTACAAAAACCAGATATTTTTAGAAATTTGCCCAAAGGAAAAACTTATTACAAAGATTGTCAACAAGAAATGCAAAAACTTTATCTACGTAACAGAAGGTAGCGATTTGTTGGAGATAATGAAAAGATTCATTATTGATAGAGGTTTGATGTGTATCTATTGTGAGAACACGCAGTTGTTTCTTAAATTTCAAAATACTTATGTGAAATATTTTGCTAGTAACAATAATTTAAAACTACTTAGATCATGTAAGAAGTTGATCGATATAACTGACAAAGATGAAATGTTACAAATTATAAAAAACGAACACTTAAAAAACAATCACAGAGGGATCTCTGAAGTGTTCAATGAATTAAAACTACTCTACTACTACCCTAACATGCTTAAATTGATACATAAATTTATCAATAATTGCGATCTGTGCAACGTAGGTAAATATGATAGGCACCCTCCAAATTTTCATTTTGAACATACCGAATCACCAACAGGATTTAATGATATTGTGCACATGGACATTTGGCATCCTCGCAGAAATGTTATGTATCTAACAATGATAGATAAGTTTTCGAAACATGCTACAATACATAAACTTGGTGACAGAACTTGGGTATCTATCCTCAAGGCTATAAAAGAACGATTAATCTATTTAGGTAGAATGAAAAAATTGATTTCCGATGGTGAAACATGTATTATCCACAATGTTGTAGAACAATTTTTGAAAGATAATTGCATAACTTTTCATCAAACAACAGCATTTAATAAGACAGGAAATTCTGATATTGAGAGGCTACATGGAACTCTTAACGAACACTTGAGACTAATTAACGCAAGCAAAAACAAAACTGATTTAGATAACATAGACGAACAAATTTTTAGTGTTATATTGATGTACAATGCGACAATACATTCAACAACCAGATTACGACCAATTGATTTCATAAATAACAACTTAAGCAAAGATGATATAGAACAACTAGCACATACATTTCAAATACAAAAAACTAAAAGAATAGAAAAATTAAATAAAAACAAAGATAACACTAATAATTTATGTGAAGATATTGTAGTAAACAGAGATATTTCAAAGTGTACGCCTAAGTATAAAAGATTGACAAAATATAAGCTAGATGGAAATTATATCACAGATACAAGCAATCAAAGACTTACCAAATATTATAAGAGACAAAGAAAAAGAAAGTTTAAGCACCAACAAAATTAATAACAAAATATTAGATTACATCTTGAAGATGATTGTTACTAAAAAAATGTTTTTGTTTTTCAATTTGAGTTATTTATGTTAATATTTTACTTAAATTACAAATTAATAATAAAATAATAAACACGTTTGTTACCTACTTAAAAATATGTTCCTGTTAATATTTAGTTTATGCACCATTCACTAATTTGTAATAAATGTAAATTTTGGTGCCGTATTATGAATTAAAGAACACTTCACATATATATCATTATTAAATATTCAACTTCAACTCCTATGTATAATTATATTGTATTCTGTTTTTGGTGGACCAAAAACTTACGGGTGGGAGGTGTCATATAATAAATGTACTACATGTACTATGTTTTATTTACTATGGCAACACTTTCCACCATGCCACACAGTAACGGGAAATGGTCTCTATCCTTGTCTTTAGCGAGAAGACAAAGATAAGAGACAAGACACGTCAATCTTGTTGGCGTCTAGTATTAAGTTAGTCTTAAGTTTGGAGTTGACCAATAAAGTGTATTAATGTTATAACTCTCTTTTATTTCGAATTTTTATGGTAAATGTTGCACACAAGAGAGGTACAACATCACTATATCGAAAGCGATCTGGCCTAAGATAAGTCACGGAAGAACTGACTACCTCCTAGAGTTAGACAAGAATTTATGCACATATATCCACGATCATTGTGGATATAGATATCCACAATCCTGTTACTGGGCAAAAGCTGCCACGAAATATAGAAATGTCGAAAAGTCTAGAGTTGGCTGACATCGTTGGCCCCATACACTGATTTATGTAACTGTACTGCAGCGATTTGGCGATATATGGCGTTACTAATATCGTCGACGGATTTTTGCCATCCGAACTACTTTCACATCCTGGTACAGCTCGTAGAGTTCACGGTTGTGCTTTTTGCTCCATTCTCCTTCCTCACAGACGGGACCTTATATCGGCGGCAGAATTTTGCTTTCGAAGGTACCAACAATCAGCTCTGCAGTTTTGCTTAGCTTCCAGCTTTCGGCTCCATAGAGCTGGACTGGCAAAATGAGAGTTTTGTAGAGCATGATTTTGGTCCTTCGAGTCAGGAGTTGACTCGACAAACCGAAGTAGCACCGGTTGCCAATGGCGATTCTACGTCAGATCTCCACTGTGATGTCGTTTGTGGAGTTCACGTTTGACTCGAGTCAGACAAACTCCCTTACTACCTTCAAATTGTAGCTGCCGATCGTGATGTATTGTCCAAGTAGGTGTGTGACGGAACGTTGACGTTTGGGCGACAGCAAATATTTGGTTGTGTCCTCATTGACCTTGAGACCAGTTCGTTTCGCCTGTTCTTCAATCGCCATAAAAGCCTCTACTACGGCACGTTGGGAACGCGCGACTATGACGATGTCATCTGCGTACCCCAACAGTTGGAGAGACTTGTAATCGTAATATCATCCGTCGACAATGTCTCAATTAAATAATCATAAGCACACTTACACGCAAGTTTATTTTTCTTTCAGTCGTATGTGCATAAATTGTAAGGGCATCTCTGCTACATAATGTACATATGTATGTATGTTAACTTATTCTGCTGAGGAAAAAAATCAGTAATTTTCTCTGGACCACAGCATTATACCTGAACGCTGCAATCAACCTTTGAGAACCGATAAGTATATCCACGTGGTGTTCTATTGCCCGTGGAGAACATAACCTCTTGCTTCCTAGTGGTTTCATAGCAAAACCATGTTTCCTACGAAAAAAAAAAAAAAAAAAAAAAAATCAAATTAACATCTTCCCGGAAACCTTGAAAATCGATTAACGAAAATTCAAACGAACGAAATGCTCAGTTGTCCATAACCTGGGGGTTCCCCGAATACGAACATTTATAAACAAAAGTTTAATTTACGTAAAAAACGGAGAAACACGAAATTCAGGTACATTCATGCAAGCACATTACATATCTTATAAAGGGTCTTATAAATTTAAAGGGCCGATGTTGATTTTGAATAAAACACAAATTATTTAGGAAATTATTGTCATTTCTTTTTATTATGATAATATTGGTATGGTTCAATTATACATGGAACAAAATATCGGCCAAATGGACGCCGCGATCTCGGCGGCACACCTCCATCCGATGGTCCAAATTTTCGATGACGCTGAAGCATAATTCAGGTTCTATGCCGTTAATGTGCCGAATTATCTCATCCTTTAGCTCTTGAATTGTTGCTTCATTATCGACGTACACATTTTCTTACAAATAACCCCAAAAATCCAACGGTGTCAAATCACATGATCTTGGTGGCAAATTGACATCGCCACCACGTGAGATAACACGGCCATTGAATTTTTCGGGCAAAAGAGCCATTGTTTCGTTACCTGTGTGGCAAGTGGCACCGTCCTGTTGAAACCACTTATCGTCCACATTCATATCTTCGAATTCGGGCCATAAAAAGTTCGTTATCATTTCACGAACATTCAGCGAACACCATTCACAGTAACTGCCTGACCGGCCTCATTTTGGAAAAAATACGGCCCGATGATGCTGCCAGCCCATAAACCGCACCAAACAGTCACTCTTTGTGGGTGCATTGGTTTTTCGACAATCACTCTTGGATTATCATTCGCCCAAATGCGGCAATTCTGCTTATTGATGAATGCACTGAGGTGAAAATGTGCCTCATCACTGAAGATGATTTTCTTCGAAAGTTGATCATCCACTGTAGCCATTTCTTGCCAACATTCAAGCACCATTGACGACGCTTGAAATGGTCAAGAGGCTTTAGTTCTTGAGTCAATTGCACCTTGTAAGCATGTAAATGCAAGGCTTTATGCATAATGTTCATCAAAGACGAGCGTGAGAGGTGCAATTGTTGGGCACGACGACGAGTTGAGGTGGACGGCTCTTCAGCCACACTATCGCGAACAGCAGCAATATTTTCTGCAGTACGAGCTGTACGATCATGCACTGGTGTTTTCACATCTCCTACAGACCCGGTTTGCTCAAATTTTTGCACGATTTTTCCGATTGTACGCACATTTGGACGATTAAATTGACCGAAGAAATCACGAAGTGCACGATATGCATTTTGATTTGAACGCCCATTTTCATAATTAGCCTGAATAACTTCATCGATTGTGTATCTTTCCATGGTTCAAATTGAGTTAGTCTGAAATTGAGAAATGTCAAATGAAATGCAGAAAAACACTTGACGTTTAGGTGTGGTTCACATTCAACAGCGCCCCTTTAACCACCCTTTAGAAAGAAATATTGTTAAACTTTAGGAATGCATTACCCAACAAATTATTAATCAGAACTAAATTTGCGTAAAATGGATTACTGTTGGAGTTATTCGTTACTAATAAAGTACAACTAACTAACATTCTCTGAACGTATCTATCACCAGACCAGTATCGGAACGTTACTTCTGGTTCGACAACTCTTTGTAACCGCCCGCTCATAGCTAGCATTGGCATTACGACCAGGGCCTCTGAATAGGCAATGAGCTTCTATGGGTTCCTTGGCTTCTTTTATCTGATCAAAACAGTCAACTTAGACCGCATAAGTGCAGAAGGACCTCAACCAACTTGGCTTGCCAGATTGGAGCCAACTGGAGAAGCTTGCTGGTTGAGGGCCAGCTGCACCCCGGACTGCAGCGCCATTGCAAGAAGACGAAAAAGGCTGACCAGCTTTCACTCAAAGAATTTGGTGGAATCTGGAGTTAAGTTCGGCCCCATTCACTTGCAGACCACATTTACTCGTTCATGGGGTTTCCTAGTCCACTGTATTTTCCATCAGATCTCGTCTGGTTATGGTTCAGTTTCCATATCAAAATCAAACTAACAATTAAATAATACAAAATTGTTTCGCACCTAGAACGTAATAGTTCGGACTTACGACAATGGTCTGTGAAATTACAACGGGAGTATGTAGGTTTTTTATTGGCCTTTTCCTTCACATGGCACATGTGATATATTATTTAAGAATTCGGATTGCAATATATCCGAGGCATGCCGACTAAAAGCCATAGTTTGTTAACACAAACAAAATTTAAAAAAACTTTCCAATGATTAAAACAAACGGATGTAGTACCAGCCTGTACGGTTTCTCTGGATAACCAGTTTATTGCGTTCGATGGACCTTTCTGGAAGAAGGTCAAGGGTAACAAGATCACTAACATCACGATCTACTAACGAAACCATGCGCACATTAGTTGAAACTAATGCGTCTTAAACCCAGGTGAGGAAATCTCCAACAAGACCACATTCGCCACTTCATGACGAACACGCCTTATCGAAATTAAATCTACTCGCACACGAGAATGCAGAACCTCGGACTAAGGTCACTAGCATGGAGGGAGAGCTGAGTCAACTAAGAACAAGAATCCAAGTCCAGAACGAAAAAAATATTCCGAATATTGAGTACTTCACAGATGAAGAAGTACTCGATTGCAACTGGCTGGTTAACAAAAAGGCGGCCAGGCAACAAACGAAAGAAAGGAAGTGAGCCAAAAAAGAATAAAAGTGCTAAAAATAGAACTAAGCAACTGAGGAATACAAAGAGCTGAACACCAACTTAAAAGCAACGTTACGTAAACCCATAAACTAACATCGCAAAACTATTTTAGGTACATGGTTGATAATCTTAAAAAAGCTCTGACGACTACAGAGCACTTTCACAAAAACCAAAGGGGGAAAACATTCAATGGGATACATACAAAAACAAATCAAAAATACCTACTCCAGTCGTAGCTAGATTACCTCATTCGCCTTGCTCGAAAAAAGACATTGTTGATGGCTTATAAACTAAGGGCGTCAAAATAGATGATACTACCAACATACCCTCCAAAAAGAAAGTCTAAACATTCTTTCATTACTGCGAGTCCTCAAAATAAAACCTTCAAAACATACAAGTTGCACACGGTCGCAGAAGCGACAAAATCAGCTAAGTCTTCACATATGTACGCGTGAGTAGAAACATTTCCTCAAACAGTTCTGCACCCACCGTAAGCCAATGGATCCTTTTTCTCATAATCTTTCTATTACACTGCTAAAACTTGGGGAAAAGAGTCAGACGAACAATCTTATTTGACAATACAAATGACCGAGCATGCATAAGAGTTTGAAATTGGAATGCAACGGGCTGCTGCAAAAGCTTGACGAACTAGAGCAGAGACCTCATCCAACTTAGAAATTAAACTTGACGCCTTGAGAGGAAATATACGGTGTGCCGCATGGACTAGTACACCATGCGACACACACACTAGAATGATGGGAACCCATTACAATGACTTCTGCAGGAGCTGCAGGGACGAAGAGGAAGAAGAAACTACGCTGCACTACCTCGGCATCTGCCCAGCACTTGGAAGGACAAGGAAAAACACGCTAGTAAGCTATTCTTTGAGTAGCCTAGAAGAAATGTCACATATTAGTATCATGGACATAGCAAAATTTATAAAAAAACACTAAGGCTTATAGCCAAACCAGGATAGGATTGCATCATCCAGGATGTGTCACAAGCATATCAGTAGATAATTTCCGGTGTTTAGTTAGTGCACTAATGAGGAACCGCTGCGTAAGCTGCCGAAAAGTGATATCACGATGGATCCAATTAGTCTATGAAGTGCCAAAAATATTATTAATTTATATAAAAAGAGTGGAAGAACGTAATCTGCGAATCTTGATAGTTTATTGAATATGACGCAGGCTAATCAGATCTTACTTCATCTTCTATTTTCAAGCTCCAATCTGGAATAGTCCATCAAGGGACCCGATAACTTCCAAGAGTTGTGTTTCGTTCGTATTCGGTATAGGTGTGACACACGTACTACTTACATACATAGCGCTTTATTATAGAGTGATATGTGTAAATTCCGTGAAGACAACTAGTGACCAACAGTGGGTCATCTAATAAGTGTATTTTTTGGTTTATGAGTACACAAATACCTCGCTTTGCAACGTGGTCACGTTCCAGGATAACACTACACAAATTGAAACGACGCAAAGTAAATTATGATTTTCTACAGCAGACCATATAAAAAAGAAAATTGAACAAAGTAAACTTTAAAAAAGCTTTAAAAACAAAAATAATATATGATTTTATTTGAAAATAAAAAATAAATTTGTATTATATATATATTATATATATATATATACTCACTTAATTTATAAATTACGTACATACAAAAAACAAAAAGAAACGAAATAAAATACATATTCAATTTATTAATAACAATTAAAATAATAATAAATATAATAATAAAAAAGTAATTTATAAGTTATTAAAAGTTATTATATCCTTTGAAAAAAAAGCACAGCACACTCATTGAAATTGGACTCTAAAATAAGAAGTGAAAATGAAACTGTCTTAAAATTGCGCAGATTTTCAGTTAGAAAGGAAACCCCCGAGTTTTGATGGCATGTTTCAATTAGAAACAAAAGTCGTGCCTTTGATAGGAAAAAAAGGAAATTTAAAAAAATTTTGAAAAAAAAAAAATTAAAGGCTCGAACCCAAAACAACGCAACTCCGAAAATCTAACGAGGCGCATTGAAAATTAGCACCAACTCAGCAGCGACGCATCTTCGAAAAAACTAGAAACGACGCAAAGCTAGGTATTTTTTATTCATTTTTATTCTTTAATTCGTGAAATACTTAAATACTAGACAATAATGCTTAAAACTAGTTAAACGAACAATGCTAGATGTAACTTAGGCGCTCTAAGCTAAACTTAAACTTATGCTATGTCTTGCAACCTCAACTAACAACACATATATTTAAACAAAACACGGATATTAAATGAATAATTCTAAATTAAGAAAAAGAACTTAATAATAAAGGGTGATTTTTAGCTATTATCTTTTTGGCAACACTGGTTTAAACAGCTGACGCACGTTTCGTGTTTTGTTTCACTGTCAATCATCTTCAGTTTGGTCTATAATTTAACCATGAATCGTCTTACAAACGAACAACGCTTGCAAATTATTGAATTTTATTATCAAAAGCCGTGCTCTGTTAAGAATGTTCATCGCGCGCTTCTTCCATTGTATGGTCAGCTCATTTTTGGCTCAAAGGGTACGTAAATAAGCAGAATTGTCGATTTTGGAGTGAATATGAGCCAGAAGCAATGCAGGAGCTATCAATGCATCCAGAAAAAGTCACAGTTTGGTGCGGTTTATGGCCTGGTGGCATCATTGGACCGTACTTCTTCAAGGATGATGCGAATCGTAACGTAAATGTGAATGGTGAGCGCTACCGTAAGATGATATCCAACTTTTTTTTGTCCAAAATGCAAGAGCTTGTGGTTTCAACAAGACGGTGCCACATGCCACACAGCACGCGCGACAATGGACTTATTGAGAGGCGAGTTCGGTGAACATTTTATTTCACGTTCGGGACCGGTCAATTGGCCGCCTAGATCGTGCGATTTAACGCCTTTAGACTATTTTTTGAGTTGCTATGTTGGAGCTCATGTCTATACAGACATGCCCGCTTCAATTGACGCATTGGAAGACAACATTAAAGCACTTATTCGTGAGATACCGGCCGAAATGTTGGAAAGAGTATGCCAAAATTGGACTAAGCGGATGCACCATTTGAGACGCAGTCAAGGTCAACATTTGCACGAAATAATCTTCAAACATTAAATTATATGGACCGTACTATCGATTCAAATAAAGATTTCATGCATTTTTCTGAGTTTTATGTGTTTTTTTTTGAAAAGCTTTCCTATAGCTTTTAAAAAATCACCCTTTAGCCCTGTTTTCTTAAAACTTATATACTTACTTACATACTAACTGAAAAAAAACTTAGCCTACCTTATGCCAAACCTTCATACATATGTTTATATGTATGTATGATTATATACACACACACACCTATTTATATATGCATGTGTATACACATAGCAGAGTTGTAAAAGACTGCAATCTTTTGTATTGCAATCTCTGAATTATGCAAAAGAATTTCATGATTTGTGATTCGATCAATTGACTTCACTTGATGGCCCTGACTTCAGAATTAGAATCAGGATTCATTTTTGAAGTCTTGACTGGATAATTCCTTTCGACCAATCTTATGACTGAAATCTATTGAATGCAAGTCTTTAGAATTACCTTGCAGTCACTGAAGTCACTTTGAAGTCTTCAGCATTCACTTGAAGTCACCTGCACAAACAATTTCGGTGCATTCTTTGGGACTTCAAAAATATTGGTTGAAGTCTTTGGGACTTCAAACATTTTCTTTGAAGTCTTTCAAGCTTGAACACGTCTGAAAGGCTGACTATTTGCAATTTATGTATATCGATAGGTGCTGGCAGGATAGACAGCCTCGGGCGTGAAACTGCATCTCTCCTCCTTTGTTTAGATTAGTATGACTGTTATCAGTTGTATTTATCTAAACTAATGAATATGTTCATATGTATATATGAATATGTATTATGTATAATATATATACATATGTGTATGTTTGTATATATATACATACACAGTCTTGCGTTGAACTGCGCCTCAAACTGCATATATATACACAGGGAGTAAAACAAGAGTAGTCCTCCCACCCTCTTCCAACATCATCACTATTTGTCTATCCTGCCAGCACCAAACTTTTTTTTTTGTTTTTTTATGTACTTCTTACAACTACTATTCCACTAAAACTACCCTAATATGTGTAAGTCAAAGCTAGGTATTGGTGTACATTGTATTCATACAAAATTTAAATTTTTTTTCGTTGTCAAATAAATTAATGAATTTTGTGAAATTTATAAGCCAATTATCGAGAACTCATAGAAAATAATGATTGGAAGCATTGTTTGTATCCGTGCTCATTTCACAAGCGACGGTAATTATCCTGGTTATCTTAAGTGGATATGTTGTTAGCGAATTTCACATTGAAACTTAAGCGTATATACTCTTAAGAAGAAAGGATTGGAAAGGAAACTTGATCAAAGGATTGACACGTTATTCTTGCTCACGAATTACAGGAGAAAGGTCCAGCTTTGAACAAACTATTGTCCAAATAATACGTCCTTTGTTGATCTACATCAACATTGAGGGTAGACGCACATATGGTGAAGAATGGACTGGCCATCCGTATGGCACCGAACTGTTTGCCTTCATTGGGCTATTTTTATAAGCTGTAGCAGAGCTAAACCAGAGTTTTTCAAACTGTTGGCCTAACAAAAAAGGGTACCTGTTCAGTAGGAAATGCAGTGGGTTTAAATAGTACTTGACTTTCTGGGGAAAACATCGAAAGCATTATCATCGATGACAGTCCAAGGACTGATCTTGAGATGGTATCTCCGTCTCACAGAGTACTCTGGATTAAGTCAAATCCCTGACGGGGCCCCTTTCTCTGATGGCGAGTAGTGCAATAGCCAGATCTGTGTTAGGCTGAAGGAAATGGTAGTTGGTCATTCAAGGTTTACGACCTCTAATTTTCACACTGCAGACCAATTCATGCCGCAGTACGTGTTTAGGTAAGTGTAGACGTAGACGGCAGAGTAAGTAAGACAATCGTTACGCCACCTGAAATCGCGGAATACATTTTACAGCAATCGTGAGGCCACCCCTTCTCTGGCACGTTCCAGTAAATTCTGAGGTTAATCGATAGAAGTCTTCTTTTGTCAAATCACCCTGATCATTTTGAAAACAGAAGCCCTCAAATTTGTAGTAGTGGCATTTTCAAGTCGCAACCGGAGTCGTTGGCAAGCGTTAAACCACTCGGAAATTCGACGTTTTCATAGATCAAATTATTATATTTTGCGATAGTTGTTAGTCCTCCGAACTTTCTTCCAGAGGAACTCTTTGAGTTTCTCCTCCAACTTTGAATAATTTAATCTCCTTCAAAACTTCCTCGTGTCTGCTGCTCATGGAACTCAACTATCCGTCACTTGGTCGTCACTAGCGTCGAATGACTTGGGGCCAAATAAAATACCGAAAATAAGACATACATAGCAGCAAACTGTGCAGCACAACAAGTAAACTTAAAAATAAATTCACAATTAGTTGTCCATTTAAATTTCTTTTTTGCTTTCGGTCTAATCCTCTGTCTAGAAGAGTGTTAACCATCCCGTGCTTCCCTATTCTTTTTGCTTTCTTTTTTGTCTTCTTCGCCGTCCACCGCTTTGTAGGACTGCCAAAAATAGTGGCGCTGTACAATAATTGCAAAAATACTTGCCCCAACACTATTTTCGCAATTCATCAACACACGCTTGCATCTCAATCTATCGCATCGCATGGCACAGCCTCAGAGCCGCCGCCGTCGCCATTGCCACCGCTCGCCGCCGCCACAGGCACCACCATCACTGCCCATCCCCATTGCCATCCGCGTTCCCATGTACAATCACTTCGCAAGAATGCATTCGAAGTGCAAAACGGTCCAAGAGGAATTCTCAAATAGTTTTTAATTAATTTACTGTTTGCGTCTAATTTCTGGGCATAAACTATCTCTTAAAAAGCAAGCGTCTCCTTCTCTCTGCAGGGATGTGTATGCTGGGGCATTTGTTCTGTTTTATCGTGTGTATGTGTAGAGAAGGAGAGAAAAATCCAATTTGCACTTTTGTTTCTTTGAAATGACATTCGGGGAGCATCAAAGCGAAACGAATTCAGTAGTGCGACTGTGGATGGGAGGGATTTAGAAGGACACTGGGAAGAGAGGCGGGGAACGAAGCACAATTGCGGCAAGCACGCATGGAGCACCTATAACAAATGTTAGACGATAAATTAATTAGATTTCGCGATGCGTTGCGGGTTGTGTACATTTGCTTGACGACCAAGAAGCGGGCGTGCAGGCAGGCAGACATAGAGGCGATGCCAAGGATGTATAGACGAAAATTGTGAAATATTCGACGACTCAACACGATGATAAATAATTCCTCTGACCGCTGAAGTGTTTGTGAGACGTTTGACAAGTTGGAAGGCTTAACGCCACCTGCTAGAGATGTTTTCCTTTCGAAACTGTGTCAGTGACGGCACTGGGGATGGATCGTATTGGCTCACAATGCGTTCGGTGCCATATTTGGTGGTTCCTGATAATTATTGAGTTCTCAACGAAAAGCGATTAGAGGGTGCGACGTCCACTGCGATCAGTCTTTGTAGAAACAGGCAGATTTTCATTTTCTTCCGAAGTAAATCCCTTCCCATTGACTTGCCATGCCACGACGGTTGCGTGACAAAACCCGACGCCCTGCTTGAGAGCCCATAAAAAAAAAAACAAAATCTGCAAACTACCATCATCAACTCACTCACAACTACAAAGTGCCAAGAAAATAGCTTCAGGCCCTCCATCACAAACAACTAGTGCTCATCTTCACATTCTACACGATTCATTTATCCACTTAGCACCTGCCTAATGGACGAGATGTGCATCTACGCGAACAGATTCCCTCCCACCTTGGGAAGGCATTCACAGTAAACATTGTCGCGGTTGAAATTGAAGTGTAGAATGCATCCTAAAACTGGAGCTGGCTGCTTAAAGCAGTGCCATCATCGCACTCGACACTCGTTTCGCTTAAGTGCACCGCTTCGCCCATCTAATGCGCTTCCAAATGAATATGAAAGCGACGAAATAATGGGGTGTCCCTAATCGAATCTCTCTCCGAAGTGCAACAAACCATCAAGGTTATGCTATGTCCTTATCGCTTTATTGCCAATCATCTTACGCGAAAACCGATTTCAATGTCCTTAAGCTCGCCACCTTCCCTTCCTACCGCTGGCGCTCAGTTGAGCTCATATAAAAGTGATTCCACCCAGCCACCCTCGGAGCGAGGGACTTTATAACAAAAGTGCATGCGAGACAATGATAAGGATTCTCATTTCAATGGAATGCGGACCATTCTCCATGGAGGATATCATGTTAACAAGTTTGTATCCTTGACTTTGTCCCTCCCTCTTTCAGCTCTGCCTTTTTGCGGGCTGCACACTCGCATTAGAGGAGCTCACTTGTCCGCGTGGAAGGATCCCATTTAGGGAAAGAATAAGGACTTCCCATTCAGCAAGTGGTGGTGCTGGTGGTGGCGTGTGTTATTCTTTTAAATTGTCACCATTTGTCGTCGCAAGAGAAATAAGAATGAATCAAGAATCCTTGAAAATTTACTTTAGATTCAAAATCCCTTTTGGTGCGGCTGCAGAGTGAACTTTGAGGACTGACGCTTCGTTGTTTATGCTCTTATGTATGTCATCAATGAACGACCACACATGATCAAGAGTCGTCGACGTTTGTACGTTGTTCATCGTAATTTCGAAGTCGTTTCAGGGCACACAGCAAGAACTGCTCCTTGTGCCTGTCGCATACACGCGCACACTTCATTCAATGGTTGTCTCCTTTCAGTTGGGACATTTCATGCCTGTTAGCGTGTGTGCGATATTTGAAAGGATGGAGGAGTAAGTCGAATCAGGACCATACATGTGTAGTCAATTTGAAAGTTTATTGAAGCACGTGTCTTGCAATGAAATATCCTTTAGCGAATGTTGTTACATCGAAATGAGAAACTTATTTCCGTGGTTCCACATTTTGTCGATTGTTCTGCCGCAGGACCTACGCAATGAGAAGTGAGTACACGTCGCCGTACTGTGAAGTGTTCTAAAAATAAATTCGTGGCTGGAATACGAGTCCATTGAGTTCAAAATAAATTCAACCAGGTTTGGAGCCGTGGAGTGGGTTGCTTAGTGCTCATGTACTCACACACAGGAAATTTCGTCAAATTTGACGAGGAGTCGTGCGCTAGTTGTTCAATCTATGTCACGTTCTGTACATGATTTTGAAGATGAAGTTGTCGATTTGGATTATTTGCACGAGGGAGCAGTCTGGACTATGACGGGGTCCTCAATTATTTCGAACACGGCGACTGTTTTTGACGAAATTTCCTGTGTGTCTCGACTTTTTGTTCAAGATTTTGTCTTTTTTGGCAAGGCAATGCTCTGAAGTGGGTTCAGCCACAGAAATGTTTTTTGCGTTTCTTTTTGAAAGGCAATAAAGTGCAATACAGTAACAGCTCGTGTTGATGTGTTGTACGAGTTGAAATGACTTGCGGTTTTATCCAAACAGAAGAAATATATTATCTGTGCATTATTGCAGAAGCGAAAGTTGGTGAGTTCGGAATCGAACCCAGATCGCCAGTTTTGATCAACTTTGGCTTCTGTCATTCTGTCTTTCTCTGATTCAAGGTATTAGCAGCATAACTAAGTATTCATAATCGAAGAAAAACTTTGTAGTTGTTACCAGAGGTACAACGGAAAACTGACAATAATGTGGATGTGTGGTGGAATATGTGGTGATTTTTGTTTATTTCGAGCGCTGAGCCAGGAACTGTGTACCAGCAATGAATTTAGTGAATCTTCCAAGGCTGAGTAACTAGTCATGAGCTGGGTATTATTATGGAAGGAGGCGAGGTGATCTTGCTATGGATGTGACTTGCTTGACTGACATTAAACATTACCCATGATTTTTTCATCTATATAGATAGTGGAGTGAAGTGAGATTAAAAAAAAACACGATTCCTAGCCGTCTAGACAACGGACTAGGGTAAATGACAGTATATCTAGCACTACGGAGTCCGTAGTACGGACATAAGTATGGGCGTACCTCAGGGTTCAATATTGGGTCCGGTAGTGTTAACACTATATATACAAGATTTGCCTTATGTATGCAGGATAATCATCCCTATCGTAAAATATGCCGTATCTGAGATTCACTTCATTTACCAGATTAACTTTCACTTGCCATATGGATACGTGGGGCGAATACGGTGGGCGAGCTACCTTATCGATGCCAGCTGTTTTATGATAAGTGGCGGCTATTAGCGTTAAAAAAAAAAATAAATTAAGCAGGGGAATTTTTATATTAAGAATATAAGTCATCTAAGAACAAATGGATATTATAGACTTATGTACATTTGAATGCATTTGGCAACGAGGACGAATTAATTTCTGACAAAAAAAGGTGTGCATCTTTACGAGGAACTGCAGAAGATACGAGTATGTACATCCACGTAATTTTGAGAAAACACTGGCGCACTGCACCAGCAGCTGGTGTGGCCGCGGCCGTGGTGGTCATTTCATGAGGCGGGTGGAGTGTGGGGTGTCGCTTGAGGCGGGCCAAATGGAAGTGGGGGAGGGCGGATAATTAAAACGGATTTATAGTTAATATCGAATTAGCGTAGACGAGATGTTCTATACGTGTTCTCATAGTCGTTTGGGTAATTTTACTGCAATCGGTTGTCAGATAAAATTGAATGGAATGTGAGGGGAATTTGTGACGAGACGTTATCGATTATGTGGCGTTAGTGGCGGACAATGGCAATGAAATTAATGATATGGAATTCTGCCTGGGGCGACAGGTCAAGGGAGGTCATGAACTTGGGGCTTATCGTTAAGACTTGCTCACTTGAAGCTGATTCAGGGGACGTGTAAATGTAAACAAACTAATTTTCAAAATCTAGATCCCCGCCGGAGAATGACGATGCCTGTGGTGGTCTTGCCGAATGTAAGGCTTCTAGACACATTAGTTCCATAAGCAAGGTTATGGTGGATTTATGGGTAGAGACCTTATTCACCGAAGCCCCATTGTGATTCGAGTGCCTTCACTAAGTCCTTCTGAATTCATTCAACTGTTGCCTGAGCCTCACTTAGTCCTTCTGAGTCCATTCAACTGTTGCCTGAGCCTCACTTAGTCCTTCTGGATCTATTCAACAATTGCCTGGGCCTTCTGAATCCATTCAACGTTTGCCTGAGCCTCACGTAGTCCTTCTGGATCCATTTAACTGTTGCCTGAGCCTCACTTAGTCCTTCTGGATCAATTCAACTGTTGCCTGAGCCTCACTTTGTCCTTCTGGATCCATTCAACTATTGTCTGGGCCTGCCTGCGTAGGTCATAGTGAGCACATTATGATGCGTGGACCTGAGTGGATGCACGGTAATGTGTATATCAACGCCATCGAACATGACACCGTCATCGCTAAACAGAAAATGATACTAACGCCGAATTCAAACATCTCGTAGATCCTTGTAAGCCTGAAGTCAATGAGCAAAGTTGTTGCATACTTAAAGTGCTAGTTGGAATCTGCTACGTAAGAGGACTCCACAACTTCTGTGGTAGACTTAACAGGCTTCAATCAAATCCTTTGCCCTTGTGTCGAAGAAACGGATCCGTCTCCAGCTTAATGGGTCACTCACTGTGAGAATTTATTGAACCGATTTATTGCCGAAATTTTTCGAACTACAGCAAAGGTGAAAGGAGTACAAGTTAGGTAAACAAGTTTTAACTAGGAATCAGCGAGGATTGTTGCTACGTCGTCACAACAAGCCTTAAGCAAGCATAGTAACGCCAATGAGTTCGCAGCTCTGGCAGACATATGTAAAGGACACGCAGGGCGCCTTTCTTAAAACGTGGAATTACAGAACCCTGGTCGTTCTTCAAACTAGTTCTGCGGCAGTCACAGGACTAGACTAGGGTTGGATGAAGTTTTGACGATGTTAGCTAGTGGTAACATATTAGAGAATCTGGCAGATATCGAAGCACAACTTCAGTCTTTGAAGACCACAGTGGCGAACAAAGGTTTTTGTGGTTACGCAAAGACTGAGTGTTAATTTACGCAGTGGATTGATTCGCAGAAGTCGGCTATCAGCGACTTAAAGCAAGACTTAGACTACATTTCTTTAGGAACTTTTTCCCTCCAAAGTTGCTGCAAAAACGATACCACCAGCCTGAAAGGACTTTTCCATGGCAGCAGCACCAGCAGCGTCTAAAAAACTCCAAAGCCGGAGTCAAAACTAGCAAAGGGCACGTGGCTTTGAAGTCTTCGAATGACGCCAGACATAAATGATGACCATTGTAGCCTTCACTTTGTCGAAAAAGGTGCCTATTCAGGTGAGAAAATGCCCAAGTATTCTTTTGACATGCACCTTGACTTAAATCAACGTTCAGGTACCCTTCTGAAATGCACCCTTGACTTAAATCAACCTCTTGAGTCCAAAAAAGAGTGAAGTGGGCTGGTTTGCATCAAAATGTTCTCATGTGGCTTGTAATCACTTCTTGTGGTCTCTTCCAAGAGTCCAGCTTTTAAAGTAAGGCCTCCACCACCACCGGCAAAGCATCCCAACTATTTTCCATCGCCCCCACCGCATCAAGATCAAAGACACCAGACACTAGGCACATGTTCTCGCGTCACGTCACCCACTGCAGCCCAACGAATGCACATCAGTTCCGGACGATAAGCTTGCCATGAACTTTCCACTCGTGTCTCTCTCAATACCAACCCCCGCGTGTATGTTTGCAGGGTGATTCCATTTCTCAATCAGATGCGTAACAAAATAAATTTCGGTCTACTGCCGTTATCAATTCTTCAGCTTTGTTAAAACCTTTCATTTGAATAAAGCAACAGTAAAGTTATTTTTGTCATGTCTTAGTTAGTTCACTACGAGGTTGATTCTAACACGTCATTTAACCGGAGAGTTGAAAATTGAATTTGCTCACTATTTCAACTCACAGTCTAAAATATAAGATTCAGAAGTTATCCAACTTTCCGTTTTCAAATTTCCCCTGGTATATTTTTTACAATTCACACATAATCCCCCTTATTCTTGTATATGGTCTATAGTCTAATTCTGTCACCTCACAATAAAATTCGTATTTTTGAAAACTAGTGAGGTGACAAAAATCAATCAAATTCTCTTCCCAATTTGTGTCTTCAAGTGGGATCGATTTCAATTAGATGGTTTCATTTGCCAATTTGTGTAATTCGTGGATGTCTTTTGTTCAGAACACGGATATGATGGTGAGCGTTTTTACATTTCAATGATAGCCCAAGGGGGTATTCGTATCAATGATGGGAAGTCGGTACTTCCAGATGAACGTCCAGAGGTGGATGCAGATCAGCAGCCAAATGTCGAAGCATAAACATAGTGATGCCTAATGGTACAGAAAAATCAATAAACGAAAAGGGCAAGTATCTTGTCATTAACTTCACGGAAAGGTTTAAGTTCAACAGTCATTCGATACTGACCCTTAAGAAGGCCAACCCAGGCTTCCATCGCACCTATCCCTTGATGCGCAAGCAAAATGGACTAAGCCAGAGGACAAAACTGCTGCTATACAAGCAGCTTATACTGCCGATCCTAACGTACGGCTTCCCGATATGGCACACCATCTCTAAGACGAGCATGATGAAGCTCGCAATTTTTGAAAGAAAAATACTGCGAATATGTACCGGACTCACCTTCGACAGGGATCGTCAAAGGCACCACAGCAACAATAGACTTTACGACCAAGCACGCATCATCCTATGGTGAAACTGTTCAGAAAGCAGCTACTAAACATCAACAACCATCCTAACGAGGAAGTCAGGAACTTGAGAAACACAATCCCATCGGACAACGCTCCCTCAACGCGTTAAATCTGCTAAACGAGCAGAACTTTGCAAACGACGTCGAACAACAACCTGCATGGATTCTACCAGAGCAGCGATAGCAATCACCCTCGAGGCTAAGTCGGCAACCACATCACCACCGCATCTCACAAGGACCACCATTGACACACTGACTTGAACAATGTCACCAGCCATAGCCATTAAGAGAGACCAGGTACTTAAATCGTTGACTTATTGTTATTTTAACACTTACCGTGAACATATTAATCAAATTTTATTCCCATCAATACAAAATTAGAGTTAAAACTTATGTCGTTTAGCGTCACCCCCAATAATGCAAGCGACAAAATCTCTCTCATTCTATCTCTCTTTCTCATGAAATGTGAATATGCATGGTCGTCGTGCGAGTGACAAATGACGCATACAGTGATCAAGAGAATACAAATTTGTCAATGTGCCACATATTATTGGGTGACACGACTACGAGAATAAGGGGGATCGTCATTTTCAACTTTGAATTTACTGTGTGTGCTGTTCGTTTGGGCTTTGAGAAGGAGAACTGAGAGCAAACCTTCTCAGCAGAGATAATGGTTGGATATCTCTATTCATTGGGTGGTATGAATAAAAACCAAGGGAAAACTCCGAGTGAAACTACATGAGTAAAGTGTTTTCGTTGAAGGAAACACTCAGTTCGGTGTGAATACAAATATTCCTCAAAATAGGGCCTTTCCTTCAAGTTGACGCTGGAAAACTAGACTAAGGGTCGGTGTGAAGGTGGGTGCAAATTTTATTCAATAATGGTTTTAAACATACAGAGGTAGCAGAAATGCCAATTTTTTGGAATAACTACTTTTCTTACGCCTGCTCATACTCATTGTGGTAGCTAATGTTGTACATGTAAGAAAATGCACTAGACGTAGGAGCGTGCATGTAAAGAATGTGAAATAGTTCTGAAGCCTGCCATCTCTGTTCACGACGTTTTGCGTACACAGGGTATAATTTCAAGAACCTGTATAGATTCGAGTTAATAGCATGGAATCAGTTACTATATTCCTGAAGAAACGCATGGTGATACCATACCAAGAATTGAGAAGATTAAAATATTCCTTCGATTGGTGACCCGGCATTCCAAGTTGGAGTTGATGAGGAGATTGGGATTCATAGATCGACAGTTTGGCAAGTGTTGCAAAATCAAATCTATGTGATGAATGAAACGTAACATGTCTGGAATTGAGTTTTTTTCTAGCATGGATCAAATTTTGAATACAATTTTATGAAATCGCTTTGTTCCATTCCAGATTTTCCAGAGGTTTCACTTAATCCATCATACTGTCACTCTTCCGAAACAGTATTGTCCATATTTTAACTTTTTCTCTTTCTTTAAGTCAAATCCTATGCACACTCAATTGCTACAAGTGATCTCCCATCATTCCATCTTTGTACACTTCTAAAGATCGGAGTGGTAAGGTTTCGTTTAACTTAACGAAATAAATTTGAGTTCACACCAGATGTAGTGTTCCTTCCAAAATGCTGAGGGAACGGTCACTCTCTATTTTTATTCACGCCACCAAATATCTCTATTTTTCAATTGCTGCCGGCTATGTGGTGGAAACAATGCTTGCACTAAGACTGCATTCGCCTATTGAATTAATCCGAGCACATAACATTGTAACACGCTTGGTCAGTGTGTAATTGCCCGCAAGTCAACGGGACTGTTAACACATAAAGAATCTATCAAATATTTTATTATTTCCAATCAAATACAAAAAACCCGTACTTTCTCTCTTTGCACGGCAATAAATCCCGAATTAGTTAGAGCACCATTATTTGTGTCCGCTTTGAGAGGCGGAATGAAATCATTTGCATCCCATCTGGAACATATATAGGCAACAGACACAAGTATAGGCGCATTGTGCTACCACGCGGATCTTGGGGCACCTATCCCGCAAACCAATTAGCGCTTTTAATAAAGCGAAGAATAAGGCTGATTGCCAGATCATCGAAAGAGTGGGCCCCAAAAGTCTGAATCTACGGGACGAGAGAGCACTGCAGCTGCATAGCAAGAGTTCAATGGTCTCTTCCTAATCCTCTTTCTTGCAGCTTATGCAGAAATCATTATAAGGAAGGCCTAGTCTAGAGGCGTGAGTTCCGATGGCACACTACCCTGGCCTGTTTAATCTGATCAAGCTAAGCGATCGTTTTGGTCGATCATAGGCCAGAGTTGTTTGGTGATGAGGCATCCTGTGCCTGATGTCCATCCGTGGTTTGTTTGAGCAAGAGTTTCAAGCTTCAGCAGATAGGAGCGATAGGCATGGAAGGTGGGTCTCCACGCGGAAGGAGCACTGATCGTCTACTTTGCAATTCTCTTGAATGTCACAGTGTCGCTGCACCCACATAAGGCGAAAATTAAAGTACTTGGCATCTCGTTAAGAGCTAGGCGGCAATTGAGGGAAGTTTTGGAGTTGAAAGTGACAGAGTCCAGAGATTTGATCGCTGCCTGGCTTGCGGAACAGATGACGATATCTGTGCTTGATATTCCATTGCTTTTAGCCATGACAGATCTTCCTTAACCGCTATAGTTTCAGCCTGAAAGACGCTACAGTGATTGGGTAGACGTAGGGAGAGCTGGATTTTCAGATCTTTGGAATAGACGCCAGCCCCACACCTGCATCTATCTTCGATCCATCTGTGAAGATTCGCAGTGGACCCTCCAGCGTCTGGTTATCAGACTCCCACTAAGATCTGCGCGGTATACTGGTTGAGAAATCTGCCTCTATAGGTATAGAGCTATACCTGCGTAGGATCGTTGAATGTCCAGACTGAAGTACCTTCCAGCTGTTCAGCGATCTTAATCTGACCGCCGTGTTGTCCGCTGCCTGTCTGCCAATTAGTTCTATCGGTGGCAGATTAAGGAGTATGTTTAATGCTTCGGAGGAGGTAGTCTTTAACGCTCCACTGTTAATACATACGGTCCACCAAGTTGCGACGCCATACATCAGTATGGGTCTGAGTACTGATGTGGCTGTAAATGTCAGGGCATTCGGGGCTATAATCCTCATTTGCACCCAATGGCCCTTGTACAGCAGTATAGAGCCGCGGAGGCCTTCTTGACACGTTCCTGGATATTTAGCTTCCACCTTAACTTCGTGTCTACTATAAGACCTGAGCACTTAACCCTAGAATTCAGCATTAAGGTTGTCCCGCATAGTGTGGGAGGATCGAAGTTAGGGATTTTATATTTCCTAGTGAAGAGGACTAGATCTGTTTTTTGTGGATTGACGCCTAGAGCACTTTCGCCAGTCCATTCCACTTCAAGTGTGCGTTGACCACTATGTTCCAAAGTAGAGGCGAGAGTACTCCACCCTGCGGTGTGCCTCTGTTCACAGATTTGCGGATCGTGGTATCACCAAGCTTCGAGCTGATCGCTCTGTTATTGAAATGCTGGTGAATCAAAGTCATTATGGGCTGTTTCCACAGACTTGCCTGTTTTGTAGGCACGATCCAAAGTTTATCAGTGATTATGTACTCAAGTAAATCACTCACGATCGAGAGAAATTTCAAAGTTTTTACTCGAACGTTTTCTACGATGGCCTCAAAATGAATTTATATTACCGAAACATTCACTCGGAACGTATTCACCGAACAAGATTTGTGAATAATATGTTGAAATATATGTTGTGGGAATAAATTAATGATCGGTACAATAATAATATTGTTACGTTTAGCCGTAAATGAGTCTACGTACAATTAATTAAATTGTCCACAAAACAGGGTTCGATCATTGGATTGAGATGAATGAAATACAAAAGTTCACTATTCACTATTTACAAGAAGACTATTTACAAGACAATTTACAAGAATTTTCTAGCAAGCACTGATTTGCTTCTTATACTTTATTACACTTTAAAAATCACTATTACCTACAACAAAACTCTTTGCTGCCTTTCAGGCTGAGCCGATTAACACTTTGAGCACTATAAAATCCCAAACAGCACTGTAATAAATATTTGACTGAACTTTACTAATTCTTCCCAGCATTGGATTCAGACTGTCGCCACGAGTCCATCGAATCTCCCCGCTGGTGCCCACACACATGACCCCCTGCAATCCATCAGTGCATAGGTGGCGAATTTCGGGAATAATCTTAGGAGTTGATAGTTAATCCAACCGCGTACAGATGGCGTTGGCGTCCCGACTATCTCATCCTACAATCGTTATACCATTCACGTCACAATTTAATGGTTAAATGGTTAAATTTGAATTGCCGATGTTGATTTTGAATAAAACACAAATTATTTAGGAAATTATTGTCATTTCTTTTTATTATGATAATATTGGTATGGTTCAATTATGTATGGAACAAAATATCGGTCAAATGGCCGCCGCGACCTCGGCGGCACACCTTCATCCGATGGTCCAAATTTTCGATGACGCTGAAGCATAATTGAGGTTCTATGCCGTTAATGTGCCGAATTATCTCATCCTTTAGCTCTTGAATTGTTGCTGGCTTATCGACGTACACTTTTTTTTTTCAAATAATTTCTTTCTTTTCAAATGTCAAAAGCCAATTGGCATCGCCACCACGTGAGATAACACGGCCATTGAATTTGTCGCGCAAAAGAGTCATTGTTTCGTTAGTGGCACCGTCCTGTTGAAACCACATATCGTCCACATTCATATCTTCCAATTCGGGCCACAAAAAGCTCGTTATCATTTCACGATAGCGAACACCATTCACAGTAACTGCCTGACCGGCCTCATTTTGGAAAAAATACGGCCCGATGATGCCGCCAGCCCATAAACCGCACCAAACAGTCACTCTTTGTGGGTGCATGGGTTTTTCGACAATCACTCTTGGATTATCATTCGCCCAAATGCGGCAATTCTGCTTATTGACGAATCCACTGAGGTGAAAATGTGCCTCATCACTGAAGATAATTTTCTTCGAAAATTGATCATCCGCTATTGCCATTTCTTGCCACCATTCTGACCATTGACGACGCTTGAAATGGTCAAGAGGCTTTAGTTCTTGAGCCAGTTGCACCTTGTAAGCGTGTAAATGCAAGTCTTTATGCATAATGTTCATCAACGACGAGCGTGAGAGGTGCAATTGTTAGGCACGACGACGAGTTGAGGTGGAAGGCTCTTCAGCCACACTATCGCGAACAGCAGCAATATTTTCTGCAGTACGAACTGTACGAGCATGCACTGGGGTTTTCACATCTCCCACCGACCCAGTTTGCTCAAATTTTTGCACGATTTTTGCGATTGTACGCACATTTGGACGATTAAATTGACCGAAGAAATCACGAAGTGCACGATATGCATTTTGATTTGAACGCCCATTTTCATAATAAGCCTGAATAACTTCAACGCGTTGCTCGATTGTGTATCTTTTCATGGTTCAAATTGAGTTAGTCTGAAATTGAGAAATGTCAAATGAAATGCGGGAAAAAAACTTGACGTTTAGGTGTGGTTCACATTCAACATCGGCATCACATAAGGCTATGAGTGCAAAGAGGCGTAACCCACAAAAACGTTAATTATGCTCATCGTTACTAGAGAACTCTGAGGGTCACAAATTGTTATTTTGGTAATTTTAGAGTTTGGATAGCCTCATATAATATGGGTGGTGTAGGTTGCCATGGCATAGCTTTTCAGCAACCACTCGTGTTGGGAGTGCTATTGCTTTGCCACGAGTTAAGTTTTATGACGACTCCGAACGGCGAGTTTGAGAAGCTTTTTCTAGGCCATAAGGGACCAAAATTGCTCAATATACTACCAAATGAATTGAAATTAGAAACAAACCGCGGATAATGCAAAACAAACTGTATTAAATGATATGAATTGTAGCTCAATTGAATTGTATTATAAAATATAATTCTTGAAATGGTTACAAAAGTACCTAATACTAATACAGTAAAAAACTATGTCGTATACATTGTCTGATTTGTTCATACGATCATAGGGATGTTTTTGATATCAACGTTTGTATCTATTTGTTCCAAAGTTTTAATTTGTTTCTGTAGACACGCAATGAGTGCGTTTTTTCTCTGACTTTACTTCTTGTAGTCTACAACTTCTTCCGTCAGATTATTGGTCAGATCAATGTTTTTGATAAGTGCATTGTTAAGCTCGTCGTACCTACTGCTATTAAAATATTTAAATACCGTTGCACCTACCACAGGCAACGTCCGTTCCGTAACTATTATCGTTAGAACAAAGCAAAAAGAGAGAGAGAATGGAGAAGTAAAAATTCCTTACTCTAAGACAACTCAACTACAACATGTCCTCCAACGATTTGCCGCTAATGCTCCGACAAGGATTACTGCATACTCTTTAAGGGTGGCTATCGTTAGACGTGTTGAGTTAATAGACTTTGTAATATCTAGGAAGTCATGCTCATGATCAGTGTCGCCAGATTAAAACCAATGAGTATGAGGGTACTGATCGTTAGAAGATCGCGTATCCAGATCAGGCATCTCGACCACCTCTCACCGCCTAAATTTGAACAATGGAGATGGAAGGTAAGCATTGATTCTGTTTATTTGGTACTTCTATATCAGCCAACGACAACATCAGGCATAGAAGATTTGAGATTGAGCTACTGCTGTTATCCGTCCTTGACTGGCACTCTCTTTCTCATCTAGATTTATTCTTTTTTGTGCTCGCAATAACTTTGTCAACATAGTATACATAGAATTTCAGTCTTTCCTTCCTAGTCGAGTCAGGATGTTGTGAATCCAAGAGCCTCTTAATTGGATTCGAGGTCATGCGTCGCAGCTGGTAGAGCTCACGGTTAAGTCTTGTCCCCCATTGAGTTTCCTCAAAATATTCCGTGTTCTGGTTATAAATATTCCGTCTTACCGGACTTACAACCGACCCTTCAAAAGGTACTAAATGATTAATGAACCTTTAAACTCTGGGCACCAAAGAAATATCATGAGACAAATAGTAAAAATTCTGAACAAAGTGTAGGTATTTAAAAGTCTTCACATAAAGGTTCCTATCAGGCGAACGTGTCAAATCAATTGCTGTTGAAACAATTCGCTCCATTAAATTATGTTCTTGTTTAGATTTGTATTAAAACAGTGGAAAATAAACAATTAATGAGGACATCAATGAAAGATTGGCTGCTGCAATGTGCGGCAACACAACCACGACCAATATAGTCCAGAGGACGCAGCACAAGCCATCAACAAAGCCATCATCAAACTCTCGACGCTTAGAATAAAATCAAATCATTGATACACAACATTCAGTCGTGAGCAGTCTCCCATTTGTCATCACCCACCGCATGTGATGGCCAGCAAGGCCACCCACTAACACCACCATGCCACACAGAGGGCAGGCGTCAGACGTCGATCTGTCGCTGCGCAGCACATGTTACTCCAGATGTTACCGCTTCTATGGAAGGTATGCTAATAAATTTCCGCCCCCCAAGTGACGTAGAATTTTAAAAATGTCTCACATCATTCCGCGCCCTTTGCGCCCCGCTCTTAGCGGCTTTCGCCCGGTGGCGGCGCGTCATCTCGTCGAAGAGGTCGTAAATTAACACGCGGGCGGTTCCTATTTATTGTGACGATTCCTCGTCGCTCGCTCTTATCGCACACATGTGTGTCAACGCGCCTTTTATTGGTCATCTCCGACGACGAGGCATAAATAAATTATAAACTGATTCCTGGACTTCGCGATGTGGTCGTTTGATAGTGATTTGATATGACGCGTGCTAATTAATTGGCATGCTTTGTGGGCGACTTCTGTCTTGGCGATCCAGTGCGCGCGGGTCTGTGGGAGCAAGGGGGAGCGGATTATTAAAAAAAGAATCAACAAACGAGGGGACTGCCCGTTGTGACTCTCGTGCCGCCTCTAATTGATTTACGACGGCGGATTTTTTATTTAATGGGGCCTTAAGCGCTTCGAAATAACGGGATTTTGAAGTGTTTTGACAGTTGTTGGTCGATATGAGTTATTAACGCGTGATTGCGGATGATTTATGGCGCGCTGGGAAGATGCGTGTTGGGATGGTTTAGTTTTTGTGGGGTGGGTTTTTGCTCGAGGTGGGTTTAAGTATTTTCACATGAGAACATACTCGGCTTCGGATAGTGACTCAAAGGCGTCAGCATGAGATTGTGGGACAAGCTAGTGCGGGTGGACGGAATGAAGCATCAGGGAAGAAAAAAAAAACGGAGGCACTTTTGTAATAAATAACAAGATTACGGTTGGAACAAGTACCCATCTCAAGGGCGATTTGTGGAAAAATGTATGATTTCCAAGTCAAAAACCTACCTTTTTATGGTGGCTATGAAACAACATAAGCTTTGTCCAAAAACATAGAAACAGCGTCCCCGGGTGGCACGTTGATCTTAACGTTATTTCCTGGATCAAACATGCGGCATTACACAATGTCATGTGGAATCGAGGATCTACATTAGATAAATCAATTGTACCTTACGAGGCAAACATTGAGGCCGACAATTCTATCACAAGCGCCAGTGCTGGATCACACCAAACCGATCAAAATTAGGTTAGTTTTGGTGCTGGTAAATCAATTGTGAGGAAATGGCTAAGTTTGCATATGTTGGCGTTGTGAAGCTACTGTCCAGGTAGCAACTAAGCATTAACCAACAACGCGATCACTGGCTAGCTTGTTACTTGTGTGTAACGCATATGAGGTGGGCGTCCTTTGCTGCGTTGTCCCACAGGCTCTGAAGACTCTTCGCGCCGGAGACAAGTTATTCACTACGCTCTAAATGACCGACCCACCTTAGGTGCTGGATATTTAGGCGCATTTTTTCATTTATCATGTCTTCATTCGCCCCGTACAATTTGTGCTTGAATCGTCTCCTCCGGACCTCACCCACGCAAACAGGACTATCCACTTTATCCATGCATCTTCGGCTTAGAACAGGCATGAGCAATGACTTCTATAAAGTCAGCTTTATGGTTCGGAAGAGGACTTTTTTACTCAATTTCCTCTTATTCTGCGTTAGATCCCTGTACTGATGTTCTTATTACCATTCTATGTGGAGCCGAGGTAGAGTCCGTGATTACCTTGAAGTTAGCCGCCCATTGTGACGATTTGATTAAGAAGGTGGTGTTATATGTCTTTTGTTGAGGACATTTATATATTCCAATTTTTTCGCTCGTCCACCCATTATTAACAGCTCGCTACATTCTGCAAAGCACGCCAATGTCAACTGTCTTGTCTTGTACTGCAGAGCGTGGCGTAATCTAAAACTTGTGTTCAGAATGAAGGCCTCAGCGGGTTTGTTGTTGACATTGATTGAGCAGCGCGAATTTTCATCTTACTCCCGCACACCCTGACGAGTTTGGTCATTCAAAATATGGTGGGAATTCTTGGGGTCATGGTATATTAAGGACTTCTCTGGCTTCGACACTAAAAAGTGCACAAAACGCCAGAGAAGCTTCAACTTACTCAAATTTATGGATCAGTGAACCCCCGAATCGGTATTCCTTCTTGACGGGTGAGTACTTAACTACACTTTACAAGCGACACATATTGGCATGTTTGCCTATTGCGGTTGATGGGAACAGGTGTTGTGTGAATCTTATTAAAAGTACATCTTTTCAAAAGACGAAAGCAAATGCCCAGTTTTTGCATAAGAAGTCATCAGTGCGTAGACTTAATCTCAATAAATTTTCCCGAAATCAAAGGATATTTGATCTCATTTGTCTTTAGAATACAGCTCTGTTGCGGCTAATAACTCTTGTCTACTTATGCCATTGAGAGGAACACACCATCCAGTGCCGTTGGCAAAGGCGAATTTTCTAGCAAGAATCCGCTGTGGACCATTAAGCACATGATTTATCCTCTTAGTTGTCGGCGCTTAGAAACCGCTTGCGCCAGTGTCGTCAAAGAGCAGCCGTAAACAAACGTTTTCATTCTTCCGTCCACTCTTGACATTTATTGGGATTTGCTCAGAGGGGTTTTAATTGCATTTGAAACACATTTGAGTTGCACGGTTGAGTTGATGGGTTAATGTTGATGAAGGAGTCTTTAAAATTGTTTGAATAGATATTTGGGTCATTCGTCGCTCCTGAGTATTTACTCTTTGTGTTGTGTTTGGCAATGTTTGGTCTCGAACTTATTTCCTTCTGGTCACTGCGGAGTTGATGTAGACAATGTCATTCAGAATGATAACATAATCCTCGTTTCAACTCACTTTAGTCTTGATGAATCCTCCCTGCTGCATTAGTAGCATTTGCCACATTGACAAATGGATCAAGTTCATCTGCCTTATTCTAAACGTTAAAGAGTATCGTGGAGGATCGTGGATCTTATGACTTTCGGTACGTAAATGCACGTGAAAGTGCTTGGGGATAGCGTTAGGATAATTCTGTAGAAGTATAAATTCTGTAGAATTTTGATTCTCTCTGCTGTGGGACACGAAACCGGCTTTTGGAGTAACTGGTATGACTGGCTGACCTGAACAGAGTCGATACGATATTAAGCTATATCGTGTTTTATAAATTAGCTTAAGCTTCATTACAGTTGGCTTTTGAAGTTGATTTCGAGCCCTAAAACAAATATCTTCCTGCACTAGGAAAAAACGGGAAAATTTTGGGATAGATTAGGTAGAAGTGGCTGGCTGCTGGTAGAAGGTCGAGCGAGTTTTTTTTAAGTGAGTCTAAGTGTCGATCTATGAAAAAACTCAGAATCAATACAAATTTCGTTTTCACAGTGGACGCTTAACGATAAATTCCAATTAAGTAGGGGCTTGACTTAGACCACCGATTTCGATGGCTTATGTGTCAATCCAGAGACTACATAATTGCCATTCATGTATTAAAATAAAAATAACCCTAAAATCCACATAAGCAACCAAATATTTGGTGTAACAATGCTGCTGAAGAGAACAGAAGGCACAAAAATTACAACAATTACACTCACGATCACTATATTTTTCCTAAATGGTTGGTAATGACACTCAATCCATGGCTTAACTTCCTAAACCAGCAGATAAGCTTGCAGTGTGAAATCGGACATTAGGCCCATTGGGATACCACGCGGATCAACATACTCAAACATTGGGCTTGTGACAAAGCTTTATCGAAGTGGTTACCAATCAATATTTTTTTGTTTCCCTCCATCAATCATTAACTAATGTTTTGAAAAATTTTTTTTTCGACTTCAATATTCGGCAATAACCCTGTGACGAACTGCAGGGATTACCGCAACCCCCTTATTTATTATGAAGATTCAAAATATTTTTCTTAAATACACATAGCTGGGTGTGCCGGATAACCCAGCTTTATTGCTGCTTCTATTTTAAACAATTACAAAGAAATTGCAATGCCAACTTGATGTTGACGACTTGAGTTGGCATGCCCAGCCGTCTTAGGTGTTAACGTAGAAGCCTCATAGCGCTGTACAGCCCTTACAGTTCGTGGTTGAATCTTCTAATCCAAATACAGTCAACGCAAAGAGAACTAAAGGGCGCAGATTTTCTTATCTCGAAAATGCGAAGGGCCTCTTCATCTGCTCTCGAGATTGTCATTGTCTCCGCGCCATAAAACAGGACAGGGTTGATCAGATCAGGGTGTTATTTAATATCGGCTTGGTCCTTTTGGAGATTGCTCTATTACTCAATGGTCTCTTGAGCCCAGCGGTTGACAAGAGTTAATCTGCGTTTGATCGCGTTACTGATGTTGGTCGTACTATTTACTGCGGAGCGGAGATCACCGAAGTTCTTAACTACTTTCAAGTAATAGCTGCCTATTGTGACGTTCTGTCTAAAACGTCATAAGCGCCCTTTCTTTTTTCGAATACCATGCATATACAGACTTCGTTTATCCTAGACCAATATTAACCGCATTCGTGTCAAAGTTGTTCTCTTCAAGTGTTGATCAACATGTGTTCGGACTCAGACTGTGGAACGAGGGAAAGGACGCAAAAAGCAGAGACTGGAATTCATATAATATAAAAGAACTTGTGCTGACAAACAAATGCGATATGGGATTAATCGTAACTGCAATGAGAAAATGAGATACGAACAATCGTATCTCAGAAGTCAGCTAACCTCAACGAAACATGATTGTCCGTTTTATTGTTTCGTTGTTTTTATGTTTGGTTTTATTTGGTAAGCGTAAGGAAGAAGGCAGTTATCAAGGACGCTGTTTAAAAACAGGTTTGTTTTATGTATTTGAGACAATGACCACCAAAATAGCAAAAAAGCGTGTATTTTGTTTCGTTTTCTTTTGTGTGTGTAGTCTGATAGGAAACGATGTTATCTTGTTTCATTAATTAAAAAACACATTTTGCTTTATCCGGTATATTTTCAGCCAAACAGTTGTACGGACTTCTTGAAGATCGTGCCTCTACTGTTGGCGTGTAAGTCTTGCACGATCTTCTCTATGTCTCCTTGTCGCCTTGTCTAAATCCTTTTTTGATCTCGGTGAGTTATCTACCGCGATGGAGCAACAAGATTCCTCCATCGTCATCCTGCACAATCCGACGAGTATGGCAGGAATATCAAAACTAGACATGACGTTGTATAGCTCGTCTCTATGAACCCTGTCATATGTGGCCTTGAAATCGATGAATAGGTGGTGGGTGTCGATCGGAACTACCTCAGTGGAATCATCTGAGGGGCATATATTGACTGTGAAGCTAGGTAAACTACGTCAAGCTGTTACTTCTGCTGTTGTGACTACACGCGTACGATTCTCCTCTACAGGGAATTGCTCTATCCTTCCCAATAATGCTGCCACTAAGCCTGCGCGTCACCTATTTTGTTCGGGTGGTCTGTGACTACGATCGTGAAAATTAAACGGAATCTCGATTCGTCGCCAAACGATATTGACTCCCATGAGTCGAATGTCGACAAAATTGACATAGAAAAAAAGGTAATTCGATCATAGTCAGCAAAATCGTAAGTGCAAATAAAAAAAAAAACTGAGAGCAATCCACGTGTGAGTAGTGAGAATGCAGAAAGTTATATCTTTCTGAGTTCAAATTTTGTATATCCTCTCTCTCAATTAATACACAGATCCTCTTTCCCAGTTAATCCCAGGGTTGGCTCTCCTCGTGAAAGAGACAACAACATTAACAAAGTGACAGAGCCCAAGCCACTAATATTAAATGTCATTGTTGACAGGTAGCAAAATAAATCAATCGAAACTCATCGAAAAAATTTGATTCACTTGCCTACAATCCGATCTGCCTTTTAAAGTTACTGGTGTCAAATACAGTGACATACAAATTATAAACAGGCACATTGATCAAAGAGAAATTATTCTGTTTTTAGTGCACATTGAGCGAGGGACTATAACCCTCAAAGAGTTGAGTGATGAATTTTTTGTAATTAACAAAACTTTCTTCTGAACTTTTAAAGAAGCCTGTCCAAAAGTATTGCCCAATGCTTTAACTGCCAGATGTACGGTCAGCGCCCACACACTGTCATCTGAGTGCAAATTTAAAATGAGCGAATATTAATGGATTGCACAAATCCACAGACCTACAATGTCGCAGTCGACGCTGCTACATTAAGCACCGCGCGTTCATCAAGGAATACTCAAAAGACCACAAGGAATGCCTGGTCTATACCTGCTAGTCACAATGTAGTGTGATACGTGCCTGGTAAGTATTATTTTAACTAGCAATGATACTTTGTTTCCAATGCTGAGAATTCAAAAGTTAACTGATGAATGAGTTTCTATTGGGTTCATAACTTAATTCGTGCGTTTTTCCCAAAAGAACTTCTCCAGCTTGGCAGCTAAGAATGAATCAAGCCAATATGCAGCAGATGTGAACCGTATTTCAGTGGGGCGTTCTGCATCGACCGGAGCAAATGGTAGTCAGAAGGGACAAGGTCTGGGCTAAAAGGCAGGTGGGGTAACACTGTTTTCCAGATAGTTCTTAACCGAAATAGCAACTTGGAGCCGAACGTTGTCACGATGGAAAATTATTGCCTCGTGTCTGGTCGCATATTCCGGGCGTTTTTCGGCTACTGCTCTCTTCAAGCGGATCAATTGTGTTCGGTAGCGTTGTCCAATTATGGTTTCACCCGGTTTTAGCAGCTCATAATATAGCACACTCTTCTGATCCCACCAAATACAGAGCATTACTTTCGTGACATGGATATTCGGCTTTGCCGTTGATTTGGCTGGTTGGTCAAACACTTCTGGCATTAAAGTACGAAGAAGAACTCCCCGCGTGAAAAAAAATTATTGTTGTTTACGCTTTAAATAAATGGCAATTACTGAAATGACGTACAATATTAGTAGCTTTGCAACGCATGGTCCAATGGAATAAAACAAGTTACGCCATCTCTTAGCAAACCGCACGAAGTTATAGACCCAGTATTAATTCATGCCTACATACTAGACAAAACTGATTAAAACTAGTTGTACGGACAATGATTCTATTTTAATTTACTGGCTCTCGACGGGCTCTCTAAGCTAAAATTAGTCATAATCTATGTCTTCGACTCAACCTAACAATGCTTTTTACACTAAAAGAATTTGTATGTACAACTTAATATTAAAAACATTGCAAAAACTTAATAACTGAACTATGTCTTTTTATTAAAACCTATACACTAACTTACATACTATCTTAAAAATAACTTAAACTAACTTAAGCTAAACTACAGACATATACATATGGGTATGTTATGATATACACGTATGTACTTATATGTAATTATTTTATGTACAACATATACACAACTGTGGACTAGTGTGTATACTATTCTTCCTTTTTTGTTTTTGTTTTTTTTTTTTGCTATTTACATCTTAAAAACTACCCTACGGCTGTTGAAATTTTTAGTTAATTTCTATCAAAATTTTTGCAAACAGTAAAATGAGCAAAGACCGCATGATTCGTGTGAATGCATTTCAAAACAATGAATGTGTTATTCATATACAAAAAGACATACACTATGTAGTGCATTCATTCATTTTGTCCTAGCACCTCAGATTATAACTTGCTCAAATGGGAGGTTAATGAATCGACTTCATGAGCAAACAACTTTGTTCGTTCGTTTACCTCTCCGTACTGTTTTGAAAAATCAACATCAAAATTTGAAATAAGATAAGAACTCTAATTCACACCTCTACTAGGTTGTTGAAGGCTGTTAGCCAGCTTCTTAAGAGCTCACACTTATTCACAGGCAGGGGACAAAAATCGTATACGAAAGGCTGTCAGATGAAATCGAGGGGCAAGAGAGGTTGAAGTTGGATTGCTCTATCTTCCATTATCTCTGCACAGAACTGACGAATTTGTGCCAATATAACTTCTTCGGATACTTAGAAATAATGTGACGAATATAAACCGTACTTCCTTTTTGGGCGAAAATTGTACGTTATGTATATATGCATATATATATATATATATATATATATATATATTAATTATATACTAATGCGTTTTCCACCATTCTTAAGAAACGTTGTGTATGCCTTACTATAAGTAATTTTTTACAATTCTTAAATGCTGTACAGAAGATCAGGAATAGTATTTATGTATGCCTTACTATGAGGGAGTTTTTACAATTCGTTAGAAATACTGTGCATTTAGTTTGTTTGCACGTTCTTCCATGATCGGTTTGAGTTGATATCTTATCATATATTGATATATTGTAATGGCTTAATTCAGAGTTACTATGTGCATTCAATAAGATTTAGACATCATACGCCTTATTTAAATAAAAATATTGGCCTGACATACCTTACACGATTTTCTGCTGGGTAGGTAAGTACGTCAGGCCTAGCAGGTTATGCTATCGCCTAAAAAACAGCTGCCCATCCTAGGGTTAACTAAACTAAAAGTTAACTAAACAAAATATGTACTTTCACTTGTCCTTTCTCAAGTGAAAAAATAAGGGACTCCTCATGATGTTACTGTCAAATAATAAGAGAATTTGACGGGTTTGGTGTGAAAAATAAATACAAAAACAAATATCCATGTTTCTTTCATACACGCACGAAGCTTCCAATGGATGTGATAACTGGTTTGCGAAATATGCATCAGTTAGTACTTGGTAGTCGCAAAGAGTTCGTTTATTCTATAAAAAAAATAGTGGATCTGTATTCTGTATTCAAAATTAACATTATTTATTGCATTTGAACATGCAAGTACGTTTCATTAATTGAATATAAATGATTTATGTTTAATAAAAAAAAAAGTTAAAAATATTAAATTTTACACAAATTATTTGGTGTCCAGATACTGAAGACCAACTTTTATACTAATTTTAGTTTTCTAAACTTTAATGCAATTTTAAATTCAAATTTTAATGCTTTTAAACAATACCTATGTTCAGTTTGCTATATTTAAATAAAGAATATTGGACTCTTCGTTAAAAATTTCAGTATGCGGATAGTGTTTTTTTTTAAAACGTTAAAAATGTTGTATCTACAATGGAGGAGAGTTCGGGAAAATAATTTAAGTTTAATAAAAGCAGCTGCCAAATATGATGTCTGTCTATCAACTATTAATGACCGACTAATTCTTACAAGACTAATTAGTGCAAATGCTGATGGGAAACTTTTTGAACCTATGGTAGTGTTCCCATACTAATGTCCTCGAAAGGACATTGTGGACAATCGTGGATGCTAGGGAAATGCGAGAGCAGTGTTTTGTCAAAGAGTACACAGATCCAAATACATATATTTATTCGTATGTACTTACTATGTAAATAATTAGTTAACAAGCATGTGATTCAATTTTATGTTTTCGTATAAAACTAAGTAAAATGTTTCATTAAACCAAAGGGAAGCGTTAAAAGTTGATATGCAATTTTGGCATCTGAAACATATACGCCTGAAATCTAAATATTACTGTTCGGGTACTCGCGCAAACAGAACTTTTTTTTTAAGAATAAAAAAACTATTATCCGCGATCATAAATATGCTTGATAGCCTAAGTTTTCATCGCTCTGGCTTAACAGCTAATTTCTAATTTTAATACAATATTTACATATCCAAACCATTTCATTGAAGCGAGACATCTCCGTGGTTAACCGAGAGAATACTTCTGGCGATGAGAAAGAGAGACTTCTTTTCCGGCTATGGAGAAAATTTGGTTGCCCGGAAATGCATAATGATTAGAAGGACTGTAGAAACCATGTAACATTGTGGATAAGATCAGCTAAGCTCAGGTATTACAAAACAAAATTCAACACCAATCGATCTTCCGATTTCCTTTGGAAACAGGTTCGGGATATTGGACTGAGCAAAGTAAAGAAAAGGATAAACGACGATGACATCAACCTTGACAACTTAAATATTCGATTTGCCTCAACTGGTCTGCTTCTACAGCCTCCGAAAGAACAAATGCTTTTGAGTTGAGAACAGTTGATTCCTACTTAGTCGGCTATGCAGTGCTCTCCATCAAGTCAAAATCGATTGGTCTAGATAATGTACATCCCGACTTCATTAAAGTGTTGCTTCCAATAATACTTCCTCACATCACTCACATTATTAACACAATAATCATGACTTCGACGTACCCTACATTGTGGAAAAAAGCAAAGATAATCCCAAAAGAAATCCCAAAAGATAATCCACCTGAATATAGACCTATTGCTATTCTTCCGTTTTTATCAAAAGTGTTTGAGTCTCTTGTTAGCCGAAACATCAAAGATTACATTGAGCGACACAATCTATTAAATCCATTGCAGTCAGGTTTTCGTAAATGACATAGCTGTTTCACAGCCCTGTTAAAGGTAACGGACGACATAAGAAGAGCTATTGACGAAGATAAAACGACCATATTAACCTTACTTGACTTTTCGAAAGCATTTTGACAGCGTTGACCCAAGGATACTCTGTCATAAACTGTCCACCCAATTCAACTTCTGTAATCCCACTAATAAATTAATTCTTTATTATCTCTTTTTTATCTCTATCTTTCTATCTCTTTCTTGTCATCCTTTTGTGACGTAAGCTGTGGTGTTCCTCAAGGTTCAATTCTCGGTCCGTTATTATTTTCAATGTTTATCAATTACCTTCCAATGGTTTTGTCCTACTGTAAGTTCCATATCTATGCAGACGATGTTCGAATCTACTTAAGTTTCCCTCTTGGTATGGTTGAAGACTCAGTTGCTTAAATAAACAAGGATTTAGGCTCTATCGCAAATTGTGCTACAAAAAATGGCCTAATGCTCAATCCAGACAAAACCAAATCCATCCCGTTCTCGAAACAACCGCCTTCCCAATCCCCATCCAATTTTCCGCCAATTGAACTTAACTCGACCGCAATTGAATATGTTACATGTGTAAAAAACCTTGGAATAATGTGCAATAGTGAACTGACATGGACTGACCACATTGATAGCATAGTGTCCAAGATATATGCATCTCTAAGAGGCTTGTCAATCAGCAAATATATCCTTCCTATCAACGTTAAATTTAAACTTGTCAAAGCACTCGTGGTGCCAATCTTGGCATATGGATCAGAGTTTTTAGCTGACTGTGATTATTCTTCTTCGCAAAAGTTGAGAAAAGCAATCAACGCGGCTGCCCGGTACGTTTTTAATCTTCGCAGATTTGACCATGTCTCGGAACAACGTCGGATGCGAATTGGAAGCATTCCTAGATCGTGCATATTACTCTTCAAAATTATTCACAAGAAACAGCCAAAGTATTTATATGAAATGATCACCTTCTGTCGATGGAGTCGTAATATAACCTTAAGACCCTAAATTCATACCTGGTTAATGTCACGCAGCCACTTTTTCATTCATGCTGTTCACCTCTGGAACCACCTACCTTCACAGGTACGGTCTAAGACCGAGTACCGACAATTTTGTATCACTTGTTTCTCCTTTCTCTCATCGAACTGAAATAACTCCTACAATATTTTTATAATTTTTTTTATATTTTTACTTTTTTTTTCTGTTTTTATATTATTAATCGTATGAAATCTAAAAATTGCAAAATATACGCTCTAAATTGAATTGAATTCGAATTGAAATTGAAATTAATAATTGCAATAATGATCACTTAAATTCAATGTCAATTAAAATTGTATATTATTTTATATTACTCCTGTACTAGTAAAAGAACATAATGTTCTTAATGTACAAAGATAAAAATCAATAAATGAAATGAAAAAAAAAAAATATTCAAATATATGAAGAAGGCAAAGCTATGATTTGAGTTCACTGTCCGGCTACTAGTACCTTTGCCCTATGTTCTGGAAAAATAGTTTGAGATTTTAGTCTGTGTTGATTGCTTAAGGCCCAATGTAATTGCTCTTCCAGGCATATTTCGAAGCATCAAAAGTTCTTTCATAAGTGCGAGGACAGGGAAAATACATAAACCTAAAGAAAAGAGTTATATTTTCCAACAAATTGTCTAGAATGAGGTCAAGAGAAGTAAATATTGTTACGTTTTGCCGTAAGTGAGTCTACGTACAATTAATTAAATTGTCCACACAACACGGGTTCGATCACTGGATTGTGACGAATGAAACACAAAAGTTCACTATTTACGTTATACACCAATATATTTTGCAAACACTGATTTACTTCCTACACTTTATTACATTTTAAAATCCCAAATTGCACTTTAATACTGAACTTTAACTTTAATAACTGAACCGTAATAATTCTCCAACTGAACTAACTCGCATCGACCATCGTGCCGATATTTATACTCCCAGTATTGGTTCTCGATCCTACAGTCGCCACGAGTCTATGGAATTTCCCCGCAGACTCTTATAAAGGGTAATTTTTTAGCTATTATCTTTTTGGCAACACTGGTTTAAACAGCTGGCGCACGTTTCGTGTTTTGTTTCACTGTCAAACATCTTCAGTTTGGTCTATAATTTAACCATGAATCGTCTTACAAACGAACAACGCTTGCAAATTATGAATTTTATTATCAAAATGCGTGCTCTGTTAAGAAAGTTCATCGCGCGCTTCTTCCATTTTATGGTCAGTTTAATCGACCCACTGAAGCTGCTCAATGGGTACGTAAATAAGCAGAACTGTCGATTTTGGAGTGAATATCAGCCAGAAGCATTGCAAGAGCTACCAATGCATCCAGAAAAAGTCACAGTTTGGTGCGGTGTATGGGCTGGTGGCATCATTGGACCGTACTTTTTCAAAGATATTCAACTTTTTTTTGCCCAAAATGCAAGAGCTTGACTTGCATGACATGTGGTTTCAACAAGACAACAATGGACTTATTGAAAGGCGAGTTCGGTGAACATTTTATTTCACGTTCGGGACCGGTCAATTGCCCCCCTAGATCGTGCGATTTAATGCGTTTAGACTATTTTTTGTGGGGCTAAGTTAAAGCTCATGTCTATACAGACAAGCCCGCTTCAATTGACGCATTGGAAGACAACATTGAAGTTGGAAAGAGTATGCCAAAATTGGACTAAGCGGATGGACCATTTGAGGCGCAGTCAAGGTCGACATTTTCATGAAATAATCTTCGAACATTAAATTATATGGACCGTACTATCGATTCAAATAAAAATTTCATGAATTTTTCTGAATTTTATGTTTTTTTTTTTTGAAAAACTTTCCTATAGCTTTTAAAAAATTACCCTTTATATATGATTCTTTGTAATCTATCGGCATCCCATCTGCAGTGTGTACAATTGCGTATAAATGGCGTTATTGTCCTGATTATCTCATCTACACACAATATGTTTTATGCTTTTTCCTTGAAGAAATCTGCACAGGTATGAACTCGTAGTGCAAACGTATATATTTGAGTATAATTCATATAATCGCGGGTTCATATAATCGAGACTCTACTGTATAGTATAATATATACTCTATTCACTATCTATTGCACTAATCATCATCATACTCTTCACACCTTCACATTCATCACACTCATTTACAGACTTCCTTCGAAGGCAACTCAACACCAATCCAAAGGTCAACGTCATTGGCGTACAAAAAAATTACCCATTAGGTCGTACCAGTCATATGTTGTTCTCTCAAGACACCTCGTCGGTTTCGCGTTTCAACGCACCCCGAAGAAATAATCTTCAGTATTCGACATACAGTTTGAAATGTGTTCTTATCGCTAATGTCAATCAGGGAAAAAGAGCATTAAACTGAAATAGGAAACAAGATACACAACTGCCTACTTTAAAGTATTTTCTGCCTTCACTTACCTATGTAACTTCACTTCCCATATATCTCACTCCTTGTATTGAGGGAGGAAACTCCATAAACCCAGATAAAACCGAAAACCAGCACAATACTCAGGACTGTGAGTATATTTATTACTTTCATCGTGGGACACAGTGGCAGGAACAGCAATGGTGGAAATCAGAAATCTCGCTGGCGATGGCACGCGGCGCGCCGTAAGAAAGCACGAAGGATGCCTCTCGCAGTTTCCAGAAACCTTATCTCTTGAAGGAAAGAAAAAAGAATGCGATACGAGTTTCCGCTTTACAAAACGTTACCAAGTGCTAAGACGCCGCGGTATGCCATATTTTCACATTTTCACCCTCTACTCAATGAACACCACCACCGTCATTGGCACACCCCTGTGACGAAAAAATAACAACAACAGCCACGACGACGACGTCTTTCTGATGATGTAATTCTCATCAAAGCTTTTACTGTACAGTTATGATTGCCGTTGCTGCTGGTTTATTATTCATTTTCTCGGCTTTTATCATATCTCATGCTCGACGGTGGCTGTTGGGCGAACAACAGTAAATGTATTTCTGATGGGATTCCACTACAGTCTGATATGGATGGGGATGAGTTAGTAGTTGGTTGCAGGGATGAATGGATGGAGCAGGAACCGCTAGCGTCTAAACGAAATGTCGAGTGTATCTCGCGTATGGCTCATTATGAGAGCTAAAAATTGTGTATCCCCAAGGATAAGATGATTTTGAAAGGTTAAGCGTTTTTTGTAAGTCTAGTAATTTGTATGTGATTTTCAACTTATTTCGAACCACTCAAAGGTGTCGTAACATAACATTGATGGATGTTGCAGATGACGCAGACTGTGAGTGATTGGGTTCAATCAAGAAAATAATGCTGACAAGATGTCATAAAATGGTCGCGTTCCGGATATTGGAAATGGATTATGTAACGGGCTGACATTTACGAGCTCACTTCGACTGGTTTCTAAGTACACTCAATCTTCATACAGGTAAGGATTGACTTGAGGTAAGGTAAGGGGTGAGTAAGAGTCACCGTATGCTAAAGGACAAACAAAAAATAAGTAATATGCAATAAGTAAAAACAAAAGAATTATTACCACAGGTCAGTCACACTGGAAAATCCACACTCTTCGGAACCATGCTATACGAACTCTGGAGAGAGCCAATTATTGCATTTGGACCCCTTCAATCATCGCCTAAAGCTATTGCGTCTAAAATGCACACACAGATGAAAAACAGGTTCTAACGAATTTCGAAAGTCACGAAAAGGACAATACGGAAGTAAGGACTACACTCGCTAATATGGATGTCCTCTGTAAAGAACTAAGAATTTAATTTATTCAATTAAGTTCAGACAAAATTTAAGATCAAGACAATAAGCCCAGCTCGAACGAGTTCAGAAACGATGAGTATTGTACGGATGAGGAAGAACTCGCTCGTGAAATCAACTTGATGACTGAAAGGCCAACAGGTGAAAAACGAAAAACGAAAGGACCGCGAAGGTTCCAGAGCTACTAAAAACGACAGAAAATGTACGTCTTAGGAGTAACAAGTCCGTCTACTAAATCCGTCTTCGACCATAAATATTGTAATCCCTTCTAATATACAGTTTTTTTTTTGTCACCACACTCTCAAAGGATTTCGGATTTCGTCAAATGCTTAACAAATTCGAACATTGTTTTTGTACAATTTCGTTTGAATATAATGATGATGTGACCGAATTTATTTCGCATCAGATGCGCGTCTTAGAACATCAAATGCACATTTGCAAATAAATGGATAAATTCACAAGGAATCAGCGCCTATTGTGCCACACATTTATTCGAGAGTTGAGACGCAATTCTGTTCTCAGATATGATATTGTATTTCAGCTAGATTGTTGGAAGGAACAGCTCATTCAGCATTCAATTTGCCGTTGAACATGGAAACTAATGAGACTCCAACTTGCAACCTTTCGAGGAATTCTTCGCTGGCCAAAGTTTTGTCGCATGCACGATGGAATCTTGGAGAACAATCAAATCTGGTTTCTCTTAAAAGATGATTATCTACGAGCATTGCCAGTGATTCCACGAACAACGCCGTATATTATGGTATTGCTGGTACCACTTAAATTGGACATGAAAATACGAGTCGAATTGCAAAACGACGGATCTGGAGAAGTGTTTTCCATACAGTTGCTTCAAAATTGGAAATGGAAAAATTGACAATTTTTGTCGCTTTTCGCAACCACACACCGAGCACATCGAGATGGTGTTCCCAAGCAAACAAAAAATCAAGGCTCAAAATGACTAAAATCATTTTGGTTGAGCGAACGTGTTATTTAGATTAACGATTGAAATTAGCTTAGAAATATATGACATACAAATCGGTTGAGTCTGTTATCAACCAAGATGTACTATCCAACGGAATTTTCAAATTCTCTGGAATTGTTTGGATAACCACCTATGAGTGAAGAAATTAATGAAAAACGTTATCGAAGCTACAGTCTTGACAGGGAAGTACAAAGGAGAAGACGTTTTGATTTCACGCTTCCCTATGACTCCGAACTACAGCTGTGTTCAAAATAATAGTAGTTCACTTTTAATTTGCAAATCCCAAGCAATTCCATGCCAATTTTTTACATTCTCCCTTCATATCCCGAGCAATTGCAAGCAAATTTTGTTATATTTTCCCTGCAAACACGTATAACGGTAATTGACAAAACAAATACTGATCATATTTTCCACTGCATGTCGGTTGTAGTACCAGTCAGCTGTTCAAAAAATAGTAGTGTTCTATTTAACTGACTTAAAATTTGATAAAAAATTAAATTTAAAGGTAGAAACATAAAAGTAAAAACAAATAAATATTTTTAATTTAGATTATAGTAAAATCTTGAACTTTTAATTAAACAGTGGGCCGCAATAAACATTGCACAGAGCAGGAGAGAAAATTAATTTTAAAATTCAGAGCAGATGGAAAAACGTGTAAAGAAATTCAAGAAATGTAAGATATAGCAAGACGCACCCCACTGCACCTTCAAATGTCATCCAAAAGGAGTTGGGGCTAAGTATTAGTGCTGTCACAGTCCGCAGGCGGCTGTTAAATGAAGGGCTATACGCTCGGAGTCCCCGCAAGGTGCCATTACTCTCTAAAAAGCACATAGCAGCTCGGATAGCTTTTGCCAAAGAACACATCACCTGGCCTGTGGAAAAATGGCGCAATATATTATGAACTGATGAGAGCAAAATTGTTCTTTTCGGGGCATGTGGGTCCCGTCAATATGTTCGCCGTCCTCCAAACACGGAATATCGCCCACAATACACTTTGAAGACCATAAAACACGGCGGTTGAAAAATAATGGTTTGGGGCTGTTTTGCCTAACAAGGTGTTGGGCCTATCCATCTTATTTCTGGGATCATGGACCAGACTGTATATGTTGATATTATTGCAAGGGTAATGTTGTCGTACGCAGAATATGAAATGCCTTTAATATGGGTCTTTCAGCAAGATAATGACCCGAAACATACCAGCAAAAAAGCCAAGGAATGCCGAACACAAAGCCAACCAATAATAGAGAACTTTGGCAAGTAGTGCAAGGCGCGTGGCAGAATATTACAACCAAAAGATGCAAGGATTTGGTGGACTCCATGCCACGTCGGTGCAAATCAGTCCTAGAGAAGACAGGGTTTACAACCAAGTATTAAGGTTATCTTTTTGTTTGATGTCTAATAATTTTTTTTGTCTTAGTTTCAATCAACACTACTGTTATTTTGAACAGGGAAATTCTGTTTATAGTTTTTTGTTGCTTTATTTTTTGAATTTCCAAGCTATAAATGTTGTCAATTAAGAATGAATTATTTTGTTAAAAATACACCTTTTTTATCAATAATTAAGAATAAAAACTTTGTATGTACATGAAATTCAAAAATAAGTTGTTGTCATTCGACAAAGCTTAAGTAACCAATACAATTAGGCGCACTACTATTATTTTGAACACAACTGTACATGTCATTCAACTTTACACGGTTGCAATTTTCAGATTAATCGCAATTCGTTAAGTTATTAGAGAAAGTCTTCCGTTTTCAATACGACCACATAATGAACATATATGACTATTGCGATGCCTTATAATGTACACACAATATTTTTTGTTTCCTTCTGGAGAGAAAAAAACACACACTTTTGGTACTTTTCTTGACAGCATGTTCTGTAATAAACCTCTACACACCAAAACACAGGAAACAGCTTTCTGCTATTTCAAAAGAACCGTTAATTGTATTTGAATTGATAATTTTAATAATTTCTACTTCCTTTCAAATAATTAGTTTCCATCTTGACACTATCACGTTGTGTTTCAATATTGAAATAGTCGGCATTTTAAAAAGTTGTTTACCCTCGTTTGGACGAGTCATGAAAAGGTGTGAGGTTTTTTTTGATTTTCTCTTATACAACCGTGTCCTTACAAAAACGAGCACAAAAAAAATAATTATCCAATACGGTGCTGTCGTTCAGAAGTTAAGTGGACATTTCTGTGAGATAGATACACATTCAAATACCCTTCGGCAGTGAAACGAAATACCTCGGGATTGCTCTCGATGTAAAGCTTAAAAGAAGCACTTCAAAAAGAAACGCGAAGAACTTCAATTAATTGTACTAGCTTACTGGAAAATATTCCAAGGTAAGTATTGACAACAAATTGCTTATACAGTAGACGCTCTATATAGTGAACACACAATATTTTACACAGGATTAAAGAGTGAACAAAAATATCCTCGCTATAGTGAAAGCTTGTTTTCGTGTTGTCTTTGATGCATGCAAAAACACGTCTACAACTCCTTAATGCTATGTAGTCGGCGATGCTCTGCAGTATACATAGTTTTGTTGTTTGTAGCGCAAATACAAAGTGCGTGATGGTGTTTTTAAATTGGCAGCAGCATGAGACAAATTTAGAGCTTCAGTCATTGCGAAATTCGGGGAAAACGTATTTTTGGTTAAAGAGAACTCCAAGAGGACTGCCATTGTTATTGTCCAGCTGTGTAATTGTGTCTTCCTCTTTGTGTTTTTTTAGATGCCTACTTTATTGGTTTTCGAAAAATTAAAACTTAGCTTTGAGTTCGTATCGACCAATATACCAACTCAGTAATGTGTGTTCTAACCCCTAGTAACAAGAAATTTGACAATTCTTACTCACGCATAAAGACTATAGCAGGTCATAACACCACATTGCGCCGTAAGCGATTCAGTATAAAACGAATTTGTAAAATACGCAGAATTTGGGAATTCCCCTTCTGAATTCGACTTATCGAAGGTGACGCCAAGAGTTATCAGTCATTCGAACAAAGTGAAGGAGAGAGCGATTTTTTCTTGTCAAACTCCTATTGAAGTAATAGCTGATGTCTGCGTCAATTCCAAAGAAAGCTCTTTTTGTTTACCTCTGCGGTACGCAGCAGCTGATCGTAACACAGGGTCTCCATCATAGCCGTTGAGAAATTGAACAATGATGGGAGTGGGAGAAGCGCTATTTTTGCGTATTCTTCGCTTTGTGCGAAAAATACCTCTGAGCTGTGGAGGTCTGCACCCAATGGAGAAGCACAGCTGATTGCAGAGGTGGGTGAGATTTTCATAGCTGCTTTCGGGAATGCCGAAGAGAACAGCATCAGCTGAAACCTCCTTCCGCTCCAAGGCATCAATTTGTTTGTGTAGCAGAAGTAGCTCTTCTCTTGGTGTTGTTGCTGCAGACATTTCTAATTCCAGCTTCTCAACGCGTTCAACAATGTTGGTCAACTTGGCGCTGACATTCTCCAGCTGTGACGACCTGCATTTCTCAATTCCTTCGAGTATTGCGCGAAACTCATTACGAAAATTATCAATTTCCGTTTTTATTGTTTTCGCAAGATGTTCAGTATGTTTTTCTAATCGATCTTCGAGCTTTTGAAGAGAGAAAACCGAGTTGCAGGTGTTGGCGACAGCTGGTGAGTTTGGCTGCGACGGTGTTGAGGACAGTTGTCTGGATGCAGAGGCTTTCGACCGTGTACTCATTTTGCGAATATATAAAGGGTGATTTTTTAGCTATTATCTTTTTGGCAACACTGGTTTAAACAGCTGACGCACGTTTCGTGTTTTGTTTCACTGTCAAACATCTTCAGTTTGGTCTATAATTTAACCATGAATCGTCTAACAAACGAACAACGCTTGCAAATTATTGAATTTTATTATCAAAATGCGTGTTCTGTTAAGAAAGTTCAGATCCACTTTTTTACCGAAAAATTGTGTTCAGCAACGAAGCTCATTTTTGGCTCAATGGGTACGTAAATAAGCAGAATTGTCGATTTTGGAGTGAATATCAGCCAGAAGCATTGCAATAGCTACCAATGCATCCAGAAAAAGTCACAGTTTGGTGCGGTTTATGGGTTGGTGGCATCTTTGGACCGTACTTCTTCAAAGTTGATGCGAATCGTAACGTAACTGTGAATGGTGAGCGCTACCGTGAGATGATATCCAACTTTTTTTTGCCCAAAATGCAAGAGCTTGACTTGCATGACATGTGGTTTCAACAAGACGGTGCCACATGCCACACAGCACACGCAACAATGGACTTATTGAGAGGCGACTTCGGTGAACATTTTATTTCACGTTCGGGACCGGTCAATTGGCCGCCTAGATCGTGCGATTTAACGCCTTTAGACTATTTTTTGAGGGGCTATGTTAAAGCTCATGTCTATACAGACAAGCCCGCTTCAATTGCATTGGAAGACAACACTGAAGCATTTATTCGTGAGATACCGGCCGAAATGTTGGAAAGAGTATGCCAAAATTGGACTAAGCGGATGGACCATTTGAGGCGCAGTCAAGGTCAACATCTGCATGAAATAATCTTCAAACATTAAATTGGACCGCACTATCGATTCAAATAAAGATTTCATGCATTTTTCTGAATTTTATGTGCTTTTTTTTTAACTTTCCTATAGCTTTTTTAAAAATGCGTTGCACCAAGTTTGTGTTATAAAAATGAGTACACGCTTCAAATAAAATGTAAATATCGGGGAGTTCAACACAAACACGTCTATTCACTACCGCACATTTTTTTAGTGGAATTCACGGATGTGTTGGTCTTGAAGGGGTTGCAAGAAATTATTAATTGACAGTAGTTTGTTTATTAAGTCCATGAAATTTATTACTTTTGTTGTGATTTTCCTCTTATTGCGGGTGCGTTGTCATGTCTTCCTTGAAGATATATATTTTTTTAAATAAATATTTTCTTGTTTTTTTGGTAATTGCGTAATTTTGTATATATATTCTATTCTTGACAAATTATACGTAAAAACATTTTGATGAAATCTGCTTCAACGAATGCACTTTCGTTTCAGTGAACATCTCTCATCTCTCTTTCACCTCAATCTCAGAGTGAACAGGATTTCATTAGTTCTCTATATCGAGCGTCTACTACAAACATTTTATTCACCCTGGTGTATACGAAATAAAGAGCGAAATAAAGAATGTTGCTCTTATGCATAAGCGTCGTCTTGCAAAGCACACAAACTCTACTGTTCTTACAATTTTCCACCACAGTAACGTTTTCAGACTAAGCCCCATGGCCTATCACTGTGAGTTTAATCTGCGCTTAGATGCGGTACCAGCAAGAACTCTCAATGGAGAAAATTCCTTAGGTATGAGGAAATGGTCCTCATAGAGCCTTCAGAAGATTTTCACCTACCTTCTAAAAAAGTACGATCTGTTTTTGACCGATTTCTGATTATGGACTCTACATCCACAATCCTGTTACTAGATAAAAGCTGCAACGGAATATAGAAATGTCGAAAAGTCTAGAGTTGGCTGACATCGTTGGCCCCATAGACTGGTCTATGTGACTGTACAGCAGCGATTTGGCGATATCCGTTGAATGCCATCTTCGAATGTTTTTCTGTCTTATATGGCGTTACTAATATCATTGAGCCTAGTCTCATTAAAAACACTGTTCAGCCGATCATGTTGTTCCTTAAGTTGTGTGCATCATCGTGGTCGCCCTCTTTTGTGTTTGCCCAAAAAATCAAATTCGGAGCCGCATATTAGGCAAACTTTACCCCGTTCCTCTGAACAAGGAATGTTGAAATTACAATCGTCTTCAAAAAATGAAGACTTTCCAAAAACGAACCCATGTTTTGCTAAGTTACAAACTTATTGATAAAGTATTTTAATAAATCACCTGTTTACAGAGCCGACTAAAATCCAGTGCATTTTATGTTTCAAGCCGATTTTGTATGGTCCCCATTTTGTTTTGAATGATATTTTTTCATTGGCATCGTGTGGAATTGTGTGAGGAGTGAATAAAAATGACACATCAAATACTGCATGATGCGTTAAATGCCATAATTATTTATTGGGCTATAGTGTTTGTTTTTTCAATACTGATTAGAAACTGGTGACCATTATATTGAAACAATATTCTCCCAGAATTCAATCATTATTGTGCTCGCGCTACAACAAAAATTATGTAAGACATTGTCAATACTGTCCAGAGCGGTGATGGTGAAGGTATATCGATTTCTCAACCGCAACATGATGCTTACAGGCAGCATTTTAAACAAAAATTGCTGAGATAATGTTGGAACCAGGTTTGCCTAAAAGAGCTTAGCTTTGCGCAGCGAATGTCAGTTTTCGAATTCCTTGCATTCGACAGAGGGTCTAAATCAAACACCGGTCTGAGGGAAATGCAAGTAGACAAGAACAGCCTACTGAGCGTCGATATTATGGTCAAAGTTGTTGAGCAGGGGAACCAAGATGTTGTGAGAATGATGTTTGAGGACGTATGTGATTTTGAGGCTCTTCTCAATTAGAAATGTCGATGACTACCCTTTTTTATGGAGGTACCAGTTCTATGGGACACTGGACGTGAGCAGCGTAACACCAATCGTCCAAATGTCCAGGTCGGATGCTGTAAGTGCGAGTTGCCGACAGAGAACATACCATTATATCGGCACCCATTCTCCCCATTCTCGAATTAGAACAGCAGAATGCTCTGTTTACGGTTTTGAAATCCGGCCTCAGAGAGTTAACTCTCAAATTACCCTTCTTTTGAAATTCCCAACTCCGGACTAGTGATTTTCGTTGCATGCTCAAGTACAAATTCATATACTATTCAGTTAAACTTAATTTTGCATCCTTACATCACACCACAGGATACAATGTTCATGTGCTTTCAGTTTATCCGAATTGCTTTTGAACTGCGATTTGTGTATGGTGGCCAATACAAATGCTTGTTTCGCTTCCCGTTGGATGAAAATGCGATGATCAATTATTCAAAAGAATCGATTACCCTCTCAATCCCCCTCAGTACAGCTCAAGTTTCACGCTTCACAGGGCGAGAGAGAGAGAGAGAGAGACAGTAGAACTGAGAAAGAAGTGAAGCGCAGCAGCAGCCCTTCCATAACATTTAAAATTTCATGAGAATTACTCACATTTTCCGCACTACTTAACATTCGAAATCGAATTGAAAAATTATGGTAGCGTCGGTCGGAAAATCCACAACTGTCGGTCGAGTAGGCTTTTAAATCGTTGATATGGCATCTCATGCCGGCACAAGCGTCTGCATTTTGCCTCTTTTATCGAACTCCTACTCTCACCTCCACGTGCTGAAATCTGGGAGCCGAACATCTTCGATCGAAGAACTCCTGTTTGATGTCGCACAGTGGTTCCGCAGTGGAAATAAATACCCGAAGCGACATATTTTTCTCGGCCAAATGCTGTATGATTTTCGATTCTACAAATATGAGAACCTAGAAAGGCAAAACTTTGTTGACTTTTGATGATTAGTTTGGCTCTTAAGTAAAGCCACCTTTTCAATGTTTGATGGCCTATAACAAAAATGCTCCAATAGTCTCCAACGGGCGACCAAACTTTTTCTGAAAGCTAAAGTATTTACCGATGCTGCAAAAACTAGAAACCACTTTTAGGCACTTTTGGCGAACGAGGCATTTTCAAACGATTTGCCTTGCAATGTATTGTGCAAATGCCATGCGAGAGGCCGAGGAAGTGTTTATTTTTGTGAATTGGAATACCTTAGGTCATACAATTGTTATAATTATGAAACTAATTGCTTTTATCTTGTTTTCTTTGCGGTGTCATCAAATGCTTGTCCGGTTCACTTGTCGCAATGGGCATACAAATTAGCAATTAGAGTGTTGTTGGTGGAAAAAATTGATTTTTGACTTTTGGGGATAGGCTGTCAGTTTGTGACTACAATGCTGAAGACTTCAATAAGGAAGCTTAAATTTTGCTTTACATAGATAACGAGAATATTTTAAAAATGCTGGTTGCTTTTCATCATTTGTTGTGCAAATTTGAAGTTTTCGCGATGGCAAGTATTGTTGTGGAACATACGAGGGGCGTTCAATATATTCTCGGTATCGGGGTGAAGCTGTTTTTGTATATATAAATTGACTTATTTATCAAGTAATACTATTATTATAGTGCATTTATGTAAAATTTCATATAAATGTGATTATTAATTCGCGTTTTATCTCTAGTTAAACAGAATCATAATGGCAACTGAGACGATGATGGTGAAAATTGAGCATCGCGCTGTAATTAAATTTCTCACTAAGCAAGGAAGAAGTCAAAAAACTATTCATGAAGAGATGGTGGCTGTTTACCAGGGTTACGCACCTTCATTATCAACTGTGCAAAAGTGGTCAAGTGAGTTCAAGAAAGGCAGAGAGAGCATTGAAGACGACCCCCGCTCCGGCGCACCGGCTACTGCTTGTACGGGAGAAAGCATCAAAGAAGTCGAAAGACTTGTTCTTGAGGATGCCCGAATAAAGTTGAAAATGATGGCAGAGATCACCAAGCTTTCAATTGGTACCATTCACACCATTCTTCATGACCATCTAAAACCTTTCACCTCAGAAAAAAGTGAGAATCGCATGCTGTAGAGAGCTTTTGGAGATGTGTAGTGAGAACGCGGACGGTCTTATGGATCGAATTGTTAGTGGTGACGAAACATGGGTCCACCACTATGACCCTGAAAGCAAACAAGAGTCCATGCAGTGGCATAAAAAAGGACCAGACCCCCCCAAGGAAGTTCAAAGTCAGCGTCTGCCGAGAAGCTCGTGGCCACAGTTTCTTGGGACTCAAAGGGAATCGTGCTCATTGAGTACAAAAAAAAGGTGAAACCATCAACGCCACTTCCTACGCTTCCACTTTGCATAATTTGCGGGAGGAAATTAAAAAGAAAATACGGGGTAAACTCGCAGCGGGTGTGTTGTTTCTTCATGACAACGCTCCTGTTCACACGGCGCGAGTTTCCAAGGCTGCTGCGCGAGATTGTGGTTTCGAAGAAATCCAACACCCACCCTATAGTCCAGACCTTGCCCCTAGTGATTATTTCCTATTTCCGGATTTGAAAAAATGTCTTCGTGGAAAAAGATTTTCGGATGATGAAGAACTCAAGTCGGCAATAAATGGGTATTTTGGAGAGAAAGAGGAAATTTATTTTTTGAGGGTTTAAAAAAGCTTATCTCAAGATGTAACAAATGCATTGATGTTAGGGGAGATTACATTGAAAAATAAAAACAATTTAAATTGAATTCGCGTTTTCCTTCATATCGATACCGAGAATATATTGAACGCCCCTCGTACATTCTGTGGAATTACTTTTTTGATGGAAATATTTCCAACTTCGGTAACCTTTTATCCAATAGTTACGGTAAATTAACATCGTGTCACCAGTTTTAGAAGTGACAAAAACGTTTTTGCCTTATTTTAATGAACGGTATAAGGTAGTGCTTTACATAAAACAAAAGTTTTTAATTAAATATTTGGAATGGATTAAAGGAAAGTTTTCAGTGAATTTTGTAAGAATTCGTGGCAATGTGCTATCGGAAAATGTGTTACCTTCGGATAAAAAAGAAAAAAAAGTCCAAGAATTGAAATCCTCCACATCGCAAAACCTAATAAATGCTGCTGCTGATGCTAAAACGTGTTCCCACATATGTCCTGATGAAGCACTGGCTTCGATAATTCAAACAAAATTGAGCAAATACCAATATGAACGGATGATCAACAGATGACATTGGACATTCAATATTTCCGACATTTAAGCAGGTCCTAAAATGTAAAATACAGTGCTACCCGGAAACCATTCAAGTATAAGAAACTAAAACCCAAGTCCCACTTCAGCAAATTCTTGATCATACTGCAACCAGAATCATTAAGGCGGTAGATTGTGGCGTTTTCCAATCATAACGAAATGCCGGTTTTGCCCTTTCGTCTAAATGGGGTTGTGATGGTTCTTCGGGGCAAAGTGAATTCAAACAAACGTTTTCAAACTTGGCAGAAATAACGGAAATAGATGTGCAACTAAAAAAATATTCAGCGTTGCCCGTATGCCCAGGAAACCGCTACAATGGCTACAAATTTATATCCCTGGTATTATATGCCAGCAACAGTGCATACAATTCTGTTAGTCGGAGCAGAATAAATAATACCATCAGCAGCTTTGCCCGGATGCTCAAGAAAGTCGGAATAAGGATTATAGGAACTATCGGATGAATAATATTAGAACATTTTCTCGTTCGGCAACAAATGAAGATGTTTTTCATCAAATGTTGATAGAATCATCTGATCCCTGGATTGCGTATCTAAGGCCTGAACCGCAAACAAATGATTCGATTTGTAAATAAAATCTATGTAAAGTGTGATTTTTTAGCTATTATCTTTTTGGCAACACTGGTTTAAGCAGCTGACGCACGTTTCGTGTTTTGTTTCACTGTCAAACATCTTCAGTTTGGTCTATAATTTAACCATGAATCGTCTTACAAACGAACAACGCTTGCAAATTATTGAATTTTATTATCTAAATGCGTACTCATTGTTGGCTCAATGAGAAGCATTGCAAGAGCTACCAATGCATCCAGAAAAAGTCACAGTTTGGTGCGGTTTATGGGTTGGTGGCATCATTGGACCGTACTTCTTCAATGATGCTGCGAATCGTAACGTAACTGTGAATGGTGAGCGCTACCGTGAGATGATATCCAACTTTTTTTTGCCCAAAATGCAAGAGCTTGACTTGCATGACCTGTGGTTTCAACAAGACAACAATGGACTTATTGAAAGGCGAGTTCGGTGAACATTTTATTTCACGTTCGGGACCGGTCAATTGGCCGCCTAGATCGTGCGTGGGGCTATGTTAAAGCTCATGTCTATACAGACAAGCCCGCTTCAATTGCATTGGAAGACAACACTGAAGTATTTATTCGTGAGATACCGGCCGAAATGTTGGAAAAAGTTTGCCAAAATTGGACTAAGCGGATGGACCATTTGAGGCACAGTCAAGGTCAACATTTGCATGAAATAATCTTCAAACATTAAATTATATGGACCGTACTATCGATTCAAATAAAGATTTCATGCATTTTTCTGAATTTATGTGTGTTTTTTTGAAAAACTTTCCTATAGCTTTTAAAAAATCACCCTTTATGTATGTACTTGTACAGTTTAATTTATTTTTATAAATACGGATTACGGCGTGGCGAGCTGGAGAACTGTCTGGGGCCATCCAAAACTCCTACCTTTTGCGCTATCCTTCTTGAGCTAGTCCGACATATTCGGAGCTCAGTTCTAGAAGGTCCTTCTTAAGACACATCGGGGCTTTGGAATACAGATGTCGGAGGAAGAGTCCTAAAGCCTAGGGCCAACGGCGGCTCTCACTACCTCTGCAAAGTTACCGACACCGCATATAAAAAGGGGATGAGGAATTGCGACATCTACTACGGTGATTGCAACCGGGAGCTGCGCTTATTTGTATGTAGATTTGTTGTTCGAGGATGACTTAGGCAAAACGTCTTAAGCTTTGTTTGTAAAATCGAAAGCCCAATCACAACCCGCATCAAGGCTGGATTCGGGACACCAGTCTGATTTGCGCACACGCCGCGACAGAAAACATACTAGCGCCGGCTTGGAAGATTTCAACGCAAAGTAGGGTAAGGAAGACATCTAGAGGTAGGTAAGGTAGGTAAGGAAAACAGCTAGAGTCATAGGGAAACACAGCCTGCACGACACCACATCCGATAACGAGCTCAGGCTGGTGGACTTTGTCACGGGACGTAATCTCGCTTTTCCTACACCTCAACATTCATAAATGGACCTTCAGGTCCCCAAGTAAGGAGGTCCCAGTAAGTCCAGTAAGTCCCCAAGTAAAAGAGGTCCGATGTCAAGAGAATCGAATAGAGAGCGGAGTCGAGCAAGGTTTGAAAGTTACAATCGCAACGGACTGCTCCGATCGAGTCTCCCGGATTCTCACTCTCTATGTTTATCGCCGCACAAACAAACGAATAAGATTGAAGTCGTTGCCAAGAAGCCATCAAAGAAGCGGGCATTGATGTGTTGGGTTCAATGTCACCCCCAAGGAAAACCCTTGGTTTGACAACGTGTGCAGACATGCACATGTAGCGTAGCTGCAGCTGGAAGAGCAACGCTGCCACTGAACTATTCGGGAGACAAGGGGAGGAGATCCGGCTTCTCATTAGGAAAAAGAAAGAGCACGAGAAGGAGATCGAGGAGATTTTGAGGTGCTTCTGCAGTCCGAACGTTTTACCAGACGGATATGAGTTTCCTGCCGGGACGAAACTGAAGAACTTGTAATAAAGTCGCAGGCGATACTGAGAACCTGGAAAGATCACTTCTGTGGATTATTTTTGAGGTTCCACTCAATATGGACGATGATCGGCGAGAAGTCCGTTCCACTGACCTAGACGAAGTCAAGATATCAACATCAAGACTGAAGTCTAACAAGATCTGCTCATCTGTAAGACATGATTGGAAGAAGTCATGCCCGTCGAATATAACCTCAGTATTGTAGTGTTTGCACGATCCACAAGAAAGGAGACCCCTTCAACTGTTCCCACTATAGAGGGGTCTCCTTAACATTGCATACAATCTGCCGTTCTGCCGTTTTGTTTGCCAGTTGAAGGCTTTTAGAACCACCGACTACCGACAAGATCTTCACTCTACGGCAGATCGTAGAAAAGACGCAAGAACTTTAGATCGACACCACCACTCTTTTCTTCGATTTCAAGGCCGCGAATGACAATGTACATAGAGATGAGCCAAACAACGATATTTCTATGGGCTCAAGAGGCAATTCAGTAATAGAGCCATTTCGACTTTATATAAGATCTTGATCATCCCAGTCCTGCTATACGGCGCGGAGGCATGGACAATCACAAACGCGGATAAGCAACTCCAGGTCTCTTTGAAAAAAAGGAATGGGGGCAATCTTTGATCATGTTTGCTTTGACGGTGTCTGCAGGTGAACATTCAACCACGAACCACGAACCACCGGCTGATGAATTATTTGCTGACATAAGTTCGCATCCTGTCACAAGGATCTTAACCTCCGTCGAATTTAATGTAGAAATGCAGCAACATTCCTCTGGACCCCATCTCGAAACTATCCATAGTACCTTTATGTGCCGCTATCTACATATCATCGCATTGAATTATCTTCAGCAGGCAGTTAATGCGGTGCCCGTGCTCAGTGATTAATAATATCTCAACGGTTGCGGGTGTGGTTACAATACAGGATGCTGCAGCGTCCAGCACCCAATTGCGATTTCGTTCAATTAACATGCCTTCGTCTGGGAAATTTATGATTGTCAATTGTTCGGCGGTGAATGAGAGGACCTCCATAGGGGATTGTTGTGAGATGAAAAGCCATGAATTATTAATGGATATCCGTCCATCGATGAACAAATGACTGAATGACCAAATGACGGTGAATAAATTCCTGTTGCAGCATATATCTGTGAAATACCCTCCTGCATGAGTTCATTCCTCACATCGCCACAATCCCCAAAAGCATTCGAATTAGGTCTCACATTCAGACTCAGATTCGGATTACACATAAAAAACATCTCTGCACAAAGTAAACTAATTTGTAGTCAGCTTTGAGTAAATATTTGGGATTTGTTTTAGTCTGTGGCTTCTACCAACCACCAGCAACGTCCCGTGGGCCACCCTCTCATCCCCTCCCCACTGCATCGTCACCCATATCCCATATTTTTGACTTTTTAATAAGTGCACTTGGAAATTTCATTAAAGAAACTGTAAAATTCCCCGGGGATCGTCAAATATTCGCCCCCATGTCTGTGTACTTACACACAACCTACAGTGGAACGTAAACACTGGTTCCTGGCTCTGTATGCGTCACTGTGCACTAGGGGCTAGATGTCGGAGAGAGTCGGAGATTGGGGGTTGGATGTAGTGGATTAAGTGAAAAAGTTTACTATTTAACAGCTCCTAGGATTCCTTTCAAGTAGGTTCTATCTTGCTCGCTGAAATGTGAATCAGTGGTGAAATATTGAAGCACACATCTTTTCCCATTTGCATGTCCTCCCCTCTTCTTCGACGTTATCTAAAAATTGAGTAAATGAGATTGAGGTTATAGAGATTGAGGTTGAGGTCGAATGAAGTTTAAATGGGGTGTGTGCCTTTACATTTCCATTTTTCAATGAATGTCCCCAGTATGTTCCCCCCATTTCAATTTGAATTAAGGTTATGCCGAGTTGGGAATGCTGCTTTTGGAATCTCTTCGCCAAGGATAAAACACGCAAACTGAAGGTGATAATGTTCATATTCAAGTCCAAGTCCAGGTTAGGTTAGATTAGGTTGATGTGGCTGACTGCTGGGTGAAAAGGCAGGAGGCACACTTAGGCCAAAATAGGCTCCTTGTGCTGCCACGCGGATCTATGTATACCTATTCCGCAAACCAATTGGTGCTGTTAATAAAGCCAAATGGATAGTTCAGCCAGATTATCGAAGTAGTGGCCTCCAGATGTTTGAATATGCGGGAAGAGTGAGCATTGCAACTACACAGCAACTTCTACAGAAGTCATTGTGAGGAAGGCCTGTAGGCGTACATTCCAATGGCACAATGCCTTGTTATGACGCCAATGAGAGTTCTAAGATTCGGCCTACTTATGCTAATCAGCTTGAGTGATCGCTTTGGGTCGATGTGGCAACCTGTGCCATTTGCCCATCTGCTATTCATTTGAGCTAGAGTTTCCAGCCTTAGCAGATGTTGGATAGTAGCGATAGGCATGGAGGGTGGGTCTCTCCTCGGAAGGAGTATAGAAGTTGTGCCCTCCCTAGCGAGTTCGTCCGCTCCAATTCTCTGGAATGTCAACGTGCCATAGTAGTGGCTTTTACGGCGATTGAAGAACATGCGACACGAATACTCTCAAGGTCAATAAGGACAAAACCAAATGTATGGTGTCGACATGAAAACGTTCCGTCGCACACCACCTTGGACAAAACTTCACGATCGACAGCTACAATTTGGAGGTAATAAAGGAGTTTGTCTACCTCGGGGCAAACGTGAACTCGACAAAGGACATCACAGTGCAGAATCGCCCTTGGCAACAGCTGCTACTTCAGTTTGTCGAAACAACTGGGCTCAAAACTCCTGACTGAAAGGACCAAAATCATGGTCTATAAAACTCTCAATTTGCCAGTCCTGCTGTATGAAGCCGAAAACAGGACACTAAGCAAAACTGCAGAGCTGATTCTTGGTACTTTCGAAAGAAAAGTTCTGCGTCGTATATATATATGTATATTAATATATAATTCTGCTCAGACCCTCTAAGGATCGTCGACCTGATAAGTGAGTAAGGAAGTAATGACGCTCTTAGCAGCAGTTATCTGCATATAGAGGTCTAGTGGCAGACGATACAGTAAAACCTTTAAGCCTGTCGTTGTGGTAATTGAAATTGATCCTGTGACACCTATGCATGCAAGTCCTTGTATTCTTGTTAACTGCTTTTATGTTAGTAGATTTTAGGCAAGCCTGCCACCGTACTACACTGCCATATTTCAAGATTGGTCTAGGATTACACCAAAGTACTTCGCGCTTTCTGTTAAGGATTAGGTTGTACCATCAATTGTTGGTAAGATAAAAAACGGTATGACTCTGTTTTTCAATGAGTTTTCCTACCTAATGAGCGTTCTTTTGACACAGCCAATTGTCACCACTCCATCGGCATATCTGAGCTCTTCTGGAACGTCATTAAGTTGCTAATGCGCGATTCAGTTATCGTAACCAGACGAGTTTTTGGGCCACTTTTCAGCCACCTCTTCTTGGGTTTGCCAAGCGGCCGCCTACCTGATGGATTCGAATTTAACGCCCGATTCGGAAGTCGTGATGATGTGGACATTCGTGCCACGTGAACAAACTTTCGAAAACTTCCGTTCGTGATCATTAGCCAAATTTCATGATCACAGGTAAGAGTTAGAACACATACTGCGTTGGAAACCGCTAACTTCACTATAACAGATCTTCCAGGTGGTTGACTCAGCACCTGTAAGCCGAACACAGCTGCTACAGTTTGTGCACAGAGAGTGAATAGCCATCAAAATAATACCATCAATCCTATACTCCTACAGAGTACTCCAGAGCATTTTCCAAATCTACAAAGCAGCTGTAAAAAAAGTGGAAGCCTGGTCGGTTATACTTCTGCTGGGACAAAAGCCGCACAGTTCATCCCCTGATGATTAATGATCAATCTGTCAAAAAGTCACTCAAATTATAGTCAAATGGACAATTAGCTGTGGAGTTGGCCATCTCTATAGTACTTCATTTCTGATTAAAAGAGATATATGTAGTTGGAACAAACTCCTTTGTTCCCTTTTTTGAAAAGAGCGACACTCGCCCCAGTTTGCCAAGTCAAAATTTTGCCGCATATTAATGTTCCGTAGTTTCTCCCCCCTATGCATGTAACCACCCTTTGCAGAATATGCAATCTATCAGTGAGGTTCGTCTTTGTACAATACAACGGGAGGTCCTTAATTGAAAGTTCAGCCCCTCTCATCATACATGCGTCACAAACAACATGACCAGAGAAAAAGGATCTATTAACTATTTCTGTTAAAGACTATGTACGAAGACTATGTACGAAGCGACGCAAAGTGGACTGAGAGCGGAAAAAAGCTCTTTCTCTGTCTGTCCTCTGTAGCCTTCTTAGTCTTATGTCTAAGTGCTCATAGATAACCCGGACCTTTTTGCATTTGATTAGTATATTCTATAAAAACAATATAAAATTAAAAAAAAATAATAATATAAAAATCTTCAAAGAAGCCTTTCATAGTTTTTAAGTTTCTAAAAAATCTGCACCAATTGCTTCATACTATCAATTTATAGCACAGAACAAATCAGCTGTAACCTTTGGCGTGTGTTTTTAACTGTTTGTTGTATGGTAGGCAAACAGTTCCAAGAGGCTCCAACAGGAGACCTAGTTTATCTGAATGTTGAAAGCATGCTATGGTCAATATTGAATGATCATATCCATCTACAGACAACTTTGGCTGTAAGAGACTTTAAAGTGTAGCAATATGTTGACTGCGAACCACATATTGTGCACATTTTGTATTACAGCTCCAGAGGGATTGTATTGATGTAAAATTGACACTCCTGGTAAATTCCAATCGTTCAAAGTATCGAAAGTGATCAACCCATAAATTGAAGAAAGTACAGGAAATGTTTCACGTTACTTACTTAGTGGCAACAAATGTGACTGAATCCGTATATGATACATGATAGAATGAAACAGCATTGTAACCATAAATATTGTAATGCGTTCTAATCTAATGTACAATATTTTTTGGGAACACTTTCTCGAAGAAATCCATTACGCCCTTATACATGAGCAAAAAAGCCATCGGGCAAAAATGGGATCTTGAACCGCACATGACACACTGTCTTTTCACTGCTGTGATCATAGCCATCCATTTATATGACGTAGCAGTATGGTGGCAATTACTCAGCGTCAACTCACACCTAAACATCTTAAGAAAGGTACAAAGGCAAGTCTGCATCTGTACAAGTGGAGCCTTGAGAACGACTCCCACCGATGCACTTGAAACCATATTAAACCTTCCCTCTAGATATTCTTGGTAAGCAATTAGCAACCAACTGTGCAATACGATTGAAAGCATGCTCTCAATGGCAAGACTGTACATTCGGACATGCCAAAATCTTAATAGAGTAAGGACTAACCTCTCGGGGAAAAACTTCGAAACCTTAATTCCTGAAAGAGACCTGTGGTATGTGGTGGACCTGTAGACCTGTGGAATGGCGGCAATATACCTTTTGGTAACGCCATACATTTCTACACAGATGGATCCAAAACGGATGACAGAGTAGGTAGTGGGGTATTCTCTGAAGATCTTAACCTTAACAAATCAATTTACCCAATCACTGCTATATTCCAAGCAGAGATAATGGCGATCGGCAAAGCCCTATCCTGGCTGAAGTGGCGTTACAAATCCGCCCGCCATATATGCATCTTTACAGATACCCTCTACAAACTCAAAAATAGTCATAAACTGTCGCACAGCTCTTAATGAGATATCCGAACAGTTTCGAATTCAACATTTGGGACGTTAGGGGAAACTGCGAAGTTGACAAACTGGCAAAAATCGTCACAACACTGCCAGATGACGGATCCTTCTGGCACATAGGTGCTCCCTTAGCTTCCTTTAAGTTACAACTCAATAATTAAAGCAAACTAAAAGGCAAAGCCAGCAAATCCCACCGAGTCTTGACCCTAAAAGATTTGATAGTTTGAGCCAAAATCAGCCCGGTAATAATCACCGGGCACTGTCTTTTGGAAGACAGAAGCTGTCGAGGCGAGGTAGATTAGGAAAGTGTGCAACACCTTATGTATAAACCCACGTGGCAGTACACGGGCCCACTTTGGTTTAAGTGCATCTAAGCTTAGACTTATAGACTTCATTGATCAATCTGGCCGGCTGTCGTAATAATCACGCCGGCCTAACTCCTCTTTTGTGTAAACCCACGTTTCAGTACAACCACTTTGGTCTAAGTGCATCTAAGCTACTTACTACCCACCTACCTAACTACCTTCGCAAAGATGCAGTGGTTTCGTCAAATGATAAAAAAATTCGATCAGTATTTTATGTAATATTGTCTACATTCTTCCTTTGAAAACTGGATGAAAAAAATATAATGATCATATGGCCGAAGATAAATGGCATCCGATGCTTCTTAGAACATCAAATGCAGACTTGTAAATAAATGGAGGAATTCAAAATGAAGCATTAATTATAATTGAAGACATGTGCTCCAGGCTCACCAAGAAAGGATTAGTACAATTAGGAATGGCAACGTCCAGCCGTCTAATGTACGACACATTTAATCAAGAGTTGAGTAGAGAAAAACAATACGATTCCATGGCATTGTGAGTAACCGTTCAAAGAAACGGTAGCCTTTGGTTGATAAAGAACACAAATATGCCTACGATACGTTCATGAAATCAATGAAAGCTGGAACTGCAGGGATTCTTTTCTTAGATACTAACGGTGGAACTTGAAAAACGCATTTTTTATATCATTGCTATTGACAATGTTTCGATAGAATAATAGAATTCCTCACGCTACATCTGGTATTGCAGCATTGTTGGAACGCGGTCGAACATCTTATTCAGTACTAAAGTTGTCGTTGAACATGGAAACTAATGAAACTCCAACCTGCAACCTCCTCAATTTATCATTTGGGATGAATGCACCATGGTACACAAAAAGGCTTTAGATGGCAGAAGATTTAAAGAACGGTGATGATTCTCTTGGCAGATGATTATCGACAGACATTGTCCGTGATTCCACGATCAACGTCAGCCGTCGTGGATGTAGAAGTCATAATGAATGTAGAAGTCGCCAATGGCGTTCAGGCATTGTATGGATAAGCTACATTGCCAGCCAATTTTTGTCACTCTGCAGTATGAAAGACCGAACTCTTCGAGATAGTATTCCCTAACATTGCTAAAAATTACAGAAATCATATTTGCTTGAACGAACGTGTTTTATTGGCCGCAAGAAACGTTAATGCCAACGAAATACAGATTCGAAACTAGATAGTAGTTTTAGATCTCGAGTAATAAAAGTTACATCGGGCGTTCCACAAGGTAGCCATGTGGGACCATTACTCTTTCTTTGGTTTATAAATGATGTTCACGAAATTTTCAAATTGTAAAATTGTAACATTCGCAGACGACTGTAAATTGTATTTATCTATAAACAGTTTAACTGATTGTAATAATTTCCAATTGGGTATCCATGCACTAGTGGAATGGTGCATGGACTAGAACTGAATATTCCAAAATTTAATATCTTTACGGCATATCGATGTAATTCGAAAGTATTGAAGACCAACCCCCTTAAAAATTGAAGCAGTTCAAAAACCTTTTAAATACTGTTTAATGTCATACAAGTAAAAAAAACTCTGTTGTGGCAATAATTTTTTGGGGGAAGTGCCCACCCTCGCTGCGTACAAAAGGCGTGGGATCTTTGGGTTTATTTGGTGCTTTTATTGCAGGCACGTACAGAATTGAATAGACTTTGATTTTCGGTTGTGTGAACAAAGGCCACCACCATTTCTTGCCCTTTATTTTTATCCGGTAATTTTTCACGAACTGGTCATGAAGGTCATGCCCACACATACCCTTATTGAATGGTAATTTTTTCTTTCTCGGTCGTTGACCATCTTTTCCATTTTACCCAGTAGTTCCAAATTGTCAGAACTAGCACAATGGACTAGAACTGAATATTCAAAAATGTAATATCTTTACGGCATATCGAATTACATTCCCGATTGTCTATAATTATTTCAAAAATGATCATAGATTTAGTCGCCTAGAAGAGGTTAACGATCTGGGTGTAATTTTTGATACTAAATTAAAGTTTGCATCACATCAGATTATACAATTGCGAAGTCTAACGCTATGTTAGGTTTTCTGAGAAGAAATAGTAGAGATTTTCGGGATATAACTAGTCTTAAGTCCGTCTATTGTTCGTTAGTCAGACCGTATTTAGAATATTCTTCCATCATTTGGGACCCTATGCGGGTACTCTAAGCTAATCTAATCTAAAATTATAAATGTGCCTTTCGGCTTAATCTACTTGTTTTTTTTTTTTTAGTCTTTCTTGACAAACTTGATTAATTTATTATGTGCCAAGAAAACTTATAAAAAAACTTGGCTAAACTTAAATTTAACTACTTAACCTACCTTATACTAACTTACCCTAACCTGAAACTTAGGACTATCTTAATTATGTCCGTAACAGTACGGACGCGTGCACCAGGGCGTATATGTTATGTATATGCTTAACATATATAATTTATACGCCGTGGTGCACCTTTTTTTTGGGTTTTTTGTTTTTTTTTTTTTTTTTTTTTGGATTTTTGTTTATATACATTTTTTTTTTTTTTTTTTTTTTTTTTTTTTCTTATTATCTACCTTAAACCTATGTAAGCTGGCCACCAAGGTCAACTACCGGGTCGTCTAAAAAGGCCAGCGGTGGCGGAGACTGGTTTTGGTGTAACCACCAGTAAAATTGCCTATCTTTGGCAGACTGCTTTCTATCTCGAGCGGGGATCGCTCGACTGAACCGAAGAAGATCCTCGTGGGTGCGAGCGACATCCGGTTCGTATTGGAGTCGCCTGTCCACTGTTCGGCGTACGACATGGAAGATTACAGGGCATCCGTCTGTATCCTGTATTAGGCCAATCGTGTCTAAATAGAGGAATGCTTCGGGCGGAATAAAGCCGTTAAGGCGCACCCTTTCATGGTACGTAATATTGGGGTAGTAAGCCCCGAAGATCAGACTGTTGGAAGAAGTCATAGCTCGTGCAATGTGCCTTCTGATCAGTTTAATAATAAAATTATCTATCCTGTTCACGTTTGCCTCGTTGTACAGGACTTCGTTAGGATAGTACTTCTTGTACTCAGACTCGGGTGTACGATACAACCGGAGACAGGTCCGAAGACACTGTCTCTCGAACAGCCTCATCTTTTCCATCTGGGAAGGACTCACGTTGAACCACAATGGACAACCGTACGCCATGATTGGCCTGATAAGAGCCATGTAGCAGATTACCTTCACCCTGGTATCAAGTTGGCTACTGAAAAATAACCTCCTTGCCGCAGCAAAGGCCTTTCTGGCTTTCGTCAGAGCAATATCTATATGTTTGTCAAAATACAGATATTGATCCAGCCAAATGCCAAGATATCTTACTACACTTTTCACAGCTAACGGCTGTCCTTGCGGGTCAACTATGCCGAACTTGCGCCAGTTTAGGCGAGTATCCCGCGAAGCCGTGTACAGCGGGGTCCTGAAAAGGATAGTTTCACTCTTCAAGAAGTTGATAACCAACTTCCAGTCGTCGCAAAATCGCTGAATTTTTTCGAAGTCACGCTGCAACAGGCTATTTATTACCTCGACCTTCGGACCTGATCTGTACGCTACTAGGTCGTCGGCGTACGCAATTAAGTGCGGCATGGAACCTATAAGTTCTGCAGTGAATATTGAGAACAAGATCGGCGACCCAATAGCCCCCTGTTGCAGACCATTTTTAATGTCAAAGACCGTGGTAGAAGTTACGTCGCCACTTTTTACGACGAACTTTCTACCTATTATCATGTCATAGATTATGTATAGTAATGGTTTACTTATACCAAGCCTGACCAGCTTGAGGAAGAGGCCCTCCAACCAAACGGTGTCGAACGCTTTCTCCAAGTCAATCAGGCAGGCACCCGTGCATTGTTTTTTGCCTTTATTCCATTGAATGTCGGACACCAGTTTGGACGCGGCATGTGTGGTTTCATGCCCCGCCCTGAATCCGAATTGGTTGTCCGGTATGATTTTATTTTCCTCTACCCATTGTTTCAGAACTCGAATGACTATCTTTTCGAAAACCTTGCTTATGCACGGAAGAAGACTGATCGAACGGAGATTTGTTGGAATAGATTTGTCTTTGTCCCGTTTAGGGATCGGTTGCACAACAGCTGTTTTCCAGTGCTTTGGGTAATATGCATTACTTAGCATATTGTTAAACAGTGTTGTGTAAATCTGTACTATATCGGGGGGAAGTTGACGAAGCACAATATTCGGTATTCCATCGATTCCCATTGACTTTTTTTTCTTCAGTGAGTTAAAAATGCCCTGAAGATCTTCTTGAGAAATCAAGATGTGATTTCCATCATTGGCGACGGCACTATGTGCCAAATTATCGTCACTGAACCAGGTGAAACCTGGATTCTCGGATCGCCATTGAATTATTTCACTACGAAGATTAGTGTGGTTCAGCAAGGCTTCGTTCTCCAGGTCGTGGTTCGGCCTACTTACTTCGTTGACCGTGTACACTTGCTGGAAAACAGCACCAATAGCTGCCACCTTCTCCTAGGGATCTTCAACCACGAAGAAGTCATTGTCTAGCACTGCCCCATCTGGATCGATGCTAATTGATGTCAGTAATTGTTCGTTGTTTGTCGTCCTGGGAAGTCTAACAGCCTGGATGTCGTTTTGATCTTTCCTTCTAAAAATTTTATTTACTTGCGGGAACATTCCCGGGTTGTTAGATCGTACAGCCCGGATTTGATTGCCCCAGTGCAAGCTTATAGCTAAGCTGTAGTTTATTCGTATTAATTGTTGGAGGTTCTTGATCTCCGACTTCAGTGCCCTTACTTCCGAGTTTTGTGGATCTGTAAACCGACTGTACAAGAGCTTAAGTCTTGATAGCAGTCTACTTTTGTGCACGTGGAGTGCATCGATGGTAGCATTTCGATAAACATCGCTGTCATCGATTTGTACTACCTTCGGAATAGTTTTCTCCATGGTTCGTTTAATTACGTCGTCCATTTGAATGAGGTACCTGTCAACCTCTTCGTTCGTTAGGTTTCTGTTTGTAGGAGGATTGATCCCACTCGAACGTAGTTCTGTGGATAAAGTCATGGCGAAGCGTGACCAGCGGGCCTTATTATAATTATAAGGGTGCCTCTGGACATACTCCTCCAGTTCTTCCACCTCGTTCGGGAGCTGAATAGCCGCCAAGAGCCCGCAGTGATCACTCTCGTCCTCAACCGCAGTTAAACAGTTCCGCGTGCGTCTTTCCACGTCTAGTACAGTCAGTCGTCTGTCTATCAGCAACAAATCCAGATAATACCCGCTTCTGGGATACGATGGCCTATCGGTTGCAAGCAAATCTAGCTTGAACTCAATATTGTGCTCTGCCAACCAGTTATACAGTGGGGTTCCCCTGTCATTATGCACTCTATTGCCCCATTCCCTATGTTTGGCGTTCAAATCCCCGGCAATGATATAATAGTTTTCGGCCGCGCTAAGTCGAAGGCTCGTGAATAGAGTATCGAGCTCTGAAATAAAGTTCCGATTGAGGGTACTATTGTCAGCTGCATAGATCGCGATCACATATAACCGCTTTCCACCCTGTAGCGGAATGCGTGCAATACACGTTTCTAGCACTTGAAATCTTCGCACTTCATTGCTATACAGGACCTTATGACATAGGCCTTTTTTGATTAGAAGAGCAACCCCGCCCCCTTGCAAGGATTGGGGCCGGTCTCTTCGAATTATGTGGTAATTCTTGTACCAGAGATTGCGCGTTTGGTTCAGCTTAGTTTCGCTGACCATCAACACGTCTGGATTGTGGATTTGCAGAAGGTTACCGAAGTTCATTTTACGTTCGGTTTTGATCAGTGAATTCACATTCACTGCTAGAATTTTAAGGTTACGGGCTGCCTGCGCAGCCATACCGATGTGGCGTTTGGCTCGGCGAACAGCGTAGAGTAGATGAGGTCTACTCGCGCTGCTTGCTCTAGGAACTGTGTTTGTAGCTGAGCGATCTGCCCCTGGATGGAGAGCAGGACCGTCTTCAGATCCAAGTCGGCTTCAGGTTGCCTGGCCACTGGGACCGCAGCCACCTTCGGCGCTGTCTGTTGTACCGGTCGCCTACCTGATGCCATTTGGGCATAGGAAACTGCCGGTGTAACAGTGGTAGCTGGAGCACGTGGCACTGGCCTCGCTTCTACCATTTTTTCTTTCCTTTTGGCCTCTATGCTTTTTCTAATCTCTTGGACCTTAGGGCATCCCCGATAGTTTGCAGGGTGCCCGCTGGTCTTACAGAGTACACATTTCAGCTTGCTCCTGTCTTCGACTTTGTCCGTCCCCAAAGGGCATTCCCCTCTAATGTGGGTACCTGCGCATTTGACGCAGCGAGACTGCATGTTACAGTTCGCCGCGGCATGCCCATACCTTTGACAACGAGCACATTGGAGTGTGTGTCTTGTCTTTTTTAGTGTCTCCCATTTGACAGAAATGGAGCCTAAACGATTGATACGTTTTAGGCTGTCTATTTTCGTGTCTGGGGTGACCTGGATTAGGAAGAACGGAAGTTTCCTGTTCTCCCTTTTCGATACCGCAGTGTAGAAGGGCTTAACCCCGACAAACTGGATATCGTCTCTCTGCGCTTGGCGCAGTTTAGCGAGGATCTCCTTGGGATCAGTGTCAGGATCCACGCCCTTAAGGAGCATGGTCTGCACCTTTTCCCCTTTTGGAGTATACGAGAAAAACTCGGCCTCCGCCACCGCTAGCCTTTCTTTAATGACGTGGTAGTCTGCCACTGATGAGCAGTGGACAGACAATCTTAAGGGCCCTTTATATTTTATGTAATATGAATTTTTAGTGGCCAACTTACATAGTTTATCAGCGTCGTTCGTATCCAGTCCGAACACGTTAATCGGCGGGCATCTCTCCTTCTGGGCTGGTTGCAGATGCTGTTGTTGCTGCTGCGTCTGCTTCTGCTGCGGCTGCTTCTGTTGCTGTTGTTTTTGTTGCTATTGCTGATGCTGCTGTGGCTGCTGTTGTTTCTTGACAGCTGTCGAACGTTGTCCCTTTGGCAACTGTAGGGACTGCACTTGTTGCTGCTGTTTAGTCTGCTGTTGTTGTTGCTCTTGCTGTTGTTGCTGTTTTTGTTGTTGCTGTTGTTGCTGCTGCTGTTGTTGTGCAGCCTCTTTGGCCGCTTTCCTGGCCCTTAATTTGATTTGGAGGGCTTTGATGTGGGCGTCCAGCTCCTCCCTCTCTCTCTGGCTCTTCACCAGCTGCTCCCGGTCTTGTTCTTCTTCGTCATCCGATTCGGATGACGTCAGAGCATAGAAGGGGTTCTCTCTTCCGCTGTAGGAGAATCTCCCCTCGCCTTCTGTGGACTCGTATTGTACGTCGTCGTACAATACAGCTGATGTGGCTGCTGCAGTTGTTATTGTTGCTGCTGTATTTTTTGTGGTTTTTACGGCCGTTTTGGTGTCGCCTGATCCGACACTGGAGCGGCGCTTCGACAGGCTCGGTTGTTGCTGGAGCTTCTTCCTCCTTTTCTTCCTCCCCTCTTATGTTGACTGGTGGTCTGATGTCCCAGCCACCGGTACAACATCACCCGATTTATGGAGCTCGGGTCGCTCAGCTGACTCCATACTATTTTTTTTTTTCACTTAATGTCTTTTTTAATTTTATTTGAAAAAAAAAGATCTCAATGTTTCTTCGGGATTTGAACCCGGCACCACTGACTCACCCGCGATCACTCTACCACGAAGCTACTCGGTGTTACAGTTTTCAGCGACACTTTATGCACTTGAGCACTTGAGTTCTACTAGTATCTCACTAAGCCGAAACACGTCTGCACTGGGAGGAGGTCTGTGAACGACTGATAATGAACCTATTACAAGGTGTACAAACACTTTTAATGAACTTTGCAACGAAATTGATTTTAGCTTTTCTCGATTGGAGTTAAAAAAATTGATCCATGCACTATTCTTTAATTAATACTGTTTATTTGATGTAATCTATGAGATGCAAAATCGGTAGATGATCCTTAGTCGCGCAGCAAAAATCTGCTGTGTAAAGCGATACTGAGAGTTAACACTTAGAGAACGTAGTACAGAGTACACAAAACTCTGTGATCAAAAACCCCTATTAATATCTTTGCTATCTTAAGAGCTCCCCTCCCATTTATCTCTTGTCAGAGTTGTATTGAGAGTTACCTGTTCCTGTTGCATGAAGGTGGAAGAAATTTGTCCTAGAGTATTCTCTCTATGCCAGTTTACTTTAGGAATCTGAGAATGAGAGCTGGTTCTAGTGACTTAAATTCTTCCTCTGTTTTAGGTGCTTGCCGAGATGTCTTTGCATTTTATGGGCCTCACAAAATCCCAGTATATGTTCTGTTTCATTAGATTCTCCGCAGAATCTGCAGAGACCTTCTGTTGATACTCCTAGTTTCCTTAAGTGCTCCCCTACTCTGCAGTGCCCAGTTAGGAAGCCTGTTAGTATACGGAGGTTGTTTTTGCTCATTCTGATACATGCCTCAAACCTCTTCCGGTTATATTAACCCAAGAGTTTCTTGGCCTGCTTCATGTCATGAGTGCTTTTCTAGGTATTTGCCCGATTCCTTCTTTTTAGTTCCATTAACTCTTCCCTCAGGACGTGATCTAATACGGCGCAGAATGGTTCGGGCTTGTAAAAGGTTCCGATTTCCTAGGGAGTCGGCCATTTCATTGCCTTCTATCCCTGTATGGCCAGGTATCCCGCAGAGTCTTACTCTGTTACTCCTGATGAGCATCTTAAGCTTCTGAGACAATCCCACACCAGCTTGGATTAGATGATATAGGAGTCTAGTGCCAGGATAGCGGCACGTCTGTCCGACATTATTGCTATGTCGCAGTTGGTATAATTCCTGTCTAGATTTATCTGAGCGCATCTGTCTATGGCATAGATTTCTGCTTGAAAGATGCTGTTACGTTTGCCCATGGGTTCGTAGTACTTTGTCTCGGGTCCAAATACTCCTGCCGCTGTTCCTTATCCATCTTTGTTCCGTTTTACCGGATAGCTTGTCAGACTATAGATTCTTTGTTCCAGTCTTGTTTGGGGCTGAGCTGGGTAATAAACTTCTTTTAAAAATTGAATTTCCTAATCGCGTTATCTTTCGGAATAGCCAGGAGTGGTTGTTTTTTTTGACTAGTGCATCGAATTGCCTCGATGTAATGCACCTGATTCTTCCTATCAGTTCGTTTGCCATCCTCATGATTGTTTATTTGCACATTCAACAATCACCAGACACAATGGAGTCAGCTTAAATAACACCTCCACGGCGGCAGTTGGGCAAGTTTTTATGGCGCCTGTAATACAGAGGCATACCCACCTTTGAGTGTCTCTGTTGCGCTGATCAGTTTGGTTCTTTTTGACCATGCACTATATACGGTTGTTGATCTAACAATAGTATACTTTGACTGCAACCCTAGGACCCGCTAAGCTTCTACAAATCATTGAAGCACTGGTCGCCTTCCTGGTTACCTCTTTTGTATGTCTTTTCCAGATGAGTTTGCTGTCTAAGATGAGTTCAGCTTTTACCAGAGCCAGTACTGTACATGACAGATTAATTTGTTTCACAAGTTTTAATTTAACGCTTCCCTGTGACTCCGGCAATACTATTGTAATGCCTTATAATGTACTCACACGATTTTTCTTTATCCTTCTGGAGAGAAAACAAATGGGGCCAATGGTTGGCGTCTTTCTGAGAACTTTTTTATCCTCATTTAGACGAATCTTGAAACGTCATTTGATTTTTTTTAGTTGTTGTTTTTTATACAAACCTTGTCCTGACAATAATGAACACCAAACAAAAATATTTATCCAATTTGGTATCCACCAATCAGTGAAGCAGATAGTGACCTCAATGGATTCAATCACAATTCATTCAGTGTCAGGCAGAAAATCTACGTCCACATTTTGAAATTGAATACTTCTGGAATAATTTCTGAGCAATTATTAATCGTTTCTCAATTTTCATTTCGATGGACCTCAGTTCATTGAATCCAAGGTATTTTTGATCATAAATAGCCACAAGGATTGGCTCACAGGAGTTTTCGAAGTATAATTCACCAAAAAATGCTGTCCAAAACGACAACTAATACTGGAAGATCGCGAAGAAGTTTAGAAGAAGGCCGTGATTGATATCAATAACTAACTATATTAACTTCGTTAAGTTTCCGTTAAATTGTTCAGATTTAATGGACCATTATCAGCTCTCCCATACAAACCAACCCAATGTGCGAAGTGTATTTACGGATGCCTTTGTGTGGAAAGGAGGCGTTCATTATGGACCACTTTAAAAGCAAAATCCACACAACTCCTCCCCGTTTGCGTACTGGTGAGCATCTCCGTGCCGCCGAATCACACTCCCCCCAGTTAAAATATATAGCAGCAAAAGTCCATCCGTATTAAAGATACTTTGGTTGAAATGCGTTCAAATGAAAAATTCAATGAATATGTTAAATCAACAAACAAGAAATGTATGTTTGTTGTTGAATGTTCCAAATCTCTTTGTCCAAATCTCTTGTACGTCATTTCAGTATGTCATTCATTCGAAGCGTAAACAACTATAATTTTTTTTCACTCAAATATGTCGAACTTTGTGCCTAAAATTACTTTAATAGGAAGGAAACTGCTGCCGAAAGTCATCGTATTTCTCTGTATTTGGTGGGATCAGAAGGGTGTGCTGTATTTTGAGCTGCTAAAACTGAGTGAAACCATCAAAGGACAACGTTACCGAACACAATTAATTCGTTTGAAGAGAGCAGTAGCCGAAAAACGCCCGGAAAATGCCACCAGACACGAGGCAATAATTTTCCATCATGACAACGTTCGGCCCAACGTTGCTATTCCGGTTAAGATCTATTTGGAAAACAGTGGATGGGAAGTTTTTACCCCACCGGCCTTATAGCCCAGACCTTGCCCCTTCTGACTACCATTTGTTCCGGTCTATGCAGAACGCCCTCACTGAAATACGGTTCACATCAGAGCAGAATATCAAAAATTGGCTGTGCTTTTGGGATGGGATCCACAAATTGCCAGAAAGATGGGAAAAAGTCATAGCCTCAGATGGTCAATACTTTGAATAATACTATTGTACATGTTTTTCTTAAATAAACGATCAAATTTTGAAAAAAAAAACCGCCCAATAGGTCCGAAAGATTTGGATGGGGCGCTTGTAAAATCAGAGTGCTCATGTTTAGAACTCACGCCACGAAGCCCTTGCTCTCAGAGCGTATTGCCCTCCTATGCCAGTCTTTACTAAGCTTAATTTTCCCCAGGACAAGCATGACTCAAGACAGATCATTAGGTTGGTCTATAATGTCAATAGGAGGGGAACTACCTCATAACAGAAGCTGCTAAAAATGAGGACAGAAAAGTTAGATTTTTAAATTGAACGACCAAAACTGAAGAATGCAAAAATAGGGCTTGCTCAGAGCTCTCATTCCGCTCGGACCGGCCCTTGTTATTCTTTCATGTTCATCACGCCGCTAAAGGTACCTCAGTAACAGTCGGCTAGCTGCCAGAGTTGTATGTTTAAAGCGAATCAACGCCGAATGTGAGAATTCGTCCCTAGGCGCAATTGTCATCACAAAATAACTCGTGTACCGAAAAAACAAACGATTGAAGTCAGTTCGAGGGACCGACCGACCTTGCATTCCAGTCAGCAATCACTCTTCCATCTACCATCTGCATCATTCGTCCCCTGCACAGCTACTTCAAATTGCCAGATAGTTGAGTTTCAGAATCCCTGAGTGACCTTCAGAGAGCTCAGTAATTTTGCACAAACAAACTGCAGGCCAACTTTCGCTCTTTTACCGTATCCAATTCTCGCTTGAAACTTTTCTCTCGAAAAATCTGCCTCGTTTTGCAGCTACTTCGCCAAACCACGTGCAACATTTTTTCCTCTGCCTAGCCTTCTGCCATCGCTTCCCGCACTCTAATGCTAAGCACACAACACAGTACGAACCATCTACCCCTTTATGGAATTATTCATGCTGACCCAATTCCATCCACGAGTTGATCCCTGGCACTTCACAATTTGTAGCTAACACTGATTTCATTTAAAATTCAAAACTGTTACTGCTCAGCGCACAATACAACAGCCGCCCAAAAGTTGTTTGGAAAAAGTTAGCGCTGCTTGTGAGTGAATGGGGGCTCTGTTGACCTTGTCCGCAACAGCCAGTCACTGAGTTCGGAACACGAATTATGAATTAAAGTCGACTGAAGCCTACTGCGAGGAGCGCGTTTTCATCCTCAGTAAAGAGAGCGGCTGTGAGAGATGGTTATCTGGGGGAGTGATAGCAACAGGATCGATGGGAGTGGGAAAAGACGTATTTCATTTTGAGGGATGTCTTGCCTCCGGTTATGGGTTGATCCTTGGATTTTAACGGCACACACGAAGCGTACTTAGTTCTATTTTTGTTCATCAGAAAGGAGAGGTGGCCAGTGGGGGGACATCGCTCTGATGCCAGTCAATTGCGGCGTAGGATATAAGTGGGATAAGGCTTATGGATTTTAATTTACCGCTTGATTGAATAATATTTTCGTTATGTGCCGTAGAATCGACAGATGCCGGCGCGATTTCAGCCGAGGAACTGACTGCCAATGCGGAGTAGTGAGGAAGCAGAGGGTACTGGTGTGAGAGCTCAGATGATTGGCTGGAATCGCGAGAATTCTCTATCAGCGAATTTCATGTGTGCTGCGGGCAACGTCGATTGCAAACTGATGAATGGATTTATCCTTACTCGTAATTTCTTTTCAATCCTGTGGATTTTGCCATCATTTGACATTTGCTCCGAGTGCTTTTGTAACCAGTTCGCATCAGAAATTGACTTATCGCTCTATGAGATGAACAAACCCATCCATCGGCTAAGATTTAATCCATGCATTCAGACTGATTTTGTGGGTAGAACCACTTCGCACTTAACTCATAATGAACCCGCTTTATGCCCGTGTGAAAAAATGCTTAATTAATTAGTTGTGCCATAAACAAGGGGAATTATAGAGGTTCGTCTTATTCGGTACAGCCACTGCAAGTCACATTTTCACAACAAAACACTTCAAGCGATTATGAGCGATAAGTATTCAGACTCAAGAACTTCAAACTGAGTCCCGCAGAAGCACTGTCTTTTGCTCGCTCTAGGATCGCTTCGTCGCATCTTCTTATTTACATCAGATAGGGATGGTTCAATCCATAAGATGACCTGGGATGTGTAAGTGGTTTTTATTTACGCCAAGCACTTTAACTTCTTCGAATACGAGCAGCTTGGATGTTTAGCAGCAAGGACAAACAAACGTTGTGACAACAAGTAGTGCAAAATGAACGGGTTTGATAAATACTCAATATAAAGATCAGTCTACAAGTCTTAAAGGAAACATCACACTCATCGATCATTCGTCAATTTTACCGCCTTTCTGCGACTTCGACATGACGAGCCACTGCTACATACATCAGAAAACTGAGAAGTACTCGCCCCTTCGCTGTACCTCTGAGACAGTTCGGTGACCGATAATAGACTAGATCAGCAGATCCTCTGTTTGGACCCTTAACCATCGTCCATCGTGTTTGTTTGATCCACTTTACGGTGATAATGTTAATGAACAAAAGTAGCAATCCATCATGCTGCGATTTGGCATGCTATAGATTGCCTAAACAATGACATGTGCACCGGAGCTATAGGACCCGAACGAATCAACGGGATCGTACAAGCAACAAATTTCTGGTTGATACTCGTAGTAGTGCGAGACTTTAAAGGAAAGGCAACAACCGCTGATTTCACAAACGTCCACAAAATTTCATTCCGGCCCTTATTCCAAATGGATCTTGGCAACAAGCTTATTCAATGGTTTTGGATTTCGCGGGCCCCAATCCAAGTATGTCCGGCATGTCACAACAGCATGAGCTCTTGAATAAAGTACCCTCATCCGGGGATCACTGACTCATTGCCGGTCCGCTTCGGGGGCAAGTCAAGTCAAAGTTTAAATTGAGTCACCAAACAAATCTATTTTTGGCAGCAAGACCCAAACAGAAGCAATGGCAAATGTCATTCTAAAATTACTAGCACGACAACAATGTAAAAGTCGAACATCGAACCGAAAGAACGCTCTTAGAGATACATCAGTTGAAGCAGAAGAATAGACCGGGAGAAATGCGAGCCAATTCGTCAAACGAAATTCAAATGAAGTCTTCAATTTGTGTATCCCAGAAATAAACACAGCAATTGACGGGTACATTCGTTTGCCCGTCCACTGTGTAGTCGGAGAAACTTATTTAAGTCCAAAAGACCCGAACGTGTCACTCAGCTCGGCATCGCTCTTGCCAGCCAGTCTCATTATCTAAACGTTCGGGGTAATCAAATGTGTCATGTCTGGAGTCGACAGCAACGGGGGGAGGTTGAGGATGATGATAGTTTTTGCCAGGCTCTTGTAATTGTTCGACATCATGAAGGCAGCGGGTTTTGATTGATTAAGCACTCTGCAGCCGACACATGGACCGCATTGCAGTCACCTCTTGAAAATATGATGAAATGTCGAACATCGTCGAATGGGCGAGATCCTCATCTAGACAGCGTTCTGACAGAGCGATAAAAACAACAATCGAATCGCAAATCGAGAGATTCTGAGACACTATCGCCTCCTCCGTTCCGCATCGTTCGTGGCCGTCGACCAGAGGTTGTGTATCCTCGTCGTTATTTGGTGCATCCATCTTTGCAGCGAAATGATGAACGATGTCGGAGATGCTGATGATAGACGCACTTGCGACGACGACGGTTTGGATGTGCAAGCAAGAGATGGGAACGTTCGCGGAAAATTCCTTAGAAAATCGAGCGTTCACTATTCGTCAAGCGACCGACAGAAAAACCGCTAGGAAATCGCGCAGAAAATAGAAAATTCAAGAGAATTTCTATGAGATATGCCAAAGCACGTATCTGTGTATTTGAGTTGGGAAAACGGAGAAAATGTTTTTTTCGGTTTCCTTTTGAATGACTGTTGTTGCTTCTGACAGATTTTCACTTGACTTTTTTTTATATTTGTTTTGGGGTGATGGTCTATTTTGTCCGCCGGGCGGATGTCGGCCAGCCTTTTGTCAGAGAAAACGGTCTCGGGAATATTTCATTTTCAGATGTGCATCGATGGAGAGGGGAATTTGGCGTTAATTCGTCAGAGAACACATCTCCGCGAGGCTTTTTGAATTTGGACGTTAATTGATGCAGTTTCGATGGCAGGCGGTGTGAGAGATTGAGGACATCTGGGAATAATCGTGTAAACAAGCTTACAAACGAATGCGGTAATCGGTAGGCTTCATGTTCCATCCTGGATTCCGATTTTAGTGATCCCAGTCAAATAATGGAAATCATACTCTCATTTGGAAAGATTTTCAACGAGAAACGTAATATAAAAAGTCGCTTTCATCATGTCATTTTATTCTTGTACTCTGATTACTATGACAGCTCATATTTATCTGGTTCGTGGCGATCACGTAGTTCTTAGATGAAATTTACAACTTTACTCCGGACGGAGACTTCTGGGTCAGTAATAAATTTCTAATCTGTCTGTAATGAAGAAGAGTCCTAAGAGATTCCTCTCACTTATAAAAGCATCATGGTTGGTGTCATTATCGATTACTATTGAATTGATGATGAGAATGGGTTGGGAGTATCTCGCATCTTCTGTGCCACTTTCGCCTGTGGCGTCACTCCGATACAGAGGTTAGTTTAGATTTAAGTGGCTGGTAGAAGAGCAGTCACACTTGGACCAGCATAGGTCCATTGTGTTATGCGCAAACCAATTAGTGCCTTTTTTAAACCGTACGAGATGAATGTCTCTGATGCTACTTAGTTCAGCCACATTATGAAAGTAGTAGGCATCAATACGACTTTTTCTGCGGCTTTGTGAGGTGAGGCGTGAATTCCTATGGTATCCAGTTACATCGCCGATTACAGTTCTGAGAATCAGCATACTCATTCTGATCAGTCTGAGTGAGCGTTTTGGACGGCGGGTAAGCCAAAGTTGTTCAGTCATGAGGCATACTGTTCCAGATGGACTGGAGATTTACAAGAGCAAGTGCTTCAATCTTTAGGAAATGTTTTACAGTAGCGATAAACATGGATGGCCATCCGGAATGAGCACGGGGCTAGTAACCTTTCTAGCGACTTCGTGTCCCGGCATCGACATGAGTTGGATGTTAAAATACTTGGCCATCTCATGAAAAGGTCCCAATTAAAGGAAGTTTGTTAGTTAAAGGTGATTACTCTGCCTGAATGTCTGAACATACCACGATATCTGTATTTAATATTACATTCTTTTTTAGTCTTCTTTTACGCTTTTTAGAAGATTCGCTGAAAACCTTGCATCATCTGCTGTATGATCTGGAGGGATGCTGATTAAGAAATCCTTCACTAAGAGGAGTTTCGATGCCGTGAGGTCGGTGTCTATGGGTATGGATCTATGGACCTGCCTAGGATAGCTGAGTGTCCAAAACGGAGTTATTTCCACATACTTTTTCGTCTTGCAGCCTTGAGACATCTAGTACGATACAAGCTTCTGGATTACGTCTATCGTTGGGTGATGTCGGAGTTGTCCTTAACCCCCTCCATGTCATCCGCGCGAGTTAAATGTTCTCATCGAGTGCGATCCATCATATCGCTATACATCAGTATGGGTCTGACTACTGATATGAATAGCCGGCAGTCCGTATTTGTATCCTATAGTCTTTTTGCAGCAGTAAACTGTCGTTGATGCAGTACTGCCACGTTATAGAATATTTACACGTCGTCTCCACTGGACATGACTCTGCCCTGTTTACGAACATGATGTGAAAAAATCAAGTGGAGGCACAAAAGTACATGTCCAGACTAACATCGTGTCGCAGAATCTTGATTTTACTACATGACATGAGGTCTGTTCAAAAGTTGGACATGTGATTTGACGTTTTCTTACATGTGAACAATTTTGTTTGAATGTAGTGGTTAATATTGAGAGTAAAAGTAGAGGTGTTAGTGAATGTCATTTTTGCCATTATTTTTAGTGAGATCTTCCGCGTTGATTGGTGGTTAACGCTCTGGCAGCCAACGTTGAAGTGAAGCAACATGTCATATCTTGTTCACGAAAGAAAAGATCGCGGATGACTGTTCAGATTGTGGTTGTGATGTTGGCCAAAATTGGAGTGGAGACGGTGTGTTAGGTTCCAGCTTAAATCTGTGTATACTCGTAAGTCTCAGAAAATTTTGCGCTGGCAATTGGCTTTAGAGGGGCCTGATGATACAGAACCTTAGAGGGAGACAGAGAGAAGGAGAGAGAGTGGATGATTCCCAGGAGCGATCGAGGACCGCCGACATTGAAAAACCATCAAAATATACAACAAAATATACTATCAAGATCGAAATCGATATCATTTCATATAACTTTTTCATAGAATGTTTCGGGCTTTTGGATTGTTGTCCTGTCCTGTGAATGATTCAAATTGTATACGAGTATGTTTAGTCCCTATATACTTCGAAATGAGCGAAATGTGTTTTCATAGTTTTTTGTATTTTGTTTTGTGGAACTTAAGTTACGACACATTCGAGGACCTTTTGTCTGCAGGAGCAAGTCCGAGACAATGGATGTGCAAATTTAATGGCAGCTGTTGGTGTTAAATAGAAGTTGGATGTGTGACCTTCACAGCTGGCCAAAATGAAGAAGGTAATAAATTCCGATCATGGAGTATGAAAGTGAAGTAATTTGAGCGGATGATTGGTGAGGTGGTTAAAGTAGGTGACTTTAAGCAAATTTCATTGAGGTGGGGTTCAGAAAGGTTTTGTCACCGTCAATCAATTGCGTTTGGAGCATCGTTGGGTATTTCTGACAAAGTTTGGGCGTTAGTCTGGGGCGCCAAACATCTGTACATTTATAGCAATTGTGAGTTTGTTTACAGCGAACGTTTTTTGGTGTTTTTTTGTGTCTGAATGTACAATCTTTTATTGTTTTGTTTTGTCTGGCCAAGATAACTGGTAAAAACTTAGCTTTATTTATGAACATTAGCCTCTCCTAACCTAAACTTCCTTAACTTAACTGTGTACGGACACGTGCACCAGTGCGTATATGTTATGTAAATATAAGCTTAACATATATTATTTATACGCCGTGGTGCACATTTTTGGTTTTTTTATCATTTATTTTTTTACTTTTTTATTTTTGGAATCTTTATTTTATACATACATTATTTTGTCTTAAAGAGTTACCTAAAATCTATGTAAGTTGGCCACTATGGTCAACTACCGGATCAGTGACATCTAGCGCTAGATTTTTCCTGTTGTACTTGGTATAGCTAAACTATGTATTTTCCTATTCGGTGATAACAAGAAAGTAATTCTATCAAGTTTTTGAAACATGGATACAAATGTCTTTAACTAAAACACCACTGGACCAATTTCGTTCAAATCTTCACCAATGTGTTCAGAAATGAAACACATTGCCTCAAATATATAATTTAATATTTTAATGAAACTAACACATTATACGTCCATCATCAAATTCGTCAACGATCATTTTACATTGTGTGACTTTCTTAAGCCTTAATAGAAATATCAGAATTTTATTTTGCCCAAAAAAGGATCTTACCTATGTTTCGTAATGTGGCCCTACGTTAGCTTACAATACGCTAGCGACTTAGTAGCTAGATCATTATTACAGTGGTAGCCCGAATGCATATATAACGAATAATCGACATAAAGAGAAAAAGAGTTAGCATTAGATATAACGCATGCTTTGTTATGTTAGAGAAGAAGTATGTTGGATCAAATCCATTAACTGTGGAGTGCTAATGCTTTAGATTTTGCAAGTCTCGATTTATTCAGTGTTTCTGTTTGTTTTGCCGTGCGCACTTGTGTATAGTAGAGTGTCAATTCACCGAACGTGAATTAACCGAAACGTCGATTATCCGAACGCAACATAGGAAGCAAATGGACGTCAGCTATCCGAACTTCAATCAGCCGCAAGATCAATTATCCGAATTAAACCTTAAAAGGAGGCTAAACCAAAAACTAGCGGAGTGTTCCTGAGTTAACTGTCCGCTTTAACGCATGCATACTTACGTACTCGTAGGTGCCCCGTATCCACGTGAACCTTGTTCGAAATTTGATCAATTGGAAAAATGATAGCAGTCCAGTCCCAGTCTCTTAATAATGACTGGGAGATGGTGAAAGTGGATCTTCGCTGGCGAAGATGTTTGATATCTACAGTATCTGAAATTAAACGCAAAAAGGACTCGACATTTGAGGACTTTGATTATCCGAATTTTTCGATCAAATTTGATTATCCAAACCACCCTCGGTCCCAAATGGTTCGAATAATCGACGGTCTACTGTATTTGCATCTGTTGGCATTTGGCATAACAACGAGTGGCTAATAAAGGAAGATTTTTTAGCTATTATAGCAACACTGGTTAAAACAGCTGACGCACGTTTCGTGTTTCGTTTCACTGTCAAACATCTTCAGTTTGGTCTATAATTTAACCATGAGTCGTCTCACAAACGAACAACGCTTGCAAATCATTAAATTTTATTATCAAAATGCGTGCTCTGTTAAGAATGTTCATCGCGCGCTTCTTCCATTTTATGGTCAGCTCATTTTTGGCTCAATGGGTACGTAAATAAGCAGAATTGTCGATTTTGGAGTGAATATCAGCCAGAAGCATTGCAAGAGCTACCAATGCATCCAGAAAAAGTCACAGTTTGGTGCGGTTTATGGGGTGGTGGCATCATTGGACCGTACTTCTTCAAAGATGATGCGAATCTTAACGTAACTGTGAATGGTGAGCGCTACCGTAAGATGATATCCATCTTCTTTTTTTTGCACAAAATGCAAGAGCTTGACTTGCATGACATGTGGTTTCAACAAGACGGTGCCACATGCCACACAGCACGCGCAAAAATGGACTTATTGAGAGGCGAGTTCGGTGAACATTTTATTTCACGTTCGGGACCGGTCAATTGGGCGCCTAGATCGTGCGACTTAACGCCTTAAGACTTTTTTTTGTGGGGCTATTTTAAAGCTCATGTCTATACAGACAAGCCCGCTTCAATTGACGCATTGGAAGACAACATTTAAGCATTTATTCGTGAGATACCTGCCGAAATGTTGGAAAGAGTATGCCAAAATGCGCAGTCAAGGCCAACATTTGCATGAAATTATCTTCAAACATTAAATTATATGGAACGTACTATCGATTCAAATAAAGATTTCATGAATTTTTCTGAATTTTATGTGGTTTTTTTTTGAAAAACTTTCCTATAGCTTTTAAAAAATCACTGTTTATATTGAATATGTCTGTTTTATTTTTTTACTTTGAATACTATACCCTTAATATTAACGTTGTAAATAAATCAAATAAATGAAATGAAAATGACCTAAAATTTGCTCGATACTATACATTTTTCGACTAAACGAACACACCTGGAGTTATTCGTTATACTGGACCACCACTGTATTTAAAAAGAGGTGATATTTTGCCGTCTTGATTCACACTTAAATCATAGAAATGTTATAAAAGAAAACAACAAAATCTAGTGGTCAGAGATGTATTCTTTTGTGTTCGCCGAGGCGTAGTGAGTACCCGCGTGAACTCTCACGCACTTGAACCCATTCCGTCTAGGATCAATTCCCGGCAGTTATCTCAAAGAGAGTGCTTAAAGGGTATAACTGTCTAGAAAAACCCCCTCCAACTTTACCGATTGAAGTCAGGGCCCTGGTCATTTATGAGCTGTGGCACCACCCACATTATTATAACTAGATGTTTTAAACAGAATAACAGATTTGTGACAACATAAGATACTCTGTCTGAATGGTAACAACAAACTTTTATGCATCGAATTCGTTAAATGCTTTGAGTGGTCAAGTAAGGCTCGTATTCACATATGCATTTTTTTTATCTCAGCGATGGTCGATAATTATCAAAAATCTGATCGATTCTCTGATTTCGAAGCATCTCCAAAGGCACATCCATCATTGCACAGGTTACCAACAAAAGTGTCGAAGAAGAGTCCTACTCCGTCGATAAGTCATTAAAGAAATTAAGACGTCCTTTCATTTATCCAATTCTCCGTCAGATCACACTGCGGAGTTCGTCATTGAGTTCGCCTCAGGATTCCCCATGAGACCTTTGAAAACCCATTGAAGCGACTGATTACCTTTTATCTGCCGTCAATAATGGAGTCTGAGAGTTTGCACGCCACTTCAGATCACTGTTTGAAGTCCGCCTCAGTCCACTGAGGCGGTCCTTTTAAATCCGCTGAAAATCTTTCCGCCATCAGGGGTGATGGGATCCCGTTCGCCGTTGATTTTTTGCCATACCTTGGTCATGGCACGCCCTCTGGTGAATGGCATACCCATTTTCCAGTTGAAAAACTCCACAAACACCGTTCTAAATCCTTCTTTCATTCTGCCTTGTGCTTTTTTGCAAATTGAAATCGATGCGACTGCATTGCCGGGGATAAACATCCTGAAATGCAATACAAACACAGAGGGTAGGTGCCTAAAAGCCCACCTCACATTTCCCAGTGCCACTGTGCATCTGGAATGGCAGACAAATCGATAACCCTGATGCAAATTAATCGAGCAAAAATGAAAAACAATTGCAATTCTCTCGGTCTTACATGGGAATTCGTTGTGTTGTTATGTCTTAGTTTGGGGCGCCTTTCTCGGTCGCCGGTCGTTGATTGTGGGAGGCTCACCGATTGCTGGGTGATAGTTATTTACGATATCCATCAGGATAATTAATAGGAGGCTGCCTTCAGTTTGCCTAAACCGGAGGAAATTTCCAGTGAGCGCTTGTGCTCTGGGGTGACCTAATGGCTTCATTCTGGTCAAGCAACAGACTCTAGACTGTAGGTCCAATGGAGAGTCTTACTCATGTGCACGTAGAGCTTATGGCGAACGTTGTGGCCGCAGTCGACCAAACACCATCATTAACTATTGCCTCGTGGTGTGGCATCGAGTGTATGGAGACAGTTTGTCCGGAAAGAAGGTGGTCTTTCTGGTTAATTGAAGTGAGTATGTGGATATCATGTTTTTATTACGTCCAGAGCACAGGAAGGAAGTTGATTTCAAGTTGGTGGGCGTTCGTATTCGATCGGAACATCAACCTCGCAGCAACATGGGCGCTAATAACGCATACATGGGGGCTACACTTCATTGTCTATTTCGAAGGGTAAAATTTGGAGAAGCTTTTCGAGGCGATGGTTGTTGTGTTCTGAATCGAAGAATGGACTTTCCTAGCACTACGTCCCGTCAGCAAAAAAAGCATGTTCCCAATGCAAAAATAGACACGTTTACTGCACTTTTGAACTGTATTCACTAACTCTGCTGCTGCAGGAAGCGACTATATGACCGTCTGTGATTATTTCCGATCGTCAAGTATTTTCAAGGCTGTGCTTGGTGGTGGTCATCTAAGTCGTTCCTCAAGCAAAACAACAAAACTTCAATCTAATTGAGTAAGTTTGAGATCCTCGTCATTTATTAGGTTGAACTGTCTACATCGAATCTTCTGATACTTGGCCATTCGGAGTCGACATAAGAATTGTAGGTCCCTGCCATTCGTGAAAGGACGCACAGCACGATTGGTTGCAGAGAAGCTAAGCCCTGGCACTCTACGGGCTGTAGCTGTTAGAACATTGTTGTGTGTCATTTCCTTCAGCAACCCACTGTTGTTTACTTGAAATTCATCGAGCCATACACACACACACAGCACCGCCAGCCAGCAATCGATTCAAGCGATTTTAGGTGTTCAATTAAAACGGAGCACATCAATTACAAGCCTGGTGATCCGAATGCTATGGGAATACCCGGCGTTAAAGTATAAGAAAACCTCGCTGCGAAATTCTCGGACCCGAAAATAGGACCCAACGGTGCTCCCACGCACGCAGAGAGGTCTGCAAAGCTCACATACATATGCACTCACAGTACTCGTAAGCACGCATTCAAGGAAGCGAATACCATTTAAACGGGAACGTGAATCTCATCTGAATATTAATTAAGATACGCAACCAGGATTCGTTACGTTGCATTGTTGGGCGTCACGTGGGTGTCGGTGTTGGTGCTCTCAGGCTAGATACTCAACCAGCAGCAGGTGGTTCCATTTAAAGCTCTACCCACCCCATTTTCCTTGGATGCAACATTGGAATTTCACTCGAAGGATATTACCGGCAGATGCTTGCAATGCATCGCCCCGCTGACATCACCCATTCGTCCAATTCAAAATGGAATTCCCAGGCTCTCCGTGATAATAGTGTTGGTGTTGCAATTTTTATGGCAATTCGCACAGTTGCCGACGCTTAAACTGCTTTCACACAGCCAGCAGCCTGGCCAGGTTAGGCGAGAGTAGAAAAGGATCAACAGGGAGCCCATCGCCTGCCACACCATCCTAGAGCACCAGAACACCAGAACACAAGAGCACCAGAGAGGTGAGCCCATGAATAAATCAGAGTCTCTCCCGCTCTGTAGAGAAGGCGTCGCTTTTGCTGCTCCTGTGAATAATTAAAGCCACATGCTGCATTATGATGATTAATTGGGACAAAAATGCGACTGAATGCCAGGTGTTGCAATTTTTTGTTTCGCTTCTTCTTGCTTTCTGCTCTTTGAAATATTGGCCAGTGTCCAGCCGAAATTGGCGCACTGAGATGACAGTGAAATAGCAGCAAATGATACTGAAAAGGGCACGCCATGAAAATTGTTGAAATTAATTGTTGGAGATGTGAGAATAAGTGATGTCTTCAGTTTTTCACGTCTTCTTTTAGGGTTTTAGGCATTTAACATTTGAATTTGGAATTTGGAAAAAATGCGACCGAATGGCAGGTGTTTTAAGAGATCCAGACTATAAAGTCGATCTCATTCGGGATAGAATGGGGAAGCACTGGACGGTAGGAAAGGGTTTCTTATGAAGGGTTAAATTCTGATCAGCCATGTACTTGTACGAGCTAATAAGTTGTATAGGGCAAGATGGAAAGACTTCTGCCACTCAAAACTATGGAGTGAGGGCAAAGCATCGTTTTCCTTTTCCAAACCTCAGAACCTGATGATGAGCATAATTATGTATATTCATAACATGGACGGAGGAAAGTGTCTCTACTAAAATGCGTGAAGTGAAACCTTTCAGACTGGTTAGCCTAACATTAAAAAGTGAAATATGATAGTTTATACATAATTATGTATATTCATAACATGGACGGAGGAAAGTGTCTCTACTAAAATGCGTGAAGTGAAACCTTTCAGACTGGTTAGCCTAACATTAAAAAGTGAAATATGATAGTTTACCCTCAGAACAGCAGACAACAGAGAAAAAGTATTAGTGGCGGTATCTCACAAGGAGGTATACCACCTCACCTATTCCGTGGAACATAACCCTTAAAGTCTCTCCTAGATAAGCTTGAGAGGGCTTGCTCTCTACCCTCCTAGACACGCGGATAGAATTGTAATAATGGCGAGTCCCAACTTTGCGACAGTCACTGCAGTCAACCAGGCACTGTTGCCTAGGAGATATATACGATGCAAACGACGCCAATGTGCACTTTGAAAGTTGTTCTAGAAAAGGTACTGCTAGGCTGACTTTAAAAAAAAAAAAAAAAACACCGGCGGCCTGCATCAATTACAGCAAGTTGATGAAAGTCTCTCTCCTAAAAGGATTGTGAATATCCCGAAATACGAGTTTAGGGAACTGAACGAATAAGTACGGAATAAATTGGGTGCACCCTAACGAGGGTGCAAAACGTTCACTCAAAACGAGAAATCAATGCTTCCAGAAAAGAAGACTGATTGAAACAGATGTGGGTGAAGGTATCTTCTCTGAGAAACTGGTACTAAATCGCAACATATCATTGAAAAAAATACATCCGCGTAACAATCAAATATGATTACACTGCTTCATGCGTTGGATCTTCTAAGAGAGAGTCTGATTGTGGAAAAAATAAATCGGTACACCTCTGTCCTTAGAGTATGTGCTTCTTTACGCCCAAGTGTGTGTCATATCGAGCATACATGCAATCAAAAAACAAACGTGAGATTGCACCTCGTATGGTGCGATCATGCCGAACGGGTAATGTAACACGTGACATGCACACACGATTGTTCGACGCAGGTGGACGAACGTCACTCGCTCCGCCCATGAAGCGCATATTACACGTGTACTTAATTGACTGATAAATTTAAATAAGCAGATAGTGGAAATTATAAAGGCGGCTTTTTCTTTTTTTATTTGTATGTTAATGTTTTTACTCATACCTTCTTACCTTAATACTTTCGTAATAACGCAATCATGTTTAGAGAGGATATTAGTCCGTTTTATTCACGAGAAACCGTGCCGACTTGCGATTTAAACTTCTCCATACAAGGAATACGCAGTGACTACTTGTTTCATTTCTCATTTCATACGTGATTATTAAGATTAATGGGAGAGGTATTGTTTATTTCATAAAAAAAGTATTTTCCTTATCGGACTGGACTCTAGCTGGTGCAACATTATCATCTAATTGACAAGTTCTCCTCTTTCCATTATTCGTGAAGTCATGCTAACTGTCAGTGAGAGTACAAATCGCGTGATTAGGGAATACATTATGTTTTGGGAAAAGGCAACATTTCCGACAAAGGCATGCCCAAACGGTTTGAAGAGAGTTGTTGATTTTTATCACGTGTGAACATTTTAGGTCACGTTCAAGAACCGTGAAAATAATTTTAAAATTTACCTTTATAAGTTGCTATTGCACATGCGATGCTTAAAAATAATTAAAGAGCAAGACAGAGTATAGATAGAGATAGAGATAGAGAGAGAGAGCGAGAGGAGAGAGCACATGAAAAAAAAAATTGTGTCCCAAGTTGAAAATAAAAATTACCAAATGTAGCTCAGAATTACCGATATATTTGCAGACACAGAACAATTAAGCACATTTTTCATATTGCGCAGATCACATTATTTTTTTTAATTACTAATAATGAACAAAAACAATAAAAAGAAAACAGGTATAAACAAATTCACAAAGTACCTCACAAAATTAATTATTAAATTAGATTAACGTAAATAAATAAAAGTAACGAATCATAAATAACAAAGCATAAAAATATTAATTTTTCACGACATTTGAAAATGAGATCGCAGACAGTATAAGCTTTGACTATTTCGTGCATCCTGAAGCTCTTTGGCCACCATTATATTATTAATGGTGTCAAAATTAAGTCTAATCCTTACTTTAGTTCTTTTTTCTGTTTCCTGATAATTTTCTTTTCGTGCTTTTTTCAAAAAATTTAACCTTAAATGTTATTTTAGCCTTACAAATATGAGGGATATAGGAATTAAAATTTTCTCATAACTTACCTATACATTGTGTATATTTTGCTTTTGCCAAGAACAAGAACAGCGCGAAAAGTACGTTAGCGATTATTCAAACACACAATTTAGAGTTTTCATTGTTTTGCATGCGTTCAGTGCGTCAATTAAACACAATAATGCACCATTTACATCAGACGAAAAGAAAAGCGCTTTAGGTTGCATACAAATTAAAGTTGTGTTTCTTTTTTCATTTCGTGAAAAAATTACTAAATGGAAAGAAATGACAATGTAACCAAGAGAAAAAACAATGACCATATTTGGTCACAAATGACCTATGTGGCAACTATGGGAAAGAGGGAGAGAGAGACAGAGAGAGAGAGAGAGTCGTGTGGTCAGAGAACATGGATGCTTAGGTTCTGTGAAAACCACAAATGAAGTATTATAGAGATGCCCAACATCACAGCTCATTGACCCCTAGTGCATCGACGAATTTCAGAGGGTTTTTGCAAGTTATTCATGAATTTTTGACAGTTATTGACGAAGTAGAGTAAATGTCGTTCTCTGATTAGTCAATTTGGCATTAGACAATGATATAAAAAATGTTTGCCACACTTTTTAAGGGTAAAGACAGGTAGAAGTTGGGCACCTCTATCATACTTCATTTATTAAATGTTAGTTTGAATTTTAGCTAAGGTGGATTTTATTGGTTGGTTTTACTCAAAATATCTAAAGTAATCATTAAACGTGTCAATATTTGGAAGAACACTCACAGAAAATAGAATATAATGGTCTTGTACCACTTCAGTTAACACAATAGAACTACAAATAAAGTATCGGTGTGATTTCGACAATTCTAATTATGTTCTTAACATCATAGACAAGCAGTTAAAGGAGTAACATTATAAATCCATGTCAAATATTAAACCAAATGAATTGGTCATAAAAACTGTATTCGAAACCAAGATAAAGCAAATTACTAGTAGCCCAGGTACTCCGATCTTTAAAAAGTTCAGAGACAATTGGAAAAGCATCGATTCCAGTAACATTGAACTATTTCATAAAAGAACAAGACGATTATCGGAAATTCCTTGAATTGTGCTTACATATTATGTGTTTCTTGAAGGAGATACATAAAATAAATTTAAACTCAGGCCCGGTGGTATGCCTCATGGATGGGCACATCATGGAGCATGGCATGATGGATGGCGAGAGAGATCTTCTCTAAGTCCCACCTAAGGTATTTAGGAATGACATTACTTCTTTAATATCCTTTGCAGAAAGCTCATCAAGTGAGTTAAACATATATGTTAGCGTCTCCTTCTTAGCTGTCTAGTTGTAGCTGCGACAATGTGAGTTATGTCGGATGCCTAGTTTAATTTCATGATCTCCAATCGGCCAGTGCCCTGTACAGACCGCCACTAGTCTCGAAATATCATTACGAGTTTGCCGAAGGAGATCTTTTGTTTTGGATTGTTTGTATTTAGGCCATAATTTCCTTGATGTTGCACAGTTTGTCAGTCTGGCCCATCTGTGATTAGCTATTCGAGGGAACTGTGTACAGATGTTAGCCCGGACTGCTTGTATTGGGACGAGCACCTCCTCTGCAATCGTCGCACTTCTCATTTCCTGGGATGTCCCTGTGACTTGGAACCTAGATGAGGGAAACTTTGAGCTGGTGTTCTAATGACGCTAGGAGACAATACCTTTGATGGTTGCTTGGCTATCAATACAAATGCCACCATCTGAATTGGCATGATATTTGGGTGTATTTTGACTTGACGACATGCTTCCCGAATTGCAAATAGTTCCGCTTGGAACACATTACAACTGTCAGGCAGTCTGCATGCTTAAGATATGTGTAGATTTTATAGTTAAAATCCCTGCACTCCTGCTGTACTAATCAGTTCTTTCAGGAATCAGAATAGCAAGCCGAGATTTAATTTGGGCATTGCGAAAGGTGATTTTTTAAAAGCTGTAGGAAAGTTTTTCAGAAAAAAACAATAAAATTCAGAAAAATTCATGAAATCTTTATTTGAATCGATAGTACGGTCCATATAATTTAATGTTTGAAGATTATTTCATGCAAATGTTGGCCTTGACTGCGCCTCAAATGGTCCATCCGCTTAGTCCAATTTTGGACACACTCTTTCCAACATTTCCATCTTGTTGAAACCACATGTCATGCAAGTCAAGCTCTTGCATTTTGGACAAAAAAAGTTGGATATCATCTCACGGTAGCGCTCACCATTCACAGTTACTTTACGATTCGCATCATCTTTGAAGAAGTACGGTCCAATGATGCCACCAGCCCATAGACCGCACCAAACTGTGACTTTTTCTGGATGCATTGGTAGCTCTTGCAATGCTTCTGGCTCATATTCACTCCAAAAACGACAATTCTGCTTATTTACGTACCCATTGAGCCAAAAATGAGCTTCATCTTAAACTGACCATAAAATGGAAGAAGCGCGCGATTAACTTTCTTAACAGAGCACGCATTTTGATAATAAAATTCAATAATTTGCAAGCGTTGTTCGTTTGTAAGACGATTCATGGTTAAATTATAGACCAAACTGAAGATGTTTGACAGTGAAACAAAACACGAAACGTGCGTCAGCTGTTTAAACCAGTGTTGCCAAAAAGATAATAGCTAAAAAATCACCCTTTATAATTTGTGGAGGATGTTACGAGGTCTCTGTGTAGAAGCTCTACGATGGTACTATGACCATAGGGTTTTGATGTCCAGCACCCAGACTCTCTGAGCCCGATGGCGCTGTGAGATGTAGTGCTAGCATACCTAGGTCTAAAGGTAGGTGATGTAGCATTACCGTCAGAGCGTCTGACGGAGTAGACCGTAGAGCGCCTGTGGTGCCAATGGATGCTGTTCTTTGTACGTTGTTAAGTTTAGTAATGCTGCAGTTTTTTCTAAGGCCTGGTCAACATACTAGTGATCCATATGTAAGAAACGGACGAACTACTGCCGCATACATCCATAGGGTCACCTTAGGTTGGAGGCCCCACTTTCTTCCGTAGGTTTCAGTGCAGGCGTAAAAAGCTACGCACGCCTTCTTAACTCTCTGGTCTACGTTTAGCTTCCAGCTGAGTTTGGGGTCTAAAGCAAGGCCTAGGTATTTGGCCCTGGTTGATCGTTTAGACGCGGAAGTTGGAAGTTGGGTATTTTGGTTTTAGTAATGAATAACATCAATTCCCTTTTGTTTGAGTTGATGCCTAGGCCATATCTTGTAGCCCAGATGCATACTCGTACTTTAGCCAGAGCGCACTCTATGATCTCGCTGATCACAGCCAGAGACTTCCCTAATACCAAGATAACCATATCATTGGCGTACCCAACTACTTTGACCCCTTCTCTGTCTAGTTTTAGTATGTTGTTCATATCTAAAAGCCAGAGGGGAGGAGGTGATGTCACCGCTCTGCGGTGTAAGCGGCTGTTTCTAGCGTTTCTTGAATACACCTAAGCGTGCTTCAGCGCTTCAGTATGAATGTTAGTTACTAAAGGCTCCTTCTATGTCTAAGAAGGCATCTAGAGTGTACTCTTTATATTTTAGAGCTTTTTCTATTGTCCGCACTACTTCATGGAGAGCCGTTTATGTTGATCTTCCTTCGAGGTATGCGTGTTGCGATTTTGACAGGGATGTTTCTACTACAGAGCCCCGTATGTGTTTGTCCAGAATTCGTTCGAGAACCCTCAAGATGAAAGAGTCAGACTAATGGGGATGAAGTCTTCTGCGCAATAAGGTTCTACGGGATGTTTTTTTATTTATGGCCACATTGCATGTTAAGCCTCGGCTCGGATGCACAATGGCGAGTAAAGCACCTAACCAACATTTGTAGTTCTTAAAAGAGCTACAAGAGTACTGATTACTTGACTCAACGCTTTGTAATTGTCTACATGAATACAAATTTAGCCATCACTTGTGGTATTTAACTTAAATTGTTGCATTCAAATTAGCTTTATAGCACACCTCAATGTCAGGACAAAACACGATTCTTAATAAACTTTGTAGCTCGGTCGGCACGTGTTGCGATCATACTAAAAGGATGAAATGTTGTATTTGAGTATGTTTTAACATTTATTAAAAATGCAAAGGATAAATTTCGAATTTAACACTAAGATGGGAAGCTGTTTGTGAGGCAGTTACATAGCCTGGTGGGCCTGGATGCGTATTGCCAAACTGTGAAGCATTAGAGACATGGGGCGCTGTGTAACATACTACAATGTGCTCACGTAAATGTAGAGCACAATTTATACCGTGTGACATTTTACTCTACATTTGCATGAGCAAAGTACATGTTATTGCAGACACTTCAGGAATATATGTACGGGTGCCTGCCTGATTGACCTGGAGAAGGCCTATGACACCGTATGGTTAGAAGGTCTTTTTTAACAAGCTCAACCGACTGGGCATTAGCAAACCACTGCTGTACCTACTATGTAACATGCTTACCGGTAGACGGTTCGTCGTGAAGAATGGCAACGTGACCTCCACAGGTATTTTTGATGTAAAAAATGGTCTCCAACGGGGTTTATTCGCCGATCCTGTTCAACATTTACTTGAGCGATCTGATTAGTTCTCTTCCTCAAGTAATTGCGTACACCGACGACTTGATCGTCGGACATCACTACTCTCGTGCATGGAGACTTCGATTCTCTCATGAGAGATTGCGACGACTGGAAGTTGAGTATCAACTTTCAGAAAATGTCTGAAACCATAAGGTTCAGGACGCCGTTGTATAAGGCCTCGATGGATACAAAAAAGAATTGTTGAAAGTTCTCAATTGTTGGAGGACACGGGCAACCACTGGCGCAAAGAACTGTAGTCAGATACCTGGGGATCTGGCTAGACCAGTATCTATATTTTAACAAACATGTAGATGCTGCTCTAGTCAGGGCGCGAGGCACTTTTGCTTTTACAAAGAGACTGTTTTTCAACAGCCAACTCGATGCGAGGGTGAAGGTTATCTGCTACATGGCCCTCATCCGGCCAATGCTCACCTATGGCTGGCCCGTGTGGTTAGACGTGAGTTGTAAGCTTGATGGAAAAGATTCGGTTGTTCGAGAGGGCTTGTCTTAGGACTTGCCTTCGCCTTTATAGAACCCTAGAGTCCCAGTCCCAGTACAATTGCATTCCAGTGAGGTCACTGGGACTGGGAGTACAATTGCATTCACTGGACAATTTCCTAGTGAAGTTGGTCATACTGCCAAAGCGACGAGGTCAATAACCTGATCTCGGGGGCTTACTACCCCAATCCACTATACCACGAAAGGGTACGGCACAACGGCTTCGTCCCCCAAGAAGCCTCCCTCGATTTGGGTAAGCTCCTCTTTCACATCGCCCGTTCAACTGTGGATGCGCGACTCAACCACGACAGTTCCGCCGCACAACGAGCTGAGAAGGGTCTCCTCCGGTTCAGTACGGCGGTATCAAGGAGAGATGTTCGGGATGTTGCAATACAACACCGAACTTTTTGGTGACTGGGGAGAGAGGTCACTCTCTCGTCGAATCCTTTAGACCCGGGATAGATAGGGCAGTACGAATCCACGAAAGGGGGAGCTGTCGGTCACTGTCTTGCAGCAAATTAGATGGAAATCTATTAGGGGCAACCTATGGCCGACCTACATAGACAAGGGTAGTTTTTAAGGTAGGTTGTAGGTTGTAAATAAAAATAAGAGTATTCACATGCGTACATCTGCCTGTAGCTTTGTGTATACATTGTATATATTAAGTGAATAAATATATACATGTATATATCATCATATATACATGTGTATATGTATGTAGTTTAGCTTAAGTTAGTTTAAGTTATTTTTAAGGTAGAGTGTAAGTTAGTATATAGGTTTTACATAAAAGAGTTCTGTTTTTTTAACAATTTTTCTTAATACTTAAATGTACAGTTAAGATAATTAGTCTTAAGTCACATGAATTTTTAGTTAAAGTCGAAAGACATAGGATAAGATTAAGTTTAGCTTAGAGTGCCTGTGGAGGGCCAGTAAGTAACAAATAGTAACAATGTTCGTCCAACTAGTTTTAAGCATTTTTGTCTAGTGAAGTAAAAAAAAACACTTCAGGAATTTTCAGTTGATTTTCACGTATGTATCTACACACTGTTTTACCGAGTTTTATACCTATTCTATAAGTATACCTATATGTTGTATGCTGTCCTATACATAGTATGAGGGGAGTGGCTCGCTTCGCTCGCGAACAGAATTTTAACCCATTTTCAGCATAGTTTAGCCCGCTCACGCAACTTCGTCGCTCCACTGAGAGTATATTCGTATCAACTGTCAGCCAGCCGCCTGGAGCTAAAGTTAAATTTCCAGATTTGAAATGAAGAAAATTCCCCATTTTTTTTTGGGTTTACTTTGATGGGTTTGTACATAGTAGCATATAGTTTGCTAAAGTTTTTTCATTAAATTACACAGCCTATTAGAGTCTGTACTGGTATATACTTTGGCAATACACGGCCTGAATAGGCCCAATAAATATATTGAAAATGCATTGTGCCAAGTTAAATACGTGATGTATACTTACCTATATGTAACGGATATACATGCGTATACGTTTGTATGGGGAAAAGAAATATATATGCGGATCTTCTCCATGGCTTGTTTGAAACGAGGTTGTCTCTAACTTCCATAAGTGGAGTCACCAATTATATGGAGATCATTTGGTCCATGATATCACCCCTGCCTTATTAGTCTTATAGTCCAAAACTTGATTTGGTTTCAGGGAGGTATTTTTTTTTTTGGAACGAAGCGTTTGTTAGAGCCGACAGTACTCACAATGACGAGTCTAACTTGAAGCAAATGCTCGGTCAAAGACATCGTGGTAAACAAATGATCGCAATAGCCGCGGTAGGGGAACGAAATCAAACACGTTTACTCTGGATCCACTTAGGTGCAGCTGTTATTGTTCGATTTTCACAAACAAAATCATTATTTTTCTCGAACTAGGCTCGGAACGACCCGGGTATGGTTTCGTTTTGCTGAACAACCATCGCAGCAAGAAGACAGGCTGTTTGGGTCCTATTTTTGGAAAAAAAAAGTTCTACATGTTCAATCTCAAATTGGACCTGATTAGCCCAGCTGCCCATCCTAGGGTTAAAAAATTGTTTGGTCATATAAGGGACACCCTAATGTATGTAGGTCTCTCAAAATTATTTAGTATTTTAGCAAAGAGGCACATAAGGATGATCGCTATGGATCAAGCTCTGCGGTAGGCAAGAGAATGGCTGATTACCCGGATACCCAGGGCTTACATTTTTGTTGGTTTTGCTAGGATCACTACAACTGCAGTATAATTCTTAGTGAAGTGTAAGACTTCATAGTGGAGTCTAAAAGGTGGCGGAGAGAAACGTGCAGTTCAAATACCGAGAAGGTAGAAAACACACAGGATTATAAACGAACAAATTTATAATTTTGTTACGTTGAATGACTACGAATCTAAAGGCAGCGTTTTTTAAGTATCCTGAGTTACTGAATCTTCGCAGTCATAGGTAATGAAGTCCATAGATGGGTAGCATCAACGAAAGATTCGCTTGGAGGTAGGTTGGGTTAGGTTGATGTGGCTGACTGCTGTAATGAAAGACAACAGCCGCACTTAGGTCAGCATAGGCCCATTGTGCAGTTAGTGCTTTTCATAAAGCGAAGAAGTTGGCTGAATCTTATGCCACTTCGTTCAGCCAGGTTGTCAAAGTTGTAATCTTCCAGAAGTCTTTATGTACGGAATGAGAGAGCATTGCTGTTGCATACCAACTGTACAATGGTTTGTTTCTTGCTCATCCTCGTCTCTGCAGCTTCTGCAGCAGTCGTTGCAGGGAAGGTCTAGTCTAGAGGCATGAGTTCCAATAGGGCAATGCCCTGTTGTAACGCCAATAAGAGTTCTGAGATTCGGTCTGCACAATCTCAGGTCAAGCTATCGCTTAGGGTTCAGCGTAGGCCAGACTGGGTTGGTAATGAGGCTTACTGTGCCAGGTGATAATCTACGATCTATTCGAGCAAGTGTTTTTAGCGTTTTATATGAGCGATAAGCAAGCGGGGAAGAGTACGGCGAGCGAATTCGTCCCCTTCGCGATTCTCTGGAATGTTACCCTGTCCCAACACCCACATAATTTGGATGTTAAAATACTTGGACATCTCGTTAAGAGTTAAGCGTCAATTACGGAAAATCTTGGAAATGCAAGTGAATGAATTCAGAATTTGAGCGCTAACGGGCAGATGACTGGATATTACATTGTTTTTTAGACACGACAGAACTTCCTGTTTAGATCCTTGGAATACACGCCCGCACCCACACCTCTATCCAGCTTCGATCCTTCTATGGAATTTCCCAGTGGACCATCCAACGTCTGGTGTTGAGACTCCCAGTAAGATCTGTGGGATGCTGGTTTGCCTATCGTGAGGTCAGTGTCTATGGGTATAGAACTCTATCTCAATTGTTAAGTGTCCAGACCAGAGTTCCTTCCAGATGTGATCGCCGTATTAGTTCTAACGGTGCTACGTTGAGGAGTATGTTATTTCTATGTGAGTTAGGAGCACTTTAAGACAAACTCTCTAGCCACAGAACTGTCTGAAAACCAACGACTTGTTGTATGATCTCTTGTTGCTTGGTTCCGTTTTTCAACCTTGCAAACAAACTAAATGTGGGATCACTTTGTTTTAGCATACAGTTTGAACTACAATGATAGGAAACTTGGTGAGGAGAAAACAGTTCAGCACAAACTATGGGTATACGTTCTGAGAAATAGTTTGGCAACACGCGAACATGTCGAAGTACATATGCATGCGGCCCGCTTAGACGACCTTCCAGCAAGGTCTGACCTTTCCTTGTGGCAAATGGCACGAGCTTGAATACAACTTGGATAGACTGTATGGGAAACCCTCGAAAAATTAAGTAGCATTGCATTGTTATATTTTCCAACCACCTAAAGGGTCCTCAACTCCGAGACTGTACGAAAAAGGGCACCAGTGTTCAAAATGGAGCACACTAATTTGGAATGACCGCAACTACTTTGGTGCATTTAAAGTGATAGCTAGCTAGATATCGATCCAGCTGCAGAAGTTCCGCTAGTGTCTAGCGCTACCACACTTTAATTTCTACAAATTGACAAATTACATTTTTTTTCCACGCCCACAATAGGGACTGTATTCCGCCGCCACGTTCAGAACCGCTGCAAAAATCTTCATGAGCGAATGATGATCTGTCTCCGTTCGGCGCGAAAATTTGGTCCTTGGTATGAGCTGGCATCCGATTGTAGTCATTCAAGGTATTCTGATAATCTCGTGGTTCACTTTTCTTTAGAAAACCCTATGACTTAATACCAACCTCACTCAGCGGACACACTGACTCACGTGAGCGCTTAAATATCTCATATGACATCGCATTCTTTTCGAGAAATTCATCAAACATTCAGAACCCCTCATGCACCCCCTCATCCAAGCAGTGACATATCGGTCACACCCACTTTGCTGCCAAAATCGTTTTGTCTTTGACGTTCCTTTAATAAATTTAAATATAATTCATCACTCAACGCTCCGCCCGAAGGCCTTCAGACGCCTGCTACCTTTGTATGTTTATTTTCGTCTGCCTCCACCATCGGCTTTGAGGTGCGGTCGGGGATCCAATTTCTTGGCAGGCCACATTGTCAATTTAAATTCACCCCTTAATTACTCGCTAGGACCCGATATGCATCTCTCACAGCACAGTCCCGGCACGGTTGCGACCGATGCTCTGTCAAAAATGTTATGCATTAAATGAATGGCCGCTAATGAGCCTAGGTGTTGGACAAGGTGAGAGATTAGCATGCATGTCCATCAAAGTGTTATTTCGACACTTCCGCGCCCTTTCATCGGACCAATTATTTGCGCTCCTGAGTCATCTGACACACCGGATGCATGATGATTGGCAATCATACGTATATCAGCGACGCTACACGAGTCCCTGCATGCAGTTGCAATGGATCATTGGACCGGTGTACATCGGGCGTTCATAATTAAAGCCTACTACAAGAACAGCGATTCGGTGACGACAGCGCAGAAACTATTCAAGAGGCATTTCGCATCGCACGCCTTGCCATCGGCCAGCACGATCAAGACTTGGGTGAAGCATTTCGAGGCGACAGGATCGGTTACACGGCTGTCAGAGCGACGGCCATCGAGTCAGGGAATCGCAAGCAGTTCGGAACAGGATGAAACCTTGTTAGCTGTCAGGAGCTAATGTGTGAGGTGTTGGGATTTTCTGTGTGACAAGTGTGGCTAATAAAGTGTACAAAGCATTTTTAGAACCGAAGGCGTAGACGTTCTTGTTTTTTGTGGACAGACTTCGGTTAGGCCATTGAATTCGTTCGTTGTCTGTTGCAGATAACACGTCAAAAATCTCATTGAATGCATTGTTCAGACTACATTGTGCTGCTCCTTCTTTGGATGAAAATAGAATGCAGAAAAAAATGGAAATGAGGACTCTTCTCTTGGAATCACCAACAGCTGCTTGTTAACAAAATCCTATCCCCTCGTATCTTCTGCTCCCACCACAGCTCCATATCAGCGCAATACCCCACCCTCAATGTCAAGAGGTCCCGCATAGTAATAGACACTTCATCAGCCTGTCATAACCACCAGGTCAAGGAGTCGATATATCCCCAACCCCTGTGGATGAATCCAGCTTGGATCTTAGTGTTTTCATTCACAGCCATGTGCTTTATTTATTCTCGCACACCCTGCATGCTCTGACAGCTCACCACAGAACTTAGGACACATTCCAAACATTTCAAGTGATGATTTGCGTTACTTAAGAACATTGAGCGACAGATAGACGGAACGTCGGGAGTTGGGGAGGTATTGTAAATTTGTGTGAAACAAAAGAAAAGCCATTAGATACAATTGTGTTGTGATGTCAATCCACAATGTTGTGTTCTCCTTCCGGCAGATTTTGTGAAACTTTGCCTATGGACGGATTTGACCTAGTTATGGGAGGGAATCGAGTGTTTTGGTGCGTAGGCGTGGAAGACTTATCGGTCTTGTCTGGGTGAGGGGGATATTGAATTTCCAGCTGTTTTTGCTGGGAAGAGAGAATAGCCTTGGGCTACCACAATTTGCAGACTTTTCTAAGGAAAATTTGAGCACTTAAAATATGTGCTGAGAAATGCTACTTAAATTTCGCTTTGAAAAGTGTGAGAATTTGACAGAGTGTGTCTCTTTTCACAACAAGTCTTATCTTTAGGCTCAGATTTCCATTATTTTCATTAAATTTTAATATTTCTTTTTAATGAAACCATGGTGGCAATCGCCGGGAATCGAACCCAGGCGAGGAATTTCGGTGGCGTTAAAAGGCAATCATCACTCTATAATAAATCGCTATGTATGTAAATATGCAAATATTTCACACCTACACCGATTGCGAACGAAAAACAACCATCGTTAATTATGGGGTCCCTTAGCGGACTGGGTTGGTACATTGCTCACTCATCCCTTTCTCCTCTTTTTTATATGCAATACTTTCATTTTTTGTTTTGTTTTGTATGAATAAAATAAATGTTGCACCAATCCGGTATCAAATCATTTCAAGTTGTGTTGTCATGGACATCAAACACCCTCCAGAGTGCAACTTCGATATTCACATATTTTTTTTTTCATATTTCATTTTACTGCAACCCTTTACATGGTTTTCCGTCTCAATCGATCTTGCAAACGAACTAGAGTTGAGTCGTTCCGGACCTGCATAGTTCCTGGAACTGTCGGAACTATTTCCGATCGTTCCACATACTTCATTTTAACATAGTTCATTTAAACAGGTTGATGTGTTCAAATCTTGCTGATGGTATTATTCTTATTTTTTTAGGCAATACCACTTTTTGTGTTTTGTTTTCTATGAATAAACATTTCATTATGTTTTCCGTAGAAAAAAAAAATATACATGACTGCGGAAAATATATCAGCTGGTAAAATTCACTTATAAATTTCACTTTCCCTTAACATTGTCGCCTTACAACTGTGTCAGGGAAAATCAAAGGGCAGAGACGCATAAGCATTAGCAGACCTGAAAGAGACGAGCGACAACAAAACACCATCTTCAATTCAATTCAATGTATTAAAGTATAACAAAGTTACATTAAGCAGGATGTAGTTCACAAAAGTTTAATATTAGTAATAGTAAATAATATAGTTTAATTATTTAAGTTGAAAAAGATAACAAAAGAAAAAAGAGTTAAAAGTAACACAATAGTTTAGGATTTAAGTTAATTGTGAAAAATAATCAAAAATTGCATTTTTAAATGGAGTGGCATTAGAAATAGTTATTGGAAGAGAGTTTCAGAATTTAATGGCAAAGACAAAAAATAGACGTGACGATTTCAAATAGTGATGGAATGGTGGTGTGGATGGTGGTGGAATCAAACACATTGTTCTATGGGACCGAGCAAAATTAAGGCTTTCATATAAATACACAGGTATCTTAAACATTATGATTCTATATAAGAAAATAGCAATTCTGGCATCTATAAAATGTTTCAGAGTGGTGTTCAGTACTGTATATGCAAGCTGAGATATATAATCATATCTTCGTAATCCGTAGATATACCTAACCGTGTCATTGAATGCCACTTGAAGTTTATGAAGCGATAGGGAGCCAGTATTGCAGTACACAACCTCAGAATATTAATAAGGGTAAAATGAGAGTAGTAACGAGCTTCAGTCTGGTATCGACGGGTTTACGAAGACACCCGTATATTCTTCGAATCACGTAGTTTATGTGGTCATATCCCGATATTCTCGAATTAATGACATAGCCTAAACTAGCCACCGTTTGAGCCACAACGAGTTTGTTTCCGGAAATAACGACTTCATGTAAGTTGAGGAGGCTTTATGGAAGATGGGAATAACCTGCGATCGACTAGGATTTAAAATCAATCAGTTAGATATAGCCCAGGAATAAATGCTACTTAGGTCCTCATTTAAATGATAGACCAGTTTCTTCAGTATTTATTAATGACTTTCCCAAGTACAGCCCGGACTGTAGAGCCAAACAAGAAGAAGAATTCACTGACGTTATGAAATTAACACATATCAAATGTCATTTATTATGCTCTACAGATTGATACAATTAATTTTAAAATTTCGTTGTTTGCCTCTACATATTTATGTGCAATTGTATGTATGTAAGTATTTAAGTCTTTTGCTCACTCTGTCTGCAAGTTCTGTGTTCAAATCTGGTTGATCTTATTTTGTTTTCCTTTTTTATAAGCAATACCACTTTTTTGTTTTGTTTTGTATGACGCATAACATTCTGCTTTTCTTACGACGGGCTTTTCTGCTAGTGCTACAATATTTAAGGCCATTGGGTCTTGTCGAAGCAAAGTTCAAAATACTTACAAAAACAATAAACCCCCTTATTCTCCTAGATGAGGTGACAAATTCTCGCCTCGCATTTTTCTGTCACAAAAATTTATCAAATTCTCAACCCAAAATAATTCAAGTAGTTGGTAACACATGCTGCAGATTTGTGTGTTCAAGTGGAATCAATTTCCATTCGGAGCTTGACGTCGTCACAGATAACCGCGCAAAGGGTCGAAGTCCAAACAGCGAACAAATCTGACTACTATACCAAATGGGGTAAACGAAAAGGTCAACTTCACGGAAAGGTTCAAGTTCAACAGTCATTTGAAACTGACCCCCAAGAAGGCGAACCTAGGCTTCCATCGCATCTATCCCTTGATGCGCAAGCAAAATGGATTAAGCCAGAGGACAAAACTGCTGCTATACAATCGATCTTGACGTATGGCTTCCCAATATGGCACACCATCTTTAAGACCAGCATGACGAAGCTCGCAATTTTCGAACGAAAAATACTGCGAATATGTCTTGGACTCACCTTCGACAGGGACCGTCAAAAGCACCACAGCAACAACAGACTTTACGACCAATCACTCATCATCCCTCTGCAACAGTACATATTGACAATGTTCAGAAAGCAGCTACTAAACATCAACAACCATCATAACGAGGAAATCAGGAACTTGAGAAACACAATCCCCGGACAACGCTACCTCAGCGCGTTAAATCTGCTAAACGAGCAGAACTTTCTAACGACGTCAAACAACGAGCTGCATGGATTCTACCAGAGCAGCGATAGCAATCACCATCGAGGCTAAGTCGACTAACACATCACCACCCCTGCCTTTAGTGCGGAACTCGTTCGTATTTGCTATACTCCCCTTTCAATGACAGCCCAGGAAAAAGCATAATGCAAACGGTTCGTTTTCTTAAAAAATTGCATTTCTGGGTGTGATTGGAATTGTCCTAAATTGAAGCAACCATGCACTCAAATAGTTGGTTTGTTGTTATTTTAACACTAAACGTGAATATATCAATCAACTTTTATTCCTATCAATACACAATTTGGGTTAAAACATCACGACTACGTCGTTTGGCGTCACCCACAAAAATGCAAGCGACAAAATTTCTCTCTTTCTCTCTCACTTTCTCAAGAACTGCGACCAAGGAAATACATATTATGGCCGTGAGAGTGACAAATGTCACATAAAGTAACTACGCTGATACAAATTTGTCAAAGTGACACATAGCATAAGGTGAAAGATTTGTAATTGAGTATTTTATTAAAAAATAGATATTTTGCCTGCGCATCAATAATCAAAACCATTTGTTTGAATTTTCAATTGAAACTTGAGGCTGCCAAATGAAATCAGCTGTGCGTTGTAGTATCCACTGTGTCATTCCCTTGCGTTAGTCACTTCACCGGGAACGGGTGCTTTTTTTTTGCCGGAGCCGGTTTGATTAAGAAAAAAATTCAAAACTTAATAAAAATAAAAAAATTTAAAAAATAATTAAAAATAATGTATTTCCTTAAGTTGCTTATTGCGCATAATGGAAACCCGCCTGCACCTTTATGATTTTGCATTTCATGGAAAATTAGTAGTACGTCACCGATACAAATGTAAGTTACGTACGTGTCACTTCTAGTATTGCAAATGACTGCCAGTGTTTCAAGCAAACTAAATTTGAAACAAAATCTTTGCATATACTTTCCTGAGTTCAGCCATTCATGGAACTCATATCGGCATTTACTCCCTCACGTTGTCCCACAAAATGTAGGTCCTCTCGTTACGCTCCATCAAATCTAACCAAGTCAAGTCTTAATACTGTATCATAAAGACCTTCACATCAAGTAAAAGCCAAGAATTTCCGCTGCGAAAATGAATCCGTAAAAGCTTTCCACATTACACTCTGGCTCATCCCGCAGACATCTGGCACCGCCTCTGCACACAAATGAATTCATCATCGCCATTAGGATCACTTGGCTGAGAAGAGTCGAGAACGCCTCACACTGTCGTCTAGAAATTAAGAGCTACTCCATCCATTCACATATGCTCTGTACCAAGGACCGACATAAATTGTATTTTAAAAAATCACCCTCCGTCGGGGGAGCCGGTACATTAACCCTTATCACCCTTAATGGGGCGACTTTTATCTTAAGTGCCGCCCCGATATGATGATAAATTATTTGATAGCACAAAAAATCTGCGGATTCATCCGCTAGTACCACGACCGTGCATATCAATGCACATCGGATGACTCCGCAATCCACTTAAGCACAATCCACAGGACACCCATCCCGGCCCGGTCGGCTGATACAGAGATCGGGAGAGAGAGAGACTGAGTGCAAGTGCGGATTTTTTAGTCGAAAACTTTCGAGTGGATTCTAAAAATATGCAAAATATCGCCCCATCCCATGTCGCGTCGTCGTCGTCTGCCTGGCCGGCCCACGCTATGTATTACCACGCCTTCCCGAGCATGTATCTCAGTTCATAAATCTCTTTATCACTGGCAAGCGCTTCTCGGCTAGGCGCTTGTTCTTGTGGACTGATTTGCAACCGATTCGGAGGATGAGGTAACGTTCTATTGGTCCAATTTGTCACAGCCACCTACGGCTACAGAGTCGTTTTGTATGATTTGATGGACAGCCCGGATGACGGACAGACTCTGCAAGTGCATACTATGCTCTGGCATAGTCCAAGGGTGAGTGGCTAAATTGCACATTTGATCGGAGTACCCGCATGGGGGAGGGTGCTTTGATTTTTTTTTGTTTTTCTTTTTGGCAAGCACCTTCTATGGATGGAGGGCACAATGACGCTGTGTTATTGAACGAAATATATGGGCTTTGGATTGCACTTTTACGAGGGTGCGAAATGCTTTTTGAACTGTGCCATCGGTCCACATTCGGATGACATTTTTAATTGCACTCATCCGTGTATATGGCGACCTATCGCGTGATTAAATCGGTATCAGTGGGACTTAACTATGGGGTTGGGTGAGGTTTTGGTCGGGAAACGGAAGTGAATGGCGGTTCCCAGTGCTGACCTTAATTGGCGCGAAGATGACACAACTGATTTGTTGGGTCAAATCAAATGTGATCTAGTTTGATATCTGCGTTAGAAGCAGATTTTTTCACTTTTGAAATGAAAGGACAAAGGACCTCTTATTTTGTCTGTGTTTGATGGTCCAGGGTTTGTGCCCACGGGGCAAAGTTGTTGTGAACTCCCAACTTGGCGGGATGCCAGTCGGTGCGTAGATCAAGTTGAAATACAGCCTCCTCGTAGCGCTTATGGTAACCGTCAACTCAGAACATTGCCTCGTGGCAGCTCGATTCAGAACTTTACTTTCCATTCTGAGACATCTGCCCCAGCCAACGAAGAAGAGTTGCGACATTGAACGCCAGAGCACACCAGAGATTGATAGAGATAGCAATAAAGTGAGCGACTCTCCGGTATGCGTACCTAGAGGTAGCGAAAACTATCTTAGGCTTCATACCACCACTGGTATGATAAAAGACTGATAAAAGACCCGTATTATAGCCCAGAGAAGTGCAAGAGGAGTACCTAGCGGGTTGTAAGGCGGGATGAGAAGAATATTTTACCCCGGAAAGGTCTCTCGCAACCTCCCAGCTCGATGATATTGAACAGCCTTTGATATTTACATTATATCTTACAACTGGAAAATTTATTTATTGATATAGAATAACACTTATTTTGTTACAAGATCATTTGAAGGAAAAACTATGATAAAAAACCTTCATTTAACAACAACAATGTTTTCTAATTTATTTTGCTAAAATAACTTATAAACTAAAGGAATCGCCAGATGTATACAGCAATACATTACTTAATACTGATGACTTAATGTTACAGTAATACAAAACAGTACAAAGGAATAGTCAGGAAAAATATTTATATGTATATGTATGTATATTATATATGTTTATTTCAATAAGTTAACAATTTTAAGGAAACAAATAAATAAATTAATATATAAATAAATGAATAAATATATAAATAATTAAATATATATATAAATAAAAATATATATATATATATATATATATAAATTAATTATTTTAAGGATATACAGATATGAATACAGTTTTATGAAAAACAAACAAGATTTCATTAATAAATAAAGCAAATATTGTGTTAAGTTAACGATTTACTAGATTTTGTATTAACGAATTTTTTGAGTCTTTACATCTTAAGTTAAATCTTTCATTGAGAATTTCAATTTTCTGTGCAACTTGCTCATGTAACAGTTGTGTAGAAAAAAGCCTTGGTAGATCAAGCATAATTTTCAATATATTATTTTGAGCTCTTTGGAGTCTTTTAATGTGCGATTTCGCACACTTTCCCCATGTTCGAGATGCATGAAGAATTATAGCTTGAAAATTGGAGGTTGGGCGGAAGAACGCCAGCCGCTCAATGGAGATTGGCCGTAGGTTGTTGATGGTAATTTAGGGCGCCACGCAGTTGCCCTTCCGCTCACCACGCTTCTTACCCCTAGAACTACGACTAGAGGGGAATCCAATCTTTCCGTAAGACTTGCACCCGACACTAAGACAACAAGGAAAAATGAAGGACAAGAAAAAGGACGCACAATTAACTTCACTGTTTACAATTTCTTTGATAAATCTTAAACCTACATTACGTAATACAATAACAAATCATTCATTTTCGTTTTTCAAATTGAATATTCATTGACTAGTTAGTTAACTAATATTAATTTATATTGTATCCACTTGAAAATGAACAAAAGTACAAAAGGACAGAAAACAGAGGGAGACAGAAACCGAAAAAAAAGAAAAAAATCGAAATCCAACTGTACACCGCCGGGTTTCGAACCTTCGCAGCTAAACTCAAGGAATTCTCGCGTCTCGCCTTCAGCTAACGAATATAACAAAGTACTAGGGCAATAAAAGGATGCACATACAAGGAATCAAGCTTTGATATAAAAAAATATATAATGAGATATAATTCACAAGGCACCCAAACAGGGGCACGCAAAAAAATAAAAATAATAATTCAATTCAAGGAGATGTTCAATTCAAATATCAATTCAAGTATGTCTATATAACTCAATAAAAAAAATCGGATACAATAAAAAATCTAAAGTAAAAAAAATCTCCCCCGTATCGGAGAGTCACCTGTCCCCTTCCTGGCCTTGATGTCAGCTCATCCCCTTCTACAGGATCTCCTCGCTCCTCGCCTTTTCTTTGTCTTTTGCACCGGTTTAATTGTTTTTTTTTTGTACTAACTCGCTTCGATTCTCATTTTTTTTTTTTGACGTCAAACACTAATTGCTTCTGATTTGGAATGCCTATTAAAATCTGCAGCTTACACCTTCCTTCTTCATTCGTTTTTTGGTCACTATTTTAATTCGCTTCTTTTTTTTTACCCTTTTAAGCTACACATCCTTATTCTTCGGTATTACCACGGCGATTAATTGTATTTCGTATGAAATATCACATTCCGGGCGATAACTTCTGTGCTTGGTGAGTTGAAACCGAAGGAAAACTCCGCAATTTTCACTTAATTGTACACTTCCTTTCCGGTGCTGCACTTCACTCTCTATTTTCCTTTGATTTTGTCCATACGATATTTTCCGATGTCACACGGTCAAAACGTTTCGCCGAATCAGAGAAAAACAAATAAAAGATGTGGGATATGAATCACGCCGAAATCGTTGGAAACAAAATTTTCTTTTTTTTTAATTTTTTTTTTATAGTACAAATCCCGACTTCCCTTCAAAGAAAACTCCCGTGCGCGTTCTTTAAATTCCGCGAAGATCTTCCACAATCAAAAACATCCCAAGCCACCCATGCCATCCCGATCAGATGATCACTCTCTCGTTCTCCTTGTTGGATCGATCACCCGATCAAGGAGACTGCTATCCTTCCATCACGCGACACTTGGAACACCTCGCGTCCTTGAAAAGGAGAAAACCAAAGGAACACCAACGGGTTCGGACCAGCAGAAAAAAAAAAGTTTGGAAATCGCACTCGCCCTGAGTCGGTATTTAACATGCCACCCTGCGCTACAACCATGCACCCTTTTTTTAACTTTAAAATTCATTTTTATTTAAAAAAAATCCATGATCCTTAAGAACTAGACAAAAATGATTAAATCTATCTTACTATCTAAACAATTCATGTTCTTAAAACTATCCTACTGACCCTTCACAGGTACTCTAAAATAATCTACACTTACTTATCTATTTGCCTTTCGGCGCCTACACTACTATTTGTTTTTTTTTTCAATCCATGTGGATAATCTTAATTGTTTGTTCTTACTGGCAAAGAAAACTTGGAAAAAACTTGGCGCTCTAAACATTTTTTTTTAAATTTTCTTAAAACTAAACTTAAAATAAAATTACACCCTAACCCTAATAAAACCTAAACTACCTTACTCTATGTCCGTGAAATTGCTTTACTCTATGTCCGTGAAAGGGCGTGTGCGGTGTTTATATGCTAGACATATATAAGTTACACGCGTTTGCTCACCTTTTTTTTATTTTATATTGCTTTTTTTTTTTTTTTTATTTATATATAAATATTTTTTTTTTTTTGTCTGACTTAACCTAACTTAAACCTACGTAAGTGGGCTGTTGTCCAACAGACCGACTATTACATTAATGTTGTGCTGTCAAAGGCGGAGACTGGCTCTGGTTTAACCACCAAAAGAAGTGCCGCTCCTTTGCACTCTCTCTCCTATCTCGAGCGGGGATAGCTCTACTGAACCGGAGTTGATCTTCGTGTTCACGAGCGATATCCGATTCATAGAGGAGTCGCCTGTCAACTGTTCGGCGTACAGCGTGGAAGATTATAGGACATCCACTCATGTCCTGAATCAGATTTAACGAATCTAAATAGAGAAAAGCCTCAGGTGGAATAAAGCCGGTGTGGCGTACCCTCTCATGATACATAAAGTTCGGGTAATAAGCCCCGAAGATCAGACTGTTGGTAGACATCATACACCTTGCAATGTGTACAACCATGCACCCTACACTCAGCGCTACTGGGATCATGTAACAATTAGAGGATTCTAGCGACGTCACGATCAATGCCCCATACGCCCACCTCCCGTGACGAATCTGTAGCATATTTCTAGGTGAAAACCTTTCAACAGTAGGAACCCATTATACTTTGTGCATTATAACTTTAATTAGTTTACTTAGGGGTAATTTCCTGCAGATAAGAGGGTACACCATTTTAGTTGCTATGTTTATTTTATTAAGAGTATTTGTGATATGTTCTCGGAATGTTAACGTCTTGTCTAAATATACATCTGGATATTTAACAGAATTAACCCAAGGTGTACCACAATTATTTATCTTTAGCTGGCTACGTGGCAAAAGACAGGCTTTTCTCTTCCTAGTGAAAAAGATAGCCTGTGTCTTGCCAGGATTTGGCTTACTTTCCCATGTTTGAAGATAATCCGTAATTTTGTGCAATTTGAGCTATAGATAGCAATGTCGTCTGCGAACATTGCTACTTAACAGTTCCAAATTTCGGGAAAGTCAGCGTCATACGTTAATACGCACTGATCCCTGGGGTACTCCTAATGTTTTAAGCTTTAAACTCCAAGATGTATTATTTACGGTAACTAAAAAAATGTCTGCTTGTAAGAAAACCTTGTAGAATTTTTATAATGTACAGAGGACTTTTGAAGTAATTCAATTTGTGTAGTATACCCTCGTGCCACACACTGTCAAACGCCTTTTCAACATCCATTAGGACAAGACCTGTAGATTTCTTTGCGTACATCTTTTCCTTAATGTGACTGCAGATTCGTAAAGTCTGATGCGTAGTACTATGTCCTCGTCTAAGTCCAAATTGTTGGATTGGAAGGACATTGGAGGATTCCAGAAAATCGAGTCATTTTATTTTGATAACTTTCTCTAATATTTTACTGAGACTACTTAGAAGACTGATAGGACGATAACTATTCGGATTGTTAGGTGGTTTTCCTGGCTTGAGGATTGGAACTACCTTGGCAATTTTCCATTTTAAAGGAAAATACTAAAACCTAAGACATATGTTTACAATTTCAAATTCTTTTTTGTTCGTCATTCCTTGTATTATACATTTTACGTCTTCGTTTGATACCAAAACATTTCGTGGCAAGGTTACATTTGTTTATTACATTCATGGACCATTCTACTACGCTATTGACGGCGCTCGGATTAGTAACCAAGGGATTATTAACACATTTTTTAATTGCAAACAATCAGCAAACGCCCCGACTTTTTCCTCACTTGTTACCAATAATGAATGATTTTGTTCCAAGTGAGGTATACATTTATTTTTGGTTTCTAGCATTTTTGATATTTTCCAGAACGGCTTGAAATTGCGATCACGATATGCTGGAGACTTTTTCATCGGAAGGAACAATTCTATGCGATACCTGAATTCGGGATCCTGATGTGTCGCACCATATTGAACACATACGAGATGCATCGTGCAGTTCGACTCAATGACTCCCGAAATAGAAAGGATGCTGAGAAAGAGGAGAGAGGATACCGAGACAACAGCGGGACTTAGAAACTCCATACATCCGTCCCATGTAGCGCGAGATTTTCCGCAACTTAGTCTTGATAGCCCACTCATCATTAGCCCGTCACCGACATCCCTATTCCCTCATTTCAAAGACCGACAGATCTGGGTTGCCTCCAGATCTGTTGCCTCCAACCAAGATAATTCAAACCAATTATCGAATCAACCGTCCGAGTCTTGAATTTGTAATCAGTTACCACATCTGTGATGCGCAATTTTCTGCTCCAGCATTCAACCCGTTCCTCGTGTCGTGCCACAAATAAACACAACAAACTCAAATTAGATACCTAAGTTTAGGTAAAAGTTTTGCGACCCACGATCAAGAGAAGATTCGCGTAATTATTGCCCCAATAAACGGTGCGGGATGAGGCAAACTTCTTGTTTGCAAAACTAGTTAAATCGACGACCGGCGGAACTTTACGACATCCTCTTTCACCACCCACAATTGGTTTGGAGAGCAGATGTCCTGATTTTATCGCATTGAACTTCAAACGGGCTTTGCTTATCGGGCAATAACAATCTGACTGGCCCCGGGGAAGGAACGTCATTTCGACAGGCTATGGATTATTAATACCCCATCGCGATAATCAAATCACTCAGACTCGGGGGAAACTTGAATTTGCGGCCTGTCGATTTATTATATAATTCGGAGTCCTATCATTCATGGAAAGTTCAAAAGTTCCCCCATGGTAACACATTCATTTTTGGTCGTGGTAGAGGTCTTTGGCTGTGTGGGCGGCGGAATACAATGGCTCTTTCGTCCTTGAGTCAATTTATCTACGACGGGCAGCGCGAAAGTTCTACGCCCGTGGCTGAGTTATGGGACGGGCGAAGATGGTCGGCGTGCCAACAGATGGAAGTGGTTTTGTTTCTCGCAGGGGAGGGGATTATCTCTTGTTTGAATTCGACGGATACGCCCGATTATGGCTGTAATTGAATTGGAAAATAAAAGAAAATTATTTGATGGGGGAGTGCGGGATGACAGATTCAGGATTTCGGGCTTCTGGGGGTTTCCATTGTTAGCTTTTTGCTGATATTTGATGTTTTAACTTCAGACACTCGATGATCGTTGACTTCGTGGGGATTGCCCAATCGCACTGTGAACATTCGCGAGGACCATTGACATGTTTTTGCTATCAACTCGACGACCATCACTCATGAATTTGGAAAACATTTTCGAGAGACAGACGCTCACTCACTGGTTCCGTAGTCGTAGGGCCAGACAAATCTCTGGTGGCCTAACATACACACCTGCACCGATGCCTTTATCCGATTTGGCTTATCCAATCTCTCTCCATGCCAATTCTTTCTCATGGGTATTACTGTTTGTTGTTTGTTTCATATATTTGTATCATACTCCTCAAAAGGCGTAACAAAATCCGATTGTTTTGAGCTATTCGAGTTTTGGAGTAATTCCATCTGCCCTTTGCCGTGAGTTTTACCCCATTGCTTGTATCCTCATAGCCTTATGGCTGCATGTGTAACCGACAACTTCCCGCAAATATCCATGGGGAGAACATGTAGTAACATTTCTATAGCGGTTGTAGGCGTTAAACTGAGTGCCCATGTAATGTAGATCAAAGCCGGCATCTGTATCCTGTCTGTGAGATTTATTTTGTATTTTTTTGACTTGTATATAGTACCGGACTAGGCACCGTACGTCAATATACATCCTACTATTGATGTACACAGCCAATGTGTTATACTCGGCCGGATTCACATAGTTATTTGAGAAGATCAATTTTATATTTTGGAATTTTATATTTCCATGTGAACAGCACCAGCTTAATCTTGGTTGGGTTACGCTGTCTGTCGAGTTCCCTAATGTTTTCCATCGCATCTCTAATGATGTTTGGCAATTCTCCCATGATGGTTAGTTCGATATCATCCACGTTGCCTATGGGTTGATATCAAACCATTTCATCAACTACTGTAATCCAGAGAACGGGAGATAGGACTATTCTTATTCCTATCTCGGGTACAGCCTTTAACGTTCAGATTTCGTATGTTATTACAGTGAAAGCTCCCATAGGCTCCCGACAGCGATGGTCGCGATACTTTTGTCCAGTTAAGGGAGTTGTCGGTCGATGGGAAAAAATCAAAAAGGATTAATCTTAACTTAAATTAATCGTGAACAAAATTATTTCATCAGCATTCCATAAACTCAAACGAAATTTCATAAAATTTCTAAGAATCTAGTACGTTATCGGATTTCGAAATCGCGAAATCGGTCGGTCTGACAACCTCTCACGACGGAGAGGTTTTTCTTTAGTTCTTTAGCGTGAACTTCAGGTTTTTTTGGTAATTTTGGTGTTTGGCAGACGTTTAAAAATTGAGAGCTTATAAAATTTGATTTGGCGGACACTTCAAAATGGAGAGCTAATGCCATTTGAAATCACTTGAACTTAGGAACGGTCTATTGAGGTTTCAGTATGAATTCATCCAAAACATGTGACGTAGTATAAAATGAACATGGAGACAGAAGAAACCAAATACAACAACAGAACACAGTTGTAGAAATAAAATCCGTTATCCATCGCCTCCAGAGTCGAGACAATGATTTGATGACAAGTGCACCAAATAAACTGTACTGTTGCTATGTATATTGTTGGTTTCCTTGTAAAGTCAGTTGTTTTGTCTTTATTGTTCGCATACCATGAAAAAAAAGCTACTGGGAAATTTTGTTGAAACAAGAGAATCAAATTTACCGGCTGTCCACGTTCGGTTTAGGGAGCGTCCGATAAAGGGAGTATAAAATATATAGAACTTCATTGCAAAATCTATTGTGGTGAGAAATTGTCAAAGGGATTATCCGCCTAAGTGAGTTGTCCGTAATAGTAGCTTTCACTGTACCTATAGATTTAAAATTGAGGCTGTTTAAAGCTTCCTATTTTACGTTTGAGATTTGACGGTACGGAACTTAAATGATACGTCCCACCCTGTCTGACGTCTATTGGTTTCTTAGAAAAAGGGGTTTCTATTAGGAGCTAGAGCGTATCTTCACAAGAGTCAATCTATATTCCTGGGGACCCTCCTGTATTTGTTGGCATTGCTCAAGTTTTAGATATAATATGGAATAATACGTTTACACCGCACCTAATTACAATATTCGCCTAGTTTCAAAATTTCAAACCAAATGTTCACAATTTTGTAAAGAAATGTCGGCGAAATTTCGTCGCTGCATTTGAAAGTCTGTCAAATCAAACAATCCTCTCTACAAATTCAGCACGTCATTTAATGACTTTTCAGCGCACTGACAACAAAAAACAGCTGTCCACAAAACAATCAATCATTTCAGGGGATAGTTACAATATATTGAATCAGCAATGTCAAAATTTGCAAATGTCAGAATTTGCACTAAATTCATGTTTCAAATAATAAAGCTAGCCAAAAATGTTCAACCACTTCTGATTTAAAATCAGAAAAAAATATCACCGATCAATTTGACAATAGCTGTCATTTGAAATGTCAAACTTCCAGTGGGAACGCAAAATTGGTTTTCGATTTCTTTTTCCGAGATGCTGGCCTTAGTTGCGGTGTAAACGTACTACAAGACAACTACAGTCCTTGGTACTTTCCATGTTTCCGCAAAATATGAGTTCAAAGTTTCTCTTGTGAATTTTGGTCAACAAAGCATCTTCTGCTAGCTTTGCGTAGCTCAGCGAAATCACAGTTCCACAACGGTGGCTTCCCATTATCCGCGAGCCTGCTTAGAGTTTAGGCAGCCGTGAATGCAGTTCAGGTTCTATGACTTAGAGTCACACTTCATGCACAGTACAGATTGCCAAAGATTCCAGTTGGCGGCGTTTTATATTCAAGAATATTTCGGTGGTGATGACCTGTCTTATAATATTCCTGGTGCGAGTAAAATAATTTTCACGGCCACACCTCTTTCAAGTCACTGACAATGTTCAAAGAGTACAACTGTCTAAAAGCTTCTCAAAAAATTGGCCGTTCGGTGTCTGCATAAAACTGAAGGTCCCTTCCACTCATGAAAGAAAAATAGCACGGACAAAACGAGTGGCTGGCCCTCTACGGAGTGTAGCGCTACCCATATTATTATTTTATTTATAAATGTTGACTCTACAGCCGACATTAAACAAAGAGTAGAATCTACTAAATGGTCAAACAGTTTCTGAGTTATTCCCCTCTGCTGTTATTTCCGCAGCATCCCCGTAGTAGTTGGCAATCATTTGTATTTGTATCTATCACAATCGGGCTGTTGGTATCCGGCCTTTCGCAGGCATTCCAACCAGGCACTCAAAGTTTCCTCCTTCCATATACTTTGGTATAAAAAATGCTTTTAAAACATGCTTTGCAAGAATGCAAGTCCTGATTGTAGCGTATAAGGCAAAGCCTTTAATATTCAATCCGCAATTGCGCCCTTGCTGACCCACTTCTTCTGAGTGCGGGAAATGTCCTCTCCGTTCTTCGAGAGACGGAGAACGTGGTCGGCGGATCCTTCCTTTCAGGGCTGCATTTATCAGTGACCTCATAAGGTTATTTTAACCTTCATAGTGACGTTACCATCATATCCGAATGGTTCGTCACTGTCACGCCCCAGATTGCTCTTAATCTTCACAGCACTCTAGTACAGCTGGGGCTATGGAACTACTGTCTGTCTATGCCTCATTCTCCTGGTCCGCGACGAGACCATACTCGAGATGAGTAATTCACCTCACCTCATCTCATCTCTTCTCAGCTTTAGAGTCTTGTGGACCTCGTCTTGGGTCGAATCGTTTCAATACTTTCGTTTGTGAGCTCAAGCCTCTTGTACTAGGACCCCTGTCCGTCCTGTTTGTTCTGTCGAAGGCGGTTGATCTTCCCTTTCTTCCAGTAACTTCCCTATTGTAGGGTTGCTAGTTACTCTCAAATGGTATGAGAGTTCAGCTACGAATATGTTGGAATTGTTACCATCAGTCTCTTAGAGCTCCTTATTCCTATTGCTTTCGCCTTTTTGTCTGTTTGTCTATTTTTTGTTTGCTGTTTGTTTTCTAAATTGGATCTGGCCATGTTCCCTCAAGGAGATCTTTAGCAGTTGTATTGCCTAGTGGTTGACTACTGAGCCTAGCTCGTAATTGCCGTCCAGAGTCATCCGCACTAACAACAAATCCTATGTCTGCTAAAGTTACCCTATATATATATCGGCTCTTATCAAATAAGCGCGGACAAAAACAATGCTTCCAGTCATTATCTTCTGTGTGTTATCGATAATTTGCTTAGAAACGTCACAAAATTTATCTATGAATGCCAACGAAAAAAAAAGTATTTGAAAAAATACGAAGACATTGAACATGGCTGTTGAAGAAATTTATACGTTTAATGTGCCATATTTAACTGTCGGCACATATCACGAACATCCTTGTTATATTTTCCATTATTATTTGTTCCAAATTAAAAATTTTGAACAAATTTTTGAACAGCCGACTGTCTCAAATGTCATAAATGTCGTCTGTGCTGCCAAGTTTTTATGAAGAATTATTAAGCGCCGATTATCGTTAAATTTATATATATATATATTTATATTTATATTTATATTTATATAAAAAAAAGTCTAATATGGGACTGACCGATATGGACCTGGAAATAGCATTTCTAACGGCTAAATGCGTGAGATCTTCAATTTTATGGCGACTTCGAACGAAATCGCGAAAAACTTTTTCTAGGAATATTTTTTGAGCATTGTCATTGCCTCGAAAGAGGTGATGCCGTAAGTAATGAAAATAATTATGAAACTGGCGTAGGAGTCGACACAATAATGCACTCGCCACACGGTAGGTTAACAGCAGATAAAAGGTCTTTGGAGAAACTCCACTGTTAGCCTCTGTCCCTTAGTTTTATTTATAATTATTATAATTATTATAAATTATTATAAATTTTTAATATACATGTATACTCTACACTTAGGCACAGGCCCTTAAAGTCAAACAAATTATTTAAGTTGCGAGCTATATTTTCAACAAAAGTTTACATGGCGTTATCCCAAGCTTCATAAAAAAGATACACAATTTATCTTTAAACATCATGCTATTGGTCTGTTCTTGGCTATTTAAAATAAAAAAAAATCTTCAAAGATGTTTCAATAAGTAGCTCCAAAATCAGGTGTTAAAAAAAACTTTCGAGGAATACTCTTTTGAGTTTCAAAAAAATCTACGCCAAGCTACTCGTAGTGACTAGCTGCAACTTCTTGCAACTCAAATTTGTTTCGCTGTAACGAATTTAAAAAACACGATTTTGACCTTGGTCATGTTGCAAAAATCACAATTTCTTGGCCTTTAATGTTGGAATGAATTCAACTCGGATTTTAGGTTTAGAAGAAATATAAAGCCTTGGCAAAAAAAATGGGGCCATGAACGGGGCTCTGAGATATGCAATTTTCTATAGTAGAATCATAATTTAGCACAAATTTGCAGGGGTGTGTTTTATCATTTGTTGGACTGTAGACAAACAACTCCAACAGAAGACCCTATTTATCTGAAAGCTGGAATCGTGCTCTATTTATGATGTAACGACCATATTCATCTACAGACAACTTTGGCCGCGAGAGACTTTCAAGTGTAGCAATAAGTTAACCTAAGCGGAAAACCACATATTATGCACATTTTGTATTAGGCCTCCAGAATTCAAGAAATGGTAATTGAGTTGTAATTACCAAGTTACTGGATATCTGACATCCGGGATCGGATGTTATTTTCTAATAACTTTCCTCCAAATTAAAAGCAAACTATATTTGGTGAATTCATTCAATCGCAATTCCTTATTCGGTGTTATGTAGAGAAATTAGAACGTATGGTTACAACGCGCAAAATCTACGTCCATATTTTGAAAGGGAATACTTCTGAGCAAATAGAAACCTTGATAACAGAAGCACATACAAAAAAGGCAACACATCCAGGAGGTTCTTCGCCAATCCAACAATGACTTCAGAAATCACTGGAGTCAGTAAGAAATAATTTGGCGGTTTCCTGTTATTCTGGAAGTAATAACAACGAATGAAGAAGTAGATCAGAAAAAAAAAATAAATAAAAATATACAAAGTACGCCAGGGAAAGTGCAAAACTTTTTGGTGAGAAATGTAAATGGTACAACATGCCAGCAACGGTACTTAAGGTTTTGTGCATTGTTGGTTCACTCTCTGAGGAAGCCCAAGAATGTCGAAAGAAGGATTATAAATTGTACCGCATTTTTAATTCGGGAATATGCAGTCGAATTGCTACGAATGAAGATGTGATGCATCGTATCCTCATATCCTCGGATCCAGTAAAAACAGGTTTAAGGCCACAGGCAAAACACTACTAATGAGCGCAGACGCGAAGAACCTCGTTATAGCATTTTAAAATAACTACTACTTTTTTAAACTATGTACTGCATGGTTTTCTTATGTTTATAGTATTTTATTCTAAATAATAAGTTCTTATTTTACAAGAAAATACTTATTTCAATAACAACCAAATTTTAGAAAAATGCGAATAACTTTTTTCTAGCCATTTTTAACCAAATTTTGACAAAATTCCTATAATACTGTTATATGCTGAATAGTTTAGATTTAACAGACTTTTTTCCGCGCTCCCATTCAAACAAAACCACTGTGCGCCACGACAACCACAATATGAAATTACTAGTCCAAAAAAAAGCGTCTAAAAAGAATACTGAAGTTACCATGGCAACAGTCTACCTAATATATTCAAAATAAGCATCGTTTAACTACTTTGGTGTAGATACATAATTGTTAATCGAAGTTACTTATGTGCTAAACTATACCAGAGAACATAACCTGGTCATTCATGAATTCCCAAAGGTGGAGAAAGCATCATACAAAGGAAAAGAGGTACCACGATTTCGAGCTTATGGCGTTCGCAAAATGTCTCCTCGTGGCTCGAAGCATCGTATTAATATCCATCAAGCTGGATATTCTACTGTTTCTCCGTTTTTTGGATTCATAGCATATCCCTTCAATTCCAAACATTCACAGACCGAGTAAAGGGTTGAGATGTTCTGTAAAATTACCCACAAATTAACTCAAAATTTGCAGTTCCCCCATTTGTGCCCAACTCTCGTTCCAGTATAAGACCGTTGCATTGATCACGCAAAGCAAGCGAAATAACACAAACACAACAAAACATCATCCTCCCACCATCGCAACCCAACGTCAATGCATTCTTCGACAATTTAATTCAATCTGCCTAGCAAGAGGCATTTAAGCCAGCCATATCTGGCCATCACATTGTCCAGGCAAAAATCCAATCTACATGTCGCTTTCAAAACACTCCATTATCCTTTCCCGTTGGGGTGAAATGAAAATTGAAAGCGCAAAACTTTTCTTCCATCGCTCGGTTACGCTGCCGAGGCAGCAAGCGAAACAAAAACGGAAGACAACTGCCCCCCTTGTCCACCGTCGAAGTTGTCGTCGTCCGTTGACGCAAATTGATTCGAAAACACGGCCGGTGCTACTGTGGCACCCACCACCGCCGCAGCCGCCGCCACCGCCCCCATTTATCCGATATGCAAGGACATACCAACCGTAGTGTTGTGATGTGTGAACAAAAGGTACATGCATTGCATTCTCACAACGAGGTTAGGGCCACAGGACAGGATGTTTGCGACTCGGTGTATCAGGAAATTGTACATTTGCAAAGATTTTTGTTACTTCTAATTTGTCTTTCCATCTCTGACTGGAGGGAAGCAAGAAGGATACCCGGGCAGACACAGCGGGCGACATAAAGACGAGGGGTACAAATCCAGCAGATACACCAATTATAGTTGCATACACAATGTGCATCGAAACGCTCAATCCTGGCCACACAAACATGGAATGTGGGATGAATTTTTGAAAATATTCCGTTCCGGTGTTCTGTCCATGCAACGTCCATGCACTCGGGAAGGGGCTGCGACGGGCTCCCATGCATAAGTGATGCATCCAATGCAGCACAAAACAGGGATAATAGCCCGTTCGACCAAGCCGGACGACGGGGGCTTAAGCAACAAAAATGGAAACACGACAATGCTCGAAGCATGCATCAGTGACAGGATTACTTGGATCTGTCACTTTTTTGCCGGACAGCAGCGAACTGAAAGGTAAAATGCTAATAAAACAGTCACTCGGACTGGTTGGCTGACCGAGTAAGTGAGGGTCAGGAGGAGAGCGGATGAGGACATTGCCTCCGACGCCATGAGCACTGTCGACACTGGTGCATCCGGTTTATGAGAGGATGACGTTTATTTTGTTTTAATTTCGGGTCGGGAAGTGGTGAATGGGGTGGGAATTAGGAAGCTCCGCTTTGAAACTTTTGTCTCGAGATATTTGCAACCAGTCGCTGGCATCCGGCATTTGGTTTGTTGAATTTTGTGATTGAACAAAGGTAACGAAAAGTGGGGCTCGAAAGAATGTAGACAACTGCTGGAGAGGAGTTTCGTTTGCACGTTCGAAATATCCATCAAAGGTAAACTTTAAACGCATTCGGTGCTGAGAATATGGAAAGCCTCCCTCTTCAGACTGTGTAACAGAGCCGAAGACAAACATCCCGCTGTCAGGCATAGTGGACCATTCAATATAGAAGATGGATGTCCAGCATCTGCTTATCGATCTTAAAGTCGCGTAGGAGACTAGACACCGCCGTGTCTAGTTTTGGCCTTCTTGTCAAACTCTTTCGTCTATGCAGGATGACTATGAAGAACACTCGCTGCTCTATATAGGTCGCTAATGACCTCATCGAGACCTGTGATATCAAAAGAGGACTTAGACAAGAAGGGGGATACATAACATCGACGAATTGGACAGAACGTCAGAAACGACAGCTGCAACTTTGAGGTAGTAAGGGACTTTATCTACCCTGGCTCTTGCCAATAGATGTTTATCCCGAACAATTGAGGAGATTCTATATAAGACCTTAAGCATCCCAGGCCTGTTTTAAGCCGATGGGGATATCCTCGGTGGATTAAAGATTAAAATTATTCGTAAAATGTGTCTCCGTATTCGTTGGCGAAAACGCAGTAGAAAAAGACCGCGCGTTAGTTGGCGCGCACAAGTTGATTGGGGCCCAACCGACTTGTAGTGAGCAACTGGAGGCACCAGAATCAATAAGTAAGTAAGTCTGTCCGTAATTGTCAGAACTTAATAATTTTGTGGTCATACTGACAAATCAAACATCCATTTCAGGGATAGACAAGAGAGACTAAGTGGGACTGAGTACACGATGCGCCAAAAATCCAAAGCATCATGTGCTTACCCAATTTAATGAGTTGTCGGATGAACGACGGCTTGGCAATGGTGGCCTCATGCCTGCTGTCTGTCGTGGCTGACACACTCTGTGATTTGGTGTGGACATGGGTGTGGCACGTACTACACGACTATGGTATGGCCTACGTATTGTATATCAAGTCAAAAGTCCGATCGCTTTGTTTGGTCATTTGTTAAAGTCGAAAATTATAAATCGCAGTTTCCGAGCATGAATGTGTGTCGCTGGCTATAACTAAAAACTATCGGTTTTCCATGAAATCTAAGGGAAGAGATACCCCCAGTTTCGATTACATAGTCCATAGTGTTTGGATGTAGGCAGGGTAGGGAAGGGGAAACCAGCTAGAGAAAAGCAGCACACTTAGGCCATGTTGATCCATTGTGATACCGACAGTCAGACTATTAGCACCGGTCGACAGCTCCAGTGATAGCGCCGTTAATTTGAGCCCAACGGCAAATGGTGACTGGACCAGCTTTGAAAACCAGATAAAAGTCCATTAACTTTGCTTTCACTGGGATTCGAACCGCACTTAACCAACTGCCCCATCCAGTCGTGTTTGAATGTAAAAGTATGTTCTTGGATGATGATGTGTAAGTATATAGTCCAAAACTAACTGAAAAGTGGAAACTTGTATCGAAAAATAGGCGATATGTATTTCTACAGGCTCACTCTCCCGGATGACTTTCAAGGGTGAGATGGTGCCTAGAATAGGGGATGAGCCTCAACCAAATTGATGTACAAGTTTATATGTTTTATCAGCAAGGACGACAGCAACTATAAAATTCTGCCCATTGGTATCACTCTTTACCTAGAATATTTCATGTGAAGCTCAGGTACAAGTCCTTAAACTAATATAATCTGCCCAACTTAAGTTGGCGAATGAGTGCTTGTTGCGTTGTGGAACAGAAATGCGACATAACGCAGCCTCAAAACTAAACATTCCATTTGAAGTTGCATGGCAACATCACGCACATCCCGACTTGATACGGCCGTACTCAACCGGAGGAGACCCTCCTCATTCCGTTGCACGACTGAACGGTCTTCGAGCGGTACCGCAACATTGTTTTGTATCAGACCGTGCTTATCCAAATGTAGGAATGCTTCTGGGGGGACAAAGCCGTTATGACGCACCCTCTCGTGGTATGGAGGTTTTGGGTTTTAAGCCCCAAGATCAATTTATTGACCGAGTTCATCGCTCTGGCAGTATGACCTCGAATCAACTTCACTAGGAAATTGTCCACTCTTATCAGGTTTGCGCACTTGTATGGGACTCTGGAGTTTGATAAAGGCGAAGGCAAGCCCTAAGACAAGCCCTCTCAAACAACCGAATCTTTTCCATCAAGCTTGCACTCACGTTGAACCACACGGGACAGCCATAGGTGCGCATTGGCCGGATGAGGGCCATGTAGCAGATAACCTTCACCATCGCATCGAGTTGGCTGTTATAAAACAGTCTCTTTGTAAGGGCAAATGCGCCTCAAGCACGGGCATCTACATGTTTGTTAAGAAAACTGATCTAGCAAGATCCCCAGGTATCTGACTACAGTCGTTTGGGTCAGTAGTTGCCCGTGTTGTCCAACAACTGAGAACGTTCACCACCGCAGAGGCTTATACACCGGCGTCCTGAACAGTATGGTTTCCGACTCCTGAATTCATCAACCCGAGATATTCAACTTCCAATCATCGCAATCTTTCGTGAATGAATCGATGTCACCCTGCGTGAGAGTAGCGATTTCCTCCATCCTTTTGTCTGATCTGTACATGATCACGTCATCACCGTACGTAATTACGAGAGGCGGAGAACTGTCAGATCGCTCGAGTAAATGTTGAACAGGATCGGCGAATTGACGGCACCCTGTTGGATACCATTTTTTACTTGAAATATACCTGTGGAAGTCACGTTGTCATTCTTAACGTCGAACCTTCTACCGTTAAGCATGCTACACAATAGGTACAGCAGTGGTTTGCTAATGCCTAGCCGATTGAGCTCGTAAAAAAGACCTAACCATACTGTGTCAAAGGCCTGCACCAGGTCAATCAAGCGGGCACCCGTATATTGATTCTGGCTCTTGTTCTATTGCATATCCGACACCAGTTTCGACCCAAATGCTACTCTATACCTTATTGGACTATAGGCCTGACTACAGAATACAGATACGAATTCCTACTACGCTGCGTGCGACTAAGAGAATTCTCAAGTAGTTGCAACATTTTATGAAACTATCTTCAGACACGACTGAAGACAATTAGACTATTTGAGTAAAGAGAACGCTGACTGTGAGAGTTGGCTTAGTTCTCACACGTTCAACGATATTCTTTTGACTGATCTGACTGTACTGATTGACCGGAAGTGTTTTCATGTTTCTTCGTTCTCCTTTTTGTTTCTCTCTTATTTTACAGGGATGAATTGTGTCAGGTTTCATGTGCGTGTTGTATACGGCTACATAACCTAACATAGCACTGCGGCCGATGTTGAATTAGAGAATTAGAATAGAATATAGAGTAAGAAAAGGAATTGAACTCATTTCAGCGGTAGTTTGAACAGTAATTGGTAGCTTGCAGCAATTCTTTTCACAAATAAACCAAAATATTTCGCATACAAATATGTATCAATTCAATATTGGACGTATGAACTTCTAATGCGGTCATGATGTTATATTTACAGATATACTTGAATTGTGTATCTGTGCCTTAATTGACACATTAGAAGATTAGAATTGACACAATTAATTCGTGAGATACCGGCCGAAATGTTGGAAAGAGTATGCCAAATTGGACTAAGCGGATGGACCATTTGAGGCGCAGTCAAGGTCAACATTTGCATGAAATAATCTTCAAACATTAAATTATATGGACCGTACCATCGATTCAAATAAAGATTTCATGCATTTTTCTGAATTTATGTGTTTTTTTTTTTTGAAAAACTTTCCTATAGCTTTTAAAACATCACCCTTTATAACTAAATTTTACTTAATTGATATAGGCGGTTTAACGAATGTGATTTTAAGACAATTCAAACGGAATTGTTCATAACCTGAATCTATATACATATATACAAAATTAAGCCCCAAATGTTTGTCGTTACTTCACGCATTAACGCATTTGCCGATTTCAACCAAACTTTGCGTAAAAAAAACACATGAATTTCACAACATTTTGGGGTTATTCCACACATTAGCCGCGTTTTTTGCGTCGATTTGTGTGTAGGTCCCAAGTTTTTAAAAAAGCAATTCGCAGTTGCTTTGATTGTGTGTCAAGATGTATGGAAATTATTTTTTTTTTATAATATTTGCTGATCATCACATGCTGCTTTGGACGAACAATACATCATCATAGAATGCCAGTCAATAACTTTTTCTCGCAAACGCTCTCCAGTCTTAATTGGAACAATTGTCTCGTCAGAAGGGCTGAAAATGATTCCATTAAACTCCAACTCCCGTCTACCTCCGATCTCCCCTCTATCTATACCAACTACTTCATGTCTAAGCCATTCATCATTTGTATTGCGTCTAGCAAATATGTCTTAAAATTCCCTTGATTTTCACTCATCCATTCAATCCATTAAAAATTTCTTTTTCAAGTCCCTATAACTATCGCAGCCACCTTCACATATTTTATGCATTAATTTGAGTTAGTTTGTAGTAGAAATGTAAGTTTTTCAGTTTACGCTAGCACTACTAATAAGCGAAGGGCTCTGCGACAGTTTAAGTTAAAACATAACAATAGATAAAAAGAAGAAGAAGAGAAACTAAAGTTGTTCATTCTTATATTTATCTGATCAGCCTAGCGAAGCGGGCACAGAGTCCGCTAGTTGTCCAATAAATACTTGTTGGAATTGCACTTCATCTTAGTTCTTTTGCTGACAGCAGATGATTCTTAGCCAGTCCGATGCCCAAATGAACTTTTCTTGTATCAGAAACTGTATCGTGTAGTATACACAATCATTCTCATGGGCCACACCGTATTGTTTCACGTGTAGCTCACATTTATCATTGGAATCCGGAAGTAAATGTAGTGAATCCATGTTTCACCGCAAGCGATTTACGTCCGGTCCTCGCGGGAGACTAAGCCAGCAAGTACCTCTCTGACTCTCGACCCTCATCGTCTGCTGTTGAAATGGGACAATCGTTCGCATCTGATGCGATTTCGAAATAGACAAACAAGCCATCCTACCCCCATCTCATCAAACTGCTATAAGCTTGAAATAAACTTTCCACCAGCCATTGCTTGATTCCCAAGTCTCACTAGGGTTTAGTCTTTAATTAAAATTCTTCAAGGTGATAACCTCATTCCACTTGGAGTTTACCAACAGGCGCTTCACCTCCTCACTTCCGCAACCCTCCCAGTTTCTGATCTACGAAGATACATTCATCAGAAGGCGATAGACGAGCATTTCGTATTCCAAGTGAGCTGTGGATGAGGATGCGGTCCTCTTAGAGAGATAAATTGAATTTTAGTTGTCACACCTGACGTTTATTTGGCTTCAAGGATATTTTAGGTATTCTGCGTACACATGAGCCACCCACGCACCCACACACAGTGGTTTGCAATTTGTACCACGAGGACATCCAAAGGATGCACAGAATAACTAGACATTGAAATGAATATGTCGTGCAAGACATTCGAATCCGAGTTGGGAGGTGTTAATCAATCTTCCACGTCGTCTGTTCGTCCCCCACCGGGGTATCGATTTTCCTGATGGACAGAAACTAATGAGTACTTCAGTGTAACTCATTGGGAACTAATCGAGGCTAACCCCAGCAATCGAACGTCGGTCTCCATTTGGTTTCTCTTTAAATCCACTCGCATTTGTTTTAACGACTAAAGTGGGTCTGATGGGTGTGTCTGAGAGATAATTAAAACGCATTTATCCCCAAATCGACAAGGACACTGTTCCGATATGAGGCGTATTATGACAACGCTTCACCTGATTGCCGTTAAATCTCCTTCGCACCTTAATGAGCGCGTTCAATTTGTGATAACTTGAGCGCCACGTACACACATATGTCCCGATAATGAGTGAATAAATTGAATCTATATCGATTAACGTTGATGGCGATTTAATGAAGCGCGCTGACATTTGCACGGCAATCGAACTGTCTGCCGAAGCGTGCGTTTGGTATCAGTTATGATGAAACACAAACCAGGCTGTTCAATTGAATGGAAAATCTCGACACGACGAGCAAGTGCCGACGAATGGTTTTATGAATTCAATTGATGGGTCGCTCTTTCACATGTCGAAATTGCTTGTATTTGCTGAAAAATAATTGCAATCTAATGCAACCGGAAAGGTCAACGAAGTGAGGATTCCCTTGGATTTGCGGTCAGAGTGGTTTGTGGCGGCGCCTGCTTTTGATCAGAACTATACGTGTTAGGCATTGGGACGTGAAAATGGAAACATTAATAGTGTTAAATGATTTTTTGATATAAGTGGGATGTAATATGTGATTCATGCATCGATGGGATGTGATGTCGCATTCGACTGTATTTTTCGGATTTGCGTGAAAGAGTGTTCTGGAGGACTTCGGAGAGTTTGCTGAAAGTGTGATGGATAAAATTGCATCACTTCAACAATCAATCCAGCCTATCCATGATAGTGTTTCTATTGTTTTCCCACCTATACCTGACCCACCCTATACCTATCCTGACCCACCTATATGACCTGCGGTTCGGCATGGTTTTGATGATGTTGAATCACATTCACTTTTCACACTTCAGATCTCAGTCTTAAATCGACACCTGAGACGTGCTTCTTCAATGTCACTGATTCCGCATCTTCCATTTTTCTTTCCAACAGTTCTAGTTTTTGAGATGCAGCGTATGTCCATATTTCGCACTAGCTGCACTTAACTTCTATTGAACTCTGTCATTATCTTTTAGCTCTGATCATAATCCGGCTTTCTGCGAACTGCAGTGGATAATCTCTGGATGTGCAGTATAACTTGGACCTAAAAAATGCCAATTGGTTTGGCTAAGGATAAAAACCGAATTCTCTTAGTGATTCTATGAATTTGGATTAATTAACTATTAAACAAGTTGTTGATTCGTATTAGATTTTGCGAATGAAAGTGCAGCTAAAATTCCACAGAAAACACATTTCAATATTCTTGCATTTCATATCAAAAATTTGACAAAGATACCGTCAGCTGAGACTCCAAATTCAATTAAAATTTCTAAACAAAACTATCTCCAAAGACATATCAGAACAAAGAAATTAGATATGAAACAAGACATTAAAGTCCGTCGACAAAAATTGTAAGCCCTTTTGGAACATCTGCAAAATAATAAAAAACAAACAGAAGTTTGAATCCCCTCAAGTATCCTGCAAATACATTATATACAGACAAAGAGAAGGCCGACGGTCTCGCTTCATGTTTTGCAAGTAATCATCCTGTTCCACATAATCTGGGTAACAACCGCACAAATGCGTTGGTACATGAAACAATTCAAAGGCTTAATGAAGTTAACACTGATCTAGCAACTAGTGAACTCCATCATTACAAATATTGATGTAGACTACGAGTAATTCATTAAAAACAGTAAAGTGAAAAAACTGGTGGTATTGATTGTATACAAAATATTTACCTTAAACAACTACAGAGTGCTGGTATAAAACGGTTTGCTCTAATTATAAACGCATGTCTAAAGATGCAATATTTCCCCGATGCTTGGAACACAGCAAAAGTGGTACCCATTTCGAAAAATGGAAAACCGCCAGACTTTGCACAGACCTACAGATCGATTAGTCTATTGAGTCGCTTGAGTGCAATTTACGAAAAAGTCTTACAGGTGAAATTGTACAAAATTATCTGTGATAAAGGAGATATATTTAATATATTGTGTCGTGAATGGTATAAGATGTGTAAAGGATGAGATAATCAGGACACCAACCACCACACAAACAAAAACGCCATCTATACGCAAGAAGAACGATCAACTTCGAACAGTATTCCCGAAATTGTTGTACATCTGCAAATGGATGTCGCAACGTGTGCACTGATAGATTACAAAGAATCATGTATATAAGCGATTTAAAAGCAATTTAAAAATTTATTTGAACGGAATTGTTTTTACAATTGAGGTTACAACTAAACAGATAACTTAGAAAACAAAAGGCAAGTGCGGTAGCTCAACAATAGGGGCCCAACTGATGTACTTTGTTTAATTTAGTTTTTATTATTATTGTCGGTTTATTGGTTTGCTTTATGTCCTACAATGGCTGGTGCTTACATCGGGTTGTTCAAGTCCGTGTGTCAATGGTGGTCCTTTTGGGATGGGGTGGTGCTATGTTAGCCAACTTAGCCTCGATGGTGATTGCTATCACTGCTCTGGTAGAATCTATGCAGCTCGTTGTTCGACGTCGTTGGAAAGTTAAAGTTATGCTCGTTTAGCAGATTTAACGCGTTGAGGTAGCGTTGTCCGGGAAGTGTGTTTCTCAGGTTCCTGATTTCCTCGTTAGGATGGTTGCTGTTGTTTATTAGATGCTGTCTGAACCGTCACCATGTACTGTTGCTGGGGGATGATGCGTGCTTGGTCGTAAAGCTAATTGTTGCTGTCGAAGGTGAGTCCGGTACATATTCGCAGTATTTTTCTTTTGAAAATTGCGAGCTTCGTCATGTTGGTCTTAGAGATGGTGTGCCATATTGGGAAGCCGTACGTTAGGATCGGCCTTATAAGCTGCTTGTATAGCAGCAGTTTTGTCCACTGGCTTAATCCATTTTTTTGCGAATTAAGGGATAAATGCGACGGAAGCCTAGATTGGCCTTCTTGAGCGTCAGATTCAAATGACTGTTGAACTTCAACCTTTCTGTTAAGTCAAAAACTTTACCTTTTCGTTTTGTTCATATTTCTGTACCGTTAGGGAGCACTACCTTTCGATCTTCGACATTTGGCTGCTGATCTGCATTTACCTCTGGATGGTCTCCTTAAGCACATAAGTACCGATTTCACAGCATTGATACGAATATCCCATTTGGTATAGTAGTAAAATTTGTTCGCTGTTTGGATTCCGACCCTTCGCGCGCTTGTCTTTGGTGACGTCGAGCTGGCATAAGTCAGCGAGTCATCTGCAAATAGACAGCATTTTACTGTGGCAGTTGGATGTGGTTGATCTGCAGTGTAGATGTTGAAAAGCCACGGTCCCAGCTTTGATCCTTGTGCAACTCCCGCCTTGGTGCCTTCAACTGAGACGTAGTTTCTTCTGGAATGCAGTATTTGTGAGTATCTTTGAACGCACATACCTTGATGGCTGGTATTCCCTCGTTTTTTAATTCCTCCAGAAATTCTTCGTCTGTGTGGGAAGAGTGTACTCCCTTAATTACCATTAGGCTTTTCCTTTCGGCTTTGGGGTGTAAGTATAGTTGTCGATTTTCCGTTGCTTAAGAAAAATCTTGATTTTGTTGAATCCTTCTGTGGTATTTGTGTTGATGATTGTTCTCCCCTTACTGAGGTTTTTGATCTTCACTTTTATGTAATTTATTCTGGCGTAACGGGTGATGTCGGCTACATTTGCCGAGAAACACGTTATTGGCGGCATTGCAGGTTTCTTTGTTACTGGGGCCTTAGGGATCGATTGTAAAGGTTGGGTTGGTTTTTTAGGTGGTGCTGTTGCTGTTTGTGTCGTCGGGCTCGGCGACATTGGCTGGATCGGTGTGGTTTGTTGCATCGGTGGGGTTGGTTTTATCAGTGAAGACCGCTCAATCGCCGGCTGTGACGGGCTTGTTTTTTTGAGGGGGAGTGAGATGTCTTCAGACAGATTTGGGTTTCGATTCAATCGTAGTACTTCTCTATAGGTGCTACGAATATGTAATCATAATAAAGGGACAAATAGGGAATTCCACTGGTATGGTCATATTAGACATTGAGAAAGCTTTTGGTACCCTGTGGCTGGTTTGGTTCATAAGATGGTCAATTTTAATTTTCCTCCGTATTTATGTACATTAGTTAAAACCTTTTATTCCGGTCGCTGCTACAAGGAATATGTCAACAAGAGGGATTTCTGATTTAGTGATTTTCGATTCAGGTGTACCACAAGGATGCCTTTTAGGTCCTATGTTGTACGATTTATATACTTCCGATCTTCCGATACTGGAAGATTGAGAAGTAGTTATTTACGCCGAAGACACTGCAGTTTTCATCGCATAAATTCGCACTCGATATAGAGAGGAATCTCAATATTGCAATGATTGAATTTTGTAAAAAATGGAAAATATAGCTTAATGGGGAGAAAAAACAAGCAATCTATTTCACACGACCTTTTGCACCTACTGGCAACTTACGAATAAACGGAATTCACGTCGGTTGGTGTAAAATATTTAGGCATATTCCTCGACACGAGACTGACCCTTTAGCGAGCAAATAAAAAGGAAAATGTGCAAAGGTTATATGCATCCTTTTATAAACCGGAAATCTTCCCTATCTATGGAAAACAAAATCGTTATCCATAAGGTTATTTTCCAAGCCATTTTGCTCTACGGCTGTAAAATCTGGGGGAACTCAGCAAGTATCAAACAAATTGCTGAAAATGATCTAAGAGTGAATGTTGAATTAATTACTAATAGAATTCATAGACTAACTAAAAAAATGTTCAATCACTGTAACCTTTCTGACAATAGACTTGTAAATGAACTAATAAGTTAATTTATTTTTTCTTATTTATCTTATTGTTTCTACTATTTGTGTATGATTTATCTATAAGTTATCACGATCGACATCCCACACACACATTGCATTCACACCAGCGGATGTGACATGAGGACTGGAGCGAGCCCAGAGGCATAGTTTGCATTTTCGGCAAAGAACATTGATCGACCAGGTTAAGCTAATGTTTAAGGTCATGAAATATTGTACAAGGAGCGGGACATACGACAATTAAGTCGCAAAATAAAATAAACTTTTATAACGTTTGAAATACTTGTTTGAATTCAGAACAAAAAAAAAATCTGTGCGGCTTAAATTTTTTTTAGTCGACGTAACGCTACAACTCGTAACTTATATAGTGTTGTAATTTGCTCGTTTATTAATTAATTAATTAATTTAATTATTATGTACTTTTTTATTGATTTATTTTTTTATTTACCTATTTACCTATATTTATAACAAAGTTTTTTTTTCAGATTTTTATATTTTATACTTTTTTTTCTCTGTATTTTCCTGTTTCCTCTTATTTCTGTTTTTTATTGATTTATATTAATTTCTTTATAGTTTTTGACTACCTAGATAACATGTCAGTAGAAAGTTAAACTTATATCAAATGTCTGTAATGTAAAATGCGCGATGATAAATCAGATGTATTTGTAATTCAAATAAGGAACAAATGTCTATTTAACTTTAAAATGTCTGTATCTTTTGCAGTCCACGTCTAGAAATATCTGTAAAAACGATCCCGAGTATTGGATCAGTCATAGATCTGTTATGTGTTACAGTGCGCCAACGTAGGGGTACAAACAGTACGAGGATGTTGAAAAACTACCAGCTTATATGTTTAACATACTGATTCTGCACTTTTAGAAATATCTGATATTCTCCACAGAACAAAACACAAGCGTCATCATCTATTGACAGGTTGATATACCCTCAACTTAACTATGATCTTAATTATGAAAACTTTTTTAATGATGGATCAAGAATACGGTCGATATCTCTAAAATGTAGAGCAAGATGCGAAATGTTGAATATGAATGGTGCTCCATTCAAATAAACAACAACAACAAATCTTTGCATTATATGAATTCAAATGAAAGAAGATACATTCCAATCAGGCAGAGGGCAACGCCATTGCCCACATAAATTATTTATATTTTATTCTGTTTTGTGTAGGTATTGTATTTAATTATGTGAAACAGTTTGAACACGTATATTCATTATAAAAAAGTACCTCCCTCTTATCCCTATAATTAGAGCTGCCATTGGAAAGTGGACTTCTAATTTAAAATCAGCTGGGCAAATGTGTTTTGGATCGAGTATAAGACTTCATGAAACAAAACTAATGTTTACCAGTGTAATAATTTGGGTGGCGTTACAATCATTACAAGGCCATACCCCAGCTCCTGAAGCAACCAATCGTGCAGTAAGTGTCATTGTTTTCCCACTAGTGACACGAAGCTGTTTCTAGACAGAGCATTGTCAGTTACTCGAATTAGATGGGACCGTGCAAATGGTTTATCGTAATGAGAATCGAACCTAGAAACCATGGGTCCAAGAGCTCAGATGTCGACGCTCATAACCAACCATAGAACTATATTTATTGGTGTTAATCACACGATCTATGGGGTCAATTCTGATCAATGAAACGAGATAGTACACAACCAAGGAATATCAATGCTGTACTTACAGTGTGTAACTGCTTTGATATTGGCATTCCAACGTCTCCGACTGTTCCAGTGTCCTTGCATTTGTCAACTATTCTCTTTCAGTTGACGAAGTTGAAACTCTATTCCGACCATATTTTTGTATGAAATTTTCGAACTGTAGGAAGCACCAACAATATCCTGTACTTAAAAGTGTCCAGCTTTCGACGCAGTTGTGTCCTTTCCGAACAACATAGGGAACAATGTTGTAAAGACCCCCCGACTGAGACTTATAGTGATAACTTGTTGATCAGCTTCAGCAATGGGTTTTTAGCTTCAGAACTTCTTCAATTTCTTTCTTATTGAAGTGAGTGGTTGTAAGTTTTAGACTTATCTAGAGACTCCTCGAATTCATATGTATATTCATTCGGTCTATTTCAATCTACAGTCACCGTGTTTATACGCAAGTATCTGTTTAGCAGATTCTACATTTCTGCTTGTCGCTTGGCTATCGGAGTATAAAGAATAGACTGAACGGTTACCAATAATGATAGTTGCTTTTCATTTATTACTGCCACTTCTGGTATTACGAATCTTTCGCAAGTGCTACGAAATATCTGTGATAGTTTTGAGCCGCCAGTGTATAGTGAAATTGTGAAACACGAATACACGGATTCAAGTATAGTTAACTACATAGGTACGCCTTTTTACGAGATCCCCGACGTAATCTCTTTTCAATTTGTCTTAGGATCAAATGACTCCTCAATATATTTTTTGTTTAAACTACAGGACTTCCCTGCGCTACGTGACCAAGTGACTAGGTCAGTTCCTCAACCCTAACCACATAGACGCATGTTTGTGCGGCCCATATGTTGAATATTCTCCTTTAATCGCAAAAAAGCGTTTAGAGATTATTTTGCTTTGGCGAATTAATCATGCACAAACTGACGCCGGAGCAACGTTTACAAAGTGATCACAAAACACCTCGCACCTTAATAATTTTACCCATTCAAAGACATCAAAGAAAATCTCACCCTTGCACTCTCATCCCGACCACTGTACACAAAAGTGTTGTGTTCCAAAATTTGCTTTATACGCAAGCGATTTTCGGCTTAACACTTTCAGCAAGATAATAAACGATAATTAACCCCATACCCAAGTGCATGTGTATCCCGTGTATTCTGTACATCCCTGCAATCCTTGGACTTGCATAAATTCACATTATACCGCACCTTAGCTACGAAACGCTGGCCAGCGAAGTTCGCCTCTGCAGGAGCAAGTTTCCGACCCAAAACTCAAAGAAGAACTAACGAAAAAGTGCTTATCAGTGCGCTCCGTTAATTGCAAGGCATATGTTAAAATTGCACACTTAATTAAAAGTTGAATAAGAGATTTAGAAATAATTGCTGCACAAAAACGAACAAGCAGAAAGAAAAGAAAAACAACGGCCAACCGAGCAGATGTGAAAATTGTTTAAAAACACAAGTGTTTGTGATGCGTTGGGAATGGATGACCTTTTGCCGGAGCGTACTGATGGGCTAACCTCCCTCGCATTGGGGCGAAGAGATGCGGCTCCTTCGTGCCTGGGCATGTGGATACGTTTTCCTTGAAAATATTGTATAGGAAGTCAAGTTGAGTCAGTTGGAAACTCCCGAAAGCTCGGACATATGATGAAGCTATTTGAATTGTTTAATTAAATTTATATGAGAAGCATCCCGCAGGAGAAGCTAGGGAGGTGGGCCTAGATGTGCTTATGCAATTTTGCCCCCAGTCAACAGAGTCCACATTCAGATGCACATTTCAGTTGAATGTGAACAAGGGGGAGAGGTTTTTGAAGTGACTCGTGTCTATAATGCCGCTATTTGAAGACAGATTCATTTTGTTGAACGTAATTTTGGCAAAACGGAGATCACATCACTCGTAATGAAGATTATTCAGTTGAAAGTTGACTGAAAAATGGGGTAAAATGCGGTAAATCATCACGTCTCTTCACCTGAAAGAAGTTTCAAAAGCGCTGCTTATAAGAATGGACATGTAATCAAATGGATAATCGCATGTCCCGCGGGTTGTAGAAAATCATGCATTTATCAGCAAATCCTTTCAAGGTCCCAGATTTGAGATTGACTAGAAAGAGATTTAGAAATTTGAAGACTCATCATAAGTAAAGATTTGAAGTGAATGCGTATGCTTTCGTACCATTTCAAAAATATGTCCGAAAAATTCAAAGACCACTTGTAAGACCACCATTAATCAAGAATTATTTTGTATCATAATACTATACTAATTTAAATTGGCATCACCAATCCGAGCAAAGACAGTGGCAACCTTGTCCCACACAGAAAAAGCTTCATAAACAAAACTAACGGTACAAGAGCTTTATTCTTTACTGAAAAGCCTCTTTTCCCGCGTTATATAAGGGCGACACATTTTCATTTCAAGTCACTCTTGTTCGGTGTTTCATCTAACGACTGTTTAATTTAATGAAAAACATCTTTCAAAAGTCTGTGGTCTCAGTTGCATTTGGTTGCTTGCCAGCTAATGACAGGTATTAGAATAACGCACCTAAGAAAGACGACAGTACATCTGTTAGTGCTACGGTTTCTTCTAACCGCACACATTCGGAAAACTTAAGAATCTGCACTGGGTTGCTTAAGTAAAGGGTGATGTTGAATGTGAACCACACCTAAACGTCAAGTTTTTTGCTGCATTTCATTTGACATTTCTCAATTTCAGACTAACTCAATTTGAACCATGGAAAGATACACAATCGAAATGCAAATGATAAATTTTCAAAGAAAATCATCTTCAGTGATGAGGCACATCTTCAGCTCAGTGGATTGGTCAATAAGCAGAATTGCCGCATTTGGGCGAATGATAATCCAAGAGTGATTGTCGAAAAACCAATGCACCCATAAAGAATGACTGATTGGTGTGGTTTATGGGCTGGCGGCATCATCGGTCCGTATTTTTTCCAAAATGAGGCCACTCAGGCAGTTACTGTGAATGGTGTTCGCTATCGCGAAATGATAACGAACTTTTTATGGCCCGAATTGGAAGATATGAGTGCGGACGATATGTGGTTTCAACAGGACGGTGCCACTTGCACCAGCTAACCTAACGAAACAATGGCTCTTTTTCGCGACAAATTCAATGGCCGTGTTATCTCACGTGGTGGCGATGTGAATTGGCCGCCAAGATCATGTGATTTGACACCGTTGGATTTTTTTCTTTGGGGTTATTTGAAAGAAAAGGTGTACGTCGATTAGCCAGCAACAATTCAAGAGCTAAAGGATGAAGTGAGTATTTGATTAGAGTGATCAGAGTGATGGCTTATACCACGAGTTCATTTACTCCTAGGACCAATTTATCGACACTGGACCGGACGCCTTAAGTAGGAATCTCAAGTACCAAGTTCGAGTTCCTGCTTATGGACAATCACTCCCACCTTGGTAAAGTGTGAGGCCGATCTAAAACATCTGCTGTTCTTTGGGAAACAGCACCCGGTTGTTAGTCTGCAACTCCACATAGATATGAATCTATACCTTCACGACTCAGAGTCGCACACACTGGCCTTCCTCAGTGTGATAAACTCCAAGTCATACAGGCATGTTCTCCATCTCTTCCCCCGACTTTGGGTATTAAACCACAGCCACCACGATACTCCCACTTGGGGGCCAACCTCAAGCGATCAGGCTGAAACCTATTGGTTTCACGGGCACATTCCTGATCTTCCCGTGGTGCCAGAATATAGCCTCTGGTCAGGCTACCAGTAGGATGCCATAACATCCCAGGACTGGCCGCCATAATGTTATTTTCAAAACGTATGCTGTAATCTATTATGCATTAGCATTAGCCTTCAGCAATAACAATGAAAATATTTTTTTGTCCGAGCTCTCTGACAATTGTCTGAAGCGTTGGAGTAGGGACATTTCCTAAACCAACACTCTAAACTCGGGGATTTTAGTCGCCTCTTACGACAGGCATGCCTTACCTCGGGTCAATTCTAACCCCGAACCCGCAGGGGGGAGCTAAAGGATGAGATAATTCGGCACATTAACGGCATAGAACCTCAATTATGCTTCAGAGTCATCGAAAATTTGGACCATCGGATGGACGTGTGCCGCCGAGGTCGCGGCGGCCATTTGGCCGATATTTTATTCCATACATAATTGAACCATACCAATATTATCATAATAAAAAGAAATGACAATAATTCCCTAAATAATTTGTGATTTATTCAAAATCAACATTTATTTCACGCCATATAAGGAAATTAGAAACTCCATCCTCTACGCATTGTGAGTTCCTACACCTCAATTATTGGAAATTCTTTCAACAAGTCAAAAAAAGAAATGGTTTACTTAATAAGAAAAAAAAACTCTAGCACCCTGCCGTGACCAGGATTCGAACCTGGGTTACCACGGCCACAACGTGGGGTCCTAACCACTAGACGATCACGGCCACTGGGTGCTTGTTGGGAGACAAATTGCAATGAAGCAAATGGCCTAAAGAGTGTAGTAGTAGGTAGGTCCTTCCAACCAAATATCTCACCAAAGGAACAACTAAAAGGATGGGTGATGTTAAATGGATTTATCTTTATTAACATTTCACAGCTGTCAGAGGGAAAGAAATTAAATCTATACACAAATGTGGACATTTCCTCCTGTCAATTTCATAACTCAAGGTTTATATTAGTGAGTTGTCAATCTAAATCTTTTTTTACTGCAATTTTTTTAAGGAACTTAAATAAGCAAGTAACTCCTCGACCCTTTGATTTTATGAGCAAAGGCCTGCTTAAGTATTTTATCTTTAGCCTGCTTAAGTATGTCAGATCGATTGCATCTTGGTCACATTCAAAAAGAGGAAAACTCTTTGAAAGATTAATGGAGTCCAAACAGTGCATGCGGACACTTCCAACACGTTATTCCTGCGATTACCGCCTTCAACTGCCTCATGGGCATAACTGATGCTGTTTATACTATTTACAGAGACCCCGACGTGGACTAAGGCCCTAAATATATATACATATAATATGTGACCAAATGTCGGAGGGAGAGAAAATGTCAAACCTTATTCTGCCCTTGAATAGTATTGAAGTAAATGTGTAAGTGGGAAGCTATGCGAGCATTGCTTAAAAGGAATTCCCAAACTTTGTAATAGATACTTACATGTTATAATGTTATACGACAAGCTAGCTTTGTTGTCCTTTTGGAATTCTGCTAGTTCAGTTTTCTTTGTGGGGAGAGTGCTATAACTTTGGCGCCAAGAATTGATAACATTATTCAGACCAATGCGAGTTCAAAAATACGGACGACAATCAAATCACGCAAGCACTGCTTGCTAACTAGGTGAGAATAGTAAAGGAGATTTATTCTTTTTCTTTCAGTGATATCTCTCACTAATTGATCGATGAAGAAAGTGTGTCCCGCCTAATAAGAGCGAAAAAGAATGCTGAAATTGACAAGTAAAACCTCATTCCTCAAAACAGATGGAAAGACAATGTACAATGTCTCATTGGTGAAAAGTGATAGCTATGGTATTCCCTCCGATATTGCTCTAATTATAGAATCGATAAAGCGAGTCATTTTAAACACTAATACAAAAGAAAATAAGGGGGCCTTTGTAGCGGACTGGTATGGATAGTTGCAGTGTTCTGTTCAGAAAGATGCTGCGTCAACCTCAGGGAGAGCAAACACATTTTTAACACATGAAATTCGAAAAATGCCTTTGATTCAAAAACTTGTTTTCCAAAACATGAAAAGTGCAATTTTTATACATAATCCATGGCTACGTTGCAGGACAGATTACCGAAGTGTTGAAAAAACAAGTATTATGTAATGTATATTATTAAAGTATGTATTACAATGTTTAGCAGTACAAATTTGTCTTGCGTGAAGAGTTTAGTTTAGAGAAAAAGAAAAAATATCTTCAGCTATTTCAATGAGTTGAAGAGAAGCAGAGAAAGAGAAACAATACTCGCACAAAAAGTCAATTTCACATTTAAGACATTTATTAAAATTAAATCTTAATCTGGAGACTCCCAGGATTGTTTTTTCAGTCTGCATCTAATGTCTTTCATTATCGATCGCCACAATGAGCTCAAGTGGTTAGTCCCTTTCCTTATTTTTGTCTGTCCCCTGAGCTCGGTCAAATGGTTTCATCTGGGACTATGACATCCCTATCTCGTGGGGTTGATAAATGAGTAAATGAGCCATCTATGATTGGTGGCGTTGACACGTTTATGACATGCGCGAAGTATTCTCTTGCAGAGGATTCTATGTTCGTATTCGTATTTATACAACAACAATTTGTGTAGATAGCAGAAAGAGTTCTTTGGTTATCTGGCAACAGCTGACTCATAGGGTGGTAGGCGATTTAAGTAAACCGTAAAAAAGGGTGCGTGTTATTTTTTTAATGATCAAATGCGCGTTGATGTCAAACTTCTTCTATTGCGGTTAAAAATGTGCTATAGTTCAATCAAGACCACAAGCTGTCTACATACTTATTTTATAGCCGTTTAGCCCTGATATAATATCCAAACATTCAAACTTTCGTATTTATAATATTAGTAAAATGAAATTCTTTTCTCACGAGTCGATGCGATCTAGAATTTTATTCTGACTCCAATTCAAGTTCTAGGTATACTCCATTGAGCACTCCCAGAGAATGCGAGTTAATGACAGATTGACTAAGAATTCCCCCTGACTAGCCAACATTATTAAAACCCATGTGTTGGCGACCACAATTGGATCGTCAACTACCGGCGTCGCTATACCGGCGGCGTCCGAGACTTCTTCGAAATAAACACCAAATTTTGGGTGTAAATTCAAAAATATCTTTATTAAGGGTTACAATGAAGAGTTAAAATGAAATCAATAAATTAAATAAATAAATTGATGACTTACTGTCTCGGATGGTTACAATAAACTGCGATTCAATGGAACAAATAGGATAAAAAATTTAATTTTTAAGTAAGGGTTAGTTATAATTCAAAAATGGTCCTCGCCTTATCCTGCTGCCTCGGAAAATGTCAAAGAAGAGGGGGAGGATAAGATGGCGGAGATTTTGTTCGCAACAGTCCCCCCTCGTAGGTCGACCCGTACTCTGGTCATAAGTCTTCCCGACTTTTAGGACTGGTAATTTCACCGCAGGTCTGTGGTAAGTTCCACGCACTCCGAACTTGTACGTTCTTGGCATTCTCATTTGGGTTATCCCCTTTGGCCAACAATTTCTGGAGTTGTCGGTGCCACACTGAGGACAACATCGCTCACCTCTATTGGTTTTGCAGGCGTAACCCATTTCGCGCATGAGTGAGTGTAGTGGTGTAGGTGAGTGTAGGTAAATACTCCACCACCCAGCGTGACTAGAAGAGGTCCGCAAATTTTACAACACTTTAGCCTTATCGTCGAGTACTGCCGCAGGTTTTGACCCGCTAGGCGAACCCAACAGTTTCGCAACAGGACGGTTACATTCGGTCCAAAGTAGTCGACCCGGTGAAAGAGAAGGCTCGACAGGATGAAGCGAGTCTAGCAGCAGGCAACTGCGCCATAATTGGTAGTTGGGCCGAGCTCTATTATTGTTGCATCGTTGGCATCATCGTCGAAAATAAATCAGCATGGCTCTCAATCGTTCGATATAAAATTTCTGCCGCAGCTCCTTTATTACAGTCTCGTGGTTCAGGTGCTTGCATTGGCAGTGAACGTTAATTATTATAAGCTCCGTGATTGCATGAGATCTGCGAAGGATAATGGGCTGCTTGACGTCTTTACTTACTTCCTTGGCATGGTCGATCCGCCCGCGCGCTCGAAGAATTCCCTTGACATTCAAAAAGGGGCATAGGTTGAAGAGGGTGCTGCACTTTGGTCCCAGGGGGTCGTTCTGCGTATACGCTAATCTGAGCCTCTCGAAGCAGTGCATCTTCTGCCAGTTGATGCACGTTCTGCGACCGAGGTCCGCTTATTTTGGCGAGTCTGTTGTCGCTTCTCGTGCTGTGAATGAATCGATGGACGCTGATCTCTTAGGCAATATTTTCCACTTTGAAACCAAACAAGACCGAAAAACATCTCCTCTTATTTTGTACATTCTTCTGCTGCTACTTCTATCTTTCACTGGTCTGGGGATAAATGCAGGAAATGTGGTCTAAGAAACCACCGACTGTGCGGTTCGAATAAGGGCGGGTTTTGCCATTTCGTAGCTTCATCAGCCACATTGAATTTAGTGGGTATCTCCATTCCGATTCCTCCGTTATGTCAAGTATCTCGCTAACACGGAAGGCAACGAACTGTCAGAATCTTCCGTGGTCTGAGCGAAGCCAGCTCAACACGGTTCTTGAGTCCGACTAGAAGAATCGTTTGGCGAACTGGATGGAGTGTGACTCGACAATGCATTTCGCAAATCGCTCGCCAAGGACGGCTGCCTGTAGCTCAAGGCGAGGGATAGATAATAACTCTTGTTTTTGCCCCAATTACGCGTGTTTCAATATCCTCGAGGTTGCAAGCTCGTACATACGCTACAGCTGCAAAGCCATCTTCGCTGGCGTCAACATATGCGTGAAGTTGAACATCAGCTCCACAGTACTTGGTAGGTAGTGGACCCACAGGCAGGTAGTGGACCCACTTCACCCATTTAGCATTTTCTACATACTTAAGCGTCGCATCCCAATCGATGTTAGAGCGCCAATTACTTACATAGAATCCACCACACTTATGGATGTATCGGATTTCTTGGTCTAACTGGATCGCATCACGCTCCCTCGGAATACTATCCATTAAATCGTCGATATAGTCTATGCCCTTCGGCATCGGTTGTCTGCTTTATAGCGACTGGCTCTTGTTTTTTTTAAGGAAGTCCTAGCGTGGCATTATTGAGACCTATAAGCTAGGATTCGATTGCAATTCCCCTTAGGTGATCGTACTTCCTTTGTAGCTCAGCAGGGAGCATAGATTGGAGCGGTAGACGCTGGCTATCAACGGTATGGACTTCGTTAAGCATGTACCTTGTACCGTTTGGCAGCGTACTGAAGATGTGCAAGCTTACTACTTCGGAATGTTGCTCATACCTTCAGGTGTTCCCGGTTTGCTTAAAGCACCGAGGGCGTGGCGTCCCTTTTAAGGATGAGCGAGCCATCGTCCAAAAATGCATGTGTATGTAGCTGAACTCCGTCGCCGTACAGTATTTTCGGCTCCACCCGGAACCACACCGATTCAGATCCATAACGTTGAGTATTGACACTCTTCTGGCACTGGAATCCATTCCTTCCTTGTGATATTGGGAGTTGTGAAGGAGTCTATGGTGATCGAGAGTACAGCTGTTCACACCACAAAGTATCGTAGAATTGGACCAGTTATTCACGTGTCGCTTCAAACACCGGTATAGCTGAAGCTTTCTGACTTCCATACATTTGGCGGTCCGATTCAACAGCTAGAACTGCATACAGTCTGCTACAGAAGCGCACTCGTTACCGCAGATATAGCAATAATGTTTAGATGCTGGTAGATTAAATAAAGGGTGTTTCGTGTTCGATTTCGACCCTTGATAACGAGCGTTGAGGGATCCCTTCTCTTTGATGCCTTTGTTTCGGTTCTTTCGCTCTTCGGACGTTGCTGCAGGGTTCATAACTAGAACACCGTTAGCAGCTTCTGCCATCTGATACACCCACCTACTGAAGTGGGAAAGTGAACACGTCTGCAACGTTTGCTTTTATATATCGCCCAATTCGATAGTGGTACTGAGATTCTGCACAGCCATCGCAAATGTGACAATCGTTTCCAACTTCTCGGGTTTCGGAGGTGCCGTGGAGTGAATCGCTTGAAGGAGGGAGTTAATGAGTGCTTCGGGTCTTCCGTACAGCATCTTAAGTGTTGCAATTACTTGGCTATTACTTGACACAATTGGGTTGGATTAAAAGACTTCTCAAAGCGCGTCCCCCTTTAGCGCCCTCTGCAACCGAATTAGATTCTCCCCGTCTGTGAAGCCGCATAGGCTGGTGCTTCTGTAGAAAGAAAAGTTCCCCCGAAAACTTGTAAGTCGCGGGCGATCAGTTGTCGCGTTGCTATGTGGTTCCCATTCAGATTTACTTTCGCACGGTCCTCTACTCGCGGTTCAAATGTAGACCGCAAGTGTGGCATTTGTTGGTCAGGAATCTGCCCCGGGTGTTGTAGTATCGGAACGGTCTGATGCTGTTTCCAGACATGAACGTTTGCTGCCGACACAGCAACAACTTTAGGTTCATCGTCGTCGCTTTCTGAAACCGCCATCTGATATTTTTGGGATAGGTACTCCCTATTAAGTTTTTTCCCTTAGTTCCTTCACTTCCAACTGTTGTAGTTCTATCTGGGCTAGCTTCTTCGATATCTCCGATGATCCGGAGTTTGTTGTTGGTAGTTCAGAATAGAGTTTGTAGTTTTCCAGGGATCAAACGATTCAAAATGTGTGGTTTATAGAATTACACGCAGCTGATGATTCCCCTGCTCATGGCACAGCTTGGCCGTCGAATTGGACAGCAGCTGTGCTAAGATTCGATGCGAAGACAGTGAAAAAATCCGTACTACTTGCGCTGACAACCGAGGCACACACTGTTGCGGAAATCGATAAGTGAGCACATGTGGGTGGAAGGCGATTTCGAAGAAATGGCTACGGTATCGGTAATATTGTCTAAGATGACAGCGACAGCTAAAATAAAGAAATATACTTACCTGTACATATGTTGCACAAATACTATCACATTATTAGCTATCACATTGCACCATGTTGCCGGCTGAGTCGAGCTCCTTCTTATCCAAATCCCTGTCTCATGAGAATTGTGCACTCTAGATATAGTGTTAACGTGCTCTATCCAACTTGTAATGGACGAAGACTGTATCCAAAGTGGCACTTTATTTATTTAAGCTTGATCGTCTTGTCCACTCTTTAATGAAAATTTACCCACAGTTGCGCATGCGCTGTTAACAGACCCTATCGTAACTGTGGGGCATTGGGGGCACCACAGAACGGAGCCAGAGAGAGCCAACGATTTCCACAAAACTTTGAAGAACAGATGCTCCGATAGACCAAATGGGTTAAGCACTATTCAACCGCATCCTGGGTGACCGCGACTTACTTCTTAATACTCCCCCAATCACGTGAATGGATAAGAGAAACTGGAGAAGTATAATCAATTCTGTGGATGATGCTGCAGTCGCAATCAAACCAAATGTGAAAGGAGCAGACGATGCGTATTTGGTGACCATTCCTGAATCCGTGGTGGTACACAAGGGTACATAATCCACTGTGAATGCATTACAATGAAATGCGTCGTTAAACCATATGAACTGGAGGAGCTCCGAACCGTTTCAACGATGTCCTCGTATTTCCATGGATCAGTGAATTGTGCGTTGGGTGTCCTTAAATGGAATGGAACTTGATGATTCCTTAAAGCTCTGAAACCATGAAATGGGGGAGGCGGTTAGAGAGAAGGAGGGGATTTGGGGGTCGTATTATTCTTAACTGAAAGAGGTACACTCAACTGAGTGTTTCTCTTAGAAGTGGCTGGAGGTTGCATCCATGGACGTAATACTCCAAAGAATGTAGTGTTTTTGTAATAACATCGAGTAGGTTATTTCATAAACCATCCAGGGTGAGAAAACCGAAAAGAACAGTTGTTAGTGTGTTCACACGACCACATCTACATCATCTTTATTGTTAAAGAATTTATGTATTTAATGTTGGAATTCAAGACTTAGTATTATTTTATTTTTTTTAGGAGAGTACCAAAGAGATCTTTGGATATCAGAGGAAGGTCTCTGCAGATTCTGTGGAGAATCCAGTGAAATCCCTGAACACATATTGGGGTTCTGTGTGGCATTGGCACACAAAAGAAGACGATATTCCGGCAATCACCTATTATCAGAGGAAGTGATGATATCACTAGAACCATATCTAATTCTCAGATTCCTGAAGGAAACTGGCTTACAGAGAGTACTCTACACCTACTTTCCTACGCACAACAGGAGTCCAAAGCTCTCGATACAAATCTGGAAAGACTTATATATGAGGAACTCGGACACAATAGATCTCAAGGTCGCGGTGCAACATTTTGCAGAGTACTGTGCCATCCTCCGGCGCGTGCACATGTCTCCGTCGGTGCATTACGCGATAAAAACGTAAACCCCGCGGCCCCGCCGCCAAAAACAACATCGCGAGTGCACCACAAGGGAAAAAACAAAGCATAGTGCAGTGCAGTGAAGTGTTTCGGTGTCGAGTACGATCAGTCCGCTCCCTCTCGTCCCCTTCCATCATAGGCCACTGCTGCGCATTCTCGGTCGCAACTCCCGTTTGATTCTATCAGGCAGGTTGAGGCATGACTGAGAGTGCATAGCATCTGACGTAGCGGACTTTAGAGGTGTAATTTGTTGGTGGACCAACTCCAATCGATGTACGGGCATAATACCTACATCGATTGTTGTTGGAAAGCTAGTTGGTTTCTTTCTAATATCTCCGTTTGGTATTCTATGGGAAGTTTTAGGGTTGACGTGAGCAATGTTCGAGGGCTTAGAGTGAATCTTTTTGCTGTGTATGACCACCGATCCCGCTATAAACCAGCTGTCTTGGCGCTGAGTGAAACACAGTTAGGGGAGAATACCGATTTATCGGATTTAAACCTGCCTGGATATAGCTTGGTGCCGCTTTTCTTTTTACACCGCGGTCTCGCCCTCTACGTGCGTAGTGATGTAGCTTACCAACTTCAACCTCAATACGGCTTCTGTTCCAATCCGGAATTTAATTTTCTGTAAAAACTCCATGCCCGTAAGCATTTAATCCACTACTGCTTTATTTATAGAAGTCCAAACATTTGATGCGCTATCCGACTCCATCTCAAGAATTGTATCCCTGTATCCTCGCACTGAAATTGCCATTGCGGGCAATTTCAATGTACCCAATTCTAATTGGCTTCGACATTCGGGCCAGACAACAGCCGAGGGAAGGTACGTTGAAATCTTTGCTGAGGTAAATAATCTGACACAGCTAGTAAATGAGCCCACACGAATACCTGACATTGCAGATCATTCCGCCAACACCCTGGACCTGTTTCTCACCTCTCATCCTGACAAATATTCTATTGACATTCTGTCACCTCTAGGCTCGTCTGACCATTGTATCGTATCAGCTAATTTCTCGTTATCGCCACAAACAGTTAGAGAACAAATTCCTAAAGGAACTGTATGGCTGTACGAGAAAGCCGATTGGAGCGGTCTATACAACTTCTTTAAGAATTTTAACTGATCACTATGCTTCCTCGATAGTGACGTGGATGCCGCTGCTGATATGATCACGAACATTCTACTGCAGGGCATGAGATCCTTCATTCCTCACAGAGTGAAGTGTATCAAGCCCAAAGCAATCGCATGGTACGACTCGAGCTGTAAAGAGGTGTTGAATTTCCGGATATACAAAGTAAACCCTGCTGAGGAAAACCGGAATAAGTTTAAACGGGCCAGAAATGACTGTAATGCAATTATAAGACGTGTGAAATTCTCGTATGAACAAAAGTCACTTTTGGTCATTTGTAAAAAACGTAAAGAATTCCGCCTCGTCTTCAATTCCCACGCTCATTTACAATGACATCCCAGCTGTCAGCTCTTTAGACAAAGCGAAGCTGCTTGCGGCGCATTTTTCAGCCAGCTCAACACTGCCAGATTCCAATATGTCGCCACCTGTACTTGAGAGCGTTGATTTCACCATGGGACAAATCCACTTCCGCACTCGTACAGTTGCAAGAGTACTTAAAGATCTCGACGTTAACAAATCCGCTGGCCCGGATGGTATTCCCCCTATTCTTCTGAAGAGGTGTTCTTCTGCGCTGGAAAAACCACTGCGTAAGCTTTTTCATCTATCCTACTCTTTAGGTCTCTTACCGAGCAGATGCAAAACAGCATTTGTCCAGCCCGTCCCTAAAAAGGGCGAATCTTCGTCACCCACCTCGTACCGACCCATAGCACTTACGTCCCTTTACTATAAGGTCATGGAAACGCTGATAAATCGTCAGCTTATGAAATATCTCGAATCGCGGAAGCTTTTTAATGACCGGCAGCATGGTTTCCGCAGCAACAGGTCCACTGGTGATCTGATAGCTTATCTCACCGAAAAGTGGAACCAATCTTTGCACAATGCAGGCGAAAGCAAGATCGTTGCGCTTGATATATCTAAGGCATTTGACTGAGTTTGGCATAAAGTTCTGTTGTCGAAAATGCGTGCCTATAGTGTCGATAAATCTCTTCTTCATTGGATTAGAAACTACCTTTCGAACCGTTAAATTCAAGTTGTTTTGGATGGGTTCAAGTCTGATATCCACCAATGCTCTGTTCTATCTCCGATAATCTTTCTTATTTTTATAAATGATCCCTTGTCTGTTACTTCTAATTCAATCCATTCCTTCGCCGATGACAGCACCCTCAGCTTTTCACATTCGTTCAAGACTCACGACCCCGCCCATCGGCCGTAGAATTGGAACGGCAGCGTATGTTAAGCACATTAAATTCCGATCTTGACAGCATAATCAATTGGGGAGAGAACAACCGTGTGCTGTCACTCAATCGAACCCTTTTTAATCAGCCATTCTCCATGAATGGCACCTGTGTCGATGAAACCGGAAAGCTTTCCGGAAAGCTTGGTATGTGTATCAACACAACACTTAGTTGGAACGATCACATATTTGAGGTCGCCAAAAATGCTACGAAATGTTTAGGTTTCCTCAATCGATGCAAGAAATACTTCACCCCTTCTGATTTGGCTTTAATTTATAAGGCGTATATCATATCTGGTCTGGTGCCCCCGAAACAACCCTGCACCTACTACTCGTAGATAGAATCCAAAAGCGAGCGATAAAATTTATAGCAGACAACAATATTGCAGAGCCATTAGTATCGCTCAAACATCGACGTACCGTCTCGTCTCTATCCGTATTTTATCGCTATTTTAACAAACGATGCTAAAGTGAGCTTGCCAACTGCATTCCTCCTCTCCATGAATTCACCCGCAATACTCGTCTCGCCAGGAATACTCATAAGTTTACCCTTAAGCCTACTTTCGGACTCACAGTTAAATTTAGGGGCTCGTTCAGCAGCCACACGACACGAATATGGAATGCTCTTCCCAGCCCAGTATTTCCCCCAGAATACCGATATTTAAAACTAATGTGCACTAATGTACCTCCTCTCCCTTTCTCACTCTATACTTTCGGCCAGTGCTGTGTCTTGAACCCGAACACTTGAGGGTACTAACAATACCGTGTGCGCGCGCCATGTATAAACAAAACAAAAAAAAAGCTGCCAATGCGGCTGAATAGTTTTGCAGCCTATTCAGATAATCTTTTGCCCAGAATAAAATCGGGATTCTATTGCAAGGAATGCATCTAATCGTCCAGCTATTCCTGGGATGTACGCTTTTATTTCTTTGTGTCTGCAAAATATTCATTATTAACAAATCTACACATTTTATTTCATTTTACAGAATATGACCTTATTCGCTATGGTCTGCCATTATGTTAATTTCGTATTGTTGCTTTTTTTTAAAATGTCGAAATCAAATAGAAATATTTATTCGACCGCTCAATAGGAAACAAAAGCGCGAATATAATAATTGTCAAAAAAATTGTAGTATTCACTTGCAACCTGGTGACTATTCTTGTGAGGTTTTTGTCAGAACACTAAATAGCTGAACCCTCACAAGGAAGGCATCATCATTTTCGCATCACTGACATTTGTGCGTTGGGATCACATCACAACCAGAATAGGGGTGTTATATAAAGGTCACCACCACAACACCAAGGTATATGGAATTATGTACATAAGTGCCACCCCTGGCCAGATGGCGACAGTATGATCTAGAAGGAATGTTGGGAGTTATACAAATTGGAACAGCGGCCGAAGCAGAGTGTTAATCGAGTCAGCCTGATAGGCAACAAGGAGTTTTGTAGTAATTTAACAATGGTATAGAGCAGTAAAGTTTATGTAGTTTATGTAAACCAGTGTTTGTAAATAATTTCGGGTACTGTATAAGTGATATTTTGTGTTTCTTTCACCACAATCCAGTAATCGAACCTTTTTTGTGGGCAATACGACTAATTTTACTTAGACTCCTTTCTGAAAAACCAAGCAATGTTGTTTTAGGAAATTTTAACGATAGGTTGGCTGAGTAGTTCTTCGTCGTTAGAGTCATTTGCAACCTCAGTCTACAGGCTGGTGTACTTTGCCACAACTTGTATTCTCACTGCGCCTAGCACGAGATCCACTCACCATTACAACAGAGTCCACCTAATTACCACAGCCAATCAAATTGACTACATTGCGATCAGAGGTCTTTCAGAATGTTTGATATAAATGGAACCAACATCACTTCAGATAAATTCCAGAATAATAACTTGACTTGTCTTTAGTCGTATTTGAAGTGAATCCTATCATTGATTGCCTGTCACAAACTTGTATGGATCAATTGTTCAATTCACACTCTTCTTCAGAAACTAGGGATGATGAACTATTGAATGATATACCATTATCATTCTTGAATATCTGCAGGTTCTACTTGCTGCGAATGATGACGTGGAAATTTACTAAAGACTTCTTCACCCAAAATAAACATCTTACATAACATCAGTTTCCATCTCTAGACTTGGCTGCCCTTACATCTACAAACATGCATTGCTAGTTTATGATTCAACCAGAAATTAGGCGCACCCTTAAATTCATTAGACGCTGGCTGGTGTTCAGTAAATTTTCTATTTTCAAAACAAAAAATTCAAGGTGCACCGAAGACACTCACGCACTCAGAGCTCTTACGGCGTCTAGTGAAAATATTTGAAAAGTTCGACACAAACGAAGAGTATTCGTTTGCCAGAGTGACACAATTGCTACACAGACGATACAGCGTGACGCATGCTTCCGACACAGTAACCCCGTGATCGCGATATTGTTGTCACACCCATTTGCATCTGACAGCACATTGCTTGACTGTGAGCTCTATCATAAGTGGTGTCTGTGATAGACAGGTGACGCGTGGCCCCGAAAATAAATCTAGCCCATAGCTGCTATTGCAATGATAACCAGTGAATGTTTGTGAGCATAAAAAGACGATGTATCGAACGGTGAGTGTGGTCTGAATTCATCCCCGCGCCGAAGAGTCTTCGACTTCTAGTCTGTGTGGCTTAACAATCAAAGTACCTTACAAAACTAAAGCCAGTTAAAAAAAGACAAGTCTGACTCAATCATTTTGTGGGATAAGGACCAAGTCCAGTCCACCCCGGACTGTAGCACCATACAAAAGAGCACTTGCAAATTCCTGCTTCGATTTTGAAAAGATTTGCTCCACTGATTTTGCTCTTTTGACATTTTGGCTCTTTCTGGAGCTAAGTGAGTTCGCATAGCTACAAGGCAAGGCCAACTTATGGTAGGGTAGGGACAGGGGCTGCTAGTGAATTCACCAGCACACTTAGAACATGTTATACCCACATGACCCTTATACCTACAATGAGACTACTACCACCGATCGACTATTCCAGTGATAGTGCCGTTAATTGGATCCTAACGGCAAATGGTGACTGGACCAGAATTAAAAATCCGATAAAAGCTAAAGATAACTTTGTTTTTACTGGGATTTGAACCGGGGACCCAACTAAGGGCAGGCATTTAACCAACTGCACCATCCAGTCGTCCCAACTTATGAATGGTGAATGTTTCCAGCAACCCGATCAGTCCTCTCAAAACCAAGTACCAACAACAGTCAAACTGCATCTATTCAATTAGGCGATTCGCCCTCATACTCCCATCTCTATCAAAATGCAAAAAAAGAACAACACAAAATCTTGTGAACATACGAAATTATACTCTATCGCACCGCTAACGTTGATGAGAGATGATGGCTCATCTTTCAAGTCGAAAGCCATCACGTTAGCATGCGGAAAGCATCGAGTTCACACACTTGCCACATTCTGGTGGGTGCTGGGTGGTGGTGTGCCATAAACTTTCAAGTAGTTTCGGAGGGCGCGGCCCCCTAAAACTTTAATTAATGATCTCCATCGTCAAAGGATGCGCCATACGAGGAGCAAGGAGCACAACCACAGAATCCTTCATGATTGCCTTCGGTTTAAGTGGAATATTAAATTTTAATATTCGTCATAAAGGATCCGTGTTCCGTACTGATGCGGATTATGTAATGCGGGAACTGCTCTGTTGTGGCCGCGGGGATGGCGTTGCTCTGTTATGGTTCGTGGTCGTGGCCCATTCAAGCACTTTTGCAGGTGAATCGATCTTAAGATTATAATGTTTCGCTGTGCAGTTTTATGTTTTGGTGGTTTGACAATTGAACCGGATGGACGGATAAGAGAGGGTTGTTATGTGAGGCAAGTCGCTACGTGGTGTAATTCGAAATCGATGAAATTCTCAGGGGGTGTTCGAAATAACATACCGAAAATGAGTGTAATGAACTTGTCTAGACAATGGCCAAAGGGAACAGATGGCCTGTGCAATTATCTGCTTTGGAGTGAAGAAACCCATATACAGTAAAAACTGTCAAATTGGACAACTCTTGGGAGCCAAGAATTGTGGTCCGATTAGCAGTTGCTCTGATGACGGAGGTTCCTTTTAATTGGACCGATTCAGGGTCTTTTCAGCGAAATTATTGATGCCAATTGCTATTTAATCCCAAATTTATTAGATAATGTACCAATTAAATAGTCAACTGTGTGCTAATAAAGTTTATTTTTACATACTAGGCTTTTTTCTTTATTTTTCCATCACAGAGTACACAAAACACTACGTTCTCTAAGTGTTAACTCAGTATCACTTTACACAGCAGATTTTTGCTGCGCGACTTAGGATCATCTATATCATCATAGATTACATCAAATAAACAGTATTAATTAAAGAAAAGTGCATGGATAAATTTTTTAAACTCCAATCGAGACAAGCTAAAATCAGTTTCGTTGCAAAGTTCATTAAAAGTGTTTATACACCTTGTAATAGGTTCATTACAACCATAGTTGGTTCTATGCCTCTTATCGTATAGTAAATTTCTCATCCGAAGAGATCTTTGGGGAGCATATATATTCATGAGAAAAAGTAAATCTGTTGAATTTACACGGCAATTAATAATATCGCGGATGAACATGGCTGACGCTTCCTTACGCCTGAAACTTAAGGTTTGCAAGCCTATTATTTTACATCTATCGTCATATTTAGGGAGTTCTTCGAAGGAATACAATTTTCGGACATCATATCTCGCGAAATTTTTTTGTACTCCTTCAAATCTGAGTTCTTGTGTATCATATGGGGAATCCCAAATGATGGAAGAATATTCTAAATAAGGTCTGACTAACGAACAATAGACGGACTTAAGACTAGTTATATCCCGAAAATCTCTAGTATTTATTCTCAGAAAACCTAACATAGCGTTAGACTTCGCAATTGTATAATCTGATGTAATGCAAAATTTAATTTAGTATCAAAAATTACACCCAGATCATTAACCTCTTCTAGGCGACTAAGTCTATGATCATTTATGAAATAATTATAGACAATCGGGGATATGCCGGAAAAATATTACATTTTTGAATGTTCAGCTCTAGTCCACTGTGCTTGAACCATTCCACTAGTGAATCGATAACCAATTGCAAATTATTACAAGCTGTTAAAATGTTTATAGATAAATACAATTTAAAGTCGTCTGCAAATGTTAAAATTTTAATTTATTTGAATTTGTAATTTTACATGAACATCGTTTATGAACAAAAGAAATAGTAATGGCCCCACATGGCTACCTTGTGGAACGTCCGATGTAACTTTTATTACTCGAGATCTAAAACTATCGATCTTTACCAATTGCTTCCTGTCCTTTAAGTAATTGGAAAACCACTCTAACATTGACGAATGGAATCCCAAAGACTTTAGCTTGCTTAGCAATGTGTGTGGTTTTAAAGGCATGTTTGAATATTTCGTATTATGCTTGCAAGCAACATAGCCCTTTGCTTCCTAGTGGTCTCCCAGTGAAACCCCACACTTAGTATTTACTCTCTATATTCATAGATCCTTTTATAGCTATAAGAAAAAATTAAAAAATAAAATTGGCGTCTTCGGGAAAAACGGGGAAATTAATTAACCAAAACACGAACAAACGAAATGCTCCGTTGTCCATAAACTGGGGGTTCCCCGAATGCGAACATTTAGAAACAAAAGTTTGATTTGCGCAAAAAACGGAGAAACATGAACTACCTTAAGTTCAAACATGCAAGAACACTACATGTCTCTTTCTACATATGGTCCAATTAGTCAGGTAAATACATTAGCAACACATAGCATATAAGTGGTCCATGGTCCGATTAGCAGGTGTCCCGGGAAAGAAGCTAAACTGTATGGAAAATAGCAGGGAAAGCTAATAATGCGGACCGGTACAAAGGTAGTCCGATTACAGAGTGTTCCGATTAGCAGGTTTTACTGTACTAAATTTACTACAAGACGGACGTCGACATCACAAAAAGTTTATCTGCCAAGGAAATTGGATTTCTTGGAATAAGATTACTAAGATCTGGATGCAAAATGTTCGTCTAATATGTTTTCAGTTCTAACACGTCTTAAATACAAACATAGATCCTGTGCAGGCTTCGGACGAAGCCATATATTCTGTACTTGACAGGGGTACGGTTTTTGCCAATCAGAACAAAGCTCATTAGTTCTGCATCCCCGTTTACATATTTTATCACTCTAGACACCTTGACGTGGTGCGAGCCTTAAGCCGACCCACAAGCCTGCTAAAGGGGTGGCTCTACCAGAAGGAGCAATGCTTACATCTTGGATAGAGGTGCCCTATTCAGAAGAATGGGGTGATCGGTGAACTAAGTCTATCAACCCCAAAACTCAGTGGTGGTGTGAGCAAATAGCAAACCGGGCCGAAGGGTTGAATGGTCGAGGGGCGAGTCAACCGCGAAAGAGCTAATTCAGGTGCACTGGTCAGCGCCTGTCATCAAAGTAGAATTGAACGACAATAAAAACAACAACCAAAACAAAAGAAAAAAAAAAAAAAAACGATGACAAAACAAGGACAGAAAGTAGAGGCGGAAGGCGTACTTGTTATCAGATTCTGACAACCGATCACGTGTAGAAAGCGAGATCTCAAAGGCCAAAAAATAGAAGTGCCACGTTCCAGCTTAATCAGATTCTAAAGAAACCCGAGGACAGCTGTACCGACAGAGGCACTTTTCGCTGGGCGATCAATCTCTTGGCGGGGCTAAAAGCGAACCTGCAACAGGTGTGCCTGCACCCAACCAGGGAACGCTAGTAACCCCCTACTACCGGAAAGTAGAGAAGGTCGACTGATAACCGTAAATCGACGCGGATGGAAGGACGCCCAGGAGGACCTAGTACTAGTCACCCGGTAAGAGGCTAGCAGACCTGAAACTGGTAGGCAAGTACCAGCGGCGTGAAAGAACTCTACGTTCGAGAGACTGAGATCGCAGGACGAAGCCCACAAGACAACAAAGAAGGCTAGGAAAATTGATACAGTGACCCGAACCTTCAGAAATGTCGCTAAGGGTGATCTCTTGTATGGGATCTCAGACATGCAGAACGAAGAAGGCAGGCTCTGTGCGTGAATTGGAGTCTTAACGACAAAGTTAGCTGGCGAGATCTTATCATATATTACCGTTAAACCGTCCGCATCAATGAGGAATCCCTCAAGCTGATGAAGGGAAAAGATCACCTTTAACTACATCATGTCTCAGGTTCCCTTAAAGGTGCAGGAAAGAGATTATCACAACATCCCTTCTATGACAGCCTCTCTGTGTAATGTGGACATTACTGCCGTTCTCAGTAGCTTCTCGCCACCATCTGTTACAGAGGGAGACATATATGAAGAAAGCTCCATAAGGAGAATGATAGTGACGACTCCTCTGATACAGACTGTAATGTCATTGTAGTGGAAAAGCCCGAAGAAGTTGGTCCCTATAAATCTGCACCACTCTAAAGCAGACACTGCCAATCTCATGGGCCGTCTAAAGTGAATTTAACAGTCATTTGAAACTGACGCTCAAGAAGGCCAATCTAGGCTTTCATCGCATCTATCCCTTGATGCTCAAGTAAAATGGATAAAGCCAGAGGACAAAACTGCTGCTATACAAGCACCTTACACGGCCGATCTTAACGTACTGCTTCCCAATATGGCACACCGTTTCTAAGACCAGCATGATGAAGCTCACAATTCTGCGAAAGAAAAATACTGCGAATTTGTACCGGGCTCACCTTCGACAGGGACCGTCAAAGGCACCAATCAACAATTGGCTTTACGACCAAGCACGCATCATCCCCCTGCAACAGTACAGTGTTGCAAAAAGGAACCATTAAACCGACAATAATAATAAAAATTAAACTAAACAAAGTACATCAGTTGGGCAACTATTGTTGAGCCAACACCCTAACATTTGGTTTTGTAAGTCTAGTTGATCCATCAATCGTAAAAAGAATTCCGTTCAAATAAATTTTTAAATCGTTCGATGATGTGGTAGCCGACTTAGCCTCGATGGTGATTGTTATCACTGCTCTGGTAGAATCCATGCTGCTCGTTGTTCGACGTCGTTAGAAAGTTCTGCTCGTTTAGCAGATTTAACGCGTTGATGTAGCTTTGTCCGGGGATTGTGTTTTCTTTCTGAAACATACTGCAGTCAGATGGCTTTGGATTTTTCCCTCTCTCGATTAAGTACATAATTCTTTGTATTCCATTTGTTTATAGGTGGCGGTCTTTACATAAGCGTGTACTACAATCACTTCGGGAATACTCTTCGGAATTGTTTCCTTTTGCGGAGCTGTGATAGATTTTTCCAATAGGTGGCGGTGTCGACTATAAGTTGACTGTGGTGGCTGACAGATTTGTATATTTTCACAGATTTCTGGTTGGTCTTCTGATCATATCCCGTCACAGTATTCACGTTTGTTCAAGAAAAATCTCTGAGCGCAGTCACATTTAACTCCAAGACGTCCCTCAATTGCATCTTTACGAGATGGCCAAGTATTTCAGCATCCAACTTATGTGGGTGCCGGGACACAGTGACATCCGACAGAATTGCGAGGCAGACGAACTTGATAGAAAGGGCACCACGTCAATACTCTTTCCGGGCGGGGAGCAGCCAGTCATGCTTATCACTAGCACACGGCATCTATTAAAGCTTGAAACGCTTACTCACACCAAACGTATATGGTCTTCTGGCACTGGATGCCTCATCATAAAGCAATTATGGCCTGTTTCACGCGACCTGATCAGAATGAGAATCTAGTCGGCGTTATAACAGGGCATTGGAATTTACGCTTCAAGACTAGGTATCACCTATAACAACTTTAGCAGAAGTTACAGGGATGACGAGGCAGAAGAAACCATTTCACGCCTTCTTTGGAATTGCAGTGACCACTCATCTCACAGATTTAGTCACTTGGACGACCCCTATTCGACTTGACAGAACTAAGTAGTATTAGCGCCAGTCACCTTCGTCCCTTTATTCAAAGCTGCAGATGGTGGGTGGATAAGGATATATTAGATATGGTGATAACAACACGAACTTAGTTTTGGCCTACCCATAAGGTAGTCAACCACTTTGACCAATGCGAACAAAGACTAAAACATATTTTTAAAAAATAGTTTTAACCACAATCTCATTAGATCCACGTCAAAGGTTCGAAGGGCCTGTAGAGTTGTACGCAATACATAGATCGTCAGCAAAGGCTGTAACTTTACCTTAATGGAAAAACTTACAACAATCTAGAACTGGAGTCTATAGTATAGAGCGTAAGTTCTGAAACTCAAATCTACAGCTAGAATTGGGGCCGAAAAGCCTGGCTTAGCATTTCGAACTGAATTCAGAATTCAGGCATATATTTTTTTTTATTGGATTTCAATGTCGACTCTAAGGTAAGTCTAGTGTTAGAGAAATCCAAGTCAAATTTGGAGATGTAATTAGGGCTTTCAAGCCCATAATATAGACCTAGATATATTACTTGAGTTAAGGTACAAATCTAGATCAAGAATTAGTAAATTAGTCATGTCTTCACTTAAGGTATAATTTTAAAGGTGAAGCCCGGGGCCGGATACTAAAGACTGCAATGGATTGCTGGAATCATGAAGCAAAATCAAGGACTGGAATCTGAATGCGCCGCAAAGAAGAATGCAAAGAGTTGAATTAATGTCACTTCTATTGGTTTTCTGACAAAGTCCAGCAATGTCGACCACAACCATAAGGAGATTCCATGGCATACAGTTCCTAGCTAATAAATAGGATCCAATCCAACCACCAACAAGAAGATTTTGCTTGTGGGTGCCTTCAGTGCTGGGTGCGTCGCTTAGCCTGTTTTTGCTTCACACAACCCGCAGCAATAAAGAATGCAATTAATATTTTTTTTGCGCAAACTGCTTTAACGCCACAGGTTCGAATTTAACGCTCGGTTGCAGTTTCCCTCAAGACCGTAGTGTACGGCGTTGCGCGGCGGTTCGCCTCCATGCATTTTCTCTGCGTCAGCATAGTTCATAGTCCGAAGCGAAAAACTGAAAAGAAAAAAAATACCCCTGCTCAGCGAGAGGAGATTGCAACTACTGCAAGGACAATCGTAATTCCTCTCGAGCTTTTGTTGTCCACTCGACAACTCCAGCAACAACAGACAAAAAAAGAACCTCACGTTTGTGCAACTAACTTCCTGGACCGATGTTAATTTTTCATTTTATTTGCTTCCTAAGTGTGCACCTTATTCAGGACCAACACTGCCACTAGACACAAATGCAAAGTGAACACCAAACGGCCCCTCTGCTCCTCGCACTGTCCACTCAACTGCCCATCGCCACCACCACGCTGCTGCGCGCATCATAACTTTTGCAGGACCTTCGTACCGCTCTTGAAAACTTTACGAACAAAAGTGAGGCGGAAAAAAATTCGAAAAACAAAAAAATTGTCAAACAAGGTTTCTGACTATCTCCCGTCTTCCTGCCCCGGCTGCTGCATCCGCTGAGAGTCCTTAGCGATTTCAGTCCACACAGAGCGAATGAGAAAGGGGGACAATTGTGCACGATTTGCAGGATGCAGATGTATACCCGGATGATTGTTTGCATTGAAAGAGTGTTGGGAACGGGAGGTGTGGACTGTGTGTGTCTCCATTAAACCCAAAGCGCCAACAATCCTCTTTGTATCTACTGTGTTCTTTCTGCAAGAGTTGTTTTCACAATTTTTGTGAAATAATTTTTGAGCTACAGGTGTTGTAGCCTTTGGGCCACCGGATGAGTCCTTATTAATAGCTCGTTTTGTTCTTTGCCAGTTTTATTGTTTGTATCTGAATTTATGAGGTCGTGACTGCGGTTTGGTAGAGGATACACGAACTACTGCTGTTGTACTTTTGGCGGATTACCAAAGTGGTTGCGATTACGATTAACACGACAGTTTGAAGTGAAATCCGAGTAACACATCTATATAAGCGACATCGTATCCATCAACACTTTCAATAAAAGGTTGAATGTCGAATTTGGTTGGTCAATTCCGCTTTGTCGGACTGCAGGACTGTGCGGGAAAACAGGCTTGCAGAGATATTTGTAAACCATTAAGAGCTTCTTTCGCAGTAAAACGGAAGATAGTAGGAGCGTCATTGTGATGCGATTAAGAGACTAGTTATGTCTGCCTTGTGCCGTCGTGACAGTGAGAGAACCGCGTGCCGCCCTTAAAACCAGTGACTCGACCATATCGAGAGAGTTTTCGTGCAGACTATGTTTACTTATGAATATGGTGAGGATATAGGTCTTATCCAGTTTAGCCTTATAAGCGAATATCCCCGCTTAAGGTCTCCACAAGGGTATGGAGTATAGATCCAAGTTTCAAGGACACTTTTGAAGTGATTAAAGGGGAAACGAGCTGATGAAAACGTTTGACAGAATGTCACGATCGGCAGCTACAATTTTGAGGTCTATTGAAGCAGTTTGTCGTCAGGAGCACTCGTAATTATTTATTGCTCCTTTCAAAGATCTCGTCCAAAGATTCAATGAAGGAGTTGACGAGTCAGTTGACGAGCTCTAGCAAGGCATGCTCACAGAAAGTGAGTCAATGTTTCTGGCTTGCTGTGCCATTAATCTATTAAGTTGATCAAACAGCCAGTACCCCAAGCTTGTCGCTGTTTTCTTTGCAACACCGGTGCGCGACCTCTTCAGAAGATCGTTTGTGTATGATATGTTATACTTGGCCATGTCTCTTCCTAGATATTGCACATTAAGATAGTGAAATAATCATAGGTTAACCATTTTAAAGACGTAAATTGGGCCTTATCTAGGCAAATTGGGATCTGTCCCTCAAAAGCAAAGGAGCTATAGAGTGGTTGCCTATGTGTTCTTCGTCTTTCTGATTAACTTTGAGTTTCTCCACTACTGAAGAAAGCATTGCAACATTCCTGGATCATAGTTTAGGATACTCAAAATCATTGAGACAGATTGACAATGAACGAAAATACCTTTATTTACTTTGCATCGCGGTTGCATTTGGGTGGGATCTGGTTTCACGGCAATCCCTTATAGCAAGGATTTCCGATTGGAAGATGTTCGACTGCAGACATGTCCAGAGAATCGCAGTAGATACCCGTTACAACTCTTCAATTCAACTGTCTGCGTAAGTATACGCTCCCGTCAGAGGGATAGCAGATGTGCTTACTACCCAATCTGATCTCGAGGGAGGAGCATGTCGGCGTGTTCTTAAGATATAGTTTGCATAGATGGAATAGAGTCTCTTCGAGTCCGCATAAGTTCTCTGACCACCCAATCTAGGATGCAACTGTCTCCATACGGCCTTGAGCTCAATAGCCGAGACCTTCTAGTCAGATTACACTATGCTCAGCTATGTATACAGTAGAACCCCGACTATCCGAATCAAATAGAACTACTTCTATTCCGTATTATCGAAGGACAACCACCAAGCTTTTGACCAAAATCCAATGCTTTTTCACATAAAAGAGGTCCATATGGGCATGCTCTCTTTTTTAAGAAGAAGCAGAACCTACGCTTAACTGCCTCCGCAACTTCACAGCACTTTCAGCACTTGCAAGGACAAGTAAGAACACGCTAGGTAGCTATTCATTCAACTTCCCAGAAGAAATGTCAGAAATAAAAGTTCTGGACATTACGAAGTAGTATCATCCACAATATGTCATTCGCATACCAGCAGATAATGCTCAGGTGTTTAGTTAGTACCCTAAAAAGGAACAGGTGGATAAACTGTCGGCAAGTCATATCATAATACATTCAATCATCTATGCCGGCCACAGGTGTTGCAAGCGTCGCGTGAGGATCACTATCACCTAAACCTAACCAACGTTGTGAGCTTACAAATTCGTTCCCAATAAGGGGATCTTAAAAAATACTTATGCATACTTCATTGTCATTTAATTTTCAGAGAAACTCATGAGGAGATAATATGTAACTTATAACGGTTCGTGTAATAATATATGCGTTAGCGGGCAAATTCCATAGACTTGTGGCGACAGTAGGATCTAGAACCAACCACTGGGAGTATAAATATCGGCACGATGGTTGATAAGGGTTAGTTCAGTTGAAGAATTAGTAAGGTTCAATTTGGGATTTTATAGTGTTCAAAGAAGAAATAGTGATTTATAAAGTGTAATATAGCATAAGAGTGAACCAGTGTTTACAAAATAAATTCTTGTAAATCGTGAATAGTGAACTTTTGTGTTTCACTCGTCACAATCCAGTGATCGAACCCGTATTTCTGGGCAGTTTAATTAATCTTTCGTAGACTCATTTCGGCTAATCGTAACAATATTTTAATAGCCAAATTTTCAGAAGTCAGATTGCTTGGAATCTTTCTCTCTGTATTCAAAAACTGGAGTACCGCAAGCAACTGCAACTTTTTTACCTACTTTACACTTGAGGTATACGGAAATATGAAGGGCCATACCGGACGAAATGAGAATTCTGGTAAGAGCTATATTAAACTACACTTATTTTTCCGTATTTTTAATGAGTTAAATGAGAATCACTATCGAAATTTTCATTAAGTGTGAACACCTATGGCAAAATTGTGGCCACATATTCCGCCATAAGACTAATCCAGGGTAATCGATGCGACAAGACCCACGGAAAAGGGCACAAGGTAATACTAAAAAACTCGAATGTCTATAAGGAGACAGATTATGTTGCCATTCATGGACTTCGAAATAATGCAGAAGACTTTAATCCAAACGAGAGAAGAATGGGACTGAGTACACTGATGGGTCCAAACCGAAAGAAGGCAGGGGATCAGGCATTTATGCCAATATGCCAGAGATCTCTGAGGCAATCTGGCTACCAAACCACTGCAGTGTAATCCATGTGGATGTAACAGCTGTTCAAGAGGCAGCCATCCGACTATCAATGAGCCCAATAGACGGTAGCTCCATTGTTTTATACAAAGTCAGTCAGGCGGCCATAAAAGTGCTGGATACACCGTCAATGACCTTCAATGTGGTACAAATCTGCCGTTATCGAATGCGATCTGGCTTATGCTAAGTCAAGGAAGAACTGACTACCTCCTAAAGTTAGACAGGAAGGATATTAGTAAGGTAAGAGGGGTGCTAACTGGCCACAGCCTCATAGGCCATCATGCTAGAAGACTTGGGTCAACTTATAATGACTTCTGCAGAAGCTGCATGGATTAAGAAGAAGAGGGAACTGTAGGACACTACCTCGGAACATGCCCTGCACTTGCGGAAACAGGAAGAAGACGCCTAGCAGTCTAGAATACTACTTCAACCACCTTGCGGATCTGAGTAACATAGATTCAAGAGATATTCTACAATTCCTTCAAGCCACTAAATGGCTCTAAAAAATTGTCCGAAAATCCCAAGCAAATCCCAAGAGGGAATCACGTCTAGTACAAAGGGTAAATTGGATTGTTCACTACGGCGAACGTGACGGCACAATGGACCAGACGGTCTAAGTGAGCATGATTTCCCTATAATCATGCAGTCACCCTAACTACCTACCCCGCCCACGACGACTGGATGGCGCAGGATCCCCGGTTCGAATTGCAGAATTTCTGTGAAAACAATACTCTTTTACCTGGTTTTCAATTCTGGTCCAGTCACCATTTGCCATCAATTCATCTCTCAACAAGTTCGTACACGTTACATTTTTCGAAAAACAATTGATGTTTTTTTTTATTATATCTGTTTGCTATTTCATCAAAAAGTGTTTCCATTTATTAGTGACTGTTGTTCACTATAGTAGGGTAAGCAGATGAGTACCTTCGTAAAGTTGATGTTATGTTCTTCATCAAAACTGCAATAATAATTAGATATATACATTTTTCAAAAAATAGCCTCCACTTTCAAACGTGACGCAAAAAAGAAAAATGACTCTTTCAAACCTTTTCAGTTGGAATTTAGTCCGCCTATTACTACTTGATTTAGCCTAAAGCTTCATCGCTCTGGCTTAACAGCTTATTTCTAATTTTAATAATTATATGTTAGCTTTGTAAATAAATAAATAAATAAATAAATACTACTTAATAATTTAAATAAAAAAATAAAAAATGTTAGTGAGGCTTAATGACATACTTTTATTCAGGCGAAATTTTGACAAAACGGTATTAAAATATTTAAGAAATTTCATCATCATAATCATCATCTTCTGACCCGCATGTTCCACTAGAGGGGAAGCGGGGTTAAACCAAGCACGAGAGATCTCCAATGACGAGCCTTGACTTTTTTGTGGTTCATTATTGCTAATCAAGGTGCTTAGCAAAGTGAAAAGTGCCTTTATGATTTAGGATACTTTATTATTGGCAGCTATTGTCAAATGCAATAGCACGCCGGAATGCGTGAGATGATATTCCCTCTGTATCTTAACTATTACACACTCGCTCATCTCTTACATACTCGTATTGGAGGTAGTCACCGAGCTTCCACTAGCAGCATTTATATCAGCACTAGGAAGATTTGTTGTCAGTAAGCCAGTCACTGTGACACGTAGCAATGGCACACAAAAATCCTTCGGGGCGGATCTTCACAATTCTAGTAGTTTCTAAGGTGAAGCTTCAAGCGAGCTCTCAAACAACGGAATAGACAGAATGTCTATTAATAACAGCGGGAAGTAGTGCCTGCACTTTCAACTAAGGGCTGTCTCCCAGACACAAGGGAATAGAATAAAAAATAGAAATGGATGATACCCAGGAATAAAAAGAGAAAAGCCAATGAACATTCTTAGTAATCCTTCAAATTACTCTGATAGTGAGTCAATTCTTTCTTATAATTCAAAAAGGTCGACTTATGATAAATTAGCCATAATGTTGTTATCTATTGTACAGCAGTCATGATAAGCCAAACATTTGGCATCTTCTTCCCTTTCTCTCCCTTTCTCTTGTACGAGTTTTCCTCAGTCTTCGTGTGTGTTACGCACGATATCTCTATTTCAACTTTATTTTCAATGTAACTTTCGCTTGAAAATGAATCGAATTCGAATGATATGATGATGATTATTCTGACAAAAGGGTTAGTGATCAATCGGGTCACTACCCTGAGGTAGCTACAAGATTTTTCACGAAACTGATTGATACAGATCACTTTTAAAGAGATGCTGCGCAGAAGCTTAACAACCACGGACAAGGAAATAACTTATTTCAAAACACTTTTATTCAGGCGAAATTGTTAACAAATCTACAAGAAAATGAGATAGCCTAAAGGTTACAGTTACATATTGGCATTCACTTTTTTGCACAAACTATTGGCACCCCTACATTCATAAGCGATTTTTTCAAAAATTATTAAGTTATTTAATTTGATTTGAAAATAATCCTTCAAGGTCCCCACAGATCAGCGGTTGACGAAGTAATAAGGGTGATTTTTTAGCTATTATCTGGTTTAAACAGCTGACGCACGTTATGTGTTTTCTTTCACTGTCAAACATCTTCAGTTTGGTCTATAATTTAACCATGAATCGTCTTACAAACGAACAACGCTTGCAAATTATTGAATTTTATTATCAAAATGCGTGCTCTGTGAAGAAAGTTCATCGCGATCTTCTTCCATTTTATGGCCAGTTTAAGACGAAGCTCATTTTTGGCTCAATGGGTACGTAAATAAGCAGAATTGTCGATTTTGGAGTGAATATCAGCCAGAAGCATTGCAAGAGCTACCAATGCATCCAGAAAAAGTCACCGTTTGGTGCGGTTTATGGGCTGGTGGCATCTTTGGACCGTACTTCTTCAAAGTTGATGCGAATCGTAACGTAACTGTGAATGGTGAGCGCTACCGTGAGATGATATCCAACTTTTTTTTGCCCAAAATGCAAGAGCTTGACTTGCATGACATGTGGTTTCAACAAGACGGTGCCACATGCCACACAGCACGCGCAACAATGGACTAATTGAGAGGCGACTTCGGTGAACATTTTATTTCACGTTCGGGACCGGTCAATTGGCCGCCTAGATCGTGCGATTTAACGCCTTTAGACTATTTTTTGTGGGGCTATGTTAAAGATCATGTCTATACAGACAAGCCCGCTTCAATTGACGCATTGGAAGACAACATTGAAGCATTTATTCGTGAGATACCGGCCGAAACGTTGGAAAGAGTATGGCAAAATTGGACTAAGCGGATGGACCATTAGAGGCGCAGTCAAGGGCAACATTTGCATGAAATAATATTCAAACATTAAATTATATGGACCGTACTATCGATTCAAATAAAGATTTCGTGCATTTTTCTGAATTTTGTGTTTTTTTTTTTGAAAAACTTTCCTATAGCTTTTAAAAAATCACCCTTTAATAGTGAATACAATAAACTCGCTCGAGTGGGCTAGTTCACTAGCCCTTGTTAGAGACTTTTTAACCTTTAAAAGTAAAATTGTTCTCCTCCTTGTTCCTGTAAAATAAACATCTAAATATTTCACACAATCACTGTATATTGTTTCGAATGTTTTTTTTTGTGAGTACGATTTAAACTCACAAAAAAAAAAAACATTCGAAACAATATACAGTGATTGTGTGAAATATTTAAATGTTTATTTTAATACTCCACCTCAATAGGAATTCATATACTTTTAATTTTGGAACAGTTCTGGTTAAAGCATCTGCGATCAGTCTACAGACTCAAGACATTTTACATTTACCACTCCCTTTTCAATGGCATCTCTCACAAAATGATATTTGTTATCAATATGTTTAGTTCGAGAATGCTTTCCTTCCAAAGCACACTGATTTTCGCAGTAAATTTTAGTTAGCTCCCAATGGCCAAGCGTAAGTTCTTCTGATACATAGCGAAGTGAATAGTATTATTTTTATGCGTAAACTTTATATTGTGACGTAATATAATAACGCGTATAAGATTATCAGGACATAAACGCCATCTATACGAAATTAGAAAAACGATCAACTCCGAAGAGTATTCCCGAAATTCTTGTAGATACTGCAAGAAGGACGCCGCCAGCTATACACTGATAGATTACAAAGAATCTTGTACATAAGAGTCAGCGGGGAAATAGACTTGTGGCGACAGTAAGATCTAGAACCAATACTGGGAGTATAAATATCGTTGATCATTGGAATATCAGTTGGATAATTATTACAGTGCAGTTTGGGATTTTATAGTGTTCAAACTGTTCAGACTGAAAGGCCGCAAAGTGTCTTGTAGTGAAGTAATAGTAGTCTTTAAAGTGTAATAAAGTATAAGATGTAAATCAGTGTTTGCTAGAAGATAAACTCTTGTAAATCGTGAATAGTGAACTTTTGTGTTTCATTCGTCATCGTATTTGTGGACAATTTAATTAATTGTACGTGTACTCATTTACGGTTAAACGTAACAATACAATATATAGTAACTTAATTCGTGCGGTTTGCTAAGATATGGTGTAACTTGTATTATTCCATTGGAACATGCGTTGGAAAGCTACTGTCATTGCACGTCATTTCAGTATATGTCATTCATTTGAAGCGTAAACAACAATAATTTCTGTTCACTCAAATATGTCGAACTTTGTGCCTGAAAAAGTATTCTTCTTCATTACTTTAATATGAAGAAAACTGCACCCGAAAGTCATCGTATTTTGGTGAAAGTTTATGGTGAACATGCGCTATGATTTAGGCTTGGCCAACCAGCCAAATAAACGGCAAAGCCTTATGCAAAGCCTATATGCTTATGAGCTGCTGAAACCGGACGAAATCATCAATGGACAACGCTACCGAACGCAATTAATACGTTTGAAGGAAGCAGTAGCCGAAAAACGCCCGGAATATGTGACCAGACACGCCCGGCCCCACGTTGCTATTCCGGTTAAGAACTATTTGAAAAACAGTGGATGGGAAGATTTACCCCACCCGCCTTATAGCCCAGACCTTGCCCCTTCTGACTACCATTTGTTCCGGTCGATGCAGAACGCCCTCAAACGCCACGCAGAAAATCAAAAATTTACTTGATCCATTCTTCTCTGCCAAGCCGGTGCAGTTCTTTTGGAATGGGATCCACAAATCGCCAGAAAGATGGGAAAAAAGTCGTAGCTTCAGATGGGCAATACTTTAAATAATACTGTTGTACATGTTTTTTTTTTAAATAAACGCACACTTTTTGAAAAAATAACCGCACGAATTAAGACGTAGGGCCACATATATTAAGACGGATATTTGTATAAGAGACAACAAGTCTTTTTTGGAAAGGCAGCAATTATATTGCGAATGATCATACACTGTCTGTGTGCAATTTACATGGATATGTGTATTATTTGTGCCGTGGTCTTTATGGGATTGGGAGAAAATGGATGAAATGTCCCAACACATGCTGCTTGCGGCTGAATAATATGGATGAGTTATTTGTGTTACCCCTTTTTCAATTTATGAGGCGAGCGCGTACGCACAATTTCAATAGTGAATTTTTCGCACCGCTCTATTTCTCATTAAAGTTATAAAAAATACGAAAAAAGTAGTGTTATTTAAATTATATTAGATAGCATAAATATCTTTCTTAACAATCGTATTCAGTTTACGAGTAACAGCTCTTGTAAAATTTATGATTGCTACTTGACCGAGTCCAGAATAATTTCTGTTCAAATCAATAAAAAAAATCTTCTTCGCGATGTTGCACCAGTTCATAATCAACCTTTCACTTTTAGCTTACTTCCAGCAAACGTGGTCGCAGGACATCAATCCTCGGAAAATCAGTACTTGCATAGAATACCGCTTGAATATCTCTGTAAGTTTCGATAGGCTATCTAACAGTTGCCTGCATAGATTTAAATTGTACTAGAAAACGTACCGTGCCCTGAACTTAATTAAATTTTGAATTAACTAAATGACGAAATTCTTGCACCTTAGTTCGTGTCGTTATCCTGTTGCACATATTTTCCAAAAAAGTCCCACATTTCCTTATCAGTCCCAATTTGTTCAGTCCAAATTGTTTTGCAAGTAAAAAATTTATTTTTTACTGTATCAAAACAATTACTGGGCAGGCTGCATATAAATTAAGTTTTTATTTACATTAAAACTTTTAAAAAAATATTTTTATGAGGCTAGACCTCTTTATTCGTTCAAATTTGTTTGTTTATTTATTGTGGCAGCACAATCTTTGTTTGTACAATTCTTGTATACAGAGATTCGGTTACATTACCATACTTCTAGAATATTAATAAAAAATTCTTAAATAATATGTCTTATACACAATTTGAAGGAAAAACCACTGAAAACCTTCATTAAAGACTTCATTATCGCTAGAGGGAAGAGAGAGGCGAATTTACAACTTGATTTCAAAAACTAAACGCAGCTACCTCAAAGAGGTAGGTAGGTAATTAAGTAATAAAAACAAAATTATCACATTATTAAACATTTATATTAAATAAATAAATAAGTAAACAACTAAATAAATAAATAAATAAATAAATAAATAAATAAATAAATAAAAAAATAAATAAATAAATAAATAAATAAGTAAATAAATAAATAAATAAATAAATAAATAAATCGTTCAATATTTTCTAACAACTGACTACAAAATGTTCTTAAAATTAACTTAACAGCTATGCGGCGGAAATATGGGACTGAAGGAATGTGGGAAGATATTTGGAATTGGAGTGTTTTCAATATTTGTTCCTGACATCGCAACATGCACCCGGAGCATGTCGTATCTGGCTGTGGAGAGGTGTCAGGTGATCTCCAATGCTGTTTGTTAACTTATATAATAGTATTTAGTATCCAGGACCTAATTCTGTCCATTCCTCCAATTGAGATGGATTAGTTGGCCTATCTGTAAGATTAGTGCCGCTTTTCAGAAATCGAGTTTTGTACAGAACGACTTCCATCTGCGGTTTCCTTGTTGAACAATTTTGTCCATTTAATAATGGAATCTTTCAAGAAAAGTTTCTTTTCTTTCTTCTTTATTCTTTTCTGTTCAGCTTTTATTTGGAGAAAATAAATAGAAAATAATTTCAATGCCTCCTCATTTTTTATTCTGTTCAAACAAGTCCTGAGCCCATAAGCTATTCAATTATTTGAAATATTCTGAATGGAATCCTTTATAGTTCTAAAGTTATAGTTAGGAAAGGTCTTTACAGCTCAGTGGTTGAGGAAGGAATAATCGTCAATACAATATATGTACATAAAGAAATTTCCTAAGTTCACAATTCAATTGACATTTAGCATACTAACATGATTCACAAATAGAAAAATCAATGAAATCAATGTTTATACAGTTACTAATTCAAATTGGGTGAAATATCATAACAAATGGTCCCAATTACATTTCATATATATACATACTACTCCATCCGGGTCCTAGACCTTAATCACTTCACCCCTCTTTTAAGTTGACCTTATTTTATTTATATCTCTCAGGATCACAATGCTGCCTTCGACCACGGGTTTCGTTTCCTTATGCTACTTAGAACACCTCGTTACCTAAGGTATGTCACGCTGATAAAGTTCGCTTTTTGCATCACCTTCATCACCGCAAAGCATTAGATTTGACGAAAGGGGTCTTCCCTAGAATCGATTCTCCTTAAGATAAATTTCACCGTTTCCTCCAAGCAAGGTGAGTACGCAAGTGAAATGCTGCTGAACACTGTCATACACCAAATATTCACATTCCTTGTGAACTATACTGTATGTAATTGTAATTAATAATTGTAATTAATGTATGTACTGTAATTATATTACATTTTTATAGGAAGTTGCGACGGTCTGTTAATGAACAGATAGAAATTCCTGGTTGCAATCGACACTTTCTTTGAAAGTCTTTGAAAGTATGAAACCAAACGTCAATTTGCAAAGGTCAACGTGAAAAATTTTAAAGGGCAAAAGAGGTAGATGTTGGGCGTCTCTATCATACTTCATTTCTGATTCCCAGTCACTTGACTAATTGCGAGTACTGTATCTGCGTATTGTAACTGACTTGAATTTCACTTTCTGTTAATTTAATCCACAACTTCCTCCAGCATTCACAGTTTATTCATTATTTAAATTCCTGTCAATGTAAAGACCGAATGCCTAAGAAAACGTTTCCCAAATAGTGTTCCGCTGAACCCTGGGGTTGCGAGGGGTTCCCTAGAAAAACCGTGCCGTCGCGTTTTATATTGTCATGCCTTTGACGTAAGGAAAATTGTACCCGACTCTCAAATAGTAAACTATATACGGAAAAGACTTCTCCAAAGTATTTGAATTGCAAACGAACAGTCCATTTCTGCAATTATATGTGAAATTGGCTTTTTTGGCCGATATATTCGATAAACTCAACGTAAATTGTCAGTCCATACAGAGAAGAACCACAACCAAAATTGCAGTGGTTTGAAAACAATGGTTTCTGCATGAAATGTGTAAACCAAAAAATTACGAAAGTTTTACTCTTTTGAACACATAAACATTTGGGTACTCTTAAACGATCTTTGTAAAAGCATTTCCCCGAAACAATGGATGCCAAGGTTATAAAATTTGGTTGACATCTACTCTTAAACTAAATTTTGAATCAGAAGATTCTATATAAAATAGATTTTGTGTTCGACTGAAAGATGAATACCCTGCAGTCACATTATAGTTGTCCTTAAATTTTTAACAACTTACTGATGGAAGGCTGGGTTTCAGTCTTACACTTACAAACAAATGGGGAAACAGACTGCACACATTCAGACTTTGATATTTTAAGTTATGTAAATATGTGAAAATGTCAGTCTCCACATTAAAAAGTTACAACGCATTTTTGGTTTAAAGGGTGATTTTTTAAAAGCTATAGGAAAGTTTTTCAAAAAAAAACACATAAAATTCAGAAAAATGCATTTTACTTGAATCGATAGTACGGTCCATATAATTTAATGTTTGAAGATTATTTCATGCAAATGTTGACCTTGACTGCGCCTCAAATGGTTCATCCGCTTAGTCCAATTTTGGCATACTCTTTCCAATATTTCGGCCGGTATCTCACGAATAAATGCTTCAATGTTGTCTTCCAGTGCGTCAATTGAAGCGGGCTTGTCTGTATAGACATGAGCTTTAACATAGCCCCACAAAAAATAGTCTAAAGGCGTTAAATCGCAGTATCTAGGCGGCCAATTGACCGGTCCCGAACGTGAAATAAAATGTTCACCGGACTCGCCTCTCAATAAGTCAATTGTTGCGCGTGCTGTGTGGCATGTGGCACCGTCTTGTTGAAACCACATGTCATGCAAGTCAAGCTCTTGCATTTTGGGCAAAACGAAGTTGGATATCATCTCACGGTAGCGCTCACCATTCACAGTTACGTTACGATTCGCATCATCTTTGAAGAAGGACAGTCCAATGATGCCACCAGCCCATAGACCGCACCAAACGGTGACTTTTTCTGCATGCATTGGTAGCTCTTGCAATGCTTCTGGCTGATATTCACTCCAAAATCGACTATTCTGCTTATTTACGTAGCCATTGAGCCAAAAATGAGCTTCGCTTAATTTGACCATAAAATGGAAGAAGCGCTCGATGAACTTCCTTAACAGAGTACGCATTTTGATAATAAAATTCAATAATTTGTAAGCGTTGTTCGTTTGTAAGATGATTCATGGTTAAATTATAAACCAAACCGAAGATGTTTGACATTGAAACAAAACACGAAATGTGCGTCAGCTGTTTAAACCAGTGTTGCCAAAAAGATAATAGCTAAAAAAATAACCCTTTACAATAAGTGTTTTAAAAAACATAAAATAATTACTTTTCAATCATTTATTCTTTCTTTTCTTGTTAAACATAACAATATCCAACCCTCACTGGAACGATGATTTCTGATAATATCAAAATGGGGTTCCGCCAGAAAAAGTTTGATCATTTAGGACTCCGTCGTGGGAAAAAATTGGGAACCTCTGGCCTAAGATGCGAATATTGTTGTACCATCAGCAAACACAGCGATTTCACAATTAATTACAGAAAAAAAAATCTTTGTCAGGGCCAGGGCCTACCTTCTTAACAACCACTCGTGTTGTGCGTGCTATTTTTCTTTCACGAGTGGAAGGGAGCTTAAATTTTATGCCGACTCCGAACGGCCACTTTGAGAAGCTGTTTCTAGGCAGCTATACTCTTTGAGCATTGTCAATGACTCGAAAACTTATCCGTACCATTGCTTAAAAGATTTGTGCTCAAAGTGGATAGTTTACAATGTTATTAAAAAACCGTCGAAAGTAAAACGGAAGCGTCGCCCTAAGGAAATCTCCAGCGGAGGATTGCATTTTTTGCAGTAAGCAAAGCGACTGAAACTGTAATATCACCACAGTTGGACGGGATGTTATTTAACCAAACAGTTAGACATCGACCATTTGAAGCTGGACTCCGTGGATGCGATGCTAAAAAAAAGCACAGGAATCAAATACAAATTTTAAAAGACTTCAGAATTCAAAGTTGAAGATTCTTGGAAAAAAATACTTCGGGGCGACGAGTCTAAATTTGACTTTTTCGGGTGGGATGGTAAACGATTTATGGAACGTCCTTCAAGCAAAGTGCTCGACCCTCGCTTTACTTTGAAGACTCTATGCTATGTCCTGAAATCAATTATGTAGAAATCTGTTGTCCCTTATTAGATGGCCACCGCTGTATGTACACAGTGATATCCACCAAGATTTGGAATCTTCTTCAGTCGAAGAAAAAATTAAGATTATTACTACGAAGCTCAAGCGCCGCTTGGAAGAGTGCAAAGGCGTTCAGGTTTGTTCATGGTGTTCCGAATCTTGATTGAAGAAATGTTTTGCGCCCACTGCAAAGGACTCAGTCCCAAGCACTGGTAGAGTGGGTTGGGTTACTTGCGACGATTGCTCACTTTCGACTTTCGCTGTTACAGAAGGGCGGATAATTTTTAAATGAAATGTATGATGGCAACACTTCCCACTGTTCTCTCAGATGGTACACGAAATATGACTGGTTCTCTTCAGCAGTTGTGGTACTTAGGCCGGTTAATCATTTAGTAATTGAATTGGTTTCTTTTTTTGTGGAAAACAATACGATTTACAAAAGTAAACGATGGAGCACTTTCGACAACCGTCGAAGGACGGAGGGACGGAGAAATTCCAGAAGACTCGATTTGCAAAGATCCTAGCAATCCGTCTCAAAGATTCTTTATAAATTGCGTCATATAAATTCATGTACACCACCTGGGTGACGATTGTGCCCCACCTTGGGGCAGATTTGCAATTGACAGTTTACATTTTTTTTCACTCATCAGAATTAAGAAATTAGAAATTATGAATTTTTGTAGTAAAGTCATAGCTTTCAATAAAGAAAAAAAAGTATTCATATATTTTTTTGCAAAAGTTATTTAAAAACTTCAAAAAATGCGTTGTACCTACCCCATCCTATCCTAGGAGATTTTGACATACCCTCCCAAAAAATAAAAAGAAATACAAATTGGGGCCTGCACATGAAAGCAGGAGGACCATAGTACAGCTAAGTTTCATGCAAAAACCTATCCCAACACAACTGTGTTTGGTATCGATTCTTAAAAGCTTATTACTTAGATACTTTATTATTACAAAGCGGGGTCATTGGCGAAAAACGTTAGTCAGCGAACTCTCATTGGCCGTGATCGTCTAGTGGTTAGGACCCCACGTTGTGGCCGTGGTAACCCAGGTTCGAATCCTGGTCACGGCACTGCAATGGAGTCGTGCACTGCTATTTATTTATTTTTTTTGTAAGTGTACATGCAAAATGTGTTCTTCTTTTTTTTTTAATTTAATAATTTGTCGTTACGATTTCTTTGACAACCGTGGTTGATGGGCCAATATGAACGCTCGTTACAAACAATCCGCAGAGATTTTGACTTTTCAGCTTGATTGATCGACTTGAAGTTAGGTGTTGTACAACTTAAGTACATTTTTCATTTCTGATTGGGATTTTAGTGAGTGCTCATCGGCGAATGAAAGATGATATCAAATGTGGAAAAGTAATGTGGTCTTGATTTTTTCAAAAATATAGACAATTACCAGAGGTATGGGAAAAAAAGTGTCACAGGAACGGATTTAGTAGATTTTGGGGATTTAGCAAAACAGGTGCTAAATCTGAGAAACTTCTTTAAAATGCCAAGAATTTTAGAATTGCAGACAAATGCTCATGCGATGTAATAGCGTCTCTTAAAACAGTGGTCCTTCGTTTGATATTGGGGCTTATTTTCCATTCCGAAATTGTGAACATCACCGGGAACATTTTCAGTTAATTCTCTTAACAATGTTAAGGAAGAGAAATTATTTCTTTGCTTATTTTCATGGTTTCAGCCAAACGCTTTCGATCTAGATTTTCCAGAATTTTCTCTATCAGCAAAACAGAAAGCAATGCGCGTTCCGTAATTATATGCAAGCCCTTCGAAGTTTTTCTCAGAAATAAAGTCTGTCATCATATTTTGTGTGTGAACGCTAAGCACCGATTTGTCTAAAAGCAAATCGTCGCGACAATTTGTTGAGTGTGAACACCGCTATTCACTCCTGTCGTAGAATACGCCGTATCTGAAATTCACTTCACTTACTTGATTCATTTTCATTTTACATATGAATCGTAAATCGTCGCCGCGGCTCGCCTGTATATTTGACGGCAAAATTGGAAAAGAATTCAGATTTAAGTCAAGCAAGAGACACATCCCGTCTGCACTTTCTTTTAAAGATGCGCGCAGTCTTCTCTGCATTACATGCATTACAAATTGCATTCAAATAAAGGGCTATACTATAAATTGTTTCCTATTTCACTTATCGCTAATTAGAAAGAACACCGTTATATCTCAGAAAACATCATTCTTTAGAAAACGAAATTCAAAATTAGCAAAATTGCTGCAATTAAAAAAAAAACTCTCATTAGCAGAAAGTGAGTTAAAAATATTATTTAAGGGCATATTTTATTAAAACAGTAAAAGTAGTAAAGTTTTTAACCAAATAAATTGTATAGTGCTATTCGTTTAAAAAATACGATAACAAAAACCAAAAGAATTTGCAAAATTAATTTGCAATTGCAGGCGAAAATACTCTTCCGTTAAACACTGTTAATGCGACGGTAGTTAGTTTCATCACATAGAATGCTTGTTAATTCGTTTTGAGAGAGAGATAATCGCGTTATCAAACAACGTGTTATAAATGGTCAAAATACCATTTATAATGGCTAATAAGATGATTGCTCAATATAAACAATTTAATAATACCCTTATGCATCCAGAAATAAGGAGAACAATAGTTCTAAAGGGGTTTACGTCATGGACATCCACGAAGAAACTTTTGGTCAACAAGTTCACTCGACAGAAACAGCTCGCATTCTCAAAGGTGCATGTCATTAAGTCGCCAGACTTCTGGTGTAGTGCTACCTCTCCGACGAATCAAAGTAAGAGTCTGACGACCGTTTGAGGGTAAGATGACTAAAAAACCAGACCATAACACAGAGAATTTTATCGGAACAGTGGAGTACGGTGGTGGAAATGTTATGGTGTGGGTCTTCACGGCGTTATCTGGGTCGGAAATTGATTAATCCGAGGAATGACGAACCATTTAGTCTACACTGATAATTTTAAAAGAAATCTAAAAGCCAGTGCTGAAATGTTGGGGATTGTCATCTATTTTCAGCAATTACATCGCACAAAATACGCTTATTTGGCTGTTATATAACATTGTCAACGTTCTACGAGCCCCACAACAGAGCCCAAATCTCAATCCCATTGAACACGTGATGGAAGCACTGGAATAGAAGTTCCGTAAACACGATACCAGCAATATAGAGATCTTAAAGAACTTTGTGGGTGGCTGTGGCGTTGTGGGTTAGTGCGTCCACCCTTATGCACCTGAGCCAACGCGTTCAGGTTCGATTACCGATACTGCCCCACCTCTTTTGAGCCACCGACAACGCGCAAAGTGTATAGCTGTATAGAAAAAACTTCTCAAATTGGCCGTTCGGAATCGGCCCCTTCCACTCGTGAGAGAACAATAGCTCACAGAACCTGAGTGGCTGCTGAGAAGCTAGACTACGGCCCTCTATGGGCTGTAGCGCCTATTCTTACTATTATTATCATTAAAAGGAGCTTTATTATTAGAGTGGACTAATATAAGCATTTCATGCACCGATTCGTAGTATCCATACCAAGCCGGTCATCAGGTTGAGGAGAAACCAAAAAACCACTAACAGCAAAAAAATAAGATGAAGTTATAATTTTTCGGATTAGATTAATATTTCTTGCATCTTCTTGTACTCAAACTTTGTGAAATGAATTTTGTTATGGGTTTTTTTAATAATATTTTTTTTTATATATTTTTATATATATAATATTTTTTTAATAATATTTTTAAAATTATTTATTTAAATAATAATATTTAAATATATATTTATTAAATAAATGTTAAAATTATATTCAATAATCAAACACAAAAGGGTATTCGTTATATTTTCCTTCCGAAGTATCTTCCTCACCTGGTGATGATGAGGACAAACGGTGACCGTTTGCAATATTTTTTTTTAAATTAATTCCTGAGCTGATCCCGGTTACTTATTTTCTTGCTACATTCAAAAATATGCACATTTATTTTCAAGAATTGTACATTTATGTACTTACATCATTTTTAATAAAACTCACGACAACTCAAGAAACACGCCGATACACAATGAATTATCTGCGATTGAGGAATATTGCTTTGTACGGGGAGTTTTAATTCGCACGTTTTCTACTATGGGTTAAAAATGCATTCACACTTAAGACGAAACGTTCCCCCGGCGTATTCTTCGTTAGGGGTGATTAACAGAAATCGACTATAACATGTTCATTCATACCGTAAAGTGGTACAGAGTTTTTCTTGGACAAGGCGTGAGTATGTCTAGCTTCCTCATGTCATTTCTAAATCCTCATCTGGTAGGAATGTAAATGACGAATGATTCAATATGGTTGGTATTGAAATTGATTGATTCATTGAAAATGGCGTGGTCTCTTTGGAGACTGAATGACTTCAGTGGGATTCGAACCGGGCACGTCTACTTGCATCTAATCGTTTACAGTGCAAATCAAAATAGATAGTGGAAACCTTGTCAAGCGAATTTCCCTGCACTTCGAACATTTACGAGCTGACCGCAGCAGATCTGAATTCGCAGTCCATTCCGAACGCGCAGCCCCATCTTTCCACAATTTTCACAAATGGACTAAAAGACAAGAAATGGAACGAAAAACTAATCCATTTCCAAAATTAGCACTGGCATGGAAATTGCAAAAATTCTCTTACGTCGTCTACACTGCTCCAGCTGTCACCTCATGACGCGAAAGGCCACTGCTGCATTACTCATAATCCCGACAGTCAACCCTACCTGTGCGAATTACATTAGAAGCCTGGTGGCTTACGTGACATAGCATCGCCCCGACACCACCAAGCCAAGGACACGAAAAGAAAACTAACCGTACCCTCCAGTGTGCATCAACGATTCTACCTCGACGGTTTTGCAAGCAATTTCCGAAATTATAGACTCCACCAACGGGATGGGGGCAGTTAGGTATCTCCTATCTGTAGCCGTAAATTTTTAATGTGACATGATATATCCCTGCAGGTCCACAAGTGGAACGTCGCGACGGAGGTGGCTAATCAGCTGAAGCGGCAAATGTGCCAACACCATCAACGAGTGAGCACTCGTGTGCATTTTGATTTCTCGGATGTTTGGTTCCATTTTTTGCAGGACGCTCTCATCGGAACTTCCGGCAGCAGTGCAAAAGTCTTGGATGACAGCCAAATGATATTTTAGCAGCAACCAGCTGCTCGATGTTCGAGTCCATTTAGTTTGCGGGACAGGAGTTTGTCATGCAACTGGTGACGGTGGGTGTGTATCCTGTTTGTCCTCCATTCATTGGTGAATTCGAAATCAATCAGATTGCTGGTATCTTTGAGTTTCGAACAATGGTCTTCTAGAAGCAGAACACGGGACCAGCAGCTCTCGCAAATCATCTGCATCCACATTGGACGAGTAGACAGAGGACATGGATTGTTGGTGAGAACGATGATGGCTAACATGATACCGCTGGTGCTGCTGCTAGAGCTGACCACTACAGCCACATACCAGTTGACCGCGTGCAAAGTGCGGGGCATATTGTGGCAGTAGCTGTTGTGAGGCATGCAATTTTAAATGCAGTGAGCATGGCGTATGTATAGACGGGCCGTGACAATGGAGATAATATGGCAGACAAGTATAAACGCGGGTACGAAGTGATAGGGGTGCTCGTACAGTGGACGCCACTGAGGCTTTGTTGATGCGTTCGATGTGATAAGTGGTAGACTTCGTTTGCATACTCAAAGGATTAGGGGAATCGTTCGACAGGACATTTCAGGAAACAAAGAACAACGTTGCTTGTCAGAGGAGAATTTAATCATGCGCCGATGGGACTGACGTCTTTCCGGCCCGAAAATGAAATGAGAACATTTCGTAGGGACTCTGGTTTTTCGGAAGCGTATTGACGATTGCTGGGCGCAATCGATAGTAATATATATAAAAGAATAAATAGTAGCAGCTCTATCTGTATTAGCTGTTCGATTAGTAAAGGATGCGAAGATAATCCAAATAGGGCTCGGATGCGTTTGTTAAGTTGGGTCTGGACCGGAGTTAGCAAATCTCATGCTAAGACAGGTGGTCAACAACTCAAAATCTCTTCGTTTGCATATTATAGAGGCAACACTATCAAGCTATCTATATCTATATCGACTGTACATTTCCACAGCTCTTCAACTAGTTATTAAACAGAGAATATGACGTCGAACGAAGAAAGCGAAGTCAGTCACATTTAAAGCATAGATTTGAATAGTTCAGTTGAAAGTTATATTGGGACTGGTAGTGAAGAAAAAGGGAGGACGCTACAAAATCGGCTGAAGAACTCCTTCATATGTTCGACAGAAAATGTCAGCCTTCGATCTGTGTCTCGGTCGGAAAGAATTTAGTTGATTTCAAACAGGAGTTATCAAAACCAACTTTTAAGGAGTGATTGGTGACAAAACAAGGACACTTCATCTTCAATCCAAGAAACAACGCTAGCGCTTTTTGTTTGTTTCAGCTCCACTTCTCTGGTGTTTTGAGTTTGCAGTTCCTCTGTATTCGTTCTTTTTCGCTTAGGGAGCTTACACGAATCACAAGTCAGGTACAAACAGGAGAGTTTGGATACAACCATTGTACATGAAGCCTATCGTACTATCATCTGACTATTCGTCAACCTTCATTACTCGCGAAGGGAAAATAATTTTATTACTCCTTGAGAATGGAAGAGGGATGAAGTATTGAGTGAGTAATGTGAGTGAAAACAAAATACAAACCTATTTTGCCCTCTCATTCCCATTCATGGGTGTTGTATGGAACTTTGGTGAAGAATTGTAGTGCGTAGACATTTTTGTTCGTCGTTCTTTGAATGTGCTGATCTAGGGTACGAGGGATGAATAAGTGTTTAGAGTACAAAAATGGAATATTCTAACTATGAATGAAAGTGGCTGAAGTGTGTTTGGTGTGATATAGAGGTTTTTTTTTTTTTTTTGATTTAGGAATTGAAATTTTATTCTGTTAGAGAAAATTGAATGGATGGTTTTGGGTGTTACTTAACGGCTGCTTGTAACGTTTATTATAAAATATTGAGTATGGCCTTTGGTAGTAACGAGGAAAAATGTTAAACGCGTTTATTTTTCGATGTTTAATAAGCGTTAAGTAACAAAAAACGTAAATAAAAAAATTAATATAACAAAAACTCATTGTTAGAACTTAACGAAAAAATTGCAGAATTCATGCTCAATCTCATATTTTATTTGGTGTTGTTTTTTTTTTTTTGGGACAGACCATATTCTAAAAGAATCGTCTGAATATGAGTGAAATGATTTTGCCTACGCCAGTATGTATATAAAATCTATATAAATACAACAACACACAACAAATGTCCAACCACAGTGTTGGGACTTCATCACTAATTTGCGAAATTTTCATATCCACCACATCTACTACCCAAAGTTAAGAGTTACAATGTGTTGTAGATATTAACACATTGTAATTCTTTTCATATCATTTGTTGTTTTTGTTTCTGACACCCTTTCCGAAACACAATTATAAATGTGCAAGAAATTACAAAGAATTGATACTAGTAACTACCGTGTTTCAAAAATCTAAACTGAATTTCATGGGAAAGTAGGGAGCTATTTCCATTCATTGACGATGGCGTTCACGTTGTATGTGAAATATCAACTCATTTTCTTCTACAACACTTTGAAATTTTGAAGTCCCAACACTTTCTAACCACCTATACTGAGAGGAGTGAGAATGCGATGCCTCTTCATTCTCATTCTTAATCCACACAGCGTTGCCGAAAGTAGTCCTATCGGAGTATTGTACTACTTTCGGCACCACCGTACTCCCGTACTTCTCCTCTCACGACCGTACTACTATTTTTGCTACATTTTAATCATTCGAAGATCTTTCAAACCTTTTAAAAATTGTATTGGTGTTGCATCAGATAATGCTGCTGTGATGTTTGACAATAATCATCAACATCTTCTGACCCACATGCTCCACTAAAGGGGTAGCGGGGGTGAACCACGCACGAGAGACGGCGAGACAACTCGATTCTCCCCCATCGACTCTAACTCATCCGGAGTTATGCCCAAGCGTGACCAGGCGAGTTTTTGGACTTGGTCCAACCATCTCGTCCTGGGTATCCATCACTCGTGAAAAAGTCCCTGAGATCTCTAAACTTCTCCACCTGCTTCAGTGGAACTCCACTTACCTGTAGAGTTCATTGAACAGGCGTTCTGGAGATGACCATAACATCAGATTTGTCCACGTTGACCTTCATTTCACCGTCAGCACATACGGCCACAGACCTATCGAGTGCGCGCTGGAGTTCCGTCTGGCAAGATGTGAAGATAACCAAGTCATCTGCAAAAAGAAGATGACTTACCCTCAACTCTCCCAATGTGAAACATCTAGTCCATACATACAATGAAAAAGAGAGGTGACAAGACACATCCTTGGCGAATTCCAACGCCCACACAACGTGAACACAGCTTCTACAGTTTGTGTATAGAGCCTGAATGGTCCTCAGAAGGGGACCTTCAATCCCATACTCCTGCAAAACACTCCAGAGTTTACCTCGAAGACCTCGGTCGTATGCCTTTTCCAAATCCACAAAGCAACTGTAGATGGACTTGGCATACTCCAAAGGCTTCTCAAGTACCATCCTCAGAGTGAAAAGCTGGTCGGTTGTACTTCTACCGGAACCAAAGCCGCAATGTTCATCCCCCATCTTGGGCTCGACCATAGCTCTAGAACGCGCTTCCAACACTTTAGCGTAGAGTTTCCCCGGGAGACTTAAAAGACATATAACCCTGTAGTTGTAGTAATATCTTTTTTCTCCTTCACCCTAGTTTGCCAATCGCCAGGTGTCTCACCACGTTCCCAGGCTTTAACGACACGAGAGAGCCGCAAAAGTCCTTCTTTTCCCATTGCCTTAAGCATTTCTGGCCGCATTTCATCCACACCGGCGGACTTGCCAGCTTTTCGCGATTCAATCGCCAAAATCACTTCCTCCACCGTTTGACTAGTCTCCGCCCCAATCAAGACTACAGGTCTGCCATCCTTAGTGCTCTGTTCGGGTTGGAGCAGCTCCAAAAAGTGCTCGCTCCATCTGCGTAAGATGTTTGGATTTGATTCCTTCGATGATGTTGAATTTTCTTCCTCTGAGTCGGCGTATGGTTTGCCAGAACACCTGATTCGCAGGTCTATGGTCGCTTTCCAACTTCTCGCCAAACTCCTTCCAGACAGTTCTTTAGCTGCTCTCACAGCCAATTTGCAAGTTCTTTGCGCCTCAGTGTACCGGTCATGAGAAGCAGAATCCCCCAAGAGAATTCAGTCTTTGTAAGTCTTCTTCTTCTTCCTGATGGCTTCTTGGGAGTTTTAAATCACGCAGGTCTTTTCTCACCACTAGCCGCCACTCCAAGCTGCTTACATCTTTGTTCCTCAGCTGCAGCTACAAAATTTAACAGATATTTTTGTAAGAAACTTGTATGTACATATACTTTTCAAATAGTTTTAAAAAAGTGTTAACTATGCTTCCAAAGCGTTTTTTACTTGGTGCCTAGCTCTTGAATAGGTAAGTAAAGGGTGATTTTTAAAAGCTATAGGAAAGTTTTTCAAAAGAAACTGCGCCTCAAATGGTCCATCCGCTTAGTCCAATTTTGGCATACTCTTTCCAACATTTCAGCCGGTATCTCACGAATAAATGCTTTAATGTTGTCTTCCAATGCATCAATTGAAGCGGGCTTGTCTGTATAGACAGGAGCTTTGACATTGCCCCACTAAAAATAGTCTAAAGGCGTTAAATCGCACGATCTAGGCGGCCAATTGACCGGTCCCGAACGTGAAATAAAATGTTCACCGAACTCGCCTCTCAATAAGTCCATTGTTGCGCGTGCTGTGTGGCATGTGGCACCGTCTTGTTGAAACCACATGTCATGCAAGTCAAGCTCTTGCATTTTGGGCAAAGTTGGATATCATCTCACGGTAACGCTCACCATTCACAGTTACGTTACGATTCGCATCATCTTTGAAGAAGTACGGTCCAATGATGCCACCAGCCCATAAACCGCACCAAACTGGGACTTTTTCTGGATGCATTGGTAGCTCTTGCAATGCTTCTGACTGATATTCACTCCAAAATCGACAATTCTGCTTATTTACGTACCCATTGAGCCAAAAATGAGCTTCGTCGCTGAACACATGTGATGTCGCGATGAACTTTCTTAAAAGAGCACGCATTTTGCATAGGACGACTCGTGGTTAAATTATAGACCAAACTGAAGATGTTTGACAGTGAAACAAAACACGAAACTTGCGTCAGCTGTTTAAACCAGTGTTGCCAAAAAGATAATAGCTAAAAAATCACCCTTTATAATAGTGGTTTGCATTAATAGATTACTATTTAGGAAATTGGTTTGAGCCTTCTCGCAGCAAATCAAAAGAAATGCTAAATTACACCACAAAATTGTATTTATTATTTTTCGCCTATGTTCTTCTTGCCTACCATTTTACAATTTTTTTAAATAAGTGTTCCACTGGCCACATAAGGGTTTTGAACGAATTCAATTTTTTGTTGGTTACTAACCCCTACGCACTTGAGCTTACATAGCCCAGATTCGATTCCCGGTACTAGCAAAATTATTTTAACGACCTCTTTCTAATCACTGACAATGCTCAAACTAGTATAATTAAAAATTAGGTGACTTAACGGTGCACCTTAGTAAACTAAGCTCAATCCCTAAAATAGACATGCTTTGTACAATGGCGTATATTAGGTCAGGCAGCATTGTTTCGGTAGGCTTTTAGAAGTAACTCGCTCTGTGTTCGAATTCAACAACATGTGGGCAAATTAACGGAACGGCAACAATCCTACGTTGGTATGAGATTGGTTAAAATAGAGTGAAAATGTACTATGGTAGTTGAGACCAAAGATAGTAATATTTTTCCGTACTCACTGAGGTAGTTTTTCTTGACGATAACAGATGCCGCACTAATGTTTTCTTCAAGCGATAGTACTGTAAGCTTCATATGCAATGATACAACCCATGTTCAGACGAATAAACGGCTTGTCCATGCGTGCGACCATAAATCAGTTTGCTGAGTCTTTGAAAGTGAAGAATATATGGTACGTTTAAGCGCTAACATGATGAATGAGAATCAGAGATTAACTGGAAAATCCGGAGACTATTCCTAACTGGGAGGAATCCTGGAAATGCATGCAAAAATATTATTGAATTTTGACAGTTAGTATGACTGCCTTGGCCTCAAATTGGTGCTAGTGTATGGCGATATTTTGAATTGCAATAATACGTAAAGTTTCGAGTACTACTGGAGATTGCGTGCAGCATCTTTGGGGTGCAGATATAACTTTTTATCCTGACTGGTCAAGGTTCAATTTACCGCGTTCCGTTCTTCCATGCGCATTTGCACAAATCAAATTTTTTATGTCAATAGTTTTAGAAAAAGTCGGAAATCGCGAACTAAAATTTTTGAAAACAAATAAAAAAATGTTGGACGATTTTATTCAAAATTGTGGAATGGTGTGCTATATTAGCTTTTTGTGGTCAAGGCTTATTCATGACTCGAATACAAAAAAGAGCATGATTTTATGTCTTCCAGTTTTTCGGAAAATTCCAACAGACAGACAACGACGTTGATCCAGCAAAATATCAGATAGCCAATCTTGTCTTCCGTGATGAAAGTGATATCTCTGATGACTATTTTGTTTATATATATACGGTTTTATACGGTTTTTCTTGTTTTCACGTCGTGAACAATTGGGTGTTAAAACAGTTGAAAAAAGTTTTCGGATAGGTGATAAACCTACGTATTGCACTAGGACTATTAAATTCTCCTGTTACCATACTTACTTATGTCGAAGAAAACTGCTGCCGAAAGTTATTGTATTTTGGTGGAAGTGTATGGTGAACATGCGCTAGCTGAGCGAAGAAGCCAAAAGTGGTTTGCATGATTTAAAAGTAGCGATTTTTGGTTGGCCAACCAGTCAAATCAACGGCAAAGCCGAATATCCATGGCGCGAAGGTAATGCTCTGTACTTAGTGGGATCAGAAGGGTGTGCTGTGTTATGAGCTGCTAAAACCGGGTGAAACCATCAATGGACAACGCTACCGAACACAATCAATTCGCTTGAACAGAGTAAGAGCCGAAAAACGCCCGGAATATGCGACCAGACACGAGGCAATAACTTTCCATCATGACAACGCTCGGCACCACGTTGCTATTCTGGTTATGAACTATTTGGAAAACAGTGCATGGGAAGTTTTACCCCACCCGCCTTATAGCTCAGACCTAGACATACATATAGACAAAATGCATCTAATCCACTGCAAGAGAGAGACCGGCTACTCCCCCATTCGGGGATATGTACTACCCTTTCTACCCCGGGTCTAAAGGGTTCGACGAGGGAGTTCCCTTTCTCCCCAGCCACCATAACTTTCGATGTTGCAAAGCAACGTCCCGAACATCCCGTCTCGAGACCGACGTGCTGAGCCAGAGGAGACCCTCCTCAGCTCATTGTGCGACGGAACGGTCGTGGTTGAGTCGAGTACTGGGACTCTGGAGTTCTAAAAAGACGAAGACTAATAATCTTTTCATCAAACTTGCACTCACGTTGAACCACACGCGACAGCCTTAGGTAAGCATTGGCCGGATGAGGGCCATGTAGCAGATAACCTTCACCCTCGCATTGAGTTGGCTGTTGTAAAACAGTCTCTTGTTAAGAGCAAAAGCGCTTGGGATCTTGGCCAGAGCAACATCCTCATGTTCTACATGTTTGTTAAAATATCGATACTGGTCTAGCCAGATCCCCAGGTATCTGACTACAGTCCTTTGCGCCAGTGGTTGCCCGTGTCGTCCAACAATTGAAAACTTTTGCCAATTGTTTTTCGTATCCGCCAAGGCCTTATACAACGGCGTCCTGAACAGTTTCTGAATACTTCTGAAAGTTGATATTCCACTTCCAGTCATCGCAATCTTTCGTGAATGAATCGAACATCAAAAATAACTGTGGAGGTCATTTTCCCATTCTTGATGACGAACCGTATACCGGCAAGCATGTTACACAGTAGGTTCAGCAGTGGTTTGCTAATGCCTAGCCGATTGAGCTCCAGGTCAGACACCCGTACATTGTTTCCGGCTCTTGTTCCATTGGATATCCGACACCAGTTTCTACACTCAACACTACTACTCATGCCCCGCTTTGAAACCGAATTGGTTATCCGGAATTATATTTTTGTCCTTAGTCCAGATGATCAAAGCTCTATTTATCACCTTCTCGAAAACCTTACTGATGTTCTGCAGGAGACTAATTGACCGGAAGTTGCAAGGATTCGAAGAATCTTTTCCTCTCTTGGATATGAGTTGTACATTCGCAGTTTTCCAATGCTCCGGATAATGTGCATTATTCAAAGCATTGTTAAAGAGGATCGTGTACATATTAACCACTTCCTGGGGGAGGTGTCTTAACACAATGTTCGAGATCCCATTGACTCCCACTTCTCCTTCTTTATTGATTAGAAGACCGCTTTTAGATCTGCGATGGCATATCTTATCATCATTGAACACGATCGCCATTGTTGCAGATCTTCACGAAGAAGGGTGTTGTTAGCCAGTGCGATGTTCTGCAGCTCGTTCACCTTGTACACTTCCTGAAAGACCTCGCCAAGTACAAAGAAGTCATCGTCGAGTACGGCGTTATCTGTTACTCCATACTGCAGTATCGATTCCACCAAGGCAAAGTATACTTGCTTTAAAACTTCGAACGATGTGCAGTTGCTCAAGAGATACAGAACAACACTTTATGTGGTAATCCCACTTAAAGTTATAGTCAACTTCAATACCAAGATATCGGTAGACGTTCACTGTCTGAATATAGCCTGCACAATCATCTGTATAGCTCAATTGTGTTTAATGAGTTGTATTTTTGTGTAGACTTTCAAGGTTGCGGAATTTGATTCTGATAGGTGCTCTTACAATGTGTGGAGGCCGAATATGCATTACTTAGACTTTAACATAAACACAAGTCGATTATAGTGACACCAAGGTAGAACTTTGTCAAACTCTGCTTGTATTGTCTGCGTGGCACAGTTCATGTTCTTGTCGCTCACAATTATAACATTGTCATCATATTGGAGCCCAGATAGCCTATGATTGACATACACGACAAAAAGGAGGGGCCCTAAGATTGATTCTTGTGGCAGTCCCATCGCAGCATTTTAAGACTCCTAAAATTGTTTGATACCGTAACCTTGAAACCTCTAACACAAAGATAACTTGCGAACCAATTTAAAAGATGACCTCGAATACCAATTTGTTCCTACATTTAAATAACTTTTTTATGACGGAGTGTATCGAAAGCTTTTCTAAAATCAATAAACATCACTAGAGAGTGATGGTTCTTACACGGATTGGTATTTATGATATTGACAAATTTCCTTTAGCAATTGGTTGACAGTTCTGCTTCTCATCAACCCGAACTGGCTCTTGTTAATTTGGTATCGGTCAAGATAATTTTATTATCTTTTTGACATTACTTTTTCTATTACTATGCCAACCGCTGGTAGAATGGAGATGCGGGCGGTAGTTTGAAACAACGTTTTTCTTTCCAGATTTGTAAATGGGTCGAACGATGGCTGCTTTCAGTTGTTTTGGGAACATGCTTTGTTCCAAGGACATTTACTAACTGAGTGACAGCCGTTACTAAAGCACTGACATTGTCTTTTAAATAGTTTGCCCTGATACCATCAACATCAGGAAATTTATTCACATTCATTTTGTTTAAAATGGTCTCTATTTCATCTTCCGATACGTACCCTACTTGCCATTATGAGTTTTTAAGTCGCATTTATGAACGATCGATTTAATTTTCTGTAAACTGTGTAGAGAATTTATTTGAAATATTTCCTCCGTTTAATGCCACACAATAGTGCGTTGCTGCGTTCGACTTCAATGTTACGGAGGGGTGCGATGACGCACTGCGATAATCAGCTGTTCACTCTCTCTCTCTCTCTCTCTCTCTCAAATACCAGATGAAAAATATTGTGTCAGCTGTTTTCGTTTGTGAAATGTCAAATCAAAAAATATTCTGCTCAAACAATTGTACTTTTTTCCCTCCTTGGTCCGAATTCAAATTAATTTTGTCTTTAAAATGTAGTCAGCTGTTTATCATCGCACCAATCTGTCAAAAATGTTCCAACATGTTCGATAATGACATGCGATGGTCTTACGTTTAACGATCCTCTCATCTCTCTCATTTTGTACTTACGTAGGTCGCCGCAGTATTCTGAGTATGGCCATTGAATTGTGTGCGTTGAAAGACAACGCAACGCAGCAACGCACTATTGTGTTTCAGGCATAAATCAGGTACAAAGTTTCGGTTGATCACATCTTCAATGTTATTTGTCGTTTTTCCTAAGATACTATTTATGAGTCGCCAAGTATTCTTTGGATCCTTCTTATATTCTACAATTTTTTTTATAGTAGCTTGATTTCATTATGTTTATTCTTCTGTTAGCATAATTTCGAAAAGATTTATATTGATTTGCATAGCTCAAACATTGTCTATTCTTTTTCCATTTATTGGGTCTATAACTTAATTCGTGCGGTTTGCTAAGAGATGGCGTAACTTGTATTATTCCATTGGAGCATGCGTTGGAAAGCTACTGTCGTCATTTCAGTATATGCCATTTTTTCACTCAACTATGTCAAATTTTGTGCCTGAAAAAGTATTTTTGCGGGGACACGACACACACGACGCCACCAAAGGAAGTCATTTTTGCATCGGATTGTTACTGGTGATTAAAAATGGATCCATTACGGTAACGCCAAGTGCAAAAAATCATATGTGAAACCCGGCCAACCAGCCACATTAACGGCAAAGGTTAATATCCATGGCGCGAAGGTAATGCTCTGTAGTTGGTGGGATCAGAAGGGTGTGCTGTATTATGAGCTCCTAAACCCAGGTGAACCCATCAATGGACAACGCTACCGAATACAATTAATCCGTTTGAAGAGAGCAGTAGCCGAAAAACGCCCGGAATATGCGACCAGACAAAAAAAAACGAATTAAGTTATAGACCCAATATTATAAAGTCTGTCTCTTTCCTGGATTCACATCATATTAGACAATTATCTATGACCGTACTAGAACCTCTGTTCAAATGGATTCTAGTACTGGACAAAGCAACGTTTTGAAGTCCCGTGGCATTTATCATATCTGCATATTTTTCAGATTACAGATTTCAGATACAGATTTCTTCATTTTTGTTTAGATATATGTTCATGTCGCCCATAACTATCAGACTGCCTCCCTCAGAACTAAGAAATACACGAAACTTCAAAGACTTTTAAAAGATTTTGTTTTCTGCATAAAATGTTTATTCTGCAAACACACCCACATCAATGCAGTCTTCTGCAAATAAGCCATTGAGGCTTCGCAGATCTTTAAAGTCAAAGTTATCGTACTCCCGCTTGATATTTTTTAAATCTCCATGATTGCAATGGCCAACACTTGCAAAGCACACTGTAGCCAGCTTAGCCCATCATCGAACCACTTTGCATTAATTTTTCAAACGTCGGATTTGTGTGTTTTCTGCATTATCAGGATAAACCGCACGCGTTTTGATTAGTTTTCCACAACTGGCCAGAAAAGGTGGCATAGTGCGTCGCTAAATGTCGAACCAACGCAACCGCTGACTCCTGTCCCACTGAAAAGTCCTGGTGTTTGTCGATAATTCATTTTTGCCGCCAACCAACCACCCTTCATCATACACACACACACACCGCAATGAAGACCGGCCAGACCACCGGTCGGCCTTCTACACAAAAATTCCAATATTGCAGCCGCGCATAATCAAATTCCGTCACCGCTGACCGAAATTGGGATGCGAATAACCAATGTCCTTGGTATCTATCAGGAATCTGGTGGTTTTGAGATAGTGATATGTTGGCAATTTTCGATTAATTGTCACGCAGTGCATTCTCTTGTGTCCGACAAGGCGAATTCATTAAGATGCGTCTTGCTAGAATAATCGAATTTTAATTGAAACCAAACCGGTACACAATGGACAGCTGCACGTAAAAAGCACAAAGGCTCTAGATGTTAATTAAATGTGCAGTTTTGTTCTTGGAGTGAGTCCCGCATGTCAAGGGATATATTAAAGGTTTCGCTTGAGCCAAATCCCTTTACAATGGACAACAACATGTACTGATGCTGAATGGATTTACATGTTAAATTAATGTTAAATACTTTTGTCAAAAGAACATTCTGCTACCAGCTAGACGATTTCTTATATTGTAAACAACACAAGCTCCACAGAGAAACTCTTAACAAAACCTCATTTCGCACAGGAACACTCCAACCGATAGACAGGCAAACGCCAATCCAAATCCCGAACATCTATAATGTCACCATATGCATCTATTAGAGCAAAACAAACGAAAGTGGTACACTAATTTGTCTTCAAATGCGACGACTGCACCCTCGCAGACTCTTACTCATACGCCACTGTCTTAAGCTCACCCGCCGCTACACCGTGTGCAAATTTACATGCAAACAATGTCATTATCCCAAAGAAGTGACTGCCAAAGCGTTTTATTGCCACAAGACGCAACAAGAATGCGATTTTGCTGAAGATGGTGATATAATTTTGCATTTAATTTATCGCTTTGCTTTGTCTTTCGGGTGAAGATTGTGCAACAATCTGCTGGGAACGGTACTTTTCTCTCTGTCTCTCTTTTTTGACGTTTATTTGGATGCCACCCGTATCCTTCGTTTCGCATCCCTGACGTTAGTCCAAAGTCCTCACCTATGTAGGTCATGTAAGCACTTCACCGACGTGCTGAGTATTTTTCAAGCGACACAGCTCCAATCCACTGGATAAGGGTGGGGAATGGGGAGTCCCTCTTCAAACAGTAAACAATGTGCTAGTGCGAAGGGGAACAATAGGAAGTTAAGTTTAAGTGTTGTTGTCGGTGGTGCTGGGGTTGGATGCGAGAAATGGTGGTAAACACGTGAAGGACCTTAAACGGTTTCTTTAGTGTGTGTGTGTGCGCTTTCTTTTAATTTTGTTGAAAACAAAATCCTCTCTGCGGATTGATTGTGCCTTGGGGATTTTGTCCAAGAGGAGCGCATTTGTCCTCCCCATTCAATGGCGACACTGCACCCGGAAAGATGAAGGAGATTTTTTAATGCTTTCAGCCTTTAATGTTAGTGAAAGGCGGTCTCTGGCATTCAACAGATGGAATGTAAGTGACTTTGGAACAACCAAAGATCCATGGATAAAATAATGAACGTTTAAATTTATCTGAAACTGATTTCTGGACAATACAGCCAAACGTCGGATTGCTGTAAATAGTCGTTACTTAAAGCTGATATTTGATATGTCTTAGACCAAACGTCTGGTAAAACTTGATGGGCTTGCGGCCAGCAAATATATCACACAAAGGCAGGTCCTGGAAATACCCATTTATGTGTATTTATTAATTAAAGTCGAGACCAAGATGTCTGATAGTTGAAGAAACGGAAGCATCATTGAATGAAAGTGGTGGCGGGGTAGTGATGACGAATTTGTACCAGAAAAAATCTTCGTATACATATTTTAACGGTAGTGATTCTGACATTGAAGAGGCAGCGAGTGAAATGTAACAATCGATGGATTAATTGCTCCTTTCGAAAGACGGTATTGTGTGACAACATCAGAGAGGCAGATTGCGGAAGATGTGTTCTCTTCATCCTGGAACAGCAAGATGCGCAAAAGTTCGCAAATATGATTTTTATCTTTCCACTATATATTAAACAAAATTATTTTGAAACATCTGATACGTATTCACAAGCTATCTACGGTAAGGACTACAAACAAATCGTTTCGAATATGTCTTCTGCCTCCTGGGCAAGAATGAAGCCCTTCCTGCGGGATGTGGCCTACACGGTAAAGTACCTATCAAAGTGTGATTGATGAGTACATCCACTCGCGTAGCGTACTAAAAATTTATAATTTGCACGCGCACAAGTTGTTACTAATATTCTAAGTGTCTCGGGTCACGGCACGGGCCGAAGGTATAGAGGGAGAAAGGGAGAACAGGTACCGGAGCACATTGGTTTTAAATATCTACGGATTGTCGTCTGTGGGAAAAATTAGGCTGGAAGGAGCATTCCATATTCGCGTAGTGCGGCTAAAGAACGTAGGCTTAGGGTCATTTTGTTCACTAAAAGTTCAAAACGGATTTTTCTCTTCAACTTTTGGATTTGCTTTCATTCACTCAAATTGTATGGTTTCACCTTTCACTCATGAGTTTATGAACTCCACATTTTGTCAACTTACGGAAATAGCAGAAGTTAAGGGATGAAATCAGGTATTTTACTCTCTCTCTCTCTTTTCTTCCATTTTCGTAGTTGCCTGCTCATGTATGTGTACAAGATGGAATGATTGAATGATTATCGTTTTCGTCTCTCAAAGCGGACAAAAATAATGGTGCTCGATTGATACACATGGTACAGTCAGAGTCTTCAACAGAAGTCGTTGATAGATCTCTTTGTGGTACCATGGATGGAGAACTGATTTCAACAGCTTTCAGTGCCTCTGCACTGAATGTTTATGGAGTGAAGCGGCTTGGAGTGGCGGCCGGTAGTGAGAAAAGAACTGCTTGGTTTCAACATCATAGAAGAAGTCAATTCCAAAGATGGTGTGTTGCTTGCCAATGATCCGCGCAGAAATGCTTAAGGCAATGTGTAAAAAGGGAGTTTAATGGCTCTCTCGTGTCATTTAAGTGGTCTAGGAACGTGGTGAGACACCTGACGACTGGGAAACTGGGGTGATTGTCCCACTTTTCAAGAAGGGTGACAAAAGAGATTGCTCCAAATGCCTGGGCGTATCTTCGGCAAAGTCTACGCTAAAGTGTTGGAAGCATATTCTAGACCTACTGTCGAGCCCAGGATGGTGGATGAACACTGCGGCTTTGGTTCCGGTAGAAGTTCAATGGACAGCTTTTCACTCTAAGAAAGTTGTAGTGGTAGAAGTTCGGGTTAACTATGGTGATTTATGCACTGGATGTTACAGAGCAGCCAAGGCAAGGAATGTTTCACATTGGGAGAGTTGAGGGTAAGTCATCTTCTTTTTGCAGATGACCTAGGAATCCTCACACATTCCCAGACGGAACTCCAGCGCGCACTCTTTAGGTTTGTGGTTGTATATGCTGATGCAGGGATGAAAGTTGGACAAATCGGAGGTTAGAGAGAGAGAGAGAGAGAAGTTTAACTATCTCATATTTCTGTAGGAACTTCAGAAATTGGAACGGGTTAAGAATATCCCTGCAGCAACCCCCGAAAACAGCGCTTGTCGTAAAAGGCGACAAAAGGGCACAAAACAAATCACATCTAGGCAATTTTGAACACCATGGTGAGCCGAGCGACACATTTAACACCATAAAACTGTCCCGCAAGTGTGCATGAGAATCTGTGGGTTGACACGACTGGAGATCACCGGTGTCGTAAAAGTACGACCGAACCATTACAAAATTAGGAGCATGCACGTGCCGAAAAACTCTCGTTAAAGCTTTAGCATTATGGAAATGAACGCATACAGAAATGGCACTACTCCGGCAGGCACTACTAATCTTAGTACTGATCCTGCTCGAGTCAAAGCTATTCGGTTTCCGGGGGATAGCAAACTAATGCATAAGCTTTTACGAAATCTAAGAGTCGCGAGTTGGATCATTGGAAGTATGAGTGGTCGCAGCTATGAGCTTGAAGAGATGATGGTAAGAAGGCGAGTGGACATTTTGTGTGTTCAAGCAATTAAATGGCAAACACCGGAAATCGGGAGCGTTTCTTGGACGTGAGGACAAAATCTTACAAAATGTTGTACTACGGAACCGCTTGGCAGCGTTTTGTCCATTTCAAAGTCCAGCGATCGTTTGATGTCCCTCAAACTGTCAGTGCATATGGTCCTCAAGTCGGATGTGAGCAGAGAGAGATAGATTTCATAACCTCATCAAGACCACCCCAAAAGAAGAGCTCTTGTTTGTTGGCGGAGATTTGAACCGACATGTCGGGAAGTCAAACGAAGACTACGAAGACTGCCATGGAGGACTGGGATACGGGATCAGGAACTCCCCGGGTGAAGATATCATAAGCATGTGTAAGTCATACGGTTTTATCGTGCTAAATACCATATTCGTCAAACAAAACCGGCACCTGGTTACTTATAGCGGTGGCGGAAATGAAACCCAGATAGATTACCATATGGTATCTCGTTTTATGAAGCCTAGGATAAAGGACTGCCAAGTGATTCTAGGAGAGGCGATCGCCCAACAACACCGCCTCCTCCTGGCAGAAATTTTTATGGAGGCGGAAACGAACAAAAATAAGCAGACAAGGGCGTCTGCGAAAATCAAATGGTACAACCTGGATAAAGAGAAAGGCCAAGCTTTTATTGACAAGATGAAACGCTATCTCCATCGCAACATCGTCGAAGTTGACGATGTAGAGTGCAGAGCACAAGACATGTGGAATTCACTACAACGACCTTGCTTAGACGCAGCTAAATCACTGCTCGGCATTTCAAAAGGCCACTGCCAACATAGGAAAGAGACATGGTGGTGGACAGATGAAGCGAAAGCAGTGATGAGTGGAAAAAACGCGGCCTTCAAAGTTTGGTCATAGTGCTCCTCTAGCAATGGAGATAAAAAAGCTCGCCTTGAAATGGACTACAGACGTTGCAAATATGTAGCGAAGGTCTGTATCGGGAGTTGGAAGAAATATCTTCTTCGACTGCGGATAGAAACCAGGCAAACCATGAACTGCGGCAAAACAACTTGAATAAGGGCACAACTATCTTCAAGCAGCTCAAAAATTCGTTCACCAAAGTTCATTAACAGTGCGCAATGTCAGCTTTTTGTGAAAGACGCAAAAATAACACACAGGTGGCGACAGTTCTGTGAAGGACTTTTAAACGAACAGTTCCCTCGGATATACTTTCCAGAAGCCGTCCCCAGCTATGATGAAGTACCCAACGTTACTGTCAAAGATGTTGGAAAGGCGGTCAAAGCCTCCAAAAAACGAAGAGCAGTTGGGCCGGACGAGATACCCTCTGAGTTCTGGAAAAAGATGGGAGACATCGGATTCAAATGGCTCATGATTTTCATTTCCAAACTCATGAGAGGCGATCCAATGCCTGATCAGTGGAGGGAAAGTTATCTTCTTCCTTTGTATAAAGGAAAAGGCGATACGCGAAATTGTGACAATTACCGTTCTATCAAGCTGATGTCACACACCATGAAGATCATTGAGCGGGTATTAGATGACCGATTGCGAAAAATAATACGGTTATCTGATGATCAGGGTTTGTAGCAGGCAAATCAACAACAGATGCAATCCAAAGCATAAGGATCATAATGGAAAAACATCGTCATTCTTTAAAGGATTTACATATGGCGTTGGTTGATTTTGAAAAAGCGTTTGATAGACAACCAAGAGATCTAATATGGGTGGCGCTAAGAAAAAGAGGAGTTCCAGAAACCTGCGTACAGATTATTATGGACATGTACGAGGGAGCAAAGACAAGAGTAAGATGTCCTGCCGGAGACACCGAGGAGTTTCCAATCAAAGTCGGTGTGAACTAGGGGAGCGTCTTAAATCCTTTGTTGTTTATTGTTGTCCTTGATTTTCTGCTTGAAGGAAAAGTGACGGACCCAAAAGTGGATCAGTTATTCTTTGCTGACGATGGAGCCATCATAAGTGATGATCAAGCTTTCCTGCAGCGAGCACTTGATGTGTGGGTGGATGTTCTGGAAGGGAATGGGTACCGCGTTAGCCAGAAAAAAACCGAGTAATTGTGCTTCCCTTTCTCCGATCCACTCAGGGAAAGTGCTTCCCAAGTGCGAAAAGTTCAAATATTTGGGAACAATGATCAATAGCGAAGGAACCTGTGATGACGATATCAACCATCGCGTGGATGAAGTGGCGGAATACTCAGCCATCTTCTGTGACCAAAAAATGCCCCTAAGCTGAAGGGAAGGCTCTACACCGCAGTTGTACGTCCGGCGCTCACATACGGTTCACAATGTTGGGCAGCGTACAAAAAGTATGAGAGCAAATTAACGGCAACTGAGATGAAGATACTCGGTAGAATAAGAAGTTCGAAGATCCGAGGAAGCCTTCACGTCAAAGAACCCATATCCAAGAAAGTAGAGCACGACCGGCTCAGTTGGTATTGCCATCTTCAAAGGAGAGATCCCTCGAACCGCGTTATCAGTAAACGTTCCAACGCAAGCGCGAAAGAGAGGCAGGCATAAAAACTCCTGGATCACACAAATGCAAAAACACCAGCATTTGATGGACCTCAGTGATGAAGTGATCCGTGAAAGGGAGGCCAGCCGATATTTCTTGAGGTCGTATCGGCGAACGCCACAGGCGGACCAGTAGGGATGCAGTAAAGTGGGAGGGTTATAATCCCCAAAAATCGGATCATAACCCCGTCGTTTAAAAGAAAGATGAGAAGATTATTCCATTGGAACATGCGTTGGAAAGCTACTGTCATTGTACAGAATATTTCATTCATTTGAAACATAAACAACAATTTTTTTTTTCACTCAAATATGTCAAACTTTGTGCCTGAAAAAGTGTTTTTGCGGCGAGTTCTTCTTCATTACTTCAATATGAAGAAAACTGCTGCCGAAAGTCGAACGTGCCAAAAGTGGTTTGCAAGATTTAAAAGTAAAAGAAAAAAAACGGCAAAGCTGAATATCCATGGCGCGAAGGTAATGCTCTGTAGTTGGTGGGATCAGAATTGTGTGCTGTATTATGAGCTGCTAAAACCGCAGTAGCCGAAAAATGCCCGGAATATGCGACCAGACACAAGGCACTAATTTCCCATCATGACAACACTCGGCTCCACGTTGCTATTCCGGTTAAGAACTATTTGGAAAACAGTGGATGGGAAGTCTTACCCCAACCGCCTTATAACCCAGACCTTGCCCCTTCTGACTACCATTTGTTCCGGTCGGTGCAGAACGCCCTCACTGAAATACGGTTCACATCAGAGCAGAATATCAAAAATTTTTCATTCTTGGCAGCCAAGCCGGCGAAGTTCTTTTGGGATGGGATCCACAAATTGCCAGAAAGATGGGAAAAAGTCATAGCTTCAGATGGGCAATACAACACAATCGTCTACTTTATATTTAGTTGGATTTTTATGACGATTATCGTAAGAAACTTTGCTACGCATTTGTTCTTTCTCAATATTTTCCTGAGCTTTATTTCTGGCATCTCCTATATCTATTCCTTCAGAGTTTAAATTATTATTAAGATAATCTTTTTTTTAATCTTTCCTATTATTTTCTACCAAATAATAGAATGCTAGGGGTAAAACCAGTGCTGCGGTTCACGCTGTTGTTAATAGCATTTCAACTTTATCTAGGTACTTATCCCAATTACTAGTAGTTTGTTCCTCGCATTCTTTTACTAGCACAGGTGTTATAATGCGGTTTAATCGCTCCACCTGACCATTTGACTGGGGAGTGTGGGTTGCTACTTTGAGGTGTTGAATGTTATTATCTTCTACAAGCTCAGCAAACTCCTTCAATGTAAAGCATGTTCCACGACCTCATATGATTCGATTGGGTCTAGAAAAGTTCGCGAAAAATGTTTCCAAACAAGATATGGTTTCCTTACTTTAAATGATTTGCACTGAATAAACCTTAACACATTTAGTAAAACTATCTACTAAAAAATGATTTTTTAGCTATTATCTTTTTGGCAACACTGGTTTAAATATTTTCAGTTTGGTCTATAATTTAACCATGAATCGTCTTACAAACGAACAACGCTTGCAAATTATTGAATTCTATTATCAAAATGCGTGCTCTGTTAAGAAAGTTCATCGCGACATCGCATGTGTTCAGCGACGAAGCTAATTTTTAGCTCAATGGGTACGCAAATAAGCAGAATTGTCGATTTTGGAGTGAATATCAGCCAGAAGCATTGCAAGAGCTACCAATGCATCCAGAAAAAGTCACAGTTTGGTGCGGTTTATGGGCTGGTGGCATCATTGGACCGCACTTCTTCAAAGATGATGCGAATCGTAACGTAACTGTGAATGGTGAGCGCTACCGTTAGATGATATCCATCTTTTTTTGCCCAAAATGCAAGAGTTGAGAGGCGAGTTCGGTGAACATTTTATTTCACTTTCGGGACCGGTCAATTGGCCGCCTAGATCGTGCGTGGGGCTATGTTAAGGCTCATGTCTATACAGACAAGCCCACTTCAATTGACGCATTGGAAGACAACATTGAAGCATTTATTCGTGAGATACCGGCCGAAATGTTGGAAAGAGTGTGTCCAAAATTGCACTAAGCGGATGGACCATTTGAGGCGCAGTCAATGCCAACATTTGCATGAAATAATCTTCAAACATTAAATTATATGGACCGTACTATCGATTCAAATAAAGATTTCATGCACTTTTCTGAATTTTATGTGTTTTTTTTTTTTTTTTGAAAAACTTTCCTATAGCTTTTAAAAAATCACCCTTTACAACTAGGGCGTGCTTCTTCGTGGAACGAGCTGTGGAGGATGGACCAAGATGATCAACATGAAAGGTATCAAACGTCTAATTTCCTTTGGGATTAGGATGCAGACTTCCTTGATTCGGGAGAGAAGTAGATGCATTTAAGACAACCCATTACATAAGATCTTATTTTGTCTTTCATCTTCGGAAACCAGTATATTGCAGACAAGTACCCGAAACATTTTTGAACCCTCTAGTGACAAAGCTCTGCACGATGGGTTCGAATAATGTGATGGGACATAAAATACTATTTGTTTTTTTTTACCATCTCAATGTTCAATGCTCACTCAGCTCTGTAGCAATTGAGACAATCTTTGGGTTATGTCTTCGTGCCGCTGCTAAAACAAATTCAGTTGATTCATCATCAATATGCAGCATGTTGAAGGATCTATTCAGGGAATCTACATGGGACATTCGCCCACCTTGAAATACGAGGGTTTAGTAACTTCTTGTTCAGTGTCAAAACAATCGCTTGACAATCTGTAACTGTTTTGAAGGGAATTCCCAGTATGTACACAATGTCTTCAGGTCATAGCTGTGACATCTACTTTCTGTATCAGAAACACGCTTAGAGTAGTAAAAAACGGGGTGGAATTTGCCATCACTTTACTTTTGAACTGCTCTGAAGCCGCATCACAATGCAGTTCGGTGGCATTATGTGGGCTATAAATGGATAACAATGGTTCCGAAATCAACTGCTGATATCATATAACGAAAGGTGCGTTTCCAAGCCCAAATGGCATTCGTGTGAATTCGAATTGACCCATTGGTGTAGTGAACGAGGTGTACTTCATAGAATTCTCTTCTAGTTTAACATGGTAGAATCGGTTTCTTAAATCAAGGGTTGTAAAATATTTTTTATTCTTCAGCCTATCAATGTTGTCATCAATTAAAGGGAAGGGATAATTTCCGCGCTGTGTAATTTTATTTAGTTCTCTAAAGTCTATACATAATTTTAACTCTTTATTTTTTGTTTCTCTACCAAAACGATAGGTGACGTGTACTCTGAACTAGATTCCCGTATTTTACCTTTGCTAAGCAAATCGGATTTTTCCACTTCCAGTTTATGAGAATAGGACAGCCTTCTTGGTGGGCAATGAAACGGACTTTCTTTAGGCAAAGCTATCTTCATTTTAAGCTGACTCTCTTTTAAACAATTCTTACATAAATCTTGACAAAATGCTGGTTTAACTATTTCCTTCACCTTCAGTTTCAAATCCATGCGGACTGTTCTCATTAACTTTTATATCTAAGTCTAATCTAATCACTTATACCAATATTAACGACGAAGAACTTGAAGCACGATGACTGTAGATGTTGGCGAGGCGGCAACTCTGCAACTCCAAACCAATACTGTCAATGAAATTTCTTCCAAGCGCGACCGGATAAGACATCGAATCGTTTTTAACTACAAATAAACATAAATTAGCGCATGAATCGTCAAAATTTACTAATGGTTTATCACTCCCCATTACATGAAGTGGACTGCTGTTAATATTTCCAACGGTGCTGTCATAATCGATGGCAGATACTTCTCTTGCACGATGCTTATAGGGCTGCCTGAGTCCAATTTTCGTATGATCTTTGACGAACTGGTACAAAACATCTCTCTCCAAATTGTCTGGTGTCGCTCATCGTTGCTGTTGAAAATCACTGCTATTGTTCTTAATAATGTTTTTCTCGCGTACTTTGGAACCGACTTCGTCTTGAAGGACTAAAACTGGATTATTTTGGAACAGTTCATGGCGACATGTTCTCTATTGCCCAACTTACAGCAGAAGAACTTCTTCCTTAGATTCGGACCAGAAGCATGTGTAACGTTTGCGAGTCGTTCGATAGGGCGATTGTTTCTGTGTT